>CM074494.1:29156297-30356297 GCA_037389245.1 Oryzias sinensis
AATGTTGCACGGACCGACCTGTACGAGGCTGAATTGAATGTCCAATAGCTTCCAGTTTCCCTTAACTTTTGGGGGTAAAGTTTAATGTCATCTTTTGTAAAATATCTGCTGTAAACTTTCTTTGTACACTGGATTTCATGTAGGAACCACCAAAATGTCTAATAGATTTTCTCTTAACCCATCACTGTAAAAGCGGAAGCTGAAAGAAATCAGACGCTAACTTCAGTCTCGTTCAACTTTTACAGCGTTACTGGTAGATACAAAGAAACTCCCCAAAAAACTGGTATTTTCTAATTAAATTCATAACTGTGTGAGCAACTTTATTAGCAGAATCCTTGTAGCATTAGATGGCTAGTTGCTGAATATTCTGCATTATTATTATGGTATGTGGGAACAATTGTCACAATAAATCCATATTTGGATTAAAGACTCCTGGTTTTTGTCAGTTAAATGCAGATTTATTTCAAAAGTAAAGGTTCTTCTTCTGTTTCCTCACTCGTCTTTTCAGCTAAAAGAAACTTTTCAAATACGTCTGTTTTTTGTTAACTTTGGGGTTCAAGTTTAGCAGTCGGTGCAGCCGCCCCAAGAAGGTAGCGGATGGATTTTGGACATGTAACCGAACTTGACATGCATCAGGAGTGGGTAGGATGTGTTTTTCAAAATAAAACTTCCTTCAGAATCAGGTCGTGAATAAAATAGGGGGAAAATGTTTGGTCATGTGTCTTATTTTTCTCTCGGTGGCCCGGTACCAACTCCCCCACGGACCAGTACGGATCTGCAACCCCGGGGGTTTTGAAGTTTAAAGTCTTGAAGGTTCATTATCTCCAGGCAATCCAGTGGAGCAACAGTCTATGTTCAAACCTTTAGTCTTCATTTACAAGATCACATCTAATAAAGGTACAGAAGAAATGAAGAGGTGTAAGAACAGGATGTAAGCTTAATTGAGGTCGTGGGGGGGCAGACTCCTGAAGGAATAATCTGCTCATTCTGGTAAATCTCTCTTTTGTCACCCTGTTCTGAACGCCGGAGGTGAACACGATTATCTTTTTTGCCCAGAACTTCTGAAGCCCTTGGGACTCCTGGATGACTGGTGTTAGATTTGGGAGAAAAAAAAGCACTTTTTTAGACCTGAGAGCTATCCAGCAGGGTTTATAGGAAGCCACTGGTAGTTGAAAACCCCGGGGTGGATCGCGGCTGACCCTGTCACTGCCACGTTGGCTTATTGTTCAGTCATAGAACGTTGATATGGGAAAAAAGGTCGGTTGCCCCGCAGCTGAGCGAGATATCCGGCAGGCCCTTTAAAAGTCATTCGTGCAAATCAGAATGTGAATCAGCAAAGGTTGACTTTTATCCCTGCTGAGGTATATGGTTTATGATCCTCCTGTTATGTGATGCAGCTTTGCATCCATATTTTCCTTATTGAAAGCACTTTTTCCCACGAGGAAACCGAATCAAGCGTTTTACTCACCTTTTTTAATTTTTAAATGAATTTCAGAAATTCCTTTTATTTCCCCGTCATGTGTGTCCCTCATTCCCATGTGTCCTGCTTGTCTACTTGAATTATTTTCTGGGTTTCTCCTCTGAGATTTACCCCGTCTCTGACACTCTCAGAGTGTCTCTTCTAACTCACTGTCAAGCTCCTCCCCTGCCAGCAAATTACCTTGTGTGAAGATACACCTGATTAGATAAATCTGATAGATTTAATTGGACTTGATAACGCGTCTGCAAGCCTCTGAAGATGTATTTTTAGAAAATGTCAGCATTTGTCTGTGATCTTGTTAAATGAAGTCAGCTGAGAGGGACAGCATGAGCATTCTGGCACTGATGCATTTGAAGGAGTGTCTCTTTTTAAATGTTTTCTGTAGTTCTTCTTTTATTTTTACAAACCTGTCATATTAGTCTTTTATGGAAAATTTTCTTTTAACTTGCACTTATCATAGGTAAAGACTAAACATATAAAAAAAAGGCAAACCAAATGTTCCAAATGAGTCGAAAGATTAAACCAACAGTTCCTAACTCTTCTTATTCAGGCTTCTCAGATTCTCATTTTAGCCAACTAATAAAATAAAAATTGTAAAAATTGCATAATTCATCTTCTTTTAAAAAAATAATAAGTAGGTCAGACAAAGGGGTAGATCAGATTTTGGCACAATGGCTGCATGTTAAATAGCAGCTCTTGCTCTCAGCAGCACAATACTAGCGGCTACTATATCGGTTTGTGTTCCAGTTTTATCTTTTGTTCGTTTTACTTAATTCTTAAGCTAAAACAAACAGAAACAAACAAGTCAGCAATTGTAAGAATACTTAAATTAATAGTTCTACTTCTTCGGGTCAATTAAGATTTTAAAATTCATGGCTTTAGACTTTTTTATTACTTTGGAAAAAGAGTTATATGAGTTTTTTAGGTAGATGAATCATAGATGTTTAATCCATTCAGGCTCTAGTTTTGATAAAGTGTATCCTTTCCAGTCTGTTCATTCAGTGATTTGCGCCAGTGATCACTAAGATGCATGTAATGTAAATGTAAAATGTGTTTCTTGCTTTGCAAGAGGATTAAAAAAGCTTGTTCCTTCTGGTGAATACTTTGGCTAATTTAAGGGAAAAGAAGTCGATTTTCTGTCTTCTAAGAGGATACTTTTCAATTTTTGTCTGGATGGATGAAGCCAAAATGAAACACAATTTAAATTGGAAAGAGTTGCGAGGGAAATTGAGAGTTTTTTTACTGTCATTTTGAGTTTACAGCAAAGAGACTGAGTCACCAATAAAGCCTTTAGTCACAAATGTCTTTGCGGGTTGATTTCAGCTGTCTGCACGTGAAAAATGGTCAAACCTGGGATTGTGTAGACATCCAAAGGGCGTCCTACAGACACTTACATTTCACGTGCACACTCCATGCATGCAGTATTTGCACGCGATAAGTAAAGGGCCAGTACTAACACCCTGAGAACGACTTAAGGGTTGTAAGGACAAAGTACGACAGCACCACCCATTCATCATAAGCAGGGCCGGCCCTGGTCTTCCAGGGGCCCTAAGCGAAATTTAATTTGTGGGCCCTCTAACTGATCAGCAGCACCAACAAAACGCAACTGTTGTTGTAATATAAATGAGATATATCTAGTGCAGAATGTTGGAAAGAAGTGCCTTCACTGTTGTGCGTGTGTGCACAAATGTATGACTGTCTTTTAAGAAATAATGAAACAATAAGCAGCATCAACGTTTTCCCTTTCAACAGAAGATGTGGTGACAGGAGTTTCTTCTGCAGCTAAAAAACAAGAATTATTATACAATAATTAATGATGAAGTTAATAAAATAACTATAGCAGAATACTAATAATAGTTTAGTGGCTCAGTTAAAATCTGTGTGCAGGTTTTTCACAATTTCATGATCTTTTTATATATTTTTGAGAAATAGATTGTTTGATTATATATTTGCACAAGATCATATTTATTTATTTAATTATGAACAGTTTGGGGCTCCATACTCTTCAGCCGCTGTTTATGGAAAAAAAGGGGTTATGCAGACACTGTTTTTTAAATTACTTTACATGCCACATGAAGGGATGTGGACGCTGCACCTCCTCCAATACTTTTTGATACTTTTTGAGAGCAGAAGAAAATGTTGGCTGACACGGAACTGTGCAAAACATCATCATTATGTAGAACCAAAACTGCAAAATACAAATAAGAAAGAAATGTACCTATTTAGAAATAATAAATGTGAATAATAATTTGAGTACAAATGGAAATATAAGCATTTATACACTTCTTTATCTATTATTCTGTATGTTCATAATTTTAAAATGAGTACATTTATTTTGTTTGTCATTAATAAATTAGAACCTTTATTTCCTACTTGTATTTGGCAGTTTTGATTCTCCATACTTCATGCCATTGCAAGATTTTAAGACTCATTGTTGAAAAAGTCAGACTCCCTGACTGTCTATAACAGATAAACAGCAGTTTCTATACTGACACACACCAGAAAATGCAGAACGCACTAAATATGTGTTAGCAAAACAATTAAACAATATTATAACGTGAGTTAAACATTTATCAGCCATCACCGTTGTCATTATTTACTCTGCTCTTCGCCGTTTTAGAAGGTCATGTCTGACCTCATCCAGGAAACTTGGGTATCAGAATTATTTTAGAGTTTTCCATTGGAAATTAAGACAAACGGGGTCGTTTATGTGCAAACTTCACCTATCTTTCTAACTTTACCGAACTTCGGATCGATTTAATATTTTAAATCGCGAATGCACAGAAATACTGGATAATGTAAAAAAAAAATACGGCCCCGTCATCCTCCAAACATACCTTGTGATTGATGCTGAAGTTCATCTTTTTTCAGCTCCTCATGGATAAAGTCTATGTGGCATGAAGTGCTCTTGTTGTCGCTTTGATCAGCGTGACAAAATGCACTTATTTTTTTCTTTTCTCAACTTTATTGAAACAAAATGCGCTCGTAAATGCACACTGTGCCAGGATCAGATGTAGTGATGTTGACCAATCGTTGCTAAGAGTGGCGTAACGTCATTATTTGGGTTGCCAGATTGGTTCAGGTGTGTTGACGGGGGGAATCACAAAAGTGCAGGCAACTTTCTTTTGCACAACATTCACAGCTATGAAATGGGTTGCCAGATTTGGGTCTTTTTTTAATTTTATTTTTTCGCCACTTCGGGGCCCTGGTAGTGACGGGGGCCCTACGCGGCTGCGTAATTCGCGTATAGGGAGGGCCGGCCATGATCATAAGTGTGTGCGACTTCCATTAACCTTACAAATACTTTATATACTTACACACAAATGACAATGGTTCGTTCCATTTTCATGATCTCCTTAAAGGTGGCCACACAAGCTGCAAGACACACCTGGGCTCCCCTTAAGATGTAGCCTCTCAACCTAAAAATCCACATGACCCGTACAGGTCAAGCCCTGCATGGTGTATGTGACTAAGGCTTTAACAGATAACACAAAAAGTAGATTTTCTGGAGCGATTTTGAGTGTGAAATTTTTGAGACATACATTTTATTTTACAATTCTTATTTTAAAAGTAGTATGACGTTTAAGATTTCATAAAGTCATGTTAACTTTTACATGGTAAGGATTAAAAAAGGGAAAAAGCTGACTACAATAAAATTACCCTTGAACACCAAAGCTTACATTCTTTTGACTACTGTAAACAGACAGACAAGCAGCCTTTCTCTGGTATGCAACAATGCACAGCAGTAAACTGTTTAAGCATTTGACGTAAATCAGCTAATTTTGTCGCTCAGTAAAGCGCTTTTGTGCCGATATGCAACATCTTGCGTCAGTTTTGCATGTTGGTGCAAGACCGATATGAAAATTTGCTTTTCACCACGTCAGAATCAGCTGATTCACATTGATCGCGTAAAAGATCTTACTTATTGATTCCTCCATGGCCTTTTTGTAAAGATTAGTGTCTGAGTGACCTTGTGCTGAACACTCCCACATCACTCCATGTTCATGTCCCAAAGAGATTACTTTAAATTGCTTTTTATACAAAAGACTGTAAATATGCAAGTGTACTGATGGCTGATTCCTCTCAAAGCACCAGTGCATGATTTATAAATAGCACACTGCATGCAAAAAGCCAAGGTACCCAAAGACGTACCTGGCAGGAAATTCAAAGGTTTTGTGAAAGGGTTTTCCTTTTTGGTGTTTGGTCCAGAATTTCTGCCTTGTAATCGACAAAGTCAGCTCTGTCTCCTCTGCCATTGTGCCCCATCCATGAATATTAGATGATATGCGGCTCCCAGACACATTTAAAATAATACTTTGCTCACCGTTCCCTGCCCCAACCACCCACCCCGTTTTTAACTCAACGTGATTTCGACATCCATGAAATGTCTGCCTTTGCCTCACACATCAGTCTGTGTCACTCCGATCCTTAAAACTGTCTGTCTTTGGCCCCTCCCTTATTGAAGATGACGAACTGTCATTTCTTCTTGAGCATGGCTCAAGGAGAAAAATGAAGACAGGGCCACCAACTGAATGTTTCTTTGTGAGCTGAAATGTCTCATGTGGTGTTATTGTTCTTCACAGGACAAATGAGGGGACTGTCAAGGGGGGATGAGAGGAGTTTGTAGTTTGTAACAAAATCTTCTTTTCTACTGGTTTAATTTCAATTTATATCTTCTCTTAAGGAACACAAAAACCATGTTCAATAGTGTTAATTGGAATTTTATCAGGCTTTGGGCTCTGAGACTCTTTTTTTTTTTTATTCCCGTTTGTCTCTAAGCTAATCGGCTTCATTCAAATTTCCAAACTAATTTGTAATAAATTTAACCCTTGGTGCCATGTCCCTTTTTCTTTGTCAAAGTTGCTTTTCTTCGTCACCAATTCCCCAATGCATGTCCTCCAACCCAGGCTTTTAATCCCCCTGCCTGTAGAATTTGTGACGGTTGCTTTGGAATTGCTGAGATCCATCTGGAAATTAGGGTTTCTGTCACGTTTAATTGTGTTCCTGCCCCTCACACAGCAGTGAACTTTCATACTCAATAACTCTAAAAATCATTAGAAACATAGCAGCAAAAAAAAAAGATTGGTTTAATCTTTTGCACCAGTTATAAACACTGGCTTTAGTCACAATAGAAAACAAAAACAGTGCATGCACATTTTGAAATTAGTGGAAGCAAATGGTCCCCAGATGCATTTTATTTTTATTTTATTTTTTGCTAGTGTCAACTTTTAATTTGGCACAATTTCCTCCATAATTTAATCAGAATTTGTGCATAAAAAAAGCAAAACTAGAATGATGAGCAAAATAGCAAGTTGTATTTGGTGTCATATGATGAAAAATGCAAGCCCTGACTTCTTTGAAAGGTCCCTTTCAGCATAAACTTGGGTTAAATGGCACATTTGCACCTTCAATGTCTGAAGGTTAAGAGATGCCAAGGAGCAAAATAAAACAAAATTTAATTTCTTAGCAACTTTATCCTATCCAATTACCAAGAAAGGTAAAGTGGCACCAGTGGCGGCTGTTTCGCAAAACACAAGAAACCACATGGCTGCATGTGATTGATGAGGCCAAAAACCAGCTGCTCTGCATTTGGACATGATTTATTGATCGGTAAAGAAGCAATCGCAGGAAGAGAGAAATTGCTTTCAAAAACAAATGGATCAAAGCTGTCGCGAATAACCTTAAATAAAGACCTCCCACCGTCCATTTCTTCCTGCACTGCATTATTGGTTTTTGAAATAATATAGGAAAATGTTCAGGAACAATTCATAAAACAATTTAATTAGATCTACACATGTTTTGTTGTTATTTTGACTTGGACCGACTCAAAATCAATTCAACTAACTACGTTATTACTTAATGGGTGACTGAGACTTCCACCTAGATGTAAATTTACTTAAATCCAAAATGTAGGATTTTCATTGCTTGTAATTTTTAACTTCATTTTCTGGGTATTCCTCAGCAAAAGCAGGTGTGTTCAGTGTGTTTTTCCAAAGAGAATAACTTCCGCATTGAAGCCGTTTGAAAAGTGGCAGTCCATCACAATGACAATTAACCCTTGAACTATTTTAGATGACCCCACCCTTACATTGACATGTTCTTCCTACCATGACAAAGGTGGATAAAGGTGGAAAGATTTCATGTAATCCATGGACAGATCACAAATCATTGAAGAAAAAAGGTTTAAAGCACTGTCTTGTGGATCTAGATCAGAGATCGGGAACCTTTTTGGGCAAGAGAGCCATAAACGCCACATATTTTTAAATGTAATTTCGAAAGAGCCATACAATAATGTAGCGTCCCTTTCCCACACTGAGGCACGGAAACTTAACCTCTTTTAGGGTTCTTTATTCTGGTTACTGCAGACCCCTAACAAACGCAAACCCAAACGTACAATTAATTCAGCAACTCCTTATTCTCTCCCGCCGAGACGAGAGCGCTTCTCCCTACTATACATTCCCCCCTACCGCTCCAGCTCTCCCATTTCCCTTATTCGGCCCATAGCTGAACACCATTGGTCCAAACTCCCTAACAACAGGCTGAGTGACAGAACTCAGGGCCAATCAGATCTCTGCTTGATCGATGCGTTCAATGAACTCCAGAACTTTTAACGCGGCCCAACAGCCAAGTTAAACTCAGTCCGCGACAATATGTTTAAAACTAAATATACAAGTGCATGTGTGCATTTGATGTAATTTCAACACTTTTAAAGTACAATAGGTCTGTGGATTCTTTTTAATAACATTGTATGCTGATGCTAATAAATGATGAGTATTTCTCGTGGTAGTTTTGCTGATGGTCTAGTCTGGTTGATACGTGGTGAGTTTCTGCTTCATGCAGGCGTTGAGACTTTAAACGGGTTCTTAGGTCTGAATTTTCTTTAGATGTGAGACAGACATGGAACCAAACACACACTCACACGCTGCAGTGAGTGACGGGCAGCGAGTTTACGTTTTTACCATCCCTGCGCGAATCACCTGCTGCCGACCCCCCCCCCCCCCTGGCTTTCTTCCTCACACATCCCGTCCCCGAAACTGCGCGCTCTTCCTCAGAGACGGGAGCGCGCAGTTTTAGGCACGGCAATTCACAGGTTTCCGGGTGGTACAAACTCTGTGAAATAATAGATAATAGTAAACTGATAGTTTTTTCTCCGAGCATCGCTACTACTGCGCACCTCTGGCATCGCATCGCGCCCGAGAAGGACTGGTCTAATGGAAAAAAAAAGTATAATCAAGGATTTGTCTGCGAGCCACATGTGACCATAAAAAGAGCCATATATGGCTCGCGAGCCATTGGTTCCCGCCCCTGATCTAGATGAACCAACTCCCAATGTTAAAGCGCCTAGGATAGCACAAGGGTTAAGTGACCTTCTATCATTGATGAACTGGGGTGAGTGAGTGTGACATCACCCATAGAAAATGATTTACTTCCAGCTTAAATGAATTTAACTCTATTGAGTCGCCACTTTTTCTCAATGTGGACTTCACCATGTTGTCAGTACGCAGTGATTGGTCCGAGTTGGTCTGAGTCAATGTCAAAGTCCACACCACTACCACTTCAAGACTGGGCTAAACTAAATCTGTCAATCAAACATTTTAAACGTTGGACGTGCAAGGCCAGCAGGCACCGCCTACTTTTGTTGAGGCGTCTGATTGGTCAGTTTATATCTTGAATACCTTGCGACACAGAAAAAAAGATCTTAAAAAAAGATGTTAAAAAATGTAGCCACACAAAAATGGTTATTTGGACAAATAGAATCACTGACTAGTAGCTGTTTATTTCTTTGTGGAAGTCGATGGAGTTTCTCTTGTTGGAGCCCAGTAGGTACTTCCTGCGTGGAACACCAGAGGGGAGGGGTCCCTTAGTCCAGTTCTCACCTCCAATCAATGGTTGCTACTCAAGCAAGTTAACTCTTTAACACTGGAGATCTTGCTGGCGACACCTAAATAACACACCCACTTTGGCATACTGTAACTCATCAATGGTTTACACGCTCAACATAAATCAGCTGATTTTGTCACAGAGAAAAGTGGCTTTTTACCGATATGCAACAAATTACAAACATGCGTGTTGCATAGTGGTGCCAATCTGGTGGAAGACATCGTTTGCACCAACGGTTGAAGGGTGATAGTCGACATAATGTAAACACTGGAGCCAAAGCTCTGGTATAGAAGGGCTCAGCCTAGTTTTTTTCAACATAAAACTGTCAAGAATAATTACATTTTAATAATGCTGAAAACTCATGAGTCTAAATTTTATAATTGGGAAGTTATCTGTACCTCATTGAGTTGTAAAACCTGTGACAACTGTGAAACAAAAATTACAAAAATAATTTATAGTTTTTCTAAAAAGATCTTAAATCAAATCTCAAAATAGTAAATGTGTTCCCTTTCTTTGAAGTGTCTGAATGTTTTTAGTTTTCCAACTCTACATTTAGCTTTAACGCATCTCAGATGGCAACTCCAATTCCTTTTTTGTGTCATTGAAGCTGCCAACATCAGTGATAATAGACATGGACTTTTATAAAGATGTTGGCAAACATCCGTCCCAGTTCTGTTTACCGCGTCTTCTTCTATCACTCACTTATCTTATCAGTGACTTCCTGGTAGTAGACAAGTGACAGCGGAGGAGGAAAAGAAGAAACAAACAGGAAGAAAGTCAAACTGACACTCACTCCAGGAGATATGCAATTTCTGGGGAAACAAGCAAAAAGTGCAGCTTGAGTCATTTTTAAAGACAAAAGGAGGAAATCTTTTGTCTTTATGCTGAATGTTTACACTGATGCTTTTGTTTGCCACTTTACAATCCCTGTAAATCTTTATGGACAGGAAATCCTCAGGGGATCTCCATCTTAGTAAACAAGTCTCCCTTTATTGAGCTTGTTAAAATGTTTGCTGCAGGAAGACAAAGTCAAATTTGGGTGGATAATTTTGGCACCGTTTTGTCTTCATCAATAGCTAAGCTGGTTGGTGAACATGGTCAATTAGGCGCAACTAGCACTCTAATTGTTCTGCATAAATGAAAAAAAATCTATTTCCTACATGTATCCCACTGAGAAATCACTACTGCAAACAAGCTTTTTTGATATCCAGATAGTTAACCTTATCACTTGCATTAAGGACAACTGCCATATTCCGCTTTGAATTATGACAAATCACAGCCACTATGTACATTTTGCGCATATTGCATGGATAAAATTTGGTCATGCTTGAATATACGTGGAAGAAATGGGATAAGATGTATCACAAATGAACCACGTTAAAACCACAGAAGTGATACAAAGAAACCATGCATAAAACAGTTAAATGAACTTAGAACATAAACTGCGTGTGATTGTTGTACTGTTTATATGCAATTCACAAGTAATTTGTGCGTCAATTATGAAATTTTAAACCAATTTGTGCGCTGTATACGGATATAAAAGTCATACATCGGTGGTACATGCATGAAAAGTCAATTAGACATACGTGGAACGGTCATAGAAAGCGACAAATGTCTGTATGCATCTCCTAAATATCACACACAATTGAATAAGATTTGCGTAACAATCGCGTGTAAACTATTTAAAATACACATAAACTGCGTAACTCTCAACCAAGCAAAAATTTTAGCTCAATTCCTAATTCACGTAAAGACCCGTCGGCCGAAACCTGCGACGGACATCTGCGCGATAATTCAATAAAGTTCATTATGCCTATAAGATTAACTGACTTCTTGGGTTATTTTTTTTTATCATGGTTTGTGTTTTTGCATATACCTGACACGTTTCGGCGAAATCACTTTCGCCTTCAGACGTCACATCACCACCGACTCTGATGATAAACGCACGCTTCGACAAATAACAAACGCAGGAAAAAACACTTTTGAATTACGTATGTACGGTCGTATGTCACACAAGTATCACGAAAATGTCATACATGGAAAGCGAGTCACATGTACGTAGTGGTTGTGTGGCACAGCCTCTAGAAACGGATTTCAACTGACACGATGTTTGACTCCAAACAGCACAGTTTAATTGACTCCAATGACACATTGTCCTTCAATTCTCAATATCATGTTTTGTATGCAGAGATACACCTTGAGTGTGGAATTTAATTAAAACTTTACATATTTAAACTATTATTGTGGTATGAAAGAGTCGCAAGTGACTTTTCTTATCAGTTTCTGTGCCTTGAAGATAAAACATGCCAATCAGATACTTTCTCCGAATTGGATTAAGTAGAGATGAATCACATGGACCAACCTCAGGGACACACACACAACACATCGTGTTGTTACACTAATTTTGTGTGCTACTTTGAGTAATTGCCAGAAGGTTCATATCATCAATGCATCCATGTTCTTAACACTACCGGTATAAGGAAAGCTTGAGGGCACAGAAAACGTTGCTTCTTACTGTTCATGTAATTTGAAGCATGATACATTCTGAAGGCTGCTTTCATACAAACCAGATTAGCGCCGTGGGGGAGGAGCAACGCCACGGACAGGTTGCCAGTCCATCAAAGGGCTTGATTGACAGCAAGAGGACGACAGTTATTCACAAACTTGAAACTGTAGGACAATTTTAATATTGTACTTTTTGTTATTTTTGGCTAAGACATTTTTTTAGATGTTTCCAAACCTAATTTATTTCACAAATTAATTAAAAACCTATCAATAAAGTATTTTTTCATTGTCTTTTCTAAAAGGAAGTTTAATAATATCTATCTGGAGTCCACCCAGCTACTATAGGGAGCAGGCAGGTCCACACTGGACAACGTTTTCACACACTCATATGGACACCTAAGGGGCAATTAAAAGCACCACTCAACATATGAAGCATGTTTTTGGATGTCCATGCCCCAGTGGAAAATGCAAACTCCACATAGTTTAGATTAACAGCACAAATTCAAGGAGCAGTCAGATTGCACGCATACATTGAGTTCATATTGGACAAATGAAGAAACAGTAAAGGGAACAATGGCAATCATAAGACACATACTTTGCAATTTTCTTGTTACTTTTTTTATACCGTGTACAAGCATTTAAAGGTGGTCAGGAGAAATGAATAAAACGAGAAGAGAATAAGTAAACAACTGTTTATTTTTGTTTCAAATTTGTGATTTCAACTTGTTGTGCATTTGATGTGCAGAATTGTGGTTCATTGAGGATAAATTCAACCTTTCTCATAGTTTATAACCTGATAAAAACGAAACAGAAACTGACTGGGGGGCATCCACGGTCTGACTCAAAACGAGACAATAGACACATTTGTATACTCTGAGGGTAATTAACAAAATCAAATGTAATAAATGCAAACTCAGATATATGATCTGATCTTAAAACAAAATACAGACCGAAAGCCAAAAAACGTATAGTCTTGTTATGTTTGTTTCTGAGGACAAACATGGATCTTTGTTTCCATTTAAATTACTTAACAATTTGTAATTTATTTGCTGATCATAGTACACTAAATAACCTGAGCAGCAAAAGTCTCAAAGTAGAAAAATACTTTCATATTTTTGCAAATTTTAAAATTTAACAAGGGTCTATTTGACCCATAACATACCAGAAAGTAAAATACAAAAGGTTGACAGAAAACACGAGTAAAAAACACAAAACAACACCAAAAATAAAGAAAACTAAACCAAAATTATAGACTCTGAAAGTGTGATGCCTAAATAACTTCTTACTTTTTTACTTCGCCAACAAGTACTCTCATGTTTTTGGAATGAGGCCCCTGGGATACAGAAAAATATAACTTAAATTATGTTATATGTGTGCATTTATCTTCAAATATTTCCGACATATTTGGCATTAGAATGAGACGACAGAGAAAAAATAATTTAATTCTAATCAGGAGGATCTTCATACGTTTTTCATTTTCATTTTCAAGGTCTTAGACCTTCATTTTTATGTTCCTTTGTTTCAACTAAAAATCCTAAGTAGCCTCATCCTTTACATTTAAATTAACCTTTATGCTATCTTAGATGACCCCACCCTTGCATTGACGTGTTCTTCCTACCATGACAAAGGTGGATAAAGGCGGAAAGATTTCATGTATCCATGGACACCAGTGAAGATCCCAAATCATTGAAGAAAAAAGGTTCAGCGCACTGTCTAGTGGGTCTAGATGACCCAACACCTAATGTTAAAGTGCCTAGGATATGACAAGGATTACACTGTATGTTCAAAACTCTCACCATAGATCACATGTTTATTCGAGAACATCAAAAAGGTTCTGGATCTTGGTCTTTTCTATTGTTCTCATTTTTTTCTTTTTCTTGGGTTTCTGTACGGGCTGGCTTTGACTCCGCCCCTTCTCCTGTGGCTCCAGTCACAGCTGCCTGCACTTTGCTAATTGGGCACATTGCATTTAAGAAAGTCTCCCTGTTCATTTTGGGCTCAACTTGTGTCATAACCTAGTTGTCTGAGTTTATGCATCTTTATTAAATTATGTGTTTTATTCTTGACAGATTGCTATAAATCTTTACTTGTGGTTCTTCCCGGCATCTAGGCTCCCACCTGCCTGTCTAATTGTTACAGGTTTTGAGATGCACATGTGCAAAGGTAACAGGCTAAAACTGCAAAAAACAATAAATAAGTAAGTATAGGAGAATTGCAGTCTTTTTTTTGTTTGTTTTAAACCGATGAGACATTGTTGCTTCTGATGATTCATTAACCCTGATGCAGTCCATCTGCTGCAACGTGGTTCTGCAAACCAAACAAATCCACTCAGACCTCACAAAGGCAGATCAGTCTTAACATTCAGTAATTTATATTTAAGCATCTCAACAATATTCCTCTGTAAACATAAGATTCCACATCTTCTATATGTAACCCACTAAATCCTTTAGGTTATCCAGTTCGTTTTATAAGCTGTACCTTGTAATTATGAACTAGTAACAGGTAAGAAAAGTAAATGTTATCTATCTATATTTTGTACATCAATTAGGTTAGCCATCTCACTTTATTAGCTGTAATAATAAAGACCAGTTACTGTGGATGGGTATCGAGCCCCGGTATTGAACGAGCCCCGGGGCAACATTCTTCAAGACAGCAGTATCGATATGATCTGACCTCAACGGTTCTGCTATCGGTACTGGAGAAGTCCGGGTTTTTTTTGTGTCCCAGAATATGTAAACTAGAGCTGTGACGGTGTGGGATTTTTGATCACCGCAGTGATGAAGCAGCAGGAGTCGCGGTGTGCACCCCGCAACAGTTATTTTTCTCTAAATAACTTCTTTTTTTCATGTATTTTACTTTTCAAGTTGGAAAAATGCATAAAGTAAAATGTTTTGTTAAAAAACAATGTTGTTGCATAATGAGGAAATAAAATACTTTATGTTCTTAATTTGTAATTTATTTATTTATTTATCTTTCGTCCTCAAAAAGTATCGATAAGAGTATCGTTAAAATACTGGATCGATAAGCAGTATCAATGAGAGTAGTAGTACCGTTAAAACCTTAACGATACCCATCACTACTAGTTACAGAAATAGCTTGAGATTTTTTGCATGAAACCTGTTTTTCTTTAGGCTATCCACCTCCTGTTTTACAGTACCTGCACATACAGTAAATTACAATCATTTTTATTACCATTTCTACCCAGTGATTACAAAGAGAAGCCCACATTGTTTTCTAAACCATTTCTTATTGAAAGGAGCCAACTTTTTTCAGAAGGAAGCTGTGGAAAAGCAGGATAGAAGTATTTAAAGAGGAAATTTGCAATCTGATATGTTATATTTTATTCAGATAGCAACATTTATCATTATTTCATTTATGTTATTACAGTAATTGATGATTTTTGAATTTAAATGATTTCTTCTCTGGGATAAAGTTACATTTTTTAGATAGACAGATAGACAACTTTATTTATCCATTTGGGAGGTTCCCGCATGGAAATTGACAATTTACCCAAAGAGCTTAGTTTTTTAGTGGAGCTTTGCATGGAAAAGCAACTGAAAATGATAACTTGCAAAAAGGTCTGCTGGAAGACCAGCGACACAGATCTAGTTAACCTGAAATACCTAGCGATGCCCAGTAGCCTTAAATTCTCCTTGAAAAGCAAACTGATTGATTTTTTCACCTCAATGCAAATGCATAAAACCATACAAACAAAACAAAAGTTTATTTGATCTCAGTTTAAAGGGTTAGTCACCATATTTCAGTCTCCAAACATTCATTATTATTTTCTTTTCGTCTTTAGTTTGTCCAATATTGATGGGATGTAAAGCTTTGTAGCAAACTCATCTGTACAACTAGTGTTACCAATTAATAAGACAAATTAACTAAAAATCCTCTGTTTAGTCTTTGTTTCTGAAGAGATTAAACATTTCACATGAATGCAAAAACATTTACAAAAGTACTAACATTTAATTTTTATATTACCAACACTTGATTCACTAAAGGAAAATTGTAAAAATGATAACTGTTTTCCACATGCTGTTTTGCTTGGCAGGTGTTATTCTATCAATTAGCAATATCTGAGTCTTGCGCAGAGCTTTTTTTTTTATTTCAATAGAAGGTTTGGCAGCATATATTTACCAAGAATTTAATAAGTCAATAAATGAGATGCTCCATTCAGAGACACAAGCTGAAGGGCTTCAGTCCTTGTTTGCCTGTCTGACTTCATAAAGCAGAGTGCTCTCATTCCATTGTCGCTCCAGATTAAATAAATATGTGAGGTAATTAGATTTATGCATTTGCTTTCAATAATTCATTCCGTGTGTTTTAACACCAGTCCAGCAAGCTTCACAGCTGCATGACAGCTCAGAAAAAGCTGATAACACTCACTGCCTTCAGACCTAATATTTTGGGAATGCTTTAAGGTGGCAGAAAGGGTCTAATTCTGCTTTATATTTGCTCCAACCTGAATGTTCTGGCCCTGTTCCAGATTACAAACCAGGTTGCACATGCTTTGAGCTCTAATTTTAAACTGCAGAAAACACCTGTTTGCTGGACATACATGTGTTGACTTCCCTCAAGGCCGTGTCACACAGCCACCACATACATTTTGCGCATTTTCCATGAATGAAATTTTGATCTTTTGCAATCCACTCATGATTTACATCATTCATAAGTGTTTTTTGCGTTTGTTATACATTGACGCCATAAACACTTGAGCAAGTTAAGCCCAAAACTTTGCTCAGTGGCAAAGCAGTGGTGTAACGAGAGGTTTATTGCTGTCAGGACTGAGATTTTAACCAGGAACCCTCCAGCTGGAAGTCCATAGATCTTTAAATTGTAACAAAAATGGAGTCTGACCCAAATTCAATTTTTAATGACAGCATTAGTGGATGTGGTGTTTGACAGTATCAGCTCATCGTGAGCTTCATATTTTGACAGTTAATTAAAAGACGTAGGATATAACATAAACAAGTATTGATAGTATTTTTATTATTGAAGTCATACATTTTTTATCCAGACTAAAGTGAGGTCCTTTTCTCCATTCAAATTGGTCTGGAGAGAAAGAAAATATCTGCTTTTATTAGACGTAGTTTTTTACTTAACCTTTATCTCAGTTGAGTGATTTGCCAAGTTTTCAATGTGTATTTATTCCTCTCCTCTAGGGGAAGCTCACTGAGTGGCTTTTTGACAGCTCACTAACCTTTTTTTTATTTGCAGAGCCTCAGCTGCAGCTCTTCTTTTGTGATGGTTTGGATTTATTGTGTTCAGGATTTTAAATACCTTAAAAAAATAAATAAATAAACGCTCCTCAGTTCATTAGCAGGTGATTGTCTGATGTCACTAATTACACCAGTTGTGATTAATCTCATTATTTCTCTTTGAAATGAGATCACGGGGGGTGCAATTACCTTTGGCCCCCAGATAATTACGTTCATGTGTTTCCACTCTGTGAAGAAAGAAGCCATTTATGCAATCATCACATCTGACAAATAACCATCCGAAGAATGTTTTCTGCAATTCCCCGAAGAGATTTGGCCCATTGATCTGAGACATGGCTGTTAATTTGATTTCACCTTTGTCATCTTCAAGGTCTTTGGGACCTGAGCTGCAGCTCTCACACACTTCTTCAGAAACTCTGTGTTTGGTGTTCTGAAGTAAAAAAAAACACTTAAACTACCTCTCAGTGATATGCAGCAGAAATCCTTGGCTCTTGCAGAAGATGACAGGGGCAGACACACATCAGCTGATTAGACCTGGCTTTTGGCCGAATGCACTGGGTTTTCTGCAAGTGCACTACATGAGAGCAGGTGACAACCTTGGGCAAAGTGCTCCCATGCTGATGATGCCATCTCCCTGGGGCAATCTAAATGAATATCCCATGAAATGATGCTATGTTATGCTTTATTTTCTTAATACGCAGGAATACTGTAGCCATCAATTCCAACAATAATCATTTTAGGGTTATTTATAGTCACATGTAGCCAACGTCAAGGTTAGATTGAGTCAATTTTCAAATGAGGAACTTCATGCTAGCTTAAAACTGAAGCCTCCTTTGAGGATCAACAATAAACCAAGAGTGCAGCTGCACATCTTTAAACAGAACGCAGACACCGGTAGAATTTCTCTGTTTTGGCTACATTACACTAGCTCCCAATTCATTTTGGAATCCATTTTATGATACAATTATTTATTTTTTCAATCCATCTGTCTTACCCCCTTAGGTCAGCTGATCATCTCCTAAAAGCACCCAAAACAAAGTGCAAGCTCAAAGACTCACTCAGATTAAAATGGTAGTTTTAACATGTTTTTTGGGGGGCATTTTTTTGATGATGGAAGACATAAGTTGTGTCCAAATTCCTTCACTACTCACTACATAGTGCGTTCAAGATTTTGTAGTGCTGTCTGAATCTAAAATCCCAAAGTCAGGTGCGCTGGAAATGTCCCAGAGGTCTACAAAAGATCGACGAATATAGACCACAATGCATTGCGTCAATGTTTGCCAAAAACAATATTTTTTTCAATTAACCATAAAATTTTTCATTTTCAGAAGACAGTGGAATCATAAGCGATCGTGGCAAAACGTTTATATCATTTAGATTTTTGCACCAAATAAACAGTCCTGCCCAAAACTCGGAGGTGAATTTCTTTTGAACTCCTGCCGCTCTGCAGAATCTATGTCATAGAAAACGACGCAGGTTTTAAACATTTTGGCTAAAATTTGCATATTTATAACTACATTAGACAGCCTTCCTCATTACTCATTTTTAAGATTTATTTGAAAACCCACTTTGAAACTTAGCTGACACACAATGAAGGTGCTCTTTTTCTTTTAGTCCACTAGATTGTAAATTATTGTATGTCATTGACACTTTGATGAATTGTTGTCTTGTTTGATGGTAACGATGTAACAAGGTAACTTTTAACTTTGATATATATAGTTGTACAGTACAGCACTTGGGGTCTGCACAGACAATTCAAGTGCTCCATTAATTGGTATGGTATGGTATGGTATGGTATGGTATGGTATGGTATGGTATGGTATGGTATGGTATGGAACGGTACGGTACGGTACGGTATGTAGGAGCTATCATTTGGTATCATTAAAAGGAATTATTTTTTTAAATATATAAAGGCCAAATAACATTTTTGGTGACGAAACCTAAAGGCTTCCTTGAAAGTTTGGTGTTCTGATTGTTTTTTTGTTTTTTTAAGGTAGAATGAAGGTCAATAAGAAAAGAATAAAACCACATGAAATGACTTGATGCCAGAATCATTCAATAATATATTGGCAGATTGTTTTGTAATGTTTTTACAATGCAAAACGGATTAATCTCACGCCATTTTTGGGGCTGTTGCCTTTTTTAACCGATGACACAATGTTTTCTTCGTTGTCTAGATGTTAAACAATGATAGCATTTAATGCTTCAAGAACCAGCATACATCCTGGAAAAGTCTCATCTCCATCCCAGGTATAACAGAAAACTAAAAGGGATGATTGCGTGCTCACTCACCAAAACACACAATTAAGATCTGCCCGTACCAACCTGCATCTCTGCATCGGCAGAGGAGGTCAGACTAGGATCACAAATTGCACGATAATTGGCGAGATCATCCAAACAGAAGGACTCCAGTCACGATTTAGGAGTGAATCTTCTTAGTGAGTCATCATGGGTACACCACCACATCACTGCCAGCTGTGTGGCCAATATGCTCCTCCCAATGCCTGCATATCAATCCGTCTCCACAATGATTTCGAATGGCTTTCCCTCGCACAGTGATTGCTGTGATTACTGACTGTGAGAAGAATTAAAAATAATGAAAATGTTTACGCCGTGAAGCTTCAGCAGATGTTGTTTTAACAACAAAGGATAGAAACCTTTTCTAAACAGTCTTACCATCAACTTCAGCTTTACTGAGTGAGTCTAAAATGACAGGGCTTGTTTTTTTTACCTTTTAAACCATTAAGACCTCTTTTTTTTTCTTTATCAAGGCTTCGCAGTCATCCCAGTAGCTCTTTCTTGGAGTGATTTCCATTAACGTCATGAATGCAGCAGATTTGTGGCAGTGCCGATGTGCCGTAAAAATCGTCCCGCTTAATATCAGATAGCTCTTCAAGCAAATGTCAGGGGGACGGAAGCTGCCAGGACAACAACAATGCAATATCCACCAAATTGCTTTTGAAGGCCCTCCTCTCTTAATGTGAATTATGATAACTGCAATTGAGGAAGCTCAATTATGTGGGTTAGGCAACACTTTATTTCATTGTGAGAGCTCCCAGGAATTTGACAGCTTTTGTGTGCATGCATCGTCACAACACACAAACTTTTTTCAAACTGACTGAATATATTTAGGATTTGTTCATTAGCTAGAACAGATACAGAGAGTAAATGAGAAGGGGAATCGCAAATGGGTCATTTCAAGCTATTAAAACAAAATAAGTAAACACAGAGGGCAAACAAAATATACATACACCCAATCCAAATCTTTTGTCCCTGATCCAATCCATTTTATTTTGAATATCTGCCGATACCGAGTCCTGATCCCATACTTTTGTGTAACATTATTTTAAAACACGTAAAAAGAAAAAAGGATCCAGGTTGTTCCATATTTTTATTTTATTAACCTTCTTTAATCACTTAACACCTAAACAGAGCACTTCTGTGAAGTTGCTCAAAGAATCAAGTGCAAAACGTGCTACTATATTACCTAGATAAATTAACTATTTACTAGTAAAAATAGGTGATAATTAGTCATGTGAGTAAGTTTAGTGACCATAGCTTTAGGATTTTCAGAGATATTGATCATTTTTTATTAGATCTGATTCATGTTGCCATCAAATTGTTGTTGTAGCATGTACTGTATGTGATGATGAGTTTTCATGACTAGCTTTTCATGACGTTTGTAGTGTAGATTGATATTGTTATTTTATTTTTTTAAACCCCCTTTTCCCGGAGCACCTTGCAGCCATCTCACTCCTGTCTCTTTGTCAACAGCAGGAGAGCACCATGCTCATTAAAGAAAAGAAAAAAAATCTTCTTCTTTTTTTCTCAAACGTAATTTTTTGTTTAGACAAAACGCAAGAGACACTTGCCGTCAGTTTAAAACGTTTATTGAAAGAGTTTTTGAGCCTGGAAGTCACTTTACCGAGCTGTTTTTGTGCGTCTCCTGCTTCGTATTCTGCTGCGCTTTACGGGAATAAAATGTCGAAATCCATTCACAATATGCAGACTTATAATAGGACATTTATTTGAAACAACAAAATTTTGATCGGGACTCTTAATATTTCATATGCATTTTCACCAAAAGTACTTGTGGGTATCTTAATTAATTGTAAAACTATATTTTCATTGTATATCATTTTTATTGATATCATTAAATGTGAGATTTTAACGTCTCTCTGGGACAATAGATGGAACCTTGCAGCTGGGCCAATTCTAGATTATTGCAGCAATGCTTTTAATGTGCACTGTCCCTGAGAAACAAATTGATAAATCAAAATAAAATAATATCCAGCACATGAAAATAAATCAGATTAATAAAGTTGATGTTTACTCAAAATAAATTGAACCATAATCACTTTTGTTTTCTTAATAAATTAACAAAAATCTTAAATGAACAATCCCACTTCCACCTCTTCCTCCGTTTGTAGTACCTACCTGTGGCATAAAAAAGCTGCTCCACCTTCATCCATCTCCTTGGACCTGGAGGAGCTCCACAGGTAGGCCACAAGGATGTCACTCCACTAACTTAGACAGTGGAATTAAAGCTCAATGTGCACGCTACATTCAGTTACTCCTGCAATTTTATAGTCTGCGTGCGCATTCATGTTGCTGAAGTACTGCAGTTGTAACTGAGAGTTTGTGGCACTTAACTATTGTGTGGCTATGAACCCTGCCACTGCAATGCCTATATATAAACATACACATGTAAATGATGCCATGATAATTACTCTTTATCCTGAATAGATGCATTTGCTCGTATACAGTACATAGAATCCATTTCATTTAATGATTGACAGTTTGATTAATTGCCTAAAAGGCAGTGGGAAGAGGCAAACCTACGCTAACACTACCAAAGGACATGTTTATGTTCTCAGTTCTAACAAATTTCTCCCTTTTCTTGAAGGCAGCTGTTATTCACACGTATTTGCATGCTACAAAGCACAAAACTGTTCCAAATTCACGTAGGCCACAGATTGCTACATTGCCTGCACGTAGTTCAAGTGCGTCCAAGGCTAAATGTGGTTTTTGGTCGCACAAATTAACCTAACCCTAACCCTTCCTCTGGGTCTGTGTGGCCAAGAAAGAGTTCAGCACTGGCCGCACATATTTAGAAAATTACCTGCGAATCGTCACTTACTTTCTAGAATTCAAACCTTAAAGAAATTTGTAAGAAATTAAATTAAAGTAAATTAAAATATCAAATCAATCAAGTCAAACTTTGTTTATAAAGCACTTTTCATATAAAAGCATAACACAAAGTGCTTTACATTAAAACAAAACAAAATAAATAATGCAAAAATAAGCACAAAAATAGATCATAATAAAACACCTACACACAACCCCTCACTTCTTTCACAACTCCCACCCCCCTAACTCATGGGGAAAGACAATGAGAAATAGGCTGAGTACGAAAAGAAGATGTTGGAAACGCTAATAATTGGAACCTCCCTCTCTTTGAACAGCTGCATAGACCGCCAAATGCAGCATCACAGGTGGGGACCGCTCCTCCACAGCTAAGCAGTGATGCAGGTTCCCATCCAGAGCCGCAGTGGCTGAACAGCAGCCAACCCAGAGGGAGAGGTCCCAACTGAGGAAGCACCAGAAATACAACTGAAAAAGAACCAGTAAACATAATAATGATAAAATCAATAAACAATAAAACAATGAAATATGGTAAATTAAAATAAGACACTAAAAATCTAGTGTAAGTTCATAAAACAAGATAAAATGGATAAATAAATAAAAATAAATGAATAAATAAAGGCAGTATAAAATTAGCTGAAAGCCAGGTTAAAAAGATGCGTCTTTAGCCTTTTCTTAAAAACTCTGCTCTCGGCTCTCAGGTCCTCTGGCAGACTGTTCCATAAACGGGGGCCATAGTGCTGAAAAGACGCTTCTCCGTAGGTTTTGGTTTTTACAGTCGGAAAGGTTAGAAGACCAGTGCCAGAGGATCTCAGGGTTCACACCTTACTAAAAGATTGGCTAAATAAGAAGGCGCAAGACCGTTAAGACATTTAAGAACTGTGAAAGGAACTTTAAATCAAAGAGAGAAAGATTGTTATGCTAAGGCGGAGTTCCAGCTTTTAGAGCGATGCAGCTCATCAGAGGGTGATGCTTTCACTCTTTTCCAAACATATCTGTATTTTGTGTGTGTTTGTATATAGAACGTGTTGCTTTGTCACTTAAATAAAATACATTTCGAGTTGTTTTGTAATTTGTGTATGTAACCCACATGTTTTCCTGGCACTGTCCCTTTAAAGCACACGCGATTTCGGGAACTCTCGCGAGACTTCCGAACGTGACGACACACTCAACTTCCGTGTTTCATTCAGTTATAAATAAGTGGCGGGGATGGTTGACAGGAGGCATACATTCGGGAGTTTCAGCAAAATCCTTGCTGCACAACGCCCTGCGTCAGACAGCCTTGTAATTCATCTTCCAACTTTCGTTTTTTCTTCACACTGCAACTGGTGAGTGACACAGTTTTCTTTTGTTTGTGTGCGAGTCAGCAGGCGCGGGCGCCAGCTGATCTCACAGCTGATCCCGGTTTGAGATCATGTAAACAAAACAAATTGTTTGGAAAACTATATGAACTGTTTATTTTAAAATGAATTGTGAGTACTCTAAACAAACCGAATTAATAAGCATGCGCATGTTAATTATTATGAATTGATGATTATGAATTATGTTGTAGTGATTGCATTGTTTCTGATCAGAGAATCAGATCAGAAAATCACAGGAAAAATGCATATTTGAAAAGCTTTTGTCATGAACTTATTTTTAAAGCATAATTCCATGTTTTAAATAAGTATTTGGTCCTGTTTATACAGGCCAGGTTTTTTCCATCGGGAGGAATCCTCTTCCCATCTGCTGATGGCGAGTTAACAGAGCCCACCTGGACAAAACGCCAACTGTCCCTACTAACGCGGTAGGATACAATTACATGAACCCTCATCAATAACTTTATCGGCATTGCTCAAGCACCAAGCATTGGAGCTAACTCAGCTGACTCCAAAGACTATTTCTGAATCACCCAAAAAGGGTGAACTTGTTGGACACTGGACTAAAAGAAAAAAAAAATATATATATGGTTATTTTGCATTGTACATATTGTCTGTCAATTATTTTGTTGCTTGTTCACTGTAAATATATCAACTTCAAATCAGCAAAGGAGTCCTGTGTGATTTTGCATCTCCACATTTCCTCCCTGAGACGAATCTGCCCAGTATTCTTAATCAAAAGTGTTACATGTAGATGTATGTATATTCTTTCTAAAAGGAACAAAATCAAATATATAAATATGTATAAATGGTTTTATGCATCAATGATCAACCCTTTCTACATTTTTATAATATGGAATTCAGAGTCAATCTATGTATTTTTTATTGATAAAAATTATTTTTGTGTATATTAGCTCTTTGAGTATGAGCAAGAAAAAGCTGCAGGTTTTGACTACATTGGGAATTGCTATAAAATATTAATACCTACATTGTGTTTCTTTTCCTTTTGCTCTCTGATGTCACTCTGGTAAATGAGGAGTCTCTTGTTTATTCCTTCAGGACGGCTTTATGCATATTCAGAGTTGTGTGAAGTGGCTTTTTAGATCTTGTTAATGCATTAGCGTGCTTATGAAAGCCAAACATGAAGGTATGAGTAAATGTCAACGGCAAAGAGCCATGAAGGGTACGGAGCAATTTGTTTGATGATTTCTAAGAAAACTATTAATACTTCAAATTTCAATAACATTCAAAAAAGCATACAACATGATTAATACAGAAAAGAGAAGAGAAGAAAGAGATTTAGGGACAAATGTAGATAAAATAGTTTGGGATTTAGCTCTGCCATAAATGTTCGCTGTCATGTTCTTTTTAATTCCAGTCTACAAATATTTGTTGGGTTAGTTTGAGATTTGAAATTGCAAAAGAAAAGAGAATTTTGTGAATTTTTTTCTTTTTTTCAAATTGAAATAGTTCAATTGTTCCCTGCTATTGTTTGGGTACGTTGTACAGACAAAAGAAAAAACTTTAAACTTTAAAACAAATTAAATCCAGGAGAAACGTTGATGACTCGGAGGCACTCCCGCCCTCCCCCTCACTGACCCCTGACTCTCCTCTTCCTGCCTTTGCCCCTCTGATCAGAGCTGCATGCAACAAATTCATGAAAAAACGTTCTTTTTCTTCCAAATAGAGGCTTTTCTGTTGGTTTTCAACCATTTCATTTTTTGGTCGTCTGGGGGGGTAGAAAATGTAATTTTTACAAGAATCAGAAAAAGTACATTTTTAGATTTCCTTGGCAACAGATGGGTTTTGTTAACCAGGCCCACATACCTAATGTGTTCATACCGTATGTCGTGTTGTTTCTTTCAACTTGAGCCTGGGATTTATGTAGCCTCCCAATGTCACTCGGGGAGTTGGGAGGAGATAAATTGAAAGAGTTGAGTAAATATGGTAGCTGTGATTTTAATTTTGTTTTTTTTATTCAAGGTGGCGGCCTCCTCTCAACGTGAAAGGTGAACAACACCAAACTTTGATTGTGATTGTAAAAGATTTTCTTTTTTAAATGTTAAATTATGAGAATAAAATTGTAAATTTACGAGCTTTTTTCTCATAAATCTACAAGGAAATAGTTCAAAGTTGTTTGTTTATTGGAGCCAAGCTTGAAGATTGAAGATGTGGAGCATTTTGTTTTGGTGACTCCATTATCCATTGTCCATTGTAGCCGGTTTTCCGGGGTTCTATGCCGGTAAAGCAGAGTTTTACATGTTAAAAGAGGAGCTCAGAGACACGTTTGGGTGTAGAGGACCGCTACTCTATTCTGCCCCTTTTCATTCCCAAAACCATATGTCACCTTAGGTCATGTGACTGTCACGTGCACAAGAAACACCAAAGCAGAAGCAAAACAGTTTTACATACGTCCCCTCCTCAAGATGAAACGTTTTGTTTCAACATAAAGCAACAAAGATGAATAAAATTCGTCTGTTCTATCAGCATAAGAATGTTTAAGATGCCAAAAAAGTGCGCCTCCTCAGACAGAAGCGTCAAACAGACTTAGAGATGAAGAACATTGAAAATAACACCATTAAAATCAGCATCAGTACACGTATGCAGGAAAGAGATCAGCGAGATAAGCAGTACAAATGCATTCAAAACTTCATCCATCCAGTGATTATAGCTGCTGCCTCCATGTGGGTTTCTGGAGACCATCCCATAAATCTTTGAGGCACACTCTGGACATGTCACCACTCCATCGCATGGCTACTTACTGACAACCTTCATACTCACTCTGAAGGGACAAATCAGTCACCAGTCCATCTATCAACCATGTTGTGTGCCCAGAGAAAAGCCAGCATGCACTGGTGGAACATGCAAACTCCACACAGATGGAACACGACTGGGATTTGAACCAGTAGCCACTTAGTGAATTGAGGTAACAGGAGTGGAAATCGACCAAACAGTTTGTGTTACAGCATAGCTGAGCATACTGCAGTTTATCGGGGGAACAGGGACTTGTGTTCCACTGTGCATGCCGCATTTGCTTTTGCACATAATAATGAGTGTCTTACAGCAGCAACCTGCTAAAGAAGAGAATCTGCTTTGCTGTGCTTCCAAATGCTTCAGGTGCACCAACAGGATTAACATTCTAATGCAGATGTTCCGGTCCTCACGAGCCGGATAGGCGTGAAAAAGGCGATGAAAGTGTAGGACTGCATCAAACTAACCTAAAATGTAGAGCAAGAAACTGTAAAAATATCACTTTTTGTTAAAGGAAACAACAGAAAGAGGATTAAAGAGGATCAGTTTTTTAAAAGGTCAGATTAAATCTCTAACGCTTTAATGTGTGTCTGTTACTTCACATGTGACCAAAAAAAACAGAGCTTGAAAGTTCTTAAACCTAATGAAGGTAAAAAGAAAGATTTCAACAACATAAACGATTAAAAGAAAAGGCAATAAAAAGGTCAATATAACATCTAATACAATATCTATAATTTACAGTGTTTTCTTATCCTTTTAGCTCTGTCAGCAAGAAAAACTTCAGTTTTTAAAATGTTGTTTTTATTGTGAGAATTTACCTTTTTGTTCTTTTTTTCTTTTGCCTTTATTGATGTACAGTCGAACAAGGGTAGCATTGATGGAGTTGTTGATGCATGACCACAACTTTTCAAGTCTGCACGAAGACTATGGCTATTTTTTTTTTACTTTTAATGAAAATATGCAGAATCAATGCACATTTACTCTGTCTAAACCTAAAAAAAATCACCTTTTAAAAAGTCCTTAACTTGTAATTTGATTTAATCAGATTTACTGCTACGTGTGTTACCGACATGATCATGAGTGTTATTGTGTTGTGAGCACAGTAAAAAAGGACTTGTTGATCCATCATTGCCCTCTGCTGGACAGTAGTTTCTTTATTGAAACCAATAAAGGCAAATGACTTATCTCTCATTTCACACTATGCTTCCAAAGGCAAATGTCAAAATGGAACCTTGCTGGAGTATTTTTTCTCCAGCGGATTGTTCTTCCTTTCAGGTTCTGGTTTGTACATTTTAAATGGCTTTATGAGTGTGCACACATTGTCCGGCATGCTTCGTGATCCTCAGATTTTGTAGAGGCTGTAGATAAAAACTGATAAACAGTTTTAAAAAGATTTATAAAGAAATAAAAATAAAAGATAGTGTTACGACACAACCGAAAACTAAAATTGCAGTTACATAATTACATATATAAATGGATGTGATACATCTGTCATAATCTGTCATTTTATTGGTATGTTGTAAAAATGATAAAAGAATAAATCTTCTTCTCATGCTTTGGTTTATTTTGCCAGCGAGAAGCCGCACTCGTCAGAAGAGTCTATAATCTCGCAGTTATGACAAGGTCAGGGAGGTGAGTGAACAGTCGGTGAGTTTCCCTCCCATTTCTGCGTGTCAACCTGATGTTTTCAGATGGCAAAGCATTAGCATTGAATATGGATTTTGCCTCCATTACTGATCTCACCTCAGAGGCTTATTCCTCTGTTTGCAGCTGTCGTGCAGCTTTCCATCTCATTATCGCTTTCTGACACATTAGATCCCACTCATTTGGAATCAAGGCTGCCGGACTTAAAATGAGTGAAATCAATTTCACAGTGACCTAATTTATAGTAATGCAGCTAAAAGGCTTTCACTTAACTTGTGGCAGCAAAAACATTCACATATAGACTCCAGTTATATGGACTCTGGTGACTAGACTATATTTATTGTGATGTTCAGTTGCTGAAACGACAAAAAATGTAGTTTAGAATCTTTTGAGTTTGCAATACTAAACAGCACAATTTAATTTTATTTTAATTTTATGGAATTGCAAATGGTGTTGACCAAGAAGGTTGTGTTAAAAGTCAATCAAACAACATCATCGGTTGTTGCAGTAAAGGCCTGTAAATTCTTGCAATCAGCTGCATTGTTGAAGAGAATTTTTCAAAAGCCAGTGCTCATTTGTTTGACAATAAATGTGTCAGAAAATATTTGGAAACTTTGAAAAAATAGGGATCGGAAAGAATTCATGTGAATCCAAATGTCATTCAAAAGGTTCTAGTAAAGGAGACACGTCCAAAGTCTGGCCCATGGCCCATTCAATTTCCACCGGCCTGCAGGCTCCTGTTGTGAAATCAATCATATGCGGCCCGGTTGCCATTTTCTAGGAATTTGTGAACAGTTTCATAATTGTGATTGGCTACATAACGTGTGAATCAGAATATTAAGGGCCAAACAGACGCATTTGTTTTGTGGTTTCTGAATACGATAACTATTTGTGCAATTTCCCTGTTACAGGGCTCGCATGAAATTTTTAGGCTGTAGACCGCTGAATGACCCATTGACTTAAAATGTTCATGGACATGTTTGTCCTACACTCGTGCTGCAGGCAACAGGTCGCGGTAAACACTCATAAAACATGCATAAGTACCGTATGTTACACACATGCATGACGCATGGATTTTTCATTTTCTCACAACGCTTTGCAAGGAGCCTGTTAGTGCTGCTCACATGTTAAGGGGTTTCTTGCATGCAGCCTGACTGTTAGAATTTAGGAACTCATACATCCTACAGGTGTCCCACGGGCACTTAAGTATCACTTGCACACCCCGTGGGTCCATCATTGTGTGCAGTCAGTAAGAAGCCAGTACTTGCGTCTTACTAACCACTAGAGCGTGGTGTAAGGACACTTTATGACTGAATAAACTCCTTTTGTAATTGAGGCCAAACTTTATTAATTTCAATCATGTTTGAAAATCTTTGGTGTTGGACCGGACGGAAAAGTAAAGAAGGGAAGAAGAAAGAGGGATGTTAGAGGGGGGGTGGGTGATAGGGGATAAGACCATGAAGCAGCATAGAGCAGACAGGTTTACTGGTTGTTTATCATTACGGTAAGGTTCAAATGTAGTACAAAAAGGGCGGGGCCTGTCCACACACACACTGAAATGTTATCAACACACCTGCTAGCTGCAAAAATGTCCGCATGTCAACATGTACACAAAACAGATAAACGCATACCTATGCCTTTAAACCAACTAGTGTGAAATCTTTCATTCATTCAATCATGCAAACTATTAGTGCAAAGGTGAGCTAACACCTGTGCTCAGGTGAGTGTTTATGTTCTTCTAAAATGGATGGTGGAATGTGAAAAGAAGGAGGAGGAGCGCCCAGCCACCCTCACACCCAGACCCCGCCGCAGCAGCAACGGCAGCCGGAACCCCCCAATGCCACACGGCAGCAGGCAGGGGACAACCGCCCCCCGGGCGACCAAATCCGCCACCCAGGCTAGGACCAGCAGGACCGCCGCGAGGCCCCCAGAGCCAGAGAGCAGGGAAGCATGGGGGGAAAGAGAGCGGTGCCCCAGCCCAACCAGGAGAGCAGCCCCCCCGCCGCACCGGAAGAGCCCAACGCAGGGCCCCACCCGAGAAGGGCACCCACAGCCCCAGACGAGCACCCCATCACCACCCAGGAGTTCCGGGCATCCTCCCGCCCCAACCCCAGGTACGAGCCAGGACCCCCCAAGGGAGACCCGCTCCGCACTCCAGGCAGCCACCCACCCGGCCCAAGGTTGGTCCAGGGAGGAGCAAGGCACCCCCGTACCCCCCACCAGGGAAGGGGTAGGGGACAGATGGTCCTAGGTCCCACCTTGCAAAATGTGTGTGCGTGTATGTGTGTTTGTGAGGGTGTGTGTGCATGTGTGTGTGTTTTATGTTGGAGTGTATATTTTGAGGGGGGAGGGGTGTGTGTACTAAGGGGGGTGCAGTTAAAATTGGCCGGTAGGGCACTGAGGGGACATCTCCTGATTACTCACAGTGATGTCCCCTCACCCTCCCCACCAAGGGGCCCTAAATGTCTAAGGTGCGGTTAAAATTGGCAGGTAGGGTGCTAGGAGGACATCTGCTGCTTGCTGGCAGTGATGTCCAAGCACCCCCCCTACCAAGGAGTTTATTCAGACATACCTTTGGTTTGTTTGAAGATTAATAACCCCTCTTGCTAAAGTAAAATGTGTCCAACACAAGAGGCCCTCAGCTCTCATCTGTCTGCCCAGCTGTTGGACAGGACAAGTTAAAAAAAAAAAGGACACTTTATGACAGCGTCAGCTGTATGTCATAAGTGTGTGCAACCTTCGTTAGCCTTATGAATGCTCCATGATAAATTTACCACATGGTATATTCCATTTTCGTGGCGTCCCTTGAGGTGGCCGTATCCGAGCCTTAGACACACCGGCTCTCCCCTATAGATACAGCCGCTCCTCTTTATGACCCTCCACTGCTTTGAGGTTTTTTCGTACCATCCAACTTTACGTGTAGACTAGAGTTTTGGTTTGTGACTACAACAAGTTGTCTACAGGAAAGCATTTTTACATGTCCTGCATCAGAAAATAAACCAGATTAACGTGCAAAGAGCAAAGCTAAATTTGTGATAACAAAGAGTTTTTGAGTAGTAAAAGTACTTTGTGAGGCTGTAAACCTATTCATGTATAAAATGAAAGACTTTTGTTTATAAATTACCTTTCTTTTTACAGAAATATTTTAAAAAAGACAACAACAAAAAACAGAGTTCAGTTTTATCTTTTAATATATTTTAGGTTAAGTTTTATATTTGTTTTGATCAATTATATAAGATATTTTGTATTTTTAATTTTTGTTTTACTACAAAAACAAAAATCTTTTCCAGCTCCTCTCTACCTTTAACCAACTAAAAGCAGCACCTCACAACAGACGTAACAAACATTCTGCTTTAAAATTTGAATTTAGAAGAAATGTTGCACAGTCTGAGTGCTGGACTTTCCAAACATCTCAGAATTCCACCACTGCCCACGTCCTTGGAAAGTCAAGTCCTTAAATAACACCTGCTGAAAACAACAAAGGAATCTGGCCGCCTGGCTTATCACAAAGAGGACATCTATTGCAGCATTCACTAGAGGGCAATGGTGAGGTTAGAGGAAAAAACTCTCATCAGAACTTTATTGGATGTATGTTGCACGAACATGTTTCATGTAATGTATGTCATAATGCATCTGGAATAATGTAAGTAGAAGGGAAATCAAAAAGTCCTACTATTGTTACTAATGTCCATATTTCTCTGTTTGTAATCCGACTGCAATCACCAAGTATGAAGTAAATGAAGTTTTGCCACTGTGGTAAACAATGAGATCTGCTGTGGGTAAACATGTTAGAAAAGGATGTTGATTGCGGAGGTTATTGGTGTCAATCTGAGCATGTGACTTCATTAGTGCAGGTCATGGTGCACATTTGACCCCTGCTTGTTGTTGTTGTTGTGAATGAGCTCCGATGGCTGCACCATCTGGTGCAGAAACGCGTCCCGCCTGCGCTTTCCCTCATGAGCTATTTCAAAAGTTCACAGTTCTACCTCACTGATTAAAGTGATACTTGACACTACTTCCATAACTTTACTGTGTTTACTTTGACAAGACAGCAGTAGGGATGACAAAAGTCAGGACGAATTACTCTTCAACTCCCACGGGGAGAGATCCACAACTCCCATCCGACGGTGTCAGGGTTCTCCTAACTCATCCTCTACATAACATCAGCTGAGAGGGGAGGACAAACTCTTTACGAACCAAAACATTTTCCAAGCGCTTTGAGGATTTCCAGGAATGTACAGTTTTTAATCGAGCTGATCTGAACGCCCACAGGAGACCGTCAAAGATGGCAACTTCATGATCGGCCTTTACTCCCACCACAGCTGTCCACCCTGTTTGCAGCAAGCATGTCTTTAAATATTCAGGAGCCCTCAGTCACAGCAGGGCGTTCACTTTCAAATGTATTGTTTTCTGGCACTTTATTTCTAACATTTCCCTTTGGTGGAAACACTGTGTTTATTATATTACTTTGTCCTTTATCGTCTATGCTTAAAAAATACATTAATAATAGGATACTGTGACCCACACGACAACACTGAGCAATAAAATTCTTGCTTAAATTCATTAATTTATTGTTTGTTTTTTTCAGCCAAAGACATTTTTTCCAGTTTTGATCTGGAATAAAACTTCATGAAACTCCTAAAGTAAATAAACATAAAAACGTAATGCAATTCAATGTTCACCAGTAAATAAATATGTAAATAAAAATGATATTGCAAAAATAAAAGCCTACTGCTAAATTAACTGTTTGGTGATGTTTCTGGTGGCACAACTTCGTCTCTGATGATTCCTGTTATCAAATAAATTCATTTGAAAACAACTATTAGCAGAGACCACACAAAGAAAAAACATAGATAAAACTTAATTGTTTAACTAGAAACAGTCTAATGAACAAAAATCAACAGATCACCCAAATTCTATAAATGCTAAACAAGTGATAAAAGCAGCTGTGTAATACTGTTTAGGTGTGTTGATCCTATCAGCCCATTTTCAACCAGAGACAAAGACACAACAGGATCCAGAAGGAGGGAGGAGGAATCACAACACTTTTATTGGTCTAATGTCAAACATTGCTCCCCCCTCTTTCTGACCCTGATTAAGGGGATTTTTTGTATTTTGTCTTCATCTGGTTCACTGTCTTAGTTTGATCTTTTCAAGAGTATTGAGCTTTATAAATTTTAGTTTTTTTATTATCTTGAAACATTTATGTTTGGTCCATAAATTGAAATGATGGTAGAAATGCATGAGGTTGTTTGTTTTCAGAACCATGGACAGCACTGGTTGTTGTTTAAGAGCAGTTTAAACAAAACAAAACAAAAGCCGTACTTCATTAACTCAAACTGTTAAAATAATCTTATTCTGATGCTCTTGTTTCCAACTTTTAAATTTCACTATTGGATTTGAAGTTTTTTTTTTAATCTAATTTTGTTTCCTGCAACAGACTGACGGCTTGTTCAAAGGTGTACCCCGCCCTCGCCCAACAGTAGCTGGGTGAAGGCATGCAGCAGAAGGATTCAGTTGGTTTTCTAGATGGATGGATGCGTGGATGGATGAATGTTTCCTGTCATTCTGTGACAGGATGCTCGCTATCATGGGATGGAGCCCAAACCCTCCTTATTTTGAGTTTATCACAGGGTTAAACTAATATTTGTCAAACTATTTTGTCTGTGACATTCCTGCACAACCAATTTTTTCAAACTCTTTGAAACTCTTTAAGACATTTTCTCTTTAATGAATCTTAGTTTAAAAAAAATTCTTGTTCTCTGCAAATTTTAACACATCCAAATGTAAAAATGAGTATTCATACTTTAAAATGAATAATGAGGCACAAATAAAACAACTATTTTTATTAGAATTGCACTCATTATTTTTATTTATTAAATAATTTAGCATTACATTTGGCTGCGGTAGACACAATCAAATATATTTGTGTTTTCATTTTTTATGTTTATGTTGTTGAAATTTTTTTTTAACTCATTACTTTTTTTATATTTATATATTTTTATTTGTTTGTGTTGTAACATACAAAAAGCAGGACGGTTGTTGGTACACTGCTTTGTTATATCATGATTTGTGTTTGCATGAACATAATATTTGTAAAAACAAAAAAACCAAATAGAAACACGTCTGTTTTCAGATGTTTGTATGGAACATAGAATAAATCTGACCGCTGTTGGGGCAGAGGTCACGTCTTCTGTGTACACATGGCAGCATTATCTGATTTAGAGGGCTTGTTTTGGGTCTGTTTTGTTGGTCTCAGTACAATAGAGTTGTGTAAGCAACGTAAAAATGCTTATCTGTCCTTCTGGAAACAAAAGAATGAAATTAATCTGACAAGGAACACAGTTTGTGACACAATGTGAACTGCATTTTTCTGTTTTCAGCCATGAATGAGTTCAGAATTCAAAATGTTCGAGCTTTGACTCTATACATGGCCAAGATCAGTATTGTAACAATAAAATAAAAGCCTTTTTTTATGACAGACAAAATAAAATAAAAACATTGTGGAAAAGCATTAAACATGGTTTTAATTTGAACATATTTAAATCTGGATATTTAATATTTGAGTTTTATGACCTATTTATAGAAAATATCCTGCTGTATGTTTGCAGGTTTTAACACATTCCAGTTTTCATGTTTTAATCTATTTTTATTGGTTTACAACAGTGTTTTTCAACCAGTGTGCCGCGGCACACTAGTGTGCCGTGGGAGATGGTCAAGTGTGCCGTGGGAATTTGCCCTCATTAACTGATCTAAAAACATTTCCCATCTCCAGGAAATCAGCTCTTTGTTCATCCAAACAGGCTCTGATAAAACACTAAGAAATCAGGAATATGAAAGATCATAAAATACTTTTTTCTTTGTGTTTATTTGATACTATTAAAGACATTTTGATAAGAACGACGGTACCGCGATTTTGCTGCAACTAAAGTGATTGTCCGAAAAGCCCCGCCCTGTTAATTGTCTCCGCCAATCATTCTTGAAGTCTTAATCACATGTCATCAGTTTGACTATCAGTCTTCACTTCCTTGTTCTGATTCTGTTGATAAAGTCGCTCAGTTCTAACAAAAATACAAGCTGAAGCTCGTCTTTAGCGGTGTAGCTTTCCACATAATCCAGTGTCAGACCGTGGAACAAGTGAACAAAACATTGAAGCTCAGAGACGCTAGTCTGTTTGTGTTCGGCGGTGGTTTGCACTACATCTCCCATGATGCATTGGGTTAAAGTGACAGCGTCTCTGCGAACACAGAGTCTCTCCTCTTAACACCTTGAAACCACAATGAACACACATCAAACAGTTTTTAAATCTTTTAACTTAACTTTTATTACATCTTTTAGAAAAAAATCGCTGCAACTTCCAGCTTTTTCTGCCACAATTATCACCAAAATGCATGTGAGATTGCGGAGGGGCTGTAGATCAATAAAGACTATAAATGTATCTTTTTTTTTGTTTGTTTGTTTTTGGATGCTGGTGCCGCAGGATTTTTGTCAGGGTTAAAGCGTGCCGTGGCTCAAAAAACATTGAAAAACACTGGTTTATACTTTACCTGAACATATTTCTATGCCGCCTGTTCTTAGTTTTTACCTTGTTTTCATATCTGTGAATCACCTTTACGTGCTGAAGTTCCGGTAAAGTGTTGCACAAATAAACTGTGAGTGATTTAAAGTCTTGTTGGTGGCTTCTGCACCGGCTGTGCTTCATCTGCAAACCTTTTGTGAGACAGGAAGTTTGTCAAGCTAACAGATGGGAGTGCTAGGATCACCAACGTCTTCAAGGTTGAACTATTCTCTGTGAAAAGCTGGAATACCACCAGGATGTTCAAACCAAAAAGAGACTTCCTTTGAGAAGCTTCAAATCATCAATACATTGTGACAAATCACATAAAAAAGGATTTTAAGAAGATTTTACCCCACATCTGCAGCACAAACCCCTTCTGTGTAAAACTGCAACCATTTTGGACTGAATACATGTGCGCGTATTTTCTCAGGGCCCAGAAACAAATGTTTACCCACTAGATTTAAGCCTCTGTGTCATTCAGCCTTTTGGCAGCGCGCTCTCATTAGCATAGGTCTGAAACAGCCCTCTGCTCACACATTTGATCCCATTTCAATGAAGGGGCCCTGCACCCAAGCTGCAGCTAAAGCTTTTTCTTACTTACTGTCTTGGGGCTGGTAAGATACAGTTTTTGAAGCTTTTTCAAGGACAGTTTTCTTTTTTTTGCTGCATCTGAAAAGAAGAATCCGTCATAACCATTCGCTAAACAGAAGACAGCAGCTGACCTTCTGAAATACCAGAGGTTGTGCATGCTTTGTGCTGTTTGCTGGCCTGCTCTCAAATAAGAGGCTCAGGCCGACAGTTTTATGTCTCTGCCAGTTTTTAACCTTGTTGTCAGCATTTCCAAATCAGCACTTTTCCCTTCCCACATTAGAATTATTACGCTAATGATGATAAGAGGTTTTATCTGTCAGATCAAACGGTGTGACATTCAAAGTAATTTTTTGTAACGTTGACTCTTTTGACCTCATTAAGCCGAAGGCTGCGTCTGTAATGGTTTATGCTTGGGGGCATAACTGTGGCTCCCCCATTTCCTATAAAAAAAAAAGTCCTTACATACTAAGATAAAAGTATCTCACAAATATCTACAGAGTAATAGAATAAGAAAAGACCAATAAATAAATAAATCAAAAAATTATATAAGATTGTACATTTTAAGGAAAAACATTTTACAAGAATGGTTTCATAAAATTATAAGAACAAAGTAAAAAAATTCAAAAGAATAGAATCGTAACAATATGAGAATTTATTAGAATAGTAACTTGTATAGAAATTGTAAAGTAAAAGTCATAAAATCATGAAAAAAGGTCAACATTTTACTAGATAGTCATAAATGTCTAGAGAAAAAACGTCCAGATTTTACAAGAATAAAGTCATAAAAATTATGAGAAAAAAGGTCAAATTTTTTAAAAGGATGAAAGTCAATTTTGACCAAGAAACTGAATCATGGCAGCAATAGTGCAAGGTGGAAACGTTTGAGGGCAGGCGTGGAATCTTAGAAGCTGTGGACAACAGACGGACAGACGCCTCACACAGGACTCATAGGATTAACAACTAAAACATGCTTGATTACAGTCAAAGCATGAATTTAACTAATCAGTCTGTTTCACTTAGTTATGAATATTCATTACGAGCAAATCAAAGGAAATTCATTTATAGCTGTAGGCTGTTGGCAAAGGAAAAATTGCTGTGTGATTTCTTCATCCTAAAACAAAAATGCCTAATTGTTTTTATAACTTATATTATTGCGTTACTTGCATACTGTGGATTTTACTGGCTGAAATCATCAGACAAAAGCCTCGTATTCAGTAAAAGCAGAAATGTTTCCATTCCTTCAATTTGTAAGCATTTATATTAACATTTGCAGAAACCTCATTATGATAATTTGGCTGTAAATGATGTTCTAATTAGGGAAAATTATTTCTAAATTAATAGCAAAGCAGCTGCTAGAATGTCCTTTGTCTTACACCACTTAATTATTGGAACACTTAATCCTGTGGGGTTTTAATAAAAGTACACTTTTTAGATTTTCATGTTAAACTTTTTTTAACACTTTTATTTAAGCAATAATTTGGATTTTAACCCACAAAAACTCAGTATAGGTAGGATTAGTATATTTTTCCTAACTCGATGAATGAAAACTTGAGAAATTCTTATAAGATTCATTAACAAACAAAAGTTGTAGACGCACTGACAAGTATAAAGATCTTCCGACTATGATGATGAGGAAAATAACAGCACCAAGATTTTAAACCAGTTTATCTATTTATTAGATTAATCATTCTTGTTCTGATACCTTTTTTGACATGTTTTTGATAATCCTCATTTTTTCATACTCGTTTCCTGTAGTTCAAGTTACGGGTATTCAAGTTGTAAACTGGCCAATAAGATGCCTCAGTAAAAGTGGGTGGAGCCTGCTGGCGCCAACGTTCAGCCGGTGTAGTCTGCTTTGAAGTTGTCGAGGTGTGAACTTCCAACAAGCTCACTCCTGATTGGTTAGAGTGGTCACCATAGAAACACGGTGGCGTTCTCAGATACAGTCCCCCCAAACGCACAAAGCCGTGCTGCTGTTCGCCATTCAGGACGCCACTGTTTGAGACATTTCCAGCCCACAGACTTGTTTTTGAAACACTCTTTCCTGAAAGCAGATTGGACTGATTACTTCAATTTGCGCTTACTTCCTAAAGATAGATGGAGGAACTTGGCAGCATGGCTGGTGTGAGAGGTAAAGCCACTTAAAAAGGCAGCAGTGTTGTTAATGGTACTGCACCGCTATCAGTCAAAGAGGAAACTCTGTGTTCTTTCACCAGTTTGGCACAGAGATGTTTTGGCAGCATCCTTTGCCAGAGGATGTGAATGGGTGTGTCTCAGTCTGCTGCTGCACTGCTTGCCTGTTAAACTGTTTTCTGTTTAACTCAGAGAAACACTCTGAGCTTGAAATGATTCTAATTAAGTGAAAGGAAAAGCATTTAATGAATGATATCCTAACTGTGTAATGTTTCTGGCTTTAATGTTGACTGGTTTCCTTTTACAATATAAGAGAACATCTTTTTGGAAAAGTTTGGTCTGTTATGTAATAGAGCTGTTGGAATTATTGCCAAAAAAGGTTTTAATGCAAAAGAAAGAAAGAAATAATAAGAAGTGATTAGAGGTATGGTTAATCTATTATGAGTCAAAGTATCTCAATTTCATTCACACAGAACAATTATAAAAAAGGCTTAAAATGGGTCTCACAGAGCTCTTCCACCAGCTCTCAAATATGAAAGGAATTGGAAAAATCTTACACAGTACTATAAAACGCCCCAAAGTAAAAGCAAACAACTGAAAACAGTCCTGTTGGAGACAATGTGGGAGTCAAGAAGGGAATCGTACACATATGTTTTGGTCATTTTCTAGACTACTATCTTCTTGGAAAGTTGTAACAACTGTCCTAAAATAATGTTTTGGGATTTCACCTTCCAGAAGAATTTACAACTTTGTATCTAGGAAATGTTGAAGACTCTGTGCTGAATGAAGATCTTTACCTGGTAAGGAAATTACTCTTGGCAAGCAAGAAAGCAGGGACAAAAAATGACACCCCCCTCCCCCCTGGCAAGGATGACCATTCAACTAAAATTAAAGCTACACATTTAAAAAAAAAAAGGAAAAATTGTGCCAATATGTGGAAAACCATTAAAATTATAAGAGGATTTTGACCAAAAAAAGCCTAATTACTGTGTATTATGTTTATTTTTGTTGTAGTTACTGACCTTTTGTGTAAACGCTGACAACTGAAAAACATTCAATAAAAACAAAGTAAAAAAATAAAAATAATTCAACACACACACATTGAAAGAAGAAAACATCATATTTCTGTAACTTTTACTTAATTATTTAATCTGTTGATGCATTTTTTTTCTTATTTAAAAGAAGAAACAAAAAGAAAAATGCAACAGGAAACACACCAACATCTGTGCATTGTTTATTTTTTACTCGTGATATAAAACTATAGACAAGATTACCTAATATGTTCTATTGTTTATATTTTTGGAATATTACATTTTTAATGTGTTTATAGATTAAGCCTTCTGGAAGATTATTTTATGACCTGATACCTTTTATTGTAGCACGTTGTTCTTTTTGTTTCTAAGATGGGATTTCCCGAAAACCCTGACATTCTTTTAAAATGACTTTGTTTCTATTTTAAATTAATCAGTTAGTGCAAAAGGGGCCCAAGTCCAAGAGGTTTGTTTTTCCAGGGAATTATTTTAACTGCATAGATTTAAGGAAGGGTACATCAAATTAAAAATAAATTTAATCGGATTTAGTACCAGTTCATAGCTTACAAATGCTTTATTATGAAGCACCTCAAGTTTATCATTTCAGAGGACTAGCAAACTAAAGTCTCTGGACTTGGGCCCTTCTTGAATTAAACAGGGGCGCTGCCATATTGGATAAATAGTGCTGCCATCTATGGGATAAAGCTAAACCCATGCAAGAGAGGCCAAGTCCAGGAATTTTGCAATTAATGCACTTTAAATGTCAAGCATAGTCAATACATTACAACGGACTTGGGACTTTTTTGCACATAATCAGATAGCTTTTCCCTTGAAAACCATGGAACATATAATATCTCTATTTTGAAAAATTGTGGACCTGGGCCCCTTTTGAATTCATCAATTTAAATGTAATAAAAGGTAAACAACCATATTTGACCAGATTTGAATATGTAAATTTGGATATTTTGAATTTAAGAAATAATTCCTCAAAAGCACAAGTTAACAGCCAGTTTTGAAATATCGTGTGCTGACTAAAGCAGGGGAAACAATATCACACAATGCAGGGAAGCAGCCCCCAGATTGTTTCCTTCCTCCGATAAGGGTGTTGTTACTACAGAGTCTGAGATAGTCATTTCTGCACTCTGGGGAGCTGCACTTGTGAGAAGATCCTGTGCCTCTGGAACCAATACCTGCCCTGTTGACAAGCGTGAACTTCTGCTTGAGTTCCCAGTCCAACACCCACTGATTATCAGCCATGACTGATTTCCACAGCTGAGCAGACAATGGCCTCATGTAGGAGTTAATGCTGTCAGTCCGCTATTTAGGAAATGCTCTCCATGTGATACAATTATGCACACTTGCAAATGTGGTTTTGCGTCTGCCTCAGAGAAAGGAAAAGATTCCATTTCCACAACATACTAAATATTTCATATGACTCTTTCATTTTTTGCCATTTTAGTATTGCAACTATGCCAAATAGTCCATTATTATCTTTTTTTTATTATTATTAATTCATTTGGCTGCGAAGAATTGTCTGTTTCATCCTAGCCGCCTTCTCTGCATCCTCCTCACTTGGATTTTGGGGATTATGTTCAATAATTCCCATCTCTAGTCTCTACAATACTGTGACTGGTAGGAAAATGGCAAAATGTTAAAAAATGTTATTTCCATCATGCAAATGATAATAGAAAAAAAATCTCAACAACAGAGCTCAAACCAGAACAATAAAAAATGAGTTGCCTTGTTGATCCGCCCTCACTGACTGAGCGCCTGCGACACGCCCCTCACTTTCACCTTCTGCCTCTACCAAAAAAATGGCGGCTTTTCTGATGGTTTTATCTCCATAGCAACCATTGTATTTCTTGGTCAACTGGAGGTGACAAACATGTTTATGTAATTCTTAGAAGAGTTGGCAAAAGTCAATTTTTGGATTTCCTTGGCAACAGAGGTATTTTGTTAACCACGTCCACATTCCTAAGGTGTTCACTTCGTATGTTATATTGTTTTGTTCAGCTTGAGCCAACAATTCAATAATTCTTTTTTTTAAACGATATTCTGGTAAAAATGTGCGAGGAACAAGGAAACGCCACCTTTGTGAGCATGTGACACTAACGCCGTTCAAAATCTACTGAATTTAAAACTTAGGATTTCATGTTTATCATAAAATTATCAGTGTTAAGCCCATTGAGATGACTATTGTTGTAATATTGGGGTATATAAATAAAATTGAATTGAACATTTGTTTCCAAGAAGCTTCACAGTGATGCTCAAGGAGTTTGATCAAAATCCCTAGTAGGAGTTTAAGTTTGTAGAAGGTACTAAAGGTGAAGTATCTTGGAAAATTCAAGCTGGTGTTATTCACCGTTTAAATGTTCTGTAGAAATATGTGATTTTCTTGTGGTTCTACTTTAGTTTCTGTAACTGTTGAAGGCCATACAGCTTAAACTCCAGATACCCTTTGGTGTTTTTAGCATTGTATGGCAGGAGGGTATTTTTTTTTCCTTTGTGGCAGCTGCGTCAAACCCTTGTTTTTACGAGGAAATTGCCCCTTATTTAAAGACATCTGAGGACGTCAGATGCCAAGATGAACACGATCTTCACCCCTAAGACTCAAGGACAACAAATCTGCATTGAAAGACCTGAATCCCAGAGAAGCTCTCTTCCTTCATCAGAACATTTTACTAGGAATACTGTCATTGATCATTACCAAGAAACTGGTAGACTGGATATGACACTGCAACTCCAATTCAGCAGAATTTCCCTACATTGTTCTAATCCTGGACTCTTTTTGTTTTGTTTTTATTACCATGTTGAAGACAATGTCTCTCATCGATGCTTTACAGAGACAGGATCTCCTGAAGAAGCCTGTGGGCACCCAAAGGAAGAGGTCCTCTCCTTTTTTTCCCTGTAGGCAGAAATATCAGCTGGAAAGTTGACAGGCTCAAACAATAAGCTGCAGAATTTTAGTGATAAACAAGCTTCTTTTCAAGAAGTTGAACTTTTCCACTCGAGTGGATAATGCAGCTAAAATTCTCTTTTTACTTCACACCATTTTCAATTGTAAAAGCCTGCAAACCTGTTCGAACAGTAAATGTACTCAGTAGATGATTTATGAGTTCAGAGGGTAACTTACAGCCCCTTCCAAACATAATCAGTTTCCTGGCTCACATTTTATTCTCTTTATCAAGCACACCCTTCCTTTAACACCACATTCTTTCAGAGGTTCACCTCTAGCCGGGACTTTAACTTTCAGCACTTTAAGAAAAAAGGTTTCTGTTCAAACTGTTTGCAAAGCTTTGTAGGCATCTTTTTGAGACACTTCACCTTTGAATTAATGAACAAAAAAATGATATTATGATTAAAGTAGTTTGAACTTCCGCTGAAGTAAAATGAGGTTGTGCCATAGAGAATTCAGATCCTGAGCATTTCTAAACAGGAAAAAATATCTTAAACAAGCTGAAAATTGTGGGGGGAAAAATAAAAAAATTGGGGGTTATGAGTGAAAAAAACAGCTAATACAGCAAGTAGAATTAGTCTTGGTACGATTTTCTCAAAAAAGTTGGGGTGTCTTCCTGTTTTTAAGACAAAACTTACACTTAATATTAGCAACAAACACTGAATAATGTTTTTTTCTGCTCTAATAACTGGAAATATTGTATCTTAATACAAGTATTGTTGAAACAGTTTCATGTCTTTGAAATAAGTAGATCTATGTATTTATTTTCCTGCCCCCCCCAAAATTTAATTTTTTAGCGCTACAACAGCGCTAAAATTTGGGAAAGGGGGTTGATTTGATTTGATTTGATTTGATTTGATTTGATTTGATTTGATTTGATTTGATTTGATTTGGATGTTTTAAAGACAGAATTACTCAACAATGTATGAAAGATTGTCTTAAAACAAATCATGACATAATACTGCAAAGTTACTAGTAAATTCGTTTTTTTATTTATATTAAGTGTAAATGGATATTTTAACTGGAAATTTGACAAAAATACCTGGTGAGAGTTTGTCCTTTTGCAAAGTATCTTTAATATTTTAGCTTTGAAAATAGTGAGCCTTTGCTGTCATGAATTAAATGTGGTTTTGCTCAATGCAATAATAAATAATAAATTGAATCCTTATAAGTTATGCTGTGTGTATTTGGTGTTTTTGTACTTTACAATAATGGAAATGATAAAAGGACACCAAAGTGACAAGTTATGCCACAATTTTTATTTACATTGAGGAAATGCGAATATATTAGGTTGACAGATTAGTTCATTTTTTTTAAAGTCTGTTCTTTTTCATTGAGGGTTTTTGGTTGACGTGCCTTAAATCTTCTCTGCAGCTGTTTTGACATCTGTTAATTATCATCCAATGTGGCTGTCAATGAGACACAAACCCACTAAAAAGAAAAGAGACAACAAAGCTCTCTGCAAAAACAAGAAGAACTTGGAAAGACGTCACTTCGGTAAGCATATAGGTGACGGAGGCATCTGTGGTCAACTGTGCAGCAGAGCAACGTCTGTTAAGGGCAGAGGAGGTGATCTGCCAAAAGAAATGAAAAAAACAACAGTTTTTGAAACAGTGTTTTTGAAACACAACAGAAAAGATTTAATGCATCTCCAAAGTTTGCTGTAGTTCATTTTGTAGGTCTCATAAGGATGTTGCAGTTTCCACGCTTTGTTCAGCTTTTGCCTCAGTTTAAGTATAAAATGTCTAAAAATCTCAAACGAACACACAAATTACACACGTTATTGGATAATGCTATAAAATGAGCTGTCCTTCGGTAGCCCAGACTATTCTTTCTAAGGGCTGATATAATTTCCAGCCAGCATCCTGGTCATGTTGTCCGGTTCTTTCATGTTTCCACGGTTTGCAGCTTCCTCTGATTCTGCAGCCAGTCTCTCAGTGACGTGTTATTCCTCGCTTCTAAGAACTAGTCTCTTCTTAGAATTGCACCTATACTCTGAATTTCGATGATGCTGTGACCGGTCCTGCTTGCGTATTTGTTTGAGCTTCCTTGATTTTACCTTGGGGGTAGTTTTAGGTGATGCCTTATGTCGTGCCAAAGGGATTCAAGTGGTTCTCTCTATCATTGCTGCGTTATCTCTGTTATATGTGAGACATAAGCTGCAATTTGTCTGAATGACTGGCCTTTCGAGGATCTATAAATCAAGTGCTGCCTTTTAACACATTGTGTTGATATGTAGAAGTCTATCTGTCAAGTGGTGATAAAATTTAGCATTTATCTTTTCTTCTTACCCATAGAAGGATGGTGGTAATCTCTGAACCTTTTTATGCATGTGGGGTGTTCATCATTCAGTCTGAGGCTTGACCCTGAATGGGGGTTAAACACTAAGCTTTTCTTAGAAACACTGACAACGTGCTCTATAGGTTTGAATAGGTGAGCAATAAACAGTTTCCAAAGCATCTTCTTCGTGCTGGCCTCATTTGGAGACAAGCCTGTTGACCATCTGATAGGATGTCCAGTGGAGAAACTAACTCAGTAACCTTGTGAAACAGTGTCTGCCCTGAGACTGGAAGGTTGTCAGGTCGAATCCACAATCAAGTCATACTAAAGACTAAAAAACGGGACCCAATGACTCGCTGCTTCATGCTCAGCATTATGGGGTTGGATTAGGGGGTCTGTAAGTGAGTGTGACGTCACCCATAGAAAATGTCTTACTTCCATCTGCAATCAAATTAAATCACCTCAGTTGCCATATTTTCACGATGCGGTCGCCACCACGTTGGAGTCAGTAATCAGTGATTGGTCAGAGTTGGTCTGTCAGTGTTTCTATGGCAACCACTCTCGGCAATCAGGAGTGAGCTTGTTGGAAGTTACACCAAATCTGTCAATCAAACGTTTCGTATGCTCGATGGTAGACCCCACACTTTCATTGAGGAATCTGATTGGTTAGTTTATAGCTTGAATAACTTGAACTAGAAAAGTCAAAAGAAAATATTGTGGGGGGAAAAATGAGGATTGTCAAGAACATGTTAAAAACAGGAATGTTATTCTCACTAATAGAAAGACTGAGTAACAGCTGTTTTTTTTTTCTCTATAGAAGACTATGGGATTTTGGCTTTTTGGAGCCAGCAGCTACTTCCTGTTTGGAACATCAAGTGACAGGGGTCACTGACTCCAGGTTTCATGTACAGTCAATGGGTTAAACCACCAAATGCTGCTCCCCCAGGCGATTGGTCAAAGGTGGAGAACAAATGTCCCACACCTAGAGACGTGACAGCCAATGGGACTTTAAGTGTCTCTAATGCAGAAAAATTGAAAAAATTCAAGGCATCACACTTCTCTGCTTCAGTTTTAATAAAGTTAGTATGATGACTGAAGAGAATCTAACTAATTGAAGCTGAGTTTTTAAAAGGAACGTCGTGGTTCTTGAGCATGTTTTCGATCGATTAGCTTTGGGGAGAAATGAGATACTGCCATCCACATGTTTGGTGAACTTCAGAAACACAAACATTTTTTGCACTTCTTGTGTCGATCCCGTCCAGCAAATGGGGGAAGTCTTTATTTGACACAAATCAAAAATCTTTTGAGGCACATTTTTTCAGTTATTTCATCTCGATCTCCAAAACAATTGCATTTTCTTTCAAGTACATTTGGTGTGATGTGGACACAAATATTTGCAGACAAACCAAAATTGGTCTAGCAAAACTTTAAGTTCATTTAAACTTTTGAAATTACTTGTGTTTTTATTTGTAACCCCTGTGCTATCCTAGGTACTTTAACATTGGGAGTTGGGTCATCTAGACCCCACTTGACAGTGCGCTGAACCTTTTTTCTTCAATGATTTGTGATCTTCACTGGTGTCCATGGATTACATGAAATCCTCTTCACCTTTATCCACCTTTGTCATGGTAGGGAGAACATGTCAATGTTAGGGTGGGGTCATCTAAGATAGCACAAGCGTTAAACAAAGGAATCCGTGCTGGGATGGTTTCTAGGTGTCAAAAAAGTATCCTTTGATGATTTTTTCCAGAACATAAATGATTAGTGGTTATTTTAATAAGACAAAAAGACATCTCTCACACTGATAAATCACATTGAACAGATAAGTACTGCTTGTACCTCCAGAAACTCCTAAGACGTAAGGTTGTACTAACCCTCTTGGCAAGCCGCACAAAGAATTCCCAACAAACCGCCCCTTTCTCTTCTTGATTGATGATTAAGGAATATTAAAAACAACTTTTCTTGCGCAATCATGTTGGTTTTTAGTTAATACCAGCCTATCAGTGAAACAAAGGATGAAAATGTGTTGTACTTCAGCCATAAACCAAATTTGTGGATTTTAATATGATGGGCGGAAACTTGGGAACTTTTCAGATTCACGTTTTTGGCAAGTCTTACATTTAATGCGATGCATGCAGCAATTTGTTTAACACATCTGCATGGCCATTATTGAGTCATTAACTCTAGAAGTATTTTAACACAATTGCTTGCAAATCTTTTTTACGGCTGCCTCCTGCAAAGTGAGGAAGTTTCTCATTGTTCTCCCGTCTCTTTGGACAAACCCTAAATGTGTGTCATTGTTTCCCGTCTCATGATGACAGCAGATTGCCTCGACAAACCCACTCATTTCTCACTCATGGACACACACTTCTGATTCAATGAATGCCCTTTTGACTTCACACTCACATTTTTGTGTTGTTTTTTTTTTTTACAATAAAACAAGTCAATGAAAGCTCGTGTTCAACCTGTCAGTACAAAGTTCCTCCTTATCGTTCAACATTTTATTATGTTATATACTTGTCTTCATACCAGAGATGTTATCCTGTGAAGATACACAACCTAGCAGCTCATAAAGGGCCTCGTAAAGACCGCTATCTGGGGGGGTAAAGGGTTTTACGTGAGAAAAAAAAAAACTTATATAAGACACAACGTGTGAAGTTGCCATAAACCACTTGTGTTGTGTCTACAGTTAGTTTTAAAGGTTGGGGAAAAAATCACATCTCAATTTTATTTGCAGTTAAAAATACAGAAATCACATTTATAACAAGGTTTCACAATTCCCTCCATGCAATTAGCAATAAAGCTGTGTCTGTGCCAAAACTGTGCTGCTTTAGCAAGCAGGGTCTCCTTGGTGATCTTCGCTGATGGGTCCGTAAAACAGGATGTGGTTTCCCAAAATTTCACTTTGAAAAGGCTGAACCGGCTGTCATGGTACCACAGGCCCCTGACTAAGCCTTTCACAAATGGTTTGTAAGGCTCTTGTAGGAACCAGGAAGTCATGCAATGGATTTACACAGATGATAAACAAGCAGTGAGTGAGGCATCAGCAGCACAAAACTTTAAAAGCACCTTCTTTGAGGTTTGTGAGCCTTTAAAAAAAACCATAACAGCTGATTCGTTTAAAACACGGTTAGATTTATCCTTTGAGTAAAAAATACTTTTAAACACCCATTAGTTAGACTTTAAACTCAAGAATTCTATTTCCAATGATGCTTTGGTTGTTGTAAAACCGTGAATTTAATAGTCTTCATGAAAAAGATAAATCCAAAATGGGAGCAGGATGTGATTGGAGATATATTTAGTCAAAATGAATAAATAAACAAACCTATGAGCCAAAATGAACTGACAGACATCACTCTGTGCAGCGAAGCACACAGAGAATCGAAGGATATCCTTCATTACCTGAGTTAAAAATGGACAGTTCCACAGTCAAATGCACTAATTACACCCCCACTGTGGAAGTTAGATAAGCCAACATCTATTACAGCTCCTGATGTTTGAGCACACCAATAATATAACACCTAATAGGCAAACAGAGATAATGAGCGTTTATGGACGTCAAAAAGCAAACCACGGACTGTAAATAAGAGCTGGAGCGATTAAATGTGACAGAAAATGACTTACTTGCAGCTCCAACCACATATTGTCATTTCAGTTGCCATTTTTTCGCAGTTTTGGACTCAGAAAAACAGTGATTGAGCCAAGTCGGCGTGAATCATCATTTCTATGGCAGTGAGCTTGTTGAAAGGCTACATCCCTGTAACCTGAAAGCGGGCTACACGAAACATTTCCAGTGTTCAACATAAGACTACCTTTCTGTTTATTATAGATTTATTGTATTTGTCACATAATGACACAAAACAAGACAAAAGATAACCACAGTTGACAACCAATATGTCAATTTTGATACAAATTTTTTTCTTTCAATAAATGCGAGTTTTTTTTTTTAATTGTCATGTTTCCATTAGGCAAGTTTATTATCACTAATCCAATTTGTTTTATTTTATAGTCAATGGAAACGCAGCTAGTGACTGTTTTCGAAATTTTCCCTGCTTAGGTATAGGAAGGTAAATAAATATAATTATTAAATAGACCTTTATTTATGCAGGGATTTTAGTGGGTTATATAACCAGCAGTGCAGTCTGGGTCAGCTCAGAAACGCGGTGACCCAAACCTGCTGCTCAACAGCGGTCCCATGATTGTGATTTGGCTGCTGACACCACTGTCTTCTGGGACTGAATAGACAAAAGCTGTGAGGAATTGAATGTGTGAACAGTTTAGGAGACAACTCCTCGCTTTGTCAACCACAGTGAAGAATCGAAGACCCAGCAAGTCATTTAATTCCTTTAATTTATTCTAATTTCCCAAGTTTAGAGTTCCTTTCCTTATCTGACACAGGAAAGTCCGATCTCTCAATTTAGAAACAAACAGCGTCTACTAAAATTTTTTGTAAGAAACTGCTCATTTATTAATCGAGTTAATTATTTTTCAGTTAAAACGTGTTAGATTTATAGGTGAAATACTTTCAGACTAAACTGTAATTAGATAAATATGAGCAATTAGCAAAATGAGTCCCCGACTGTCATGAGCGGTTTCACGGGTCACTGGAAGTGTGTGTTGTCACTGCCGCTCAGCCTCTTAATCTTTCATGCCATTTGTTCATCGTGCAGTTTTTTGTTCTGTGTTTGATTACCTCTTTCTCATCCCAGTGTTTTGAGCCACTTCCACCATTCAGATCCAATGTGACAAAAACAGAGGTTTACATTTATTTAGCTGGAGGGATTCGGCCTTGAAGTCTCCAGCTTTGCAATTTTTGTGGGCTGTAAATAAGTGTTTTAGCAAAGAAATGTATTGATGTACCCTGCGACAGACTGGCGACCTGTCCAGGTTGTCCCCTGCCTTCGCACACAAGTGGCCGGGATAGGCTCCAGCAGCCCTGTGACCCCGACAGGGAAAAACGGTTAAGAAAATGAATGAATGAATGAATGAATGAATGAATGAATGAATGTATTGATTTAGCAGCTTTAAGGAAATATTTATAACCTTACTGGAAATGTAAGTTGTCTTTGAAATATGAAACGTAAAGGTTTACCCAAATGAAATCTAGAAATTGAATGTCAGACTAATGTTTTGAAACAAACACAGATTTAGTTTCACCATTCAATTTTAAGTTTTTTGCATAAAAACCCAACCTACTGAAAATGTTTTTTTTTTCTTTTTTTTGTTATTTTGGTGTTAATAGTATGTTTCTTTGGCATTAATGTGATGATGGAGGAATTATATAAAGAAAATTAAGCTTAAGATGGAATTTCTGAGTATTTCTTTATACAAAGTATTTTAAGTCAGGAGCAGACAAAAAAAATGCTGTTGGAAAAAAGATTGTAGGTGTGAAATAGAAGCTCTATGGCAAACCATAAGCTTCCTGCTCTGCTCAATTCTGACGCATCCAGGAAATACACAAAATAAAGAGGTTTTGAGGATAAAAAGGATTAAAAGTATTAGAATCATACATTTAAATTGCACTTTTACCACAGATTATTATCATAAGTTATAGAGAAGACTGGAAACGGCATAATCAAGATTAAAAATCCACTTGGAACACTTTTAAAATAGATCAAAAGACTATCGGAGTCAGACTAAAGATCAAACATGGACTAGAAAAAAGGCATTAAATAATGTTTGACAAATTGTATTATTACTCCGTCAATCCACTGAGAGGCTGAAATGAGACAATGATGAAAGTAAATCAATAAATTCCTGAGAAATAAGAGATGTGTTCTGTCCATCCAGCATTTTTAAACTCAAAACCGTTGAGGTTTTTTCTAACTTCTCACCCAACAGCGGTGCATTTTCCTCTCTTTTAGGTAAACGTCTACACATTTAGGTTTGAAACTTTTTTTCTGCTTTTGTGAAATGTGTCTGTGCAAAAGCTCAGGCAGGAACAGAAATTCCTCAGCTATCAGCTGACTGTAAATTTCACCCAAAGTTTCTGTGTTCTAAAGCAAACAACAGGATTTATTTATCAGATCGAAACGTGTGGCTGTTGAGAGCAGTTAACAGTCACCGGACCAACTGTGGTTCCTTTCAACCGCTAAAAGACAGAAAACCAAACAGACCACCACCTTCTCCTCACTGTGACCTTTGTCCCAAAAATGTTTCATTTCTTTTGAAAATATTAAAGAATTGAATGCATAACAAATCGCCACCGCACGGCTGCTGTGCTGAGTCTGCAAGCAGAGAGGTAGATGGTATTCATTCATAACATGGGATAAAATTCCAAAGCGTTTACTTTTGAACTGTTTTTGGGTGACATAAAACAGATGAATGGTTAGGATCATTGAAAAGCTCTGTGTAATCTGGTAAACAGAGGGAGAACGAGGAAAGAAATTCAATCTGTCAATAATAAAGTACAATAGAACAATGATAGAGTCAATATAATTGCAGTCGGATGAATTTATTGTCCCAAAAGGAACTTTTTTACTTCATTAAAGTTTAACTCGTGTAAAGGTTTTAGACCTAGTCTGGTCAGAAGAACATTTGGGGAAATGCTTTTCTAATCATAAATGTAGCATTTTTCCAACTGTTTTTTAATGCAAAGCTTAGTTTAAGGAACAAAAACGGAATTAAAACAGCAACTAAAACAGTTTTCTGCAATTTTTTTAAAGATTTCTCGGAACCTCCTTTGATTGGAATTTGAGGAAAAGCAGGGTTTATTTTGCGCTCGAATCTTGGGGTTTCCACACCTCCTCAAACACAATCAGATGTTTGGTTTTGATACATACAATGTCAGGAAAAGGCTCATACTGGTGTAAAGATGAGACGGTGGCAGTCGTCGGTGCTCCTCCTGCAGTTTGAATGTGCCCCCTTTCATTTTCCCTGCAGGGTGCACTTCTGCTGCCGCTGCAGAGATGTCAACCTCTCCTGCTTTCATCTTTTTTTAACCAACTTTTTCTTTTTTTTCCCTTTTAAATCGCTCGCTGAGATATTTGTAACGTACGCACCAAATGAATAATCATGTAAATTATAGCTTTTGAATGCAAACAAGTCACAGAACATGTCATTAATTATACAAACTGTTGAATTCCTCCTCCATCCACACAGATTGTCACATAACTACAGGTGCCACTGAGAAATGCAAATCGACAGCAGAAATCAGGTCATAAATATTTTCTTCTTGATGACAAGTAGCGCTTCATATTTTTCATCAAAAAAAAAACTCAATTTGTTTTTCTGAAAAATCTTGATCTAGCAGGAAGGTCAAATGTGTATCACATATGACAAGTGATTCTCTCCATATCAAAGTATCAGAAATGATTTCGCGTCCTCTCTGAGCGGCAGAGAACATCAGTTCCCATGAGAGCAGCTCTCTTCCTGTCAGGCTTGACGGTGTGTGGTGCAGATCCAAAGCCAGCCTCATTTGATTCTCCTGCTGCTGCTCTGCAATCCTCTGGCCGTAAACAAGATGAACTTTCTGAACTTCTTCTGCAAGTTCACGTTAAATTTAATGCTTCCCTTCCAACACTCACTTTCCCAGCTGAGTCCTTGGGCAACAGCTGTCCCCAAACCTTCTATGTATCATGATTATATGCAAGAGTACAGAAGGAAGACAAAACGAGCAGCAGAAAACATCCATCAGACAAACTCATCTTCCATCAGAACAAATCTCAAGGCTCCAGATTAATTGTCACTTCAAACCGATAACGCTGAGAGGCTCTTAGTGCATAGAAGCAATCCTAAATGATGAGATCAAAAATTAACTAAGGTATTTACTACAGGTCACCAAGGGGGCAGCCATAACTAAACACATTTCTCCAAATTTCTTGGAATTCAAGCATCTACAACACATTCCTTACACTCTTGACGCATGTGAGCCTCCATTGAACAATCGTACGATAGCGCAGCAGCTCGTGTGTGCGTGCTGCATTTTTCAGATTTTTTCCTGCGATTGTCTTTGCGAACCCTGGAGGGACAAACAGAGTTATCACTTCTAAATTTAGCTCCATTTTCCTTCTGTATCAAACACGTTAAGTTGATTCACGATGGCTGATTCCAGAAACCTAACAGTATGCATATATGCAGTCAGTTTCAGTTCTTAAAGTTCGGTTTTCCTCTTGACTTGAGGCTTGCAGGTCGATCTCTCTGCAGAGGTAGAGCCTCCAACCAGTATATGTCATTTACCATTTCATGTTATCGTTGTAGGGGTGACAGCAGCAACAAAGGATCTACTATTTACAGAAAAATTGTTTATTTCTGCCTCTGACAAAAGTCAATTGAGACGAGCCCCGCCCCCTTAGAAATCATATTGAATAAAAGGATTTTTATAGAGATATGAATAAAGGACTAAGCCAATTAAAAATGCACAATCTGCATGTTTTAATTGATGCAAAAATGCTTGTGAGCACTCTTTACTAATGTAATTCAATAAATAAATAAATCAAACTTTATTTATAATGAGCGCTTTTAATGCGTCGCAGCTCAATGCGCTTTACAATTAAAATACAAACCCAAAAAAATGAAAATATTAAAAACCAACCCAACTTTTGCCCTCCCCCTCCCCTACATTCACACATAAACCCCGTGTGTGGAGTCACATAAACCCCGTGACTCCACACCAGTGACGTGCGGTGAGGTTAATGGCTGGTGAGGCACTGACGTCATCAGTCAGATTTACAAACATATGAACCATACTGAGTAACTTATTCACCATTTGATTGACAACAGTTAACGTGTTTTGTTTAAAATATCATTTCAACATGTTTTTTTTTCATATACAAACTGCAGCATAGAAAAAAATCACAAACGTTATTATCGTCTTACCTTTACTTGTAAATAAAGTCCATACGCCGCTCCTTCTGAAGAAAATGACTTGCCGCTTGCTATCACTTCTTTTAGTATTTTTTAGCGTCATAATCTCAGGGCTCACTGGCGCCCCCTAACATGAGGCACGAGAACTGCTGGCCTCACCCAGCAGCTTTTTCGCCGGCGTTTAGCGCTCAGCACAAGAAACACGTCCCTCACATACAGTTATTTATAAAAACAAACACTGTACATCATATACATCTGCTAAATTATGCAAACTCAGCTCATATAGTACGAGTGATTGAACCGATATACAGAGAGACAGCAGTACCGTCTGACTACATAGGTATTGCGCAATCCAAGGTGAGGCACCAGCCCGCTGAGCCTCATCGCACGTCAAATGCGGAAATTCAGCGATTTTGAAAAGAAAAAACACCCAAAAATGGTACAGTTAAATGGAAAATGACTGCAAAGCACAAATTACTGATTGAATATAATAAGTGAATTTATTTTTTCTCTTTTCTTCCCATAATGACAGGTGAGGCACAGCCTCACCTGCCTCTCCTGACTGCACGTCACTGCTCCACACACATCTGCACACACGCACAAAAAAAGTGGTTATTTTCTTGTACTTGTGGTTAATTTATAGAATTTTGCTTTATTTTTCCAGAGTTCTATAACTTTTTACAGCAAAATCTGTTTTTTGACAAAGCAAACATAGCCTGTGGCAACAAGCTCCGCCCCCTTAGAAACCATAGCACAATGTTGATTTTGAGAGATATTTTAAAAGGACAAAGCCAATTAAAAAAATACAATTTGTTTATTTTTTATCCACTAATGCCGACTTGGAAAATAGACTTATGAAATTTTTTTTTGGTTTGATTGTTTGTTTTTATATTACTAGTATTATTTCACTATTAAAACGTTTTTAAATCTTAAATTTAACATTTCTTCTTCCTGTGGTTATTTAATGACATATCTTTTTTCTTGTTTGCAGAGTAGTTAGTGACATCCTCTCTGTTTTTCTTTAGTAAACTCTTCAACTTAAGACTCGCAACAAGAACTTGACTTGGACTTGCACATGGAATAGAAAACGAAAATGAGAGATCTCCTCTAGCCTTAAAGTTGGTTTTTGGAACGAAAAAAAAGATTTAGGTTGGAAGACCTTCAGGATAGGGCAGAAGAGTATGGGGTTAAAAGGTCAGATATGTCTGTCACATGTCAGACCACAGAATTCAAATCAAATCAAATCAAATATGTTTTATTTCAAATCAAAACAACAATTATATAAAATAAAATAAGTCAATACAAGGCTTTGAAAATTTGGTTTGAAAGGGGATAGGAAGAAGCTTATGCTTATTGAATTGGTTTTGTAAAATCTGGCATTGTTAAGCAAACAACCAACAACTCAGGCTGGTCTGTGTCTTTTTAGGTTCATCTGGGCGTCATTGATGAAAGTATTTTCCATCTGGCCAAAACACAAGATTTCATTGTGTTCCAACATGAATGCCTTGGTCACATGCATAAGTAACGGTGCTGCAGGATTTTGGGTTGTCCGGGCTCATGGAGGGTCGTTCAAGGGAGCGGCTGCATCGTAAAGGGAGCGCAGGTGTGTCTTGCTGTCCCCTTTAGACACATACGGCGACCTCAAGGGACGCCATGAAACCAACCAGAACAAACTATTGTCTTACACGTGGTAACTGTGAAGTTGCCATTAGGATAATGGACGCACTTCTGAGGTACGTGTCATTACCTGGTGCCCTTATGCCACGCTCTAGTTGTTAGTGCGGTGCGTGCACTGGCCCCTGCGGACTCAAATGTTGCACGTATGGGGTGCGTGCACGTTATACATAAGTGTCCGTAGGATATCCACACGAACTGCCCCTTGATTGTCTAATTTCTGAAAGTCAGGCTGCACGCAAAGAGCGCCCACGTATCACGTGAACAGCACTAACGGGCTCCTTCCAGGATTTGGGGGGGGCATCTTGCCTATTTCACCCTTGCCACTTAGTGTATAACTTTTTTAAGTGTTCACTACAACCTGATGCTGTAGAAAAAATGTGCATGAACATTTTCTCGCTGGAGCGATCTATGACCTTGAAAGTTGGCGTGGGCCAAAAAAGAATGGTCAAAAGAAAGTTTGACCATTTTTCACCTGTAAGATCGTAAGCTCGCCCGTAAGGACAGTTGGTCCAAACAAGGGGATGTTTCCCCTACATGTCTGTATTGGAATTATATTAAAATCATTTCAAACTATTAAGTCACAAGGTGGTAAACCACAAAACGTTCTCCAACATGAAGGTCATTTCCACAACAAAACTGAAAACATCGGAAAAAAATTTGGTTCCGTTTATTTTCTGCTTTTGTCTTAGTTTTTTTCCCGCTTTCTTTGAATATAAAACATGTTCCCTTTGAAGTTTAAGGTATTTTCTTTTTTTAAGTTTCTTCTTTTTATCTATTGGTAATAATCCATTTGCATTGATGCAATAAATTGGATTCATGATGGTAAAAAAGCTTCCTAACATGATAAGATCACACAAAGATAATGAATTGTTAGTTAGTTCATTCACTTAGACTTATCTCATTAATTTACTGAAAAATAAGGCCTCATTGGAAAAAGAATTACACATATTTATGCATATTTTTTTCCAGAAATGAACAAACTTCATGACGTTGTCCATACCTCAGTACCCAAAAATATGACTCCTCCAATTCCTCTTCAAATTATGCCACATCTTATGATCATCTGTTCCACTTTGCTTATGACTTATGAATTATTGAAAGAAATGATGAATTTCTCTCTCAGACATTAATCACTACAGTTCAAGAGCATGAGTCACTGTTCTGAAAGACATCTGGATGCAACTTTTTATCTCGCAGTTCTGTCACGGCAACCATGCGCAGCGTACGCTGCGGCGTGTCGCACAAGTCAGAAGAGTTAGTAATTAAAGGATAATAAGTATGAGAGAACACTTTCCATTGTCTGACTTTGATGCTGTATTGAAGCCTTAAAAATTAACAGATTCAGACGACTTCATAAATCAAAATGACAAGAACTGAAAGTTTGGATGAAGATAAAAGTGTTTGGCAGCAAAAACTTATGGAGTTGTGTACGAAAGAACAATAATAAAGAATATTTACACTGGAAATTGTACAAAACGTACTTTTATTTTACAAATTTGTTTTATTTTGCTGCTAAATTTGACTGATGATTATTTTCTTTTCCTTTTTAGTTCTGAAATTGTACTTACTCTTTACACAAATACCTGTGTTTCTGTGTTGTTACTTGTAAAAAAAAAGCAATAAATCTAAATCTAATCTAAATATGATGGTTATCATATATGGAAAATAATATAAAAGTCCAGTGACAGGGTCATTTCTAAGAATTTGACATTTGAAAAGGATTTAAAGTTGTCATTAAACTGAGGAATTAACTTTTTTTTCTATCAGATAAGCAGTGTAAGGGCGGGCTGCCTTTTGTTGGAGTCCCTCTATAAGTGGGGGGGGGGGCTCCAGAACAGAGCAGTGCAGTTCATGGAGTTGATCATTCACTTTCTTGCTCAACAATACAACTAGTAATTGTGCAAAAACGTCAATCAAGTTAATAAATCACAGTTGCTCTATTAGAAATGGAAAACTTCTACTTATGCATTTCTGATTAAAATATCATTTAGGACCTTTAACATCAGTTTCTTCATTCAGTTACTTTTTTTGCCTAAAAAATCTTAATTGTATTATTTTATGTTGCTCAAAATTGGAGTAGAAGCCAGGGGGAATGTGGAACAAAGGGCTGTTTGGAGCTGTCTCCTGCCTTCCTGTGTGTTGTCAGTGATCCATGCTCACATGAGTAAGGCGCAAAATTGCACAAAATTGTCATTTAAGGCAAATGTCATCTGAAAAATGCTTCCCTCTGCTTCTGGAAAGTTCTGACTGGGAGCTCTCTCTCTCAGTGGGGAGTTTCATTTAGAAACGCCTGTACGAGAGGACATTTTATCTTTGGGTACAGCTATTTAAGTACTCTGTTTTGCTATTCACAAAAGTCCAAAGACCGGAGAGAGTGCTGCACAGGGAGGTGCTGGGAGAAAGCTGGAGGACGGAGAGGGGAGAAGGGAGGGTGAGGAAGCAGAGGGAGGGATGGGAGAGACCGGCCTTTTGGGTTTCTCATTAGTTCAGCGTGGTTCTCCCTTTCAGTTTTTTTTTTTTTTTTTTAAACGCCCGCCCACCGGCCATTATCAGCACCGGCCTTATATATGCAGCCTGATGCTGTTGTTTACGATTACACACACTTTGCAGCTCAAACCGTCACACAGCCACCACCATGAGGGAGTTCAAGAGCAAAGATTTTTGGAGGGCCGTTCTAGCCGAACTGGTCGGCATGACCTTCTTTATTTTTCTCAGCATCTCTGCAGCTGTAGGAAACTCCAACAACGCCAACCCAGACCAGGAGGTGAAGGTGTCGCTGACCTTTGGATTAGCCATCGCCACTCTGGCCCAAAGCTTAGGCCACATCAGTGGAGCCCACCTGAATCCCGCCGTCACCCTTGGCATGCTTGCCAGCTGCCAGATCAGCGTCTTCAAGGCAGTCATGTACATAGTGGCTCAGATGCTGGGTTCAGCCCTCGCCAGCGGCATCGTTTACGGGACGCGTCCCTCCAACACCAGCGCCCTAGGGCTCAACTCTGTGAGTAAAACTTTTCATATCCCGTTTTTTGACAGCAGAATGTGTTTACTTAAATGGGATGCACGACAGCATGGAAAGGCGTGGCGCCATGCTTTAAACGCACACCTGTCCACGTTGCATTTTAAGGACGGTGCATTTAAATGCAACGTGAAGAGATGTGCAGGAAAAGGACGCCACCTTTAGACAGAACCACGTTTTTTTGTTCGGGCAAAAAAAATCTATTAAAAACTGGTAGCTTCAGTGATTTTATGACTCTACTACTGCAATAATATGATGTTATCAAGATGTCAGCATAAAGCCAGTGAAGGGAAACTTTCCATTCTTTCCATTCCAATGACTGAATTTTGTTTCCTCCCCCCCTAAAAACCCCACAGCTTAACGGAGTCACCCCCAGCCAAGGAGTGGGCATTGAGCTCCTGGCCACCTTCCAGCTGGTGCTGTGTGTCATTGCAGTCACTGATAAAAGGAGGCGTGACGTCACGGGCTCTGCACCCCTGGCCATTGGCCTCTCAGTTTGCCTGGGACATTTGGCAGCTGTAAGTTACACCATCCCCAAAAATGTTTGTTCAAGAATGACCCCAGTGGATTTTAGTGTGGTCCAGCAGGTGAATAAACCCCCTTTCATTGCTCCAGAATGACTTCATGTCTTTTTTTCTTTTTTTTTTTTGTGATCATAGATCAGCTACACGGGCTGTGGCATCAATCCCGCCCGCTCCTTTGGCCCAGCTTTGATCCTGAACGATTTTACGGACCACTGGGTAAGTCGGAGGGGGAATGAGCCCCAGCAGACCTCAGACAGCTGAATGTGGGCTATTTAGCAAACCCAAGTAACTCACTACACACATAAGTTAATCAGTGTTTTTGGCATTTCTGTGACATAGTAAGGACTTGAACGTTACAAAGTCAGTGCAAAAGCTGATATGAGTTATCTGTCCTAGGTGTACTGGGTGGGCCCCATGTGTGGTGGTGTAGCGGCGGCTCTCGTGTACGATTTCCTGCTGTCCCCCAAGTTTGATGACTTCCCTGATCGCATGAAGGTCCTAGTCAGCGGTCCAGTGGGAGACTACGATGTAAATGGAGGAAATGAGTCTGCAACTGTGGAGATGTCTTCAAAGTAGCTGCAGTTGTTTTTCCCCCCACGTCCTTGTAAATGTCTATACTAAAAAAAATTTTATGTACAAATTTAAAATTCAAAAGCTTTGAAATTTAGTGCAGAGTTTTAACGTTGTTTTGAAGAAACCAAGGAGGATTGTCGTCTACGGGTCAGCTAGAGAGGCTGTCTAAAGTCACTCCTTTTATCAACGCAGCACAAGCTCTTTATCAAACCGCTGCTGAAGTTTGAAACCCGGGGCGGGAAGCGTGCTGATCTTTTTTCTCCATATCAGTATTGTATGTTGAAGCCTATTTTGTATATTACCTGTTTCACTTATTCTTATTCCTGATGGATATTATATTGTGTGCACTCTTTTGTCTAAAGTTTTTTACGTAAAATAAAACACAATGTGAGAATTTGTAGTTGTCGTTTCCCTTTTTTATTCAAATTTTCTTTAATGTTTTTTGTAATACTAACTATGAATTAATCCCAAACACAAAAACTGCATGACATAACATGCAAAAAGTTACCAACACCTGATAAAGTTCCTAGAAACACACAACTCTCAGCTGTAAATTTATAAAATGTCAGATTAGATTATGCACGAGTGATTATGAAAATAAAACACAGGCAAAGAAATGATCAGCCTTACTCATGACTGCCCTTACGGACGGATACGGGCCTGCACAAAATTTGAGTGAACCTGTAGAGTGAAAAAAAAAATGTTAATGCACATTCTTTTAGAGAACACTTATGCAACACGTAAGGGTGAAATAGGTGGGAAGCAGGTGAATGCTAAGGACTGCACAGGGAGCCTGTTGGTGCAATAGATAAGTGCGTGCTCCTTGCTCCTTGTCTAATCAGGAAATTAGACAGATTGTAGTTTATGTGGACATCTTACAGGGGTCCCACGGGCACGTATTTATCACATGCACAGCTCATGCATGCAGCATTTGTGCACAGTCAGTAAGGAGCCGGAATTTGCACCCCGCTGATGACTAGAGTGTGGCGTAATGACACCGTACGACATAAGTCAATCCGTTTTTATTTTAAAAAAAGAGCTTTTCATGCAAAGCAGTGCAAAGCTTGTCAAAAGATTTATTAAATTAAAACCAACCCCCGCTTTTGCACCCCCCCCCCTTTATTGACAAATACACCCCATAACCCCATGCAGAATGCATACGGGTGCTAAAAGCATGACTGTCATTCTAAACGAGACATATGGTTTGGCTCTGCTGTGAGGAGACGGTATATGGGCATCTCTGTACACCAGGAGCCAGCACAGCCACAGGACATCACCACAGTGCCCACCCACACCAGACAGCAACAGGGTCCACTCCACAGCCGTGAGACTGCAATGTTAGACCCCCAGCAAGGGCGAGCACCTCTGGAACAACCCCAGACCAAACTGCCAAGCCCTGGAACAAAAGATGGACACACTGTAAAGTGCATGTAACTGACTTTTTTCCCCAACAAATATTTCAAGACACACTCACCACATGCATAACAATGGTACGTTCCAATTGTCATGACGTCCCTTAAGGTGGCCACATGAACCACAAGGGAACTGTTTCTATTTGTAACCATCTTTACGTGTGTTTTACTTAAAATGTCTGAGTAGGTCTTCTTGGGGTTTTCTCTGCTTTAAGCAGCTTTTATTATTTCTCTGGTTTTATCTCGTTTTAACGTTGTGAAGCACTTTATGAGTTGCTCTCTGCAAAGATTTACTTACTTACCTGAACCACTCCTCTCTACGACCCTCCACGGGCCCGGACAACCCAAAACCCACAGCACCTGTACGGGTCGATCACTGTACGTGTGCATGTCATCAAGGCTCTACCTGATGCTGCTCAAAAATGAAACCTGGGATAGCAGGCGTCATAACACCTGAGAGTGTCGAGAAAAATGTATTCTAAATCGCCTTATTGCATCATTTTGTGTTCTTTCAGTTCAGTCAAAGCTGGTTCAATTATTTTTCTCTGAATAAAGTACATTTTTTTTATGAAGTGACAGTTCGCTCGTGTCTTTTCTGAGCCCTCCTCAGGGTTGTGGGGGCGCTGCTGCCCCATCAGCCACCCAGCTAGCAGCAGGAGACTCTTTGGACAGCTCACCGGTCGACTAAAGGACTTCACAGAGGCACACTAGCGTGTGATTCGTGAAGAGTAACTCATCAACTGAGCATGCAAAGAAAGAAAGAAAAACCTGCAGAAGCACATGAGGCAGCCACAAACCTTTGGACTGCAGAGGGAAGTCAGGACACCTGCTGGAAATCCATGCTGGCACATTTAAGCCTCTCACAGAAACACCTCCACTGGGGAAACAGCCATAAGGGGAGACTTCACTGACTCACCGCTTCACCAGCTGAAGCATTATGTTCATCCCTGACAGAGTAAGCTGATGTTAAGCCTCCTAAGAAGGAGCATTTTGAAAACTGCCGTGCGGCAGAGGAAACGGCAACGATGTGACTGTGAGGAGTCTCAGCGAAAACAGACCCTGAGGAACAGAGGCAACAAAGAGGCATCTCCTCAGTCTGCAGACTTCAAATAGGGTTGACACTGCTTGAACTTCAGGGATGCTGGGGGAGATGGATGTTTATATTTCAATTTGAATCTGCCTAAAGCAGCTAAGTGAGAAATCCTAAAACTGTGATCATTCATCTCTGCATATAGGAAAGATCTTTCAGAAAGTATGCCTAAAAAAGAATGATCACATTAGCAAAAAAAAGAAAGAAAAATGAGAGTTTAAAGACCCACACCTATCATCTCTTTGAGCTTTTTAAAAACCGTCCCCAGTGGTCTTTAAATTATGATTACAGAGTTACAGAGAGAGAGAGAAAAGAAATCACATTGGGTAAAATCTGTGAAGGATTATGTCTTCAAGGCTACAATTCTCCTCACTAAACACTTTCACACCGTTCTCTCATAGTTCAAACCTTTCCAGTTTCATAGAATAAAAACAAACATTTGATTACGATCAAAGATTTATTTAAATTTGGCAAACTGAATGCATTTTGTACTGGCAACACGGCACAGATAACATAGATTGACAACAGCTAGACAGGATGCAGAACACAGTGCGAAAAAAAAAGAAAATTGTGCAAAAGGACATGGAAGGAAATGCACAAAACAGCACCTGAGGAAGGTGAACCGCAGTGTAGTGAGGGAACACTATATGCTGTTTTTATACTATATTAGATATTCCCTCATTCACCCATGACGGAGAGTTCTCTGCTTTCATGCTCTTCCACCTTACAGCCCCTCATGCCCTATATTAACGGTGCAACACAAATGGCGAGCTGCACTGGAGCTATGCAGACGTACACTTTGGAGCCAGCTCAGACGAGGAAGAACAAGACGTACACAGACCCAACGGCCTACAAGTTGATGCATCAGAACGGCTTGTGGCCCGCCCAGCATAGTGTCTATGCAACAAAAAGTTTTTTGGAAAATGTATTTTTTCGTCTGATTCTGATTCACGGAGATTTGGATTTAAAAAAGAAACTCAGAAGTCTAATATTTAGCTTAAATTTCTTAAAATATGTCATCCATCATCAGAAAAATGCCAAAAGAACATGTTAAAAACACAATTTTTGACGTGGAGAGTCTTTAAAAGTGCCGTTTAGTAAAGCTGTGGTACATTTTTCACTCTCAGCAATCTCTTCTATCCTCTCTTCTTCTCTGTTTTCCCTTTTAGACTCTAAATTTGCAGCCAAATCAAAGATGCCGAGGAATTCTAGGACCGGCTGAGATGCTAATCCATGGTTGTGTCTGATTTCCTTCAATACTCACTATAGAGTGCACTATATGTCGCGTTCGCCATTTTGTAGCGCTGCCCAAATCTACAATTCCAAAATCCAGTGCCCTAGAAATTTCCCAGAAGTCTCTGCGAAAAACCAGTGTGCATCGATGCTCACTAGATCACATATAAAAATATTAAAACGAATATAGACCACAATGCATTGCATCTGAACAATCTTTGTATGTATTTTTTAAATAAACCATCAACGTGTTTATCTTCAGAAGACCGTCTCATAAATAATCGCCGTAAAACACACATATCAACTAAATTTTAACTTTGTGAATCGATGACGTCATATCCGCCATTTAAAAAAAAACAATTAAAAAGTAGTGGGTTTGGTGTACGAATTGCTTTTAAAATCCAGGGCACTACATAGAGCTGCACTATATAATTTTTTAGCAGTTAGGGTGTAGGGTGGGACTTTCGGACACAGCCCATGTGTGCGTGTCATGATGTTTTTTTACGTCCTGCAATTGGCACCACATCAGTACACATGTTGTTTTCCAAGGAGCCGTTTTCTTGGAACCACACACAACAGCTTTATGAGTCCTTTCGGTTCCTTCTTTGGCGCAGCCCGTCTGAAGGAAATCCGGGTTTTTCTTGGAATTCCACGTCCCTGTTTCGTGGAATCCTGCTCCCTTTTGGCCCCACCTCCTTGTTACTTTGCCAAATTGTTAAGAAAAATCAAATTATATCACAGTATTAAACCACTAAAGCATTAAGAATCATGTTTGCCACAAAAAATGTGCAGCCTTTTTGCTGACTCTGTCTTTGCCTGTGAGAGCGGCCTTTTACAAGAAGAGTTGATGTCATCAAGGGTGGTAACAGACCATCAGCATTTCTGCGAAAAATATGAAGGGAATTCTGTGTTGGCTAGATAATATGTGATCGGGAGCTTTACTTAAGGGAAAAGCTGTGAGGCCAGCAGACGTGTTTTCCTCTGTTGGAACAAATGCATGAAGGACTGTAATCTCCAGACTAATTTTTTTCTTTTAATCCAGATTGAGGATCTTCTGCTGCGGAGGGATTCAGTGAGCAACACACACGTGACGTCAGGTTGTTAAACCATTTTTTGGGCTTGCTGTGGCACTTCAATGTAGAATATATCAAAGGAGGACCTCATTTTTAAAGCTGCACTTAAAGCTTTACTCTTTACTGCTTTTGATTTAGAGGAGGGCCTGGTTTCATTTGTGAAAAAAACGTAAAACTCCAGTCTCTAACCGTTTTGCGTTTGGTGTTTTTGTTCTCTTTGTCCGTTTTACTCTTTAAAAGCTGAGGCGGATGAGGTTCATGGATGATTGGTGACCGTTGAGACCTTGAGCTGCTCCCACTCACACAGGATACAGAGTAAGTTTTTTTAGACGGAAACCTTCCCGAGTCAAAGCTTTCACAGCATTTGATCAAACAATTACTTTGTCTGTTTTAATATCAAGTCAATAACAGTTACAATTGTGACATTTTGTTGATCCACATCCTAGTTGTCAAAGCTTTAGCCCCATAATTAAAATTGGTTCACTAATCAGTGGGTACTTTGCATTAAGGTACACAAAAAGAATAATTAACAGATGAGGACTGTGATATCAGTGTTAAGGAATTGCCTATTATAAATCACACACAGGGGAAAACTGTGAAAAACAATAAAGGTATTCTAAATTATAGTCCTGTCATCTAAAGTAAAAAAGGATTTGTGTAGGAGCTGTGAGGTTAAGCCTGAAAATGTTTTTTATTATTTTCATTTCTGTTCCCCGTTAAATGTTTAACCCTTTGAGTAAATCATAACTATTAATAAATCATTACTTATTGTAAAAACGTCATTTATGACCAATATGTGATGATTAACTAACATTAAATTTCATTTTCTGTCTACGACGTGGGTTAAAGTTTGTGGACCAAATGTCATTGGGCTGAAACTGAACTGAAGCCAAGTGATCACTATCAACAGGTCAAATGGAGCAGAACATTTCAGAGCATAAAACCAACCAGAGCTAAAGAAAATAGGATTTAACAGGCTCAAGAACTCATACAAAGACAGGAAGCAGAACAGATCCAGCACTGATACTACCCTCTTTGACAAAAGCTCCATAAACCTTTACAAATCCTTTATTGGTGGTTTATTTTAGTTTATATTTAATATTAATTTTCAAAAAAATGTAAGGAATATCCCCTGAACATTGCATACATGAACTCCTGCAGAGAACATCTGCGGCTTTGCAATCATACCAAATGTGAAGGGGTGGGGCTCTGGGAATTGTAGTTTTTGGTTGATTTAAACACATTTAGACTCCAAAAATGGTTTTCTCAGAAGGATACGCATTCAATTGTTAATGATGCCAAAAACTAAAGTGTCTAAAAAACTAAAATTGTGCGAAAACTCCCAGAGAAGAAACAAGTAACATCAGACAAATAAAAGTTTAAAAACTCCCATACCAGTCTCACTTCCTCAGACTTTACTGAAAACGTTGTAAGATGACAATACTTTACTAGCAAAGTGGACTTATCATTTGCTTTGATGTGACATGAATTCACCAGAAAAAGTTTTTGAGGAAACCTTTTTATTTATAATAACATTTTCAAGTCAAAATTAGTTACTTTACATCGGTGGCAGAGTTAGAGGGGGGCGAGGGGGGCAGCTTAAATCATTTTATATAGAGGGGGGGCAGGTCTTTGGTAAGATGGCAAATGGGAACAGCAGAGTGGAAGGCCATTACTAAAATGTATGTATTAACTGTTGTATAAGTTATTATTAATATTGATGGGACTGCATGTTGATGATTTTTTTCCACTATTTGTCTAGAATGATAGTAACATTGATTAGGGGGGCAAAGGTTTTTGCTGGGGGGGCAACTGCCCGCCTTTGTCCCCTATAGCTCCGCCGCTGCTTCACATTTTTTTATTCAGCAGATATAGGAAGACAAGTAATAAAAAAATAATGACTAGGTGTATAAATAATGAATAAATAAATGTGGTATTTTTAATTTTATAAAAATTAACAAATTACCATATTAACAAAAAAATAATGTGAGTCGTCTCCTGGTCCGTTAATGTGTGAAAATGCTATTAGAACAGACAGTTGAACAAAAAGACAAAGTGGACACTTTCAGACTTTTCAGCATTTGTGAATTTGACTTTCTGTTCTCCAAAGGCCTCCACCCTCATGGGTGGGGTTGTCATGGACTTAACCACATAAATGTGTTCTCACTTGTCTCATAAACAAATACGATGTTGTCACAACTGACCTGCTGTGACAACTGCAGGTCAGTTTTTCCAAATGCAACCTTTGATCCACTAGATCAACTATTTTTGTCTTTTCTTGCACAATGTTTGGTTTATGTTCAACTCACCGCCATCTGTTTTTCTCACTTTTATGATTCTAAATGGAAATGTTACCTGTCAAAACTAAAATTTCAAATTTACTGATTTTTATCAAACTAACTTTTTAGTAGACGGTTACAGAATTACTCAGAGAAGCCATAAATAAATCTACAAATGTGAAAAGTGCAGATGTAGCCACACTGGACGCATGAATAGAAATTGGAGCTGTGCAGCACGCACGCCCCAGGCAGAAGGTGATGCTTCGAAAGGTTTCTTCCATCCTAGAGGAAGACAATAGCAGAGTGACCCTTTGACCTCCCACGTCTTTCACACAGAAGAGCAGGAGGGGAGTCTCATTTCCTTGTTTTGAACCTGTAAGGTCCCGTTTCCTACACACCGGCAAATGACTGATGTTGACATCAATGCCTTCAGTTCTGCCTGACATATTAAGTGTGCAGACTGAAAGACAGGAAACCATTTCTCATGACTTTTCAGTCCAGGGTGCCCTTCACACGTGGGATCTAAGACACAAAGTCGGACAAAAGCCACACAAAGACAAAAATTCTATTTTTATCAATTCAAAAAAAATAATTTAATGGGATTATAACCACAAAAAAGCTTATTTGCATTCAACTTACTTCCAAATTAAATTCTGATTGAACCTGGTTTGGTAAAGACAGAAAGATATAAAACATTTTTTTAAATAACTACAGAAGATTCCATAATTTGCTTAACATTTACGTTTGCCTAACATTAAAGTATCACAAAATGTGTTCTCTGCATTTGATCCAGGTTACACTGGACACAAAAATCTTGAGAAAATCCAGCCCCAAGATGCTGAGCATGATGCATTTTTAGAGTCTTTGGTATGACTCGGCCTGGACTTGAACTCGTGACCTTACTGCCACAGGTCAGACGCTATTGACGCCACTGTATGTTTAAAGCATCATGGAAATGCAGCATAGGCTCTAAAATATTAATCTTGAATAATATTTATATAAAGGAATAAAATAATTTAAAATGTCTAAAAATAATAAAAAAAATATAAATACAATTAGATGACTTAATGTAAAAAAAAAAGGTAAAATACTGGTATGCCAACTAATTCATAATATATAAAAGTACAAAAGCATAGGTGGGATTATTGATGTACAAACGGAAACTTAACAGGCCTGTTTTCTTTGCAATGTAAGTTCTAATTTCAGCTTTAGTCACATTTATCTTTGTGAAAAAGTGTGTTCTCCTTCCTGCAGCCTGACTCTTGAAAATGAGTAAACTAGAAAATAAGAGTGCAGATTTTGTGGGGTTTTTAGAGACACTTTAGTGTCACGTGCACACCCGGTGCGTGCAGCATTTGCACACAGTGAGTAAGGAGCCAGTAATCGCCCCTCATCACGGCTAGAGTGTGGCAAAAAGACACCGGACAACAGCATTAACTGTGTGTAACTTACATTAGGCCTACAAAGACTACACTACACTAACCATATGCATGACAATGATACGCTCCATTTTCACGAGCGCCATGGTGCACGAGCCTCAACATGGATGCAGCCAAAAAATAACTGCAGGGGTTAACCCAAATAGTTTTTAACTTTTTTTTTCTTTTCTGACTCTCTTTTGACACCCCTATTCTAGGGGATCCAAATGTTCAATCCCATCCAGACATGTGCACCGCTTGTTGGAATTCATGTAAATGGTGTCAATGTTAATCTCAAATTGAGCCACAAATGCAGGCCCCTCTTTTTTTATGCAAGCAACTGCTGACCTCTGCAACAAATAAAAGTCTGGAATCTGACAGCTAACATGAGCAAACTCTTGGATTTGTGCAGAATTAGTAAACTCCAAATGAATGATGAGCCAAGAGGTTTTTAAGGCTTTTAGCAGCTTTGGTCTTAAACTGTCACAACCTGTGTCTTTTCCTCCTAATTTAAGTTGAATGTAGAAGACGGGACACCCCAAACTGACTAAAAATCCACTAAAACTGCAGGTTTTATTCTGTCTGCAGCTAAATGGAATCCACCCACATCCAGATTTTGGCTTCAAAGTCCGGTTCAGCTGGTTCCATGAGGGCTAACAAACCAACTGTTGGTGGGTTTCAGCTAAGTTGGCCTTGCAGACCAGGTTGAACCAGCTCCATCCTTTGGACATGCAGTCCTTCAGGGCTCCTTTGATGATCTCTAGGTATGTTTTGTGGAGCGATAACATGGAAGCCGCTCTCTTTGAACATATTGAGCTTATCTGTGTCCTGTTCTTTTGGTTCGTCAGGTTGGACCCGACGAGTGCCAGTGTGGCGGCAGCGCCGCCGTATAATTACCTGCTGGCACCCAGGAATGAGCTCTGAAAGAAGAAAAAGAAAAGAAAAAAAAAGAAAAAAGGAGCCCTGCTGTGCCGTGACTCAGTCCTGGAAAATGAAACAGGAGGATGTTGAGGATGCAGAGTGATCAAAGGAGCTGGTCCGGGGAGAAAGGAGCACGGCATAATGCGGTATCAAATCAAGTACAAATTTTATTACACAAAGTTTCCTTTTCTCCCCGCTCGCACACCTGACCTGAAATCCTCTCAAACACATTTTTTGCTGCTTTTTCATCTTTCCTTTTTTCCCTCTGAATAGAAACCACTTCACTATAAATAGCAAAGCGTCCACATGTTTAACTTAGACGTGACTTTGAAGTCAAGATGAGAGAAGAAAAGAGCTCCTCTGTCTATTTTGCTCTTTACATTTCCGGCTGTATCACCTGTGCTCGAAAGAGGTTTTCAGTTTGAAGCAGCAGTTTGAATCATCTGGTCAGCTGCCATATCATCTTAGATTTTAGATGCACACTTTCCTGATGCTTGAGGATACACACTTTAATGGGCATTCTGTTGTATTTTCACACTTCTTAAGGCTTTGCTGATCAGAGGGACAGTTGTGAGGCTGCACCGTTTGCGTTGGGACGTCCCTGCCTGTTGTGTAACCCTGTTTTGCTCTGTGTGAGGGTTTCACTATGGCATGTCAAGAGAAGAGTGCAGCAAAGTAAAGCTGCATGAGTCCGATCCATCAATATGCATGCAAGTCTGATTTTAGAGAAGAAAGCAGGTGCTAATCCTTTGAGGACATTTGAATTCCATAATATGACAGTCATAAGATCAGATTTGATGGAATTTTTAGGAGGTTCTATTATTTTACCAATATAATTCCCATAACAGACCCACTGGTAAAAATAATGTTTTTGGTTGTTTTTAACATGTACTTGTGGCATTTCTGATGATACAGAACATATATGTGGAAGATTTAGCTCAAAATTTCATTTTTGACTATTTATTTATTCAATTTGTTGTGAATCAGGAGCCGACGAGAGGACAACCTTGGAAACAGATCATATTTTTGTCGTAGAAAATGCGCTTCCCGCTCACTTGGAGACGGCTACATCCCTGTACGTCTGAGCTCGCTGCCAGGTTGGGGTTTGAGAGGCTTGTATGGAGCGCTTGTAAACAGAGAGCTCTCAGTTATGGGGCGATGGGAAGGGGGTGTGGAGATGCTCCTTGCCAATGGTCACAACTCATAGGGGAATTTCTGATGAACTATTGCCGCTCTGCAGAAACTACGTTGTAGAAATTGTCAGGTGTTTGTAGATTTTTGGCTAAAAACTGCATAATCATATATTAAAATAGATCCAAAAAATGATCAGAGTGGGTCTTTGATGTGTTAAGGGATCCAAATGGTTGTGATTTGAGTCCCGGTCCCCCTTTTGAATCCTATTTGTCCATCCTTAGCAGGGTCATGAAATACCGTTTGATCTGACACATTGAGGTTTTTGCTGTAAATGTGTCATGCTGCATATCTGCTCTTTTGTTGCAGGTGTACCGGCATAGGTCGATGTGTGCGGGCTTGTTAGCATCTCTTTGTGGCTCTGTTCTCTGTCTCCGTGCACATGGAGCTGCAGAGCTCCCATCATTGTCTGGCTTAACGCTCCGGCAGGAGAAAATAATGGGGCTGAAGCTGCTGGGGATGACAAAAGGGGCCAAAGCATTTGGAATGCCGTGACATGTTTGTTCACTGTGAAGATTCTTCTGCTCTTAAATAAAAAATATGCCGTACGGGAAGACATTTCTGTCGTTGTTTCCTACTATTTACTGTTTTTCATGCAATTGTTTTTACATTACTTAAAAGTAATTGTGCAGCAACTATCAATGTTTTCATATCTTCAGAGTGAGCTGCATGCATCACTCTTCAGTTATGAAGTTCTTTTCATGTCTGACCCACTCAGCTCCAAAGCTTTGGATCCCATAGTTGCACATGCAAGCAGTTTAAGTTCTCCATGCAAGAAAGACACGATTAGACATGGAGATTTCCCGTTTGGCCTTGTCACAAGAATGTCCTTTCTCCATCCACCCACACTGCCTCTCTCATGTCCCACTTTATGGCTGATGGATGTTTGATGGTCTGCACACCCCTGGCTAATCATTGAATTGCAATTAAGTGACTTCAGAATACACAACAGGCACTTTATTTTCTGTTTCAAGAGAAGCCGCACAGTGTGAGAGCAATCCAACCCAGCCTGTTTAAACGGACGCATGTTACTGTCAGCTCAAGCACCGATCAGGATCAACGCTGCGCTTGGATGCACATCTGCTCAAATGATCATTAACAAAATGTCCCCAAGGAAACAAGTGTTTGGTGTGAAGGTCCTGGCTTTGACACCTGCTGGGAGAAAGATTTACACAGGTGGAGTTTTACTCTGATGTTCAAGTTAGGAAGAAACTTTTAAAATGGTGCAGAGAATCAATTTAACACAATCCAGTCTGAATTTAGGCATTTTTTTCCTTTTAACTTTATAATAAACTTTGTCCATCTTGTATGACACTCACATGCTTTTAGGGAGAAATTTCCAAATCCAGTCATGTGACCTCAGACAGCCTGAAACCGTCTTTCTTTGTGAGCGTAACCCCGGAGGTCAGCGCATTGTGTTTAGCTGCTTGTTTTTAAGTTAATCCTCGGCATCACAGACAATGCCTCATTTGTTCCTCTTCGCTCATCTCGTCTGAGAAGTTTTCATCAAATTATTTGGCTCTCATGTTGAACTTGATAAGTCCAAAGCTTGGCACCGAAAAGTGTTCGGCGCTCCACTGTTTCTCTAGACGAGGAAAACAAGCAGGGACGCTGACCTGGTTTGCACTAATTTTACAAAGGCAATTGTAGAAACTCAGAAAAATATTGCTTCATAATTTGTGAGTTTTAACTTTTTTTCTATTTTCTCCATACAAAATTACATATTAGCCAAAAATAATGTCAAACAGTGTGAAGTTCTAATATATGAACATTGAATGTGATTGTGAAGCGGCTCAGCCGTGCAAGAAATGACCCTCAGCTGTGCAGGAATGTGCATGTGCAACAATAATCCAACCCAACGCTTCCATCTCCATCATTATTGATCCAGCAGCAGCTAAATGTGTTGGACTGATCCCCCGGACGCTTTTCCACACTCACACAACCAGAAACAGCTTCGTCCACAAACCTGTAACCTTTTTTTTTTTTTGCAGAAGTTACTGAGAATTCTCCACAGACGACAGGAACTTTTGTTTTTACTCCAGTTCAGGTTCATCCAAAGCCTAAATTAGACTCAATTATTTAAAAAACAAAAAAAAGGCAATGATGGATAAGAAAACACACTTGTGCAAGTTACAAAAACAGACATTACAAACAAACAGAACGTGGGAAATGTATTGAGCAAAAATGTCATCAGGTGGATTTTGTAAACCACAAGTTTGCATTGCTGCCAATTATGTTTTGCAAAATATGCTCAAGTCTGCCAGAGAGGTTGTGAAATACAGATTAATGATTGCTTAATTAATTATTACAAACAGGACTGTTTGCATGGAATAAGACCCCACCTTTCCAGCATCCATCTGTCCTTTCGCTCTCCTACTAGCTTAGAGCCCCTCAAACACCAATCTAACATACCGGTGCAGCAAAATCAGCAAGCAGCATCAGAGCTATGCAGCCATACGGTTTGGATTCCAGCTCAGACGAGGGAAACAAAGACAAACATGAATCTATCTGTCTGCAGGTGGATCAGAATGGTGAGCAGGGAGCTCACGGATGGCCAACTGTACCGTCTACAACTACAACTTTCTTCATCCGCCCTTGATTCACAACAATCTGAATAAAGACATGCTCAGCAATGCAATTTAAGCTTCATGTATGTCCTCCATCATAAGAAAACTGTCACAAGAACACGTCCAAAACACCAAAAACACAATTTTCATGGTGTTTCTGTTCCGATCGCAGACCCTCTCTTTAAATTTCATGTTTTCATCCCACAATAATGTAATTTACTCTGCGCTTTAATAACTGAGTGTGAATATTCTCAGGTAAATGAATATAAATTACAATGTCTGAAATTTTTCTGCCGACAAACTCAAGGCTTATATAGAAAAACTTAATCATTCCTTTTATATGGAACCTTGTAAGTGGTTAGTCATACATAACCTTGCCTGTTTTTTTAAACATGTACTTTTTAAACAATTATTTCAACTTTTTACTGGAAAAAAACTTTCTTAATTTTAATGCTTGTCAAAAATAAGGCCCCACAAGTCCCTGTTAACTTCATGGTACTGACGGATATTGTTCTCTTATCTACAACAATTTCTTGTCTTTAACCAAATTGGACCATCTGTCCAATTGGGCTTTATGAATGGAATGAACTTAACTGGAAGTAAGCTGGTCCTGCAGGAAAACCCTTTACATCCATACAAGCATGAAGAAATTAACCTGTTTGATCCTGCAAGACACAAATTATATTTATATTTTACTGTTGCAATTCTTTTCTTTGGAAATGAAGTCTGCAGTCGACACAAATTATAGGTCTTGTCCTGTGAAACCCACTTTAGAAAGTGCAAAATTAAATGATTGCCATCACACTGTAATGGGCCAGTGCTTCTAATGTGCAATGTGACGTTGGTCAACAGTAGATTTCATCAAAGCATTCCAGCCCTGCAGCACTGTACTCTGTAATATACGCCCACAACATGCAGAAATGTTCCCCAGTGCAGACAGACATACATAGACCACACTAATCGAACACCGTGACCTCTGCAAAACCAGTGCTACGTAAGTATGAATGACACTGAGCTTTGTCCTAGTGCACGGGTCTAACTAAATAAAAATTATGTAACTGTACAACTCAGTTTAAAAATGGATTTAATGTTTCAGCAATGCAATTAAATTAAAATGTACTTGATTAAAATAACAATTGTTAAAGTTTTATTTCAGCTTAGAAGAGAAATAATACATAAATGATTACAAATTTCTAAAATGTTTGATTTATCCCACCATTATTCAGTGACACCGGTCACCAGCAGATGAAAAGCAGCTTTGTTTCAAACTGGATGAAGGGTTCAGTAGTGGAAAGAACAGTGTGCAACACTGCCCCCGTGAGGTCAAATGTGGAAGGGAGGCAGCTCCCCCCAATCTCACTCTGAGGTCAAATTATGAGAATTATCAAACACACGCGGATTTTTGGCTCATTGTCATAACTTTATAGCACGTGTTAAGACGGTATGATAAAGTTTAATTCAAAAACATGTTTCAAACAGCAGCACAATTTAGTGGTTTTAGGGCAAAAAAACAAAACACATCAGTGTGTTTTCTAAATCCCTGGTTAGAAAACTAACAAAGATGTATTCCTCAAAAGTTAGAAACAAATGCTAACTACATTTTTAACATTTATTCTGAACTTTATTTATTAAAAATACAATTTAAAATTGATTGTTAGCTGTAAGCAAAAACAGCTTTAAAAAGTTCACAATGACATTTTTTTTTTCAAATTAGATTTTTTTTAACACTTGAATTAACAAAGTGAAAAATTACAAATGTGGAGATTGGCAAACCTGTACAAATGTGGTATTTACGTCGCCCTAAGTATTAATTATAGGAAACCGTCTAAAGTTGTCATCAATTATGTATGTAAATATTTAAAAAAAAATTTACGTTTGCATTTTATATCGTATGTATGTCTACATTTTATTTTGTAATTTTTGTAAAATAATTATTTTTAAAAAAAACGGGAGGGAGCGGTCAGAGAGACCGGAAGTACTTCTAGGTGCACTTCCTGTTGCAGCAGTAAAGATGTCTCCGTCCTTGTTTAATTTTGTCGATGTTAAAGACAAATTTACGGTGAGCGTTTGCAGGATGCGTTTAAATCATTAGGCATGCATATACAAAAATATATATACGGTGGATTGTGATCACAACGGTGATAATTTTTGTCGTTTTTTTAAGTGAATTTTCTGTTTGGTTTTTCTACATTAGCTGTTAGCATAATGCTAACGTAACGAAAAGAGAGACGTTTTCTTTCGTATTATTCTCACATTTTCGTCCTCAGGTTGCTGCCCGACACGCCCTAACGGGTAAAACCTGCAAACCTTTGGTCACATCGTTTAACCAGATCCCTGGGAAGTAAGTCTACATCACTTCGAGTGTTCAATTGTAATTTTTACACCTAATAAACGAATCATTGACGTGTGTTTTCAGTGAAACGGAAAAGAAAACAACTCTTGATCAGGCTTTGAGGGGCGTTCTTGGAGATCAGATTGTAAGCTGTTCCTTTAAAATTATTATATGTTCTACATTTGTACTCAAATCTTACGGCTGATCGTTTCTTCTGTAGGTTGAGCAGAAGGCCAGCTGTGATGACTACCTGTCTCTCATCTACTTGAGCATCGATGCGGTCACAGAAGGTGTGATGCTAATGCAGAAAGTAAAACCGATTCTTTTATTTAAATACAAATGAAAAGGTCCTTTTTTTTAGCTGTTATTATTTTGACTTTAATATCTTGTTCATGTTTATATAGCAGAAATAGTCCAATTTAGCCACGCTTGTTTCTGAGCTGTTGTTTTTCCGGGTCGTTTACTCTATTTTTAAAATAGTGAGTCTTAAAATCAAAACAGTGTAAAGTCTCGTCTTCAGTCTCAACCTTTTTCCTTCTGTGTTTTCTTGTTTTTGCAGGAATCTGCTCCGCTACAACGCCCTTCGTCCTGCTGGGAGACGTACTAGACTGCCTTCCACTCGATCTGTGCGACAAAATATTTTCTTTTGTCGAAGAGAACGTCTCCACTTGGAAATCTGTAAATAAATTACCCCCCCAAATGTGAAATATTGGTCTATCTGTAATGTAGTATTAAATAGTATTTTTCCTTTGTTCCAGAACTCCTTCTACAGTGCAGGAAAAAACTATTTATTGAGGATGTGTAACGGTAAAATCTCCTCCATGTCTAATGTTATTCATCATTTCCAATTTGAGCAGTGAGTGACGAACTTTTCGGACCCTTTAGATCTTTTGAGGAGACTCTCCAAATCTCAGAACACGGTATTCTGCGGGCGAATCCAACTGTTTCTTGCGCGCCTCTTCCCTCTGTCAGAAAAGTCAGGTGAGGACCGCAGCGGGGGGGTTTTGTTCAGTTGTTGGGTGTTGACATCAAAGATGACATCTCTTAGATTGTAATTTTTTTTTTTCCATCTAGGTCTTAACCTGCAGAGCCAGTTTAATTTGGAAAATGTAACAGTCTTCAACAAAAATGAACTAGAAAGCACTCTTGGCCAAAAGGTGGAGTTTCTATACCTGAGGATTGATTCCAACAGTTGGAGTTGACTGATAACCTTTTTTATTGTTTTTTTTTCATGTTTTTCCAGAGCACAAATGAAAAGGAAGAAGGCATGGAGGTGGAAGAAGGAGAAATGGGGGAGGAGGATGCTCCTGCTCAGAGGTTTGTAGTAAAATGTTACTGATCCTCGTACAAATTTCTAATTTGCTCTTGACACCAAATGCTCCTCGGATTAAAAAGCTGTTCATCAAAATGTACTAAAACCCGATAAAATGTCAATTTCAGCTCCATTCCCATCGATTACAACTTGTACCGAAAGTTTTGGACGCTGCAGGACTACTTCAGGAATCCTGTGCAGTGCTATGACAAGTTTCTGTGGATGACGTTCCTGAAGGTAAAAGTCCTGAACTTCAGACGTATGCATGTGGCGAACCATAGCTAACCTCCTGGTCAGTTCTCAGATGAGACTCTAGCTGTGTTCAAGAGCTACAAGCTGGACGACATGCAGGCCTCCAAGAGGAAGCTGGATGAGCTGAGAGGATCTGATGGAGAACATGTTTACTTTGCCAAATTCCTCACCAGTGAGAAGGTGGGAAACTTTGTCTTTTATCAGCATACGTTTCTTTTAGAAGTCATTTTTAAAAGTATTTGATGTTTGTGGGGTCATGGGTCTGTTACCAGAGGGGGGAAAGGGTGGGCTTGTCTATGTCTTTAAGCTGCATAATGCAGGAGAAGCGCTTTTCATGAGTAAATTGTGATCTGGATCTGACTGCGTGGTTTCTCTCCTCCTCCTTTTCAGCTGATGGACTTGCAGCTCAGCGACAGTAATTTCAGACGCCACATTCTGCTGCAGTACCTCATCCTCTTCCAGTACCTGAAGGGCCAGGTCAAGTTCAAAAGGTTCAGCCTGAGCACAAATGTAACTCCACGTTGAAAAATCTGCATCGTCATGTTGGGGAAATCGAATCCTTTTTCATCTTTGTCCTGCAGCTCCAACTGTGTCCTAAATGACGACCAGACCACCTGGATCGAAGAGACGACTAAACTGGTTTATCAGGTCAGTTTAGGAGGGAAAAACGGTGAAATCTCTTTATATTAATGAACTGTAGAATTTATAGTTTTAAACTGTTGAGGGGATGATGGAAGCCTTTTCTTTGGTTTTGTAGCTGCTGAAAGAAATCCCTCCTGATGGAGACAAGTTTGCCAGCATGGTGGAAGTGAGTCCACATCATATCCTAACCTCAAGGTCAAGGTTTTGGGGCTCTGTACATTATTCTAACTTATATTTGTGTTTCAACAGCACATCCTCGACACAGAGGAGAACTGGAATGGCTGGAAAAATGAAGGATGTCCAAGTTTTGTCAAAGAAAGGTAGATCTTGAAAATACACCAGATTCCACTCTTTAACGCTCCGTTAGGCGTTTCCGTTGTACGAAAGTCGACGCTCGCTTGGCCAAATGACGAGCTGTCCCGACGGCTTCTCCTTCCGCTACAGAACAGTCGACGACAAACCAAAGAGACCGACCAGGAAAAGACAAGCTCCAGAGGACTTCCTTGGAAAAGGGCCAGACCGCAAGATCTTCATGGGAAAGTAAGTCTGACTGATCCACCTGACAGCAGTTTTAGCTCTGCGCATCTTTGCAGACTGAAAAGCAGCTTTTAATCGTGTGTGGAAGTGTCTTTTTTTCTCATCATAGCCCCACTCCTCTTCTTTCAGCGACGAGTTGACCCGATTGTGGAACCTGAACTCGGACAATATGGAGGCGTGTAAATCAGACAGCAGGTCAGCTTTTCTCATGACGCCAGTTTCTCGTTTTTGTGGCTTCTTTCAAACCAATTTTAGTGTCTTGTTCTTTTTGTTCCCCAGAGAGTTTATGCCGTCACTGGATGAGTTCTTTGCCGAAGCGATCGAACAGGCCGACCCGGTCAACATGGTGGAGGACGAGTACAAGTCAGTGATCTTTTAGGGATTTCTGAAGATTTGTTACAAAAACTAACCCACATGTGTTTCTGAATCCTTTATTCTAACCTTTTGTTTCCCCGAAACGTTCCAGGGTGGTGCGTAACCCAAACTACGGCTGGCGAGCTCTGAGGCTCCTCTCCAGAAGAAGTCCACACTTTTTTCAGCCGACCAACCAGAAGTTCAAGAGCCTGGCGGACTACCTGGACAGCATGGTTAGCAAATTAGCCAAAGAACTGCCGGTGAGGGAACGTTATTCCTTCAAATGTGTGACTCGCTCCTCAGTATGAGAAGCTCATCTCAGATTTCTGCTTTTCTGACGTAGAAGGACATCCCTTCTGAAGAAATCAAGACGGGAGAAGACGACGACGACGACAATGGAGACAACCTCCTCAAAGAGAGCAATGACAGTAAGTTTGCTAATGTTTCTATTCTAATGAAAAAACTATTCCCTGCATTTGGACTTTCTAGCAATCAGGGGAATCCTTGAAAACCTTTGCTTCTTTCTGCGGTGTAGAAGCTCGCTGGTTCGATACCCGGTCACCGGCATTTTTCACAAAAACATCTTTATTCTTATTGTGCGGTTTTCACTTTATTTATGGTCAACTTTGATTCCTTTTGCCAATTATTACCCTTTAAGTTTCATTTTCATTCAGCAATATAGTGTTTAACTCTGCATTTTCTTCTGGCAGTGCAGCTCCGTCTAGTTTCCATTTCAGCCTTTTTTTTTTGTCTTCCAGGTCCGAGCATCCAGAGCAAAGCGGTGACGAACCAGCAGATGGACGACATCGCTGCCAAACTGGGAGCTCGGTGGAAGATGCTGGCCTCGCATTTGGAGATGAAGGCAGCAGAGCTGAGAGAAATCGAAACGGACAGCGAAGACGTGGAAATGCAGGCTAAGCTCCTGCTGGTGGCCTGGCAGGACCGAGAGGGAACCCAAGCTACAGTGGAGAGCCTGGTCACAGCTCTGAACGCCGCAGGCTTCCCCCAAATTGCAGACGGCCTCAGTGAGGCCTAAAATATCAATGAGTCTGTTTTTCATACATAAACTTTTCTATGTAGTCTAGGTTCATCTTTTTCACTATAGAGATCCCAATAAATGATTTCCTTATTAAAAAAAAAGTTTTGGTTTTTATTTTGTTAAAGGTTGTCAAAAAACCTCAAACCGTCCGAAGTGGAGCTGAAAACCAGCAAAAATTCTAAAAATTCACTAAAAACAATTTGGGTTTTAGTCTGAAGCTTTTATTTAAATGCACTCAGTTCACCACAAGGGCAACCTGCTTCAACACCCCCCCCCCCCCCCATTGGAGAAAAAAAAAAAGACAGTTTGGCAGACAGAACCGCATTTATCAAAACTTTTAAGAACCACAAGAAGTTCTCTGAAGAACCCAGAGGTCCTGCAGGAGAACAGGATTTAGTACACAAACGCTTTTCGGTTATTAATCTGCCAGAAAGCGCTCCAACCAAGGATTTTTATACATGTTGATTAAATGATTAGAGATATTTTGCTCTCATATGACCACCTTCTGAAAGGCTTAGAAATATACAATGTGTATAAAACATGTACTGAAACTGCAAAGCGACATTTAGAACCTTGAGGATCCAGTCCAGTGATTGCCACTCACATCTTTACCAAAGCCCAATGATACAGATGAAGGTTTTTTCTTTTTTACAAGCATCCAAAATAAAAGAATTAAGGTCATCAAATCTTCAAAGACACAAATTTATTGCACATGTATGCAGACAGTGCTTTGAAATGGCAATTTGTATGTGTGAACAATGGTCATAGAAGTCTACTGCTCCTCCTCCAGTATTTCCAGCCGGCGAGGCCCGTACAGTAGAACGTAGGCTATATGCCAGTCTCCGCCCCCCGACAGCCGCAGGATGTCCTCGGGGGCGACCACGCTCACCTTGTCGTCGTCGAACTTCACCCACTCATCTGTTAAGGAAGGGAAACATTTCCTGAGCGTTGCTGAAAGCGGCAGAACGCCAAGCGCTGAAGGGCAAAACTGCTTACCGTCTTTCCTCTTGACCCACGCCACGTAGTGACCCGACGAGCTGGAGCGGCCCTGGTGCGTCAACACGGCCTGCAGGTCGTAGTAGCCGCTGTTGTTGGAGCCGATATCTACAATAAAAAAAAAAAAGGGTTGTCGTACATCAACATCACTCACGGTCTGTGTACCGCGTTGTCAGTGTGCGACTTTGTAGTTCTTAACCTTTGTGCTATCTTATCGGGTCAAAATGACCCCACCCATACATTGACGTGTTCTTCCTACCATGACAAAGGTGGATAAAGGTGGAAAGATTTCATGTAATCCATGGACACCAGAGAAGATCACAAATCATTGAAGAAAAAAGGTTCAGAGCTCTGTCATGGAGCTAAATAGCACAAACAGAACTAACGCCAACACGCCCACAGCGTCTCAGCTATTATCTATTATTTTAGGGTTTCTAAAGCCCGGCGTGGCGTTCGTCATCATCGTATCGGACAGTAAACTGTGGAATAAAGTGTGTAAACATATATATTTCAGTATTAATAAGTTAATGGTTTATTTTTTTGGATTGCTCAGAAAAGTGTTGCTACTGTTTTTATGTGTTGAAGGACTGTAGTTTTTTTTTCTCTAACTGTTTGAAGTTGGGGGAAAAAATCCCTTGTTGGTGTAAAAGTAAAAGTCAGGAGTCTGTTTTGCGCGTTGACACTTTTTCAGTTGTAATTTGATCTTCTACTACGCCAGAATGACAGGAATTTAAATGAAAATACCTTGAAATGAGACATTTTACAGCATAGATTGTGAAAACTAACCCCATGGCAGTACTAACTCCAGCTGCCTTCCTTTCCAACTTACCATCTGGGAAGGAGAAAGGATCGTATTTCGTCTCTTTTGATGCATCTGGTTTCTTCAATACCTAAAAAGAAAGACACACGACTGGTTACGGTTTAATAAACTTAAAGCTGCAGGATGCAGAAAACAGACACCCCCTCCGATAAAACAAAGTGTTTTAACATGTTCTTGTTTTCTGATGATGAAGGACACGTATGAAGAAAATTAAGTTTAAAATTTCTTTTCTAAGTGTTTCTTTCTTCAAGTCGGAGCAGATGAAACAAATGCCGTACTTGTGATGTAGAAAATGTGGGCGGGGGACACAAGCTTCCTGCTCTGCTCTGTAGTGATGCATCACTTTGTTGACAACGTGATCCATCCAAAGCTCAATCTGAATTCATTCCCCGCCCCTTAACTGCTCCAATTGTAGGGGAATTTGGCGTTGTAGCGTTGTCAGGACTTGTTTTTTTTTTTAAAGCGACTTATGGCTAGGTGAGGAGAAACGCATTTCTTCACATGGGTTTGCTTTTGAAGCACAGTAGATGACATTTAAATCCAAGTATTGACCTTTTGTTTTAGCATAAAACCAACGTGAGCGCTGGCAGCAATGTAGATGACCAGCGACTACTGATGATGTCATCAAGTGGTAGTAACGTCATCCCTCTCCGGTTGGACGGCTAAATGTAGGAGGAGGGAGGAGCTTGTAGGGGTAGGAAAAGAATCTGGATTCGGACGAGGAAAAGCCGGCATCTGGCTCAAAGCTATAGGGCTGGATGCATCCGATGGTGCTCGCCATTTCTGTGGCATAGGTTATGTTAGGGAGAGCGTGTATTAGAAATGGGTGATGGGACCTGGGGGGCACAGCGCAGAGGGGAATTTCTGATGAAGTGGCGCTCTGCAGAAACTATGTCCCAGAGAACGAGACAGGTTTTTTGATTTTCGGCATCATTGTCATCAGACGTGTGCTGGAAGGCTTTTCTAGCGGCTCAGAAGAGGAAGGGGGGGGGGGGTGTTTCCGTCAAAGCTGTTACCTTCTGCGGCTGCTTCTCCAGCTTCTTGTCTTCAACCTCTTTGAACTTTGACCTGATGGGCAGCATCTTCTCCTGGAGCTCCGTGGTGCACAGCTCATAAACGTCCAGCATGAGTGGGAACTTGACGTCCTTTAAACACATTTATTTACACCACAGTCTGGGTAAATACATGATTCTGATTGGCTGCAGCGTTTCCAATAAAAGGTGATCATGATCAAACATCTTGAATATTCTGTATTCTTGTGCCGGCCTAAACGTGGTGTCCATGATAAGAAATGACATACAAATGAATCATATTTATAAATCATAATAAGCAAGATAAAACACAAACCTTTAGAACTTTAGCATTCACAGACTCCTTCTCCTTGTAGAAAAATCGGACCATCTGAACAGTCAAGTAGGCAGGAAGACGACTAAGTTTTGACTGTTTGGAGAGAAAAATAAAACCTCCAGAGGGTTAAACCTTTAAACAGACGCGAGTAGAAATGAGAAGGAAAAGAAGCTGCGTTCAGGTTTACTCACAGATTTTATGTACAGGGCGTTTCTGTCCAACGATGGAGACATTTTTGTGATCTCCTCCTGCAGCCTCTGGTGAGCAGAGACCAAAGATGTTTGTTTAGGGGGAGTTTGAAGCTGCAGTGAGACTTTTTCTCAGCTTCTTCAGAGCCATTATTGGGAGGATTTCTACCAGAAGATGGTCTGTTGCTGAGTTACTGTGTTATAAAGACGATGATCATCAAGGACGATTTTCGTCTTCTTCAAACTATCAGCTACAGAGCAAAACCCAAAGCAGGACCAGCCTTCTTCACCGGTTTCTTCAACCTCTGTCAGTCCTTTGATGCTGTCTGCAGATGTGGCTAAACCTCTCCAGGGAACACAAATAGAAGGTGCGGACCAGTTCACTGCAAACGTTGAAGAACTTCTTGAACTTGAAGAGCTCCTGGAGACATTCAGGCTCATCATTTCATCTAAAAGCAGCACTACTGGCATCATTGCAGTAGAGGATTTTGCTTCCGATTTTTCTTTGGGTACCTTTTTGTTTTTGTTCCTTTCCTGGGTGGAAAGTGTTTTTTTCTCCTTAGGGGGGTAAAGGAAGCAGCGCTTCTGACGGGCGGGGCGGCCGCTTTAGACTTTTTATGACCCCCCCCAAAGGTCATAATGATTTTCTAAAGCAGTTAAACTCTATGATCAACCGTCACCCACTTTCAGCTGACCCGCTAACTTCCTGTTCTGACAATAGATCAGAAATCCCCATCATATGGATAAAGTATCTAGATAACCTTATGGCTTATGGCTCACCCATTTGAAATAGAACAAAAACACATGTAAGCAACATGTTTGAGTGAAAGGAAAGGGATTTCGGGAGTTCCAGCACGTTTGAGTAAAAAATAAATAATAAAAACTGAAAAATGTCCCTGATACACACCAGCCTTAATCCCGTTGCAAGGTATTTGACCTCTTGGTTGATGAAGCAGCTGAGCTGCAGCTGACTCTCCTTCCCCTTGATTGGTTCTTCCTCCTCAGACTCTGTGCATTTCATACTAAACAAAACGGTTAAGGGGAAGAAAAAAAATCAAAACAATGGAGAGAACCCAAAGTCCCTCAAAGCACCCAGAACAGACAAGATACCTAGTTTCGTATTCCACTCCGAAATACTGGTCAATAAAGTTCTTCTTTGACGAGGCAGCAGCAGCTCCGGTCTCAGACTCAGTCTAGAGAGCAACCAAAGATCATTGAGAGTCACCGCAAGTACAGAATTCCTTCACTTCAAAACTAAAGCCAACCTCCATGGCAGCTTCTGGTTCAAGCGGTTCCAGTTTCTGTTGAAGGACTCTCATCATCTGCAGCCAGCACTCGTTGGCGTCCTAAAAGAAATGTGGGAACGAGAGCGACAGATGATGTTTAAGCAGCCGTAAAGAGGCTTTGTGTTACACACAAAACATCGAGTAAAAGCAAAGTAATTACAAAAAGACAGAGTTGGTCACCTGCTGGAGATACTGCCCCTGGTCCCCCTTCTCAGCAAACTGTGGGAAGGCCATGTGAAGGAACTGCAGCAGAATAATGGGGGGGAGGCTGGACGAAGTCTTTTCCATAGTTTCATATAAATCACGAAGCGCTTTTAATGAGAGAATTAAAGAAAACGGTGTTTTACACACACAAGCAAACATGTGGTGCAGTGACGTGAGCTGACTGAAGGCCCCTCCCACCTGCTGTGATGTACTGCGACGGCGCGTTTGCTCCTGAAGATCGCAGAGCCCCTGAATACCTGAAACGCAGAGACGGCTGAGACCAAGCAGACCGACATGTGCAGCATTTGAAGGAGAAGGACGTACCTTCTCAGGGCAGTTTTGAGCTCTGGAACAGAGCGCAGACATTGCACGGTGGCGTTCATGTAGCAGGTGTTGCCCAGGTTTGTCAGCCCACACGGCAGCTCCATCTGAACAGAAAGACACATTTAGCAATTCACACGTCTGAGCTTTTCTATAGTCACAGAGACAATAATTACCACAGAATATCAGGGGCACTATAAAACTAAAAACATAAATAACATATAATTACAAGAACAAATGTGGTCAGAATTTTACAGAGAAAAAGTCATGCTTTTTCAAAACTATAGGCTAGTTGGTTGTGTAGGCCTTCGCATTAAAAGCAGACTAAGTCCACCAATTTATGGTGAAGCCATAAGTTTATCATAGGAATGCATGTGCCATGATGCATCTCTGCTGCCTTGTGGGTCAAGAATCTCTTTCTGAAGAGGCCCAGTTCCCTGAAAAGTCTGTTCAATGACCTCATACTTAGAATAAGTCCACTAAAAGGGGTAGTGTTTCCTAACTAGTGTAACCTATGATGAATGAAGGACGATGCGCTCTAAGAAACACGATATTAATTCTTATATTGTTGTTGTTTATATTTTTCTTAGTAAATAGACTTTTGCCTCATACATTTATGACTTCAATCTTGCAACTTCTAAACTTTTGACTTATCATATTACAACTTTGTTATTGTGAAATAGTGACTCTTACTCATAATCCTACAAGTTTAATTCAGTAAATGTATATGTATATATTTTATTATTATTTGTATGGTAGCTCTAATACTCAGTCATAAAGAATGGCTGAATCTGCTGTTCCATTTTCTACTTTCTCCATAGAAAGCTGGAATAGTGACGCGTCCTCACCGCTGAGGCCAGCTGCTCCTCAGTCATGTCCTCCACAAACATGGGCCGGACAGCCGGTTCTTCGGGCAGAGCTTCTGCCGACCCCATCATCAGCAGAGTCATTCCCTACAAACACAACGCAAACAAAAATCAACACAAACAGGTCTGAATTTTACCAAGTGCAGCGGTCTACACCTGCTCATACTCACATTTTTCAGCTTAATGTTACCCCACTCATCATCCTGGAAAGAGATCAAGAAAAAGAAATGCTTGAATTCAAAGTCGCAAACTTTCATTTTTGAGTCGACATTTTTGAAATACCTAGAAAAGGTGTTTTAAGGGTCATATGGACTACGTTTTTACGCCATTCATCTGTTTTACAAGCGTTCCCAGCGGTTTTTTTAAGTAACCGAAAGCCTTCTTACCTTTAGAGTGCCTCCTTTCACCATGACCTTCTGCCGGTCTGGTTGAACTCCTGTCAGAGCAAAAAGCTGAGCCTTGAAAACCATGGGTGGCTCCTCTGTGTTCAGCTCCACTGCATCGAACTTCTCTTTGCCCCATTTAACGTTTACTGAAAGAGAAAGCGCCTCTCCACATTAAGCCTTGTAACTCCAGACCGTATCACATTGCAGCAATGTATGACACAGCATTTCTGCAGCGACCCTGAAGAGGTTTGACAGCCAGCAGAAGAAAATTTAACCACTTCAAAGTGTAGAAGTTACCTTTTTTTATGTATATAAAGCAGAGGACATGGCTGGTTTGACAACAACTTCTATAAAAGTTCTTCAAAACGAGTAACCAAAACAAAAGTGATGAAAGATGAAAAACAAGAGGCTATTAGCTCAACCTATAATTCATATATGAAGGCTATAACATGAGTCAATTGATCATCAGATTAGAATGAGCTTGTTGACAAAAAAATAACATTTAGGAACACGAATGTCAGAAAAAAAAATCACATGATGATCAGCCAAACATATAAGCGAAACAGCTCAGCTTTGTTTAGCTTTCTTTGCTAAATATTAGCAAATAAACGTGAATCCGTAACGGTCGAACAACCGCAGGAGCTGACTGACATTTTGAACAAAGTGTACGGAAAAAAATATAAGCTATGGGGAAAACCAGCGACGATCATTTCAACGCAATGCTGACAAACTTAAATGTCAAGCTAACCAAACTAGCCAAACAGCTAGCAACAGTAGCTGCTGACTCGCTCGTGCCAGGCACAAGAATATAACAAAACTCTAAATAAACACTCTTCAAAGGTGTCTTCAAACTTGGTGAATATATCTGTGACATAACAATGTTTCCAGGAACAAATATTCCCGATTTATTATGACACATAAATTTAAAGAAGTAGCAGGCTTCGACTGTTAGCATGCTAACTGCAAATCATGCTAAAAAAAAAAAAAAAAAGCTAGGCTAATGTAATATTTGCTGGCGCAACAACGCGCACGTGTAGGTTTATGATTTTCTTTAGAGGCAGGTAACGTGTAACGTTAAGTTTGTTTCATACCCGTGAACACCGGCATGGTTGTTAAGCTTTCACTTCCTTGGTCCTGAGTTTCTTTGGGTTTTTTTTTTTTCTTTCCTGTTTCAGTTCACCAGGGAGCAAATCAAGAGTTGGTGGCTCGTTGTGGGTCTGAACTTCATTCAAACAGGATGACGCTGCAACAACACGCTGGAGAGTCATCGATGCGCTCCGGATCGACTAGTCGACCTGCTGCACCATAGACAGTACATCGAAATCTCCCAGAATGCATCTGGCTGAATCATATTCACTAGTGTGTTCGCAACCAAATCCTTCTCCTTTGGTTCTGAATGTTGTAAATTTGTCTTGCGGACAAAAAATGACCAACTAATTGCAAAAAAAAAAAAAAAAATGTTTACACCCACTATAATAGAACTTGTGTTATTTTGAGTGTGTGCATGTGTGGGTAAAACGAATCAACCAATGCTAACAGTTGTTTTTATCGACTCTTGCTGGCATCTCCTCCAGTAAAGATCCTTCCACGGTCGACTGATCTGGATGGAGACCACTGGAAAAGTTGATGCGTCACAAAACGCAAAAAAAAGATGAGACTGTCGTCAGGTGAATTCTAAAAATATTAAAACTTAGAAAAATGCAGCGTTTTTAGGTATTTGCAGCACCTTACAAAGTCATTAACTAATGTTTTTCACTTTTCCAGCAAATTTAAATTTTAATCAACAGTTAATCCCTCTCAAGATTCTTTAGCTTATCATTTTCCCTGAATTGGTGATTTCTTTTCTAATACTGCTTTAGCTGGTTTATTCATTCTTTTATGGTTCTAGGGAAAGACTTCAGTTTAAAATCAGGGAAGAATGAAGTGAAAACGTGGATTAAAGCCAGAAATCTGACGAAGGTTTTTTATTTCTATTTACACGTATGCCCATCCAGAGGGAGTAATGATTGAGGCAGGAGACTTTAATAATCTAGATCTTAAAACGGCACTGCCAAAGCTCCACAAACATTTAGACTTCCCCACAAGAGACGGCAATATACTGGACCAGATTTACACAAAACATCAAGGGAACCTACAAAGCTGCAGCAGCCCCCCCCACCTATAGGTCTATCAGACCACATCTCTTTGCTACTGCCCCCATCCTGCAGACCAGTGGCGTGCAGAAGCAGACCCACCATAAACACTGTACAGGTGTGGAGTGAGGAGGCCACCGCATCTGTTTTGAAGTCACGGACTGGGATGTGTTTGCTGAGGGATCTGACCTGGAGGACTACACGGCTGCTGTACCGGATTACATCGAGTTCTGTGCAGTGGAAACGGTACCCAAAATGACCGTCAGAACATTGCCCAATCAGAAGCCCTGGTTTAATGGACCAGTTCGGGCACTGCTGAAGGCCAGGAACACCGCCTACAGGACAGGAAACCAGCCGGAACACAGCGCAACCCAGAGGAATCTGACGAAAGGAATTAAGGAAGCCAAAAACAACTACAGACTACATGATAGAGGGATACTTTAGGAACCATGACTCTCGCAGCATGTGGAGAGGAATCAGGACTCTAACTACACCACACAGGACAGTCAGGACAAACATATCCCAGACACACTGAACCTCTTCTTTGCTCGCTTTGACAAGTAGCAGGGAAGACCCCAGCCTGCTAGCAGGATGCAGCCTTTAGGGGAGCCAACACTCACGCTTGAGCAGCACCAGGTGAGATCCACCCTGAAAAGGATCAACACCGCAAAAGCAGCTGGACCGGATGGGGTGACAGGCCGTCTACTGAAGTCCTGCGCTGACCAGTCGGCTGGCGTGTTCACTAACATTTTCAACCTCTCCTTACAGCTGTCCACAGTCCCCACCTGCCTCAAATCCACAACCATTGTTCCTGTGCCCAAAAAACCTGCCGTCACAACACTCAACGACTACCGTCCAGATGCCCTCACCCCGGTGTTAATGAAATGTTTTGAGAGGATCGTCTTAGAACATATCAAAGATAACATCCCCGCAAACTTTGACAGACATCAGTCTGACATCAGAGGACGCCAATCCACCACACTCTACACAGCCCTGACCCACCTGCAGCAGCCAAACACCTACTGTACGTCAGGACGCTCTTTGTGGACTTCAGCAGCGTATTCAACACTGTGATCCCCCACAAACTGGTCCACAAACTCACTCTCATCCATGCTCTGTACACCATAACCCTGAGCACAGGCACACCACAGGGCTGTGTGCTCAGTCCAGCCCTCTTCACACTCTTCACTCAGGACTGTGCTCCCATCCACTCTTCCAACACCATAGTGAAATTTGGGGATGACACTACACTGGTGGCCTCATTACTGACAATAACGACACCTGGAACAGGCAGGAGATCCAACACTTAAAGGAGTGGTGTTCAGCCAAAGATCTGGTCCTCAATCCCACCAAAACCAAGGAGGTCATTATAGACTTCAGGAGAACAAAACAACCCCCACTCCACATCAGAGGTGAGGAGGTGGAACAGACCGACTCTGTCAGGTTTCTTGGCGTGCATATCTCCAATAACCTGACATGGACACTGAACACCTCCAAACTGGTGAAAAGGGCCCATCAGAGGATGTTCTTCCTGGCTCTGGGACTTCTCAGACAGTTCTACAGGAGCACCGTGGAGAGCATCCTCTGCCAGGGCTGTACCGTTAGGTACAGCAGAGGAGAGGCGTGTCCCGGGTGGTGAAGACAGCACAGAGGATTGTGGGAGCTGAGCTCCCAAACCTGGCCGCGGTCTACAGAGAAGAGCACGGGCCATCAGCATGGACAGCAGCCACCCTGGACATTCCCCGTTTGTGCCGCTGCAATCGGGCAAGAGGTTTTTAAAAACAAGGACAAATAGACGGAGACGCAGCTTCTTCCCCAGAGCTGTAGTCTCCCACTGACTTAAATCCTATTCATCTCAGACATCCCTCATAACACCACTAAACGTGTAATAAAGCTGTTTATCATTATGACATTTTCATTTAAAACTTCTTAACAAATTTTATGATTTTTATATTCTCATATTTGGTTTTTGTCGTTTACTTCTTCTCTTTGACAGAGTGCCAACAGAATTTCACTGTAGAAATACAATGACAATAAAAATCTTTGAATATCGACACCTTGAGTTGTTCTTAAAGCTGCAGATGGATCAAATACGCCGACTTTAATGGTGCAAAAGCCGAAAAATATGGAGACTAGATACCCTTATGCAAGGTTTTTAGTCCTGAATATCTTATGTCTAATTATATATAAAGTCTGTTTTAGTTTACTTCTAGGATTCAGGAAGAATGTAGATGCCTTGTGCATATTTTTATAATAATTCAAAAAGCTGCAAACTTTGTTTCTAGGGAAAGTAGTATACAAACCACAATAAAGATATGTTTATTGACATATCCATCAGTGCGGAATCCAATGCAATTTATCCATGCAAATTATCCATGACAGGAGTAGATCATTTTTCCAGTGCTTTTTTTTTTCCTGAAAAGAAAAAAACTCCAAAGGACTGTAGAGGTATTCCAATAATCTGTACGTCTCAGTATATACACACTGGGGCTTTGCAATAACCGGACGAGGAATGAAAACGTCATGTTCTCTCCAAACTGTTGGTCTCACCTTAGATACTCTTGAAGTTTGATTCAATAAAGTCTGTTATAAAAGTTCTCATGAGGGGATTTTTTTTTTTTTTTAATTTTCAAAAAAAAAATTTTTTTGAATAAAATCAAAAATCTGTGATGGAAGAGTAAAGATTTTGCTGAAACAAATAAACAAAAACAGATATGGCAGTAAAATTAAAAATCCAAACGTTAAGGCACTGGGTGGGCCGTATGCTACACCGGTTTAGTCTTCTACAAATAATTTACAGTCAAGTCAAACAGTGCAGTTTTACATTTGTTAACTTAATGTTTTCCTTTTGAGCCATTTATCTATGAATAAATGTAAGGCAACACATTACAAAAAAAAAAACAAAAAAAAAACAATGAATACAAGAAAAAATATTACAGAAGCAATGTACCAAAAAAAAAAAAAAACTATGAAGGTTTCTGACTCCTTATATGCCATTGCAATGAAACAGTACGTATGGCTTGGAGCAATAAAATTACAATAAAAATAATGCATAGATTTAAATGATGATCTTGCATGCTTGTCGCTCAATACTCGAAACGTCTAATACTAAAGTCCCACTGTGATATCCAGAGCCTGGTCACCTTTGCAGAGTGATGAGAATACAGAAAAAAAGGCCATGAACATTAGATAAAGGCATCAGTCACTTTATAGGTGGAAACACTTTGCATTTAGCTGAGGTGATGAAATGACAGAACAGAGATTCACTTTCCTCCCCTGAGACCAAACCTTCAGATCTACAGTCCCTGGATGAAGAAAAAAAAAAGTACCTTAAAATAAAAGCTTGCAAAAGTCCAGGAACCCCCTCCCCCCCCTTTTATTTTATTTGTATTTTTTACACTTCAGTTTCTTTAATACGTGGAAGCACAGAATGCCTGCTGGAGCTCAGCAAATCTGCTGTCCATCTTCATGCAAGTGTCGCCATCTTCTGGTAGAAACCGAGAGTTGCAAGTTCAGAGGATTGGAGGAAATCGACCTTTTCATGTTCGTGATGCCTCAAGTCTATTAGAGATCTGTTTGTTTTGTTTTTTTTTGTTTTTTGCCCTTTCAATAAATTCTTTCTGTAGTACAGGCTTCCCATTTTTGTGTTGAGGAAGAGGAGAAAGTTCAGGGTCCAGAAAAAGATCCCAACGCTTCAGACGGTTAGCTGAAAGACAGAACAGAGACAGGGTGTCCAGTGAAAGAGAAGCACTATGCCGCCCGCCGTGAGTCTACAACGGAGAAGTCCGTTTGTGGAAAGTGTAACTAAACGAATGCCCCATTTTAGGAAGTAAAAGCTCTTCATCTGAACAACAACAGTGAAAGCCGAAGAGCAACCTTTGAAGGTAGTTTAAATAACCCAAGAACGTGTCAGTGAATCGTCCCCAAGTGTCCCTGCACAGAACCCAGGAGTCCACCGACCAACCAGGAAGGGTGTTAGAAGAACCCGGCCACACGATCAATAAAGAGACAGCTTTAAAAAACAAGGCCGACACTTTGGAAGAAGCTCCTGTCAGCAAGTGCTGGATGTCGTGTCTGCTGCTTGGAGGGTGGACTGCGCTCGGCTAGAACACAGGAGACAAACAGCAGGTCACATGACGGACTTCACCCCAGTTTGATGCTGCGCTCACACCGGACGCCACTCGCGCGTAAAATCTGCATCTGAATGACGGTCGCTTTCAGCGCTACGTCTGTGAGCCACTTTGATGACTTCCTGTCCCGCACGAGTCCAAACAGGAAGAAATGAAATTATTACTTTCGTCATAGAAATAAAAGTTCAGATTCTTCTCAATGTTTGTTTCGGACTAAACCCGCTGATTACATCACCAACACGCCACAGGCCCAAGCCGAGATCCTGATTGGTTGACGCGACGCAAATTCTTCGGCAAATTTTGGATATTTTTAACTCTGGAAACATCGCAAACGGTCAAAACATGCTGCTGCTAGAGCACTGCAGGACCTCCCATTAACAATGAGACGTTGGACGCTCTCGCCGCAGAAATGGCGTTTGGTGTGAGCGCAGCTCAACCCTCTGACAGGATTCAGTGGACTGACTGCAGAACATCTTCACTTAACGCCTGAAAGGGCACAGACATGTTCGTCTGGTCATTCACTGTAAGGAGAAACGTGTGGAGGTTCCAAACCTCCCGTTTACCTCAGCTTTCCCGTGTTGCTTTTAGGGTTCTTGCGGAAGGACTGGTTGGGTATAGAGCGGGTGGACAGAGAACGAGGCGAGGTTCTAGAAAACGAAGCCGGCGGGGTCTTGGGGATCTTCTTTCCCAGATGGCCGATCCACTTCTTCTGCTCCTCCTGGGTCAGGGCCAGCAGAAGCATGTCTCGGGCTGAGGTAACATCGTAATTTACTGCAGAAAAAAATGACAAATGTTAAAGATCTGTAATCCGGTTCAACGGGTGTGAAAGGAGTTCCATCTGGACAGAAAGTAAAAAAAAACACTGCAGAGGAGTTTCCGGGTAACTTTTGGTGCGAACACAGGAATCCGGTCGGAGGTCAAATGAAGGTCAAAACGAGGGGACCGGGCTTTACCTTTGCAAGGAGCAATGACGTCCTCCTTTTTGTCAAGGTGGTCTTTGTGGCACTTCACATGGCAGCGCCGACACTCCAGGGCCGGCGGCGGCTTGAAGACGTTCCACAAAGGCTTGGAACAGGCCTCGCAGCTGGAGGGGAAGTGGTAGAGGGTGGGGATGAACTCGTGGCCCTTGTGGGGCAGACAGTTGGCCTTATCCCCCTGAGGAGCCGTCTCCACTTCAGACTCCTTCCTGCACTCCCCCTCGTTGGCATAAAGAATCTGCACGGACAGGAAGCGGAGTGGCAGACCGACGCTGAGTGACAGCCAATCAGAGCGAAGCAGGGAAGGTGTGCTGGAGCAGGTTTACCTGGAATATCCTGGGGATTTCTTCGGTTTCGGCCCGATAGACGTCTCCCTGTGTGACCGGTCTCACGTGAAACAGTTTGCTGGATAAGACGAAAAAGAACCAGACGTGAAAATAATTGCAGTGATTTGGACACACGCCAACTACTTTTCGCATTTTTTTAACTGTTTAATATGACGTCACTGATTTCCTGAAGTAAAAACCGAAAAAATATGAGACATTTTTATAAATCAACTAGCATTTTGCAGAGACTTCTGGGAAATTTCCAGGTTCACTGGACTTTGGAACACCCCAAAAGATTGGCGAGTGCCCTACTTATGGCGCTAAATAGCGATGGAATTCAGACATAACCTGGGATATGAAGAGACTGTAGGGCTGTGACGAGTATCCGAATACTCAGATATTTGCCATCTGTTACCGATAAATCGAGTCTGAATATTTGTAACCTCTGAGATTGCCGATGTTCGATCTTGACATTGCAGACAACGTAATAATCGCTCTAAAATGCTGAATAATGTTGGATTTTAAGCACATAAACTAACCGAATGTGTTACCGTCACCAGAAGGAGATAAGTCTTCAAAGTAAAGTGTTGGTGAAGGTTCTCATTGTCAAAATAAAGCTATCAAAATGTTTGTCCTAAATGAAAAAGACAAGGAAATTAGATTTGTTAAAATTAGTTTATTTTGTTTTTAATATAATGGAATAAAAAAATATGAAATTACGAATATTTTGAAAATCTGGTGAGCGGTGACGTGACGTCACGTGACCGTCTGCTAGCATGGCGGAGAAGTCGTACCGTCAGTAAAATGTTCACCTTAAGCTTCGGGAGCTTTTTGGTTTATCCACCAAAGAGGAAAAAAATTCAGTTTGTAAAACGTTTTTTTTTTCTGTTGGAAACACTGTAGATGAAAGGACTGTGAGGGTTTTCTAGTGTTTCTGTGTCTACATTTACTATCTTCTTGTCATGGATCTTCTGGAACTGTAGCCAGCAGGACATCCTCAGCATTTGTTGTTAAATAACAGAAATCTTTAGGTTTTGTTTACGGCTGAAGTTAACCAGGAAGTTGGCAGAAAAACTTTAGAGTCCAATTTCTTTCTTTCTTTCCGAATCTTCGTGTTTTTATCCGTTATGTTAAGTTGATCCTGTTCTAAATAAAATGTATAAATCATAAACATTTTTTTATTTGTTTTGATTTTCATACATCCGGTAGGAATATGGTCCATTTAGCGACCACATATTTGTCAAGAATGGTAGATGGATGTGTGAACGGTGGTCTCCACCTACATATCGTTCCACAGCAGCATCCAAAAGTACTTACTCGATGTCGAGCACCATGGAGGGGTTGGACTGCTCCTTATCCTGCTCGTCGTTGTAGAACAGAATCTTTTTGCTGCTCACGACCACGTACTGAAAACATGGGAAAGCAACATAAGGAGCGGCCGCGGGGAGCGCCGGTTCAAGCGGAGGAACAAACGTTACCTGCTTCTTCCATCCGTATCGCTTGATGTTAGCGCGGTTAGGAATAGACAGCCAACCCTCCAACCTGGACTCTGCAAAGCACAGATCACACGCGTTACTGTCTGTGAAGATACTGCTGGAGGACCATGCAGCAGAGAAATCCAAACTCAACTGGGGAGGAAACAAAAGTCCAAGGTTATTCTACTAGCTACTGAACAAAAAAAACAAGAGTTTAGGGTACTCAAACTGGAGCAAATAGGAGGTTAACCGCAAAGATGTCATGCAGGAGGAGAACGCTGGACGGGAGCGACTTTGTAGGGCGTGTTGGGGGTGTTAAACTCTGTTTCAGTGAGGATTTGAGAGCTTTAAAGCCATCCACCAAGAAGGTTTCTTAAATGTATCACAGAAAGCAACAGGCAGACAACACGTCAATTATGACTGGTGTTACACGTCAGGGTCATGCAGCTGAAGGGGAACTGGATTCCTCCAGTCTGTGTGAGAGAAGTCTTTGTGTCCCAGAGGGCTGGACCATGCCAACAGACAGCTACAGTGTTAGGAGGTGCCAGAAGAACCAAGGAGTCCATGAAAGACACGTTTGAAAGGTGCCAAAAGTGAAACGATTGTTTGGAGTGACCCTATGGAGAATTACGTCTGTGTTAGTGAGAGGCGTTAATGATGTGTCCAATTGAATTCACTCCCCCACTCTGACAGGCTTCTTTCAAAAGTGTTCGGAAGATCGGACCAGCGGTAAAACCTCGAGCAAACGAAACACTTGAGGACAAACGAGAAGAAACACAAGAGCTGCAGCGAGCCGAGCGCAGGCAGACGGGGAGCCTGGTTACTCACAGAGAGAAAGGAATGGAAGTTACAGAGAGAGGAAGAGCAAGGAGAACCGACTGGATGTGAAGGAAATGAGACAGTCGTTTAACCACAGTGAAACCCGCCACGGCTTTTCACAATAAAAGCATTTCAGTGGCATCGCTTACTAGAACTCTCTCCAGGTGGAGAACGAGTCCTGGACTCAGGAGCCAAAAAAAAGAAGAAGGTTTTTTTCTATCATTTATGAACTTCAGACAAATGAAAACTACAAGCTGGTGAATTAAAAAATGGTTATATTTTTTCTGTTGTGATGCAGACACAACAAACTTTGGAGTTCTTCAAAAAAAATTAGAGCAAAACCCTAAAAAATTGAAAAATAGTAAAAAAGAAAAGAAAAAAAAGAATAACTATTTTTTATACATAAAAAGCAACAACAAAAGAAAAAACAAGGTTGGGAGTGAGGGGGCACATCACTGAGACAAATGTGATTTACTGTGGTGGAGAGAGTATTAGGATTGAGAATTAGCAGCAGTACATGTTTGTACAGTAACTGCTAATGAGCTGTGGATAAACTGACTCTGTTTTGGTTGGCTGTCCTCGTCTGCAGCCTGGTCCTATTAAACTAATAAGTCTGGTTGTCATCATTGTTTTAGTTCATTTTTTGCAGTTCTGCACCGCTCATCCTGGACACGTTAAGTGTCTTTTGTTCAGTTTCTCTTTGCCTATCATCTTGATGTTATCTAAAAAACCAAAGATTTTTTGACAAACACTTGAATTCTTTTTTAAAACACAACCTTTTTTGACAAAAAAAAAAAAAAACACTGATAAAAAATAATGTAAAAAAAAACAAAACAAAACTTTTAAAAACACAGGGAAAAGATTAAATGACCATTAAATACAAAATAGCAAAAAAATATATATATATATATTAAAAGTCAATAATTTTGGGGGGGGGAAATCTGATAATCAGCATTTTAAAATTTTCACAGAAAAATGTTTTTAAAAATCATTGGAATGGAATTGTTTTTGATAAAAACTTTGAAAAAACTATTTCCCTTTTTTTAAACAGTGGGAAAATAAGATTTAAAAAACACTGAAAAGTTAATAAAAAAAACAAATAAAAAGATTAGTTAAAAGAACATTTTTTCATATATTAAAAAACAGAAACTTTGAAAGAAATCATTAATAATAATTAATAATTCCAAAAAAATACACAAAAAATGTGTTGAAAAATACTAGAAACAAAAATTATTAAAAAAGAAAACACTATTTTCTATTTATGTAAAATTAGCATAAAAAATCTTGCTATGAAAAAAGCACGCTGCCGTTTTCACATAATTTGGCGTTTTAAACGGCAGCTCGGTCAGGCCGGACACTGCTGTACCTGCGATGTTGCTGTCCGTCTCGTCGGTCTGCAGGCTGGTGATGCTGGAGTTTTCGATGCGCTGCTGCATGTCGTTCAGTTTCTCCCGGAGCTGCTCGATGTCGCTCTCCTTGCTGGCCAGCTGCATCTGCAGCTCGTTGCGGTAAAGGGATTCGTCTGACAGTTGCTGGAGGCCAGAAGGTCAAGAGTTCTGGATTAAAACCCATCGATGGCCCGGTTGTCAAACAGGGCCGGTGCTGTGTCTGGTTTTGAACCTACCGCCTGCATCTCGTTCAGCTCCTTTTGATATTTGATGGCCATATGGTTGAACTTGTCCTTCTCCTGATTCAGCTCCAGCTGAAGCTTGCGATTCTCTTTTTCCTTCTTGCGCAGATCTGCCATACTTCCCTTCTTCTTCTGGTCAGCCTTCATGTCTCGGCGATTCATGATCTCAGCCAGTTTGTTGACGGCCTGCAGGATTAAGGTGATGTAGAGGATGAAAGGAGTGCGTGGCGTCTGCAAAAAGCTCCAGTAAAGAGGAGGACGTTTACCTGAGTCTTCAGCGTGCGTTCGTTGGCGAGGGTCTTCTCATACTGAGCCCTTATTGAATTAGAAATTTCTTCTTTTTGCGCCTCATATTCTGAAAGAACAAAATGCGAGTTCGCACACGGACGCCGTTGCATGTCGATGGGAGAAAATGCAAACACATTACCTTCCTCCTGAGTACGGAGCTCCTGACTTAAGTCCGTCTTTTCTTTGCTGAGATTTTCTACATCTTTGCTTAAAGTGTTATTTGATTCCTCAAGCTGCACAGAAGAGAGAATAGTGTTGAATCAGAAATGTAGGCCCTGCGTCACAGCAACAAAAGAGTGGCCGGCCGGCGTTGAACTCACCCGTGCAATAATCGTCTCTTTTTCTCCGAGCTCCTGCTTGTGCCGAGCCACAGCTTTCTTGTACTCCTGGTTGAGCTCAAAGTACTGCTCCTCCTGAAGCGCCCGGGCCAGCTGCTCCGACTCGGCCTTTGTCACCGTCAGATCCAACTGGGCCGACAGGGAGTCCCTGTATCCACAACAAAATGAAGTTTTCAATGAAAAACCACAAAGCTGCAATGGTTTTTGGGCCCAGGTCCGATTCACTTGATTATGAGTATCTGCCGATACAGAGTTCAGAAATAATAATGAACAGATCCAGCTTGTTCCCCATTTTATATTTTATAAAGCTTTTATCATTAAATACTTAAACAGTGAACCTCTGTGGAATAGTTTGGACAATGGAGCAAAAACAGTGCAACCATCAACTAGTAAAAAAGGTGATAATTAGTCATGTGACAAAGTTTAGTGGCTGTAGCTTTAGGATCTTCAGAGCTATTGAACATTTATGATCAAATGTTATTCAGCTTTTTATAAAAGAAAATCTTCTAAAATTTTTTGTCGTAGTATGAATATGAGGATGGATTTTCATAGCCAGCTCATATCAATAAAACCAAATCCGCGTCGGCTGCCTCTCCGACCTAGCCGGGTGCCCAATTTGCGCCCGCCGCTCATATTGAGCTGCTGCCAGACCTTCACGCCACGCCCATTGCTCACATGGCGCCACAGGACCTCAGATTCGTCTGTACCATTGACTTAACATTGAAACTGGCCGCCTGTGCAATGCCAAACGCATTGAGAGTGAACGCAGCTTACAAATGGGTCCCAATGCCCCCCTGCTAAACACTCAGCATGAAGGGGTTAGATTGGGGGGGTTTAACCACCAAACACGACTGCGTCTGGAGCTCAGCGCTCCCCCAGGGCCCGGGTCAAATGCGAAGAACCGTTTTCACACACCGAGGTGTGTGACGTAAGGCAGAATGGCCGACGAAGTGGGCATTTCAGAAATTACCACACGACGTGGAAGCCTGAACCGTCTGACGAGAAGTCCGTTAATGCTGATAATGCAGACTTCGAAGGCCATTAACCCGCTTATACCGTGGTCACTTACAAAAGACATAAATATTCAACTAGTGTTTAGTCCTTTATTCTTGTTATTTTTTTAGTTTGGATCGCATTTTTCACAAAAAGCGAACCATTTGTTGCATGGTCCGATGTCAGATCTCGGATCTCGACTGCAGCGGCAAATAAAAGCGATATTTATGCTGATGTTCACGGCGTGTTAATTCAGAGAGAAGGTTCACCTCTGACCGACTGTTTTTGTCCAGATGATGAAGTTTGTTTTACAGAAGCCGGCGCAGTGATACAGAACATTTAAGCCATGTGATCGGAACTTCTTTTTTAGGCGTGCATTATCACTGTGATGTAGCACTTTTTAATGCACACCCAGCAGCCAATCAGAATCGAGTATTCACCTGGATCATGGTATAAAACTTTGTATCCTTTTTGAAGGTCGTTGTTTGAGTTTAGATGAACCAATAAAGACACTTGCTGTCAGTTTTAGCTACATTTTTGGCAATAAAATGTTTCGATTCATTCATTATATGCAGACTTCTACTAGGGACTTTTATCTGAAATAATAAGATTTAAACATTTAGTTCTGATTATAATAATGAGAATGAAAATAAATATCCAATCAGGATACAACATTAGTCTGAAACCAGGTGATTGAGCCAGATTCTGATCACACGATCAAGGGAATTGTGTTTCCTACCTTTCACTGCACAATTCCTGCACCCTTTTTTGAGCGTCCTGCACCTGCCGGTTCTTTTCCTCAATGTCCTCTTTTAGCTCCCTGACCTGAGTTTTGTAAAGGGTCTACAGGAGGAAAGGCAAACATAAACACACGACTGTACTCAGAACTGGAGGGGAACTTGAACGTCCCCAAATTGTACTCACAGAAAAATACTGTTCGGCTTCAAGCTGGTCCTGAAGTTCCCTCATCTGTCCCTCGTTGCCTCTGTATTGCCTGAAGACACGTCACACATTAAAAGAATGGAAAGAAAAAGAAAACCCGTAGAAGTCAGTAGAATCAGGAGGCTGTAGGGGGAGTAAACAAGGGCTTAAGAGTCGGAGGAAAATCCTATTTCTGAAGTGTAAACTCTGGAAGAGCGGCTTGGCCACAGTCATACTCTAAGCTGGAATAATAGCGCCCTAAAAGCTGTTTAACAACAGCTTTGTGGAGAGTTAATGCTACCGCAAACTGGAAGAAAGAGCAGACGGCGTACGCAGGAAGGCCGTTCCCAAACCTACTTAGTCAGCTGGGCCAGCTGGAACTCCAGCGAGCGTCTGTTCTCCAGCGCCGTGTTGATCTCCTGCTTCAGCTGCTTCTCTGAACATCTCAGCCTGTCCAGATCCTGCGTGCGGCTCTTCAGGTCGGTCTGAGCGATGACCCGCTTGTTGGACTCCTGATCCAGCTGGATTCTCAGATTGTTGACCTGAAGAAGGCGGGAAACGAGCGGGTGAGGAGAAAGCCCAGCAGATCGGAGTCATTCTTGCTGCCCCAGCCGTTACCGACCTCGTCTTCCAGCCTCTCCTTTTGCTTCATCAGCTGCTCCATTTTCTGCACCGACTGCTTGAGGTCAAACTCCAACATGGAGCACTGCTTCTCAACCTCCAACACCCGACTCTCCGCCCTCATCCTCGCTATGTTCTCCTCTGACATCTTATGCTGGACAGCTGAAAAAATCGTCAAAAAAAATAAAATGTCAACCTTTGAACAAACATGAATACATAAAGTTTAACTTAGAGTACGAGTTCCCTGAGAATCGAAGACAGTTTGTACATTTATAAAGTTAAAAGTAACAAAAACAACAGAGTTTTTTTCTTTTTTGATCAAGTTTTGGGAAACTTTCATCTTTTACATTTGTATCAAGCAGAAGTTCAAGCAACTGTATGCATTAGAAATATCAAGGAAGTAAGTTTGAACACAGTATATGTACAAGAAAATATCTAAAAGCAAAAAGTTATTACTGTGAAAAAAATAACTTGTTTAATTCCAGTTTTCTGTCCAACGGAACCAACAGCCTTCTTTGAAAAACATCCAAACATAACTGATAGATCATCGCTCCAATACAAAAACATATCGGCCCATATTTAAAATGCAACGAGGTAAAGTTCAGGCTGACTTGAATCTGATGCTTTACTCATCTCCAGAGGTTGAATTTTTATCAGACAGCCAAATAGAAATATGGAGCTACAATAATATTCTAGGACCAATTCCAACAAAAAAAAAGTTTTTGGGGCGAAAAAACAAAACAAAAGATAAAGGAGTGATGAAGAAAAATAGCAAAGGAGTTCAGAGGACACGCTCTGCGTCGCATACCATTCATGGCAGCCGACTTGGCCTCTTCGATGGACTCGTATTTGTCGGTGAGCTGCGCCCGCGTCACCCTGTGCTCCGTCTGTTCCTGCTCCAGCCGCTGCTGCAACGTCTTCAGCTTGTAGTTCAGGTCGATCTCCAAGTTGTTCTTTTCCTGTGGGGGAAGAAAAGCATCAACAAGCACACAGTGAGGGTTAAGAGGACACAGTAGTTTATCTGCCACTGCGCCTGCTTACCTTCTCCAGGTTGTTGCTTCTTTCCTGGGCCTGCTTGCGTTCTCCTTCTGCTTTAGACAGGCTGAGCTTCAGGCTTCTGTTGTCCTCTTGCAGTCCAGCCATCCTCGCTTTGAGTGAAATGTGAAATAATGTTAAGTATCAAGGAGTTTATAATGTTAGGAGGGTGTTTTCTCATCAAAATCGACATTTCTTTAGACAAATAACTCACTTGAAATGAGGAAAAATGACTTTATCGATTCATGTAGGGACATTTTGAGTGATTTTATGAGATTTTGACACAAATTCTACACCCTCAAAGTCTGGTTATTTCTCCAAAAGGTGTTACCTTGCAGCTCTCTGATCTCCTCGGAGCCCAGACTGTTGTTCCTTCGTTCTGAGTCCAGGGTGCTCTGAAGAAGCAGAAGCTCCTTCTCCAGCTGTGCCTTCTCTCCATCCGTCGCTCGACTCCTCTCCTGCAGCTCTCGGTTCAAACTCTCCAGCTGGCTAACGGACTTCGCCATCTCCGAATGATTTTTCCTGAGCCTCGCTGCTGTGTCGGATTCTGCGCGTAGCATGTCGTTGGCCTCTTCCAGCTGTCAACCAACATACCAGGTTAGGAAACAGGGGATTTGCTGCTACAACAGGGTTCCTACAAGCATCTAAAGACCTTTTTTAAGACCATGCCATTTAAAATTAAAACCAATTTTTTTTTGGCCTATTCCCCAGAAAAATGACACCCTTCAACTTTAGGGTTTTTGATGAATAACGATCATTGAGAGACATTCTTCAGCCGCTGGTTCTGCGTATATTCGTATTTGGCGTTTTGGCGGGTGTCTTTGCATGAATGCATAATTGTGCATTAATCTTGCTTTGATTGCTTGAAATAATCAAAAACTGTAGATAGGATCATATTTATGTAGTTATGACTGAATGCTTGGCGACTGTAGCTTCAGTATCTTCAGAGCTATTGAACTTCTATGATCTTTTATGAGTTTTACATCGCCATTTAAAAATCCTAAAATAAAAAACAATGACTCTTCTTATTGTAGCATTCATTATTCACGTCTGGCTCATAACAGTGTGACCCTGAATTAGTTTGGGTTGTTTGCTGTAGATGCTGCTGCTTCAGGCGCATTAGCAGCTGACTGGACAGCGTCCTCGCCTCATTTAATGTAATTTCCTGAGGATCAAAACTGTGGCTTTTTACCGTGTTGTTTGTGGCACGTTTCTTTTTCTTCTTTTTTTGTTTTTTGTTTTTTTTAAACGGTGGTGTGGATCCAGCATAATGATGTATAACTTTTTTTCTGCAGCTCTTTATTATGTGATTGTAGTATTCATGGTTTAAAAAATAACATTTTGGACCAGAAATGTGAAATAGAGAAGTTTCAAAAAGCACAATTTTTTAAGGATCAGATGTCAAAATTCAAGACTTTTTTTTAGGATTTTTATGGTAATTTTTATCAAATTAAAAAAAAAGCTTCAAGACTTTTTAGGCCCTGTTCACGTTAACGTTGTGTGTGATTAATTAAAAATATACCTGCTTCTGCAGCTGGACGATCCTGTCATTTGATGCTTGTGAGTTCTGGCTGATCTTCTTCATGTCTTCAAGCTGCTCCTTTAAAGTCGACACTGGGTGAGATGAGAAACCAAACAGGAAGACGTTTCATTAAAGAAATGCATAAATGCAGCACCGAGAACACTTGAATCCGCTCACTATTCCTCCCTTTACCTTCGTTCTCCAGGTTGCGCCTCTTCTCCGCCTCCTGGTCGGCCTTTCTTTGGTACTCTGTGAATCGGTGCTGCAGCATCATCTTGTCCTTCTCAAGCAGAGACATGCTTGCTTCCACGTTCTTCCTCAGGTTCGCCTGTGGCAGAGAAGAGCAGAGCAGCTGTGACGCAGAGAAAATTCCATCTTTTCGCCCAAAGGCCACAGGCAAAAAATCATTTGGATCACTTTGCTGCTGGAAATCAAGTCCAATAAAAAAGCCAGGATTTGCTTTCATTTCAATAACAAAACAACAACAACATCCACCTCCTCATCCAGTTCCTTCATGATTTTTTCAATCCTTGTGTTGGATGCCCTGAAGAGAAAAGAAAAAACGTTTACAGTGTCATTAAGATAAATGCTGACGCTAATAGATATTCATGAAAATGTACTGATGCTTCATTCACTCCATACCTGCACTTCTGCTCCAGCTCATCCTTCAGCTGCATTTCACCGAGGAGCTGCTCCTCCAGCTGGTGGATGCGTTTCTGCAGACTCTCCAGCTGAACAAACGTGGCAGGTCAGCACATATTTAACCACGCGGACTGCTTTTTTCTGAAGCTGCCTGGTCTACTTACATGAGTTTTGTCTTCTTTTGCAGAACTACTGAGTTTTTCACGGGCCTTCGCAGAAGTGGAGCTGCGTAAAAGACTGGAGGAAAATACGACGGAAACCGTGAACGTACGGTTTTAAGAGTGCAAGAAAAAAACAAAACACCTTTCGCCTTTACTCAAATATGAATAAACGCATACTTTTTTAACCTTGAAACTGCTCTCTTAGCTTTTGATCAAGCAGGTTGTGTTGAGGAAAGGAACACCAGCTGTATAAATAAAGAGAATGTTCATGTTGGACATGTTGGCATCATGCCATGACTGCTATTGTGGGTTTTCTGTTCTGCCGGTTACCAGGAGGTGTGATCAGACACGAGGACAGGTGTCGTTGCTTGTAAAACGTTGTGTGAATGTTAAGTTGTGGAAAAAAATCGACTTATTTTTTGTCAAATTTAAAGGTTCTCCTCTTTCAAATCACCGGACAAAATGATCTCCAAATAAACAAAGGGAAGGTGTACATGTGTATCAAACTGTATTTTTGTTGATTTCGTTTTGTGATTTTTCATTGTCTACCTTGTGTTTCATATTAGTGTTTGTGGCGTTGCGTTCTAAAAATGACCTGAAATAGTTGAAATCCACGAGGTAGTTCTCTTTATTTTCTACAATTATTCTACAATTATTAAGGCTGTAAAACCCGTCACTATAAACTTTCTACGCTTTTCTCAGACAAACACAAGCATGTTTCCACTTTTTTTTCTTGGTTAAACTCTCAAAGTTCAAACCTTTATTAAAAAATAAGCCCAGTATTATGGAATGAAAACAAAGATCTGCTCGGGGTTGAAGATTTATGTACATTTGGTAAACTGAACGCATTCTGTACAGGAGACACGGCATGGAGGAGATCGCCAATGACCTACAGCCAATCAGGATGCAGAACACAATGTGCTATAAAAAAAAAAAGTTTTAAAAAAGCGTGCAAAATTTCACTAAAAAAACTCATGAAACAGCGGCTGGATTTTCATGAACTCTAAAATTACGCAAATTGGATTTATGATATTAAATTCGCCTAATGAAAACGCAAAAATAAAAAAAATAACTCATTAACCGAAAAAACAGTTTCGGAACTTAGAGGAGGCTACTTTCGAGGTCTTTTGAAATGGACTTGTTTCCTAAATTGCAATGGAAACACTTTTTTCTAATTAAACGAGTCATGTGACCAACAACCGGTTGGCGATGGGCTTCTTGGTAGGAACTGGCTGCCTTGGGCACAGCGTCACACAACTGGACAACAATTGTTGGATCCACAGCTCATCTGTAAAATCCACCAACCGCCATTTCCCAGTATCTTCACCTGTAGCCACTCCCACATGCGAGGAGCTCGCCGCTCCACGGCCTGAAGAAGACGCAGACGTCTCCTTTGATAGATGACGATGAGCGCCAGTGAGAGACTGAATCTGTATCTGCTGTAAATCAAAGTGTGGTTGAATGACTTATCGCGTGAGTTGGTTTGTGTTTTTTTTCGCATAATTTTGATTAAATGGTAACAGTGTAGATACAAAATTGTGTTTTTTCCAACATCTCTAGAATTTTGGGTGAATGAAGATACAGCGAGGGACCACTGTCCCGTACAAGCTTGCAATTCACGCTGTGTTTGTTATATAATTTTTTTTTAAAAAAAGCATGAAGATAATAAGAAAACACATACCTAAATATATAAGCTTAAACGGTAAACAAATCTTTCTTTTTTAGTTTAGATCGGGAAATAAACTAAAACTCAAATGTACTTCAGCAGTCTGGCTAAAATATTTAAAATAAAATGTAATATTCCTCTGGCTTAAGAGCACTTTAATGTAACTAGGATGTTTTTTTTTTTGTAAACGAAGAACCATGAACTTTGTTTATGGTTCTTACCTTTTTTAGTGGAAAAGTGGACTCTCTCTCCACATTCATTTTGGAGCTCGTTTGACCTCTGCGGCTCACCGTTTTCTTAAATAAACGTGCAACTTTCAGTTTAGACAGAGTGAAATCGAAACTCATTAGAAGTGCTAAGTACTTTAAGCCCTGGCCTCATTTGCTGGGTGATTGTAAAAATGTTCCCTCCCGGTTGGGACATTTTAGCCCCAGGTTCCTGTGGTGGAGTGGAGGGGCTGAGAATGTGACCCTTTTTGACCCCGTTTCCTGGAGAGCTTCGTGCAGGTAAAATAGAGGAATTCATTGTGACTTTAAGCAAACGAGTCAATCCGGAAGACTTACTCTTGGTTGCTGTAATACGTGAAGCCAACAAAAGGGAGCTGGTTCCCCACAAAGGCCTTCGGTATGGGGAAGGTCTCCTCTTCTCCCCGGTCCTCCTCGATGTCATCAAAGTTACTGGTGTCGGTGTCGCTGCTGAGCTCGGGGACGACGGGGGCAGCGGCTGCACGAGGCACAAAAACAGAAAATATTCCCCGTCAGACATAAGGAAAGCATTATGTTTGTAAAACATGAAAACTCAATCTATAGATTTCACACAAACTCTACCATCATCTCATTGTCTGTTAAACGTGTCGAGCAAAGTTAAAACAGAAAAGTTTTAACAGAAGCAAAATAATAAAGATTTATTCCCATTAGTTTACACATCAGTGCATTATTATTCCCACCAGTAAACAGAGCGACACATTTTTCATCTGACACATTTTGTTGGCCATTACACAAAATACTATTCTCGTTTAATAACTTCAATGATTCATTTGAAAATTTTCCATTCAAAATGCTTTCACAGCCCTAAAGTTCCACTCCGGTCATCTTTTGAACTATTTTCCCTGTCATCTTTTAATTACGATCATTCATTTTCAGCCAAAATTTAAAGTCTTTTTCCGGGACATTTTTTTCAGGAGTTCATCAGAAATTTGCCTCACAAATGGAGCTTTCCAGCTTTACAGTTATGAGCTCAGACGAGGAAAACAAAGACGAAGCAGCAGGGAGCAAATACGCTCTTTTCAAGAGGCATTTTTTCATCTTTACTGATTCCCAATGATTTGACTAAAGGAACATTTATGTCCCTCCATGATCAGAAAAATGCCCCAAGAACATGTTAAAAACACCAAAAACACAATTCTAATGGAAGTGGGTCTGTCCGATTTTTTATTTTTTGACTGTTCTCCAAGAGTGAAACTGCAAAAGTGTTTATTAAAGAAAAGAAAACACCAGAGCGCTGATCTCAGCTCAGTCAAACATTAAACATAACGGCACAAAAGACCCGACTTCAGAAAGATTTCTAATGACCCCGCACTGCAGTCCCCGCCATCTGCATTGACCTGCTTCACCCATTGTTATCTTAGAAAATGCTGTGCTGCCAGTTATTACTCTGGGCAGGAATCGCTTTCGGTCTTGGAAAGGATACGCCATGAATGGCTCGTCTGCAAGAATTTCCTGCAACTGTCTGCAGTAGGTCAAATGGAAAACATGATCACTGGCTGCATGATTGAAGTGACATTGTTCTGATGAAACGGCCTCTCTGAAAGTCCAGGACCCTAACCGGGAAAACGTCTTACTGTCTCGGATGTTCTCCCATGTCCACTGGTCGTTCTTGAAGAAAGGATGCCTCTTGATTTCATCGACACCGTTACGGCCAAGTCGAACTTCCCTGCAAGGCCAAGAAAAAAAAAGCCCACGGTTTTGTTTTCTTTTTAGCAAACATCTTCTGCTAAACATACAGCCTCTTTCTCCCCCCGTTTGCTCTCGCAGTGCCTCACCTGTCTGTCAGAAAAGCACAGATGAGATTCTTTGCATCATTGGAAATGTCGCTATCATCGGGGAAGGTCAGGGCATTCTTGTGGTTCATAATTTTGCTGTAAGTCCCAACCAGAGAGTCTGCATAGAAGGGAGTGTCACCTGTGCACCACAACAACAAAAAATGACACCCCACCATGGTTAGCATTGATGTTCTCACCAGAGGTTCTGCTCACATATCATCTTTAAAAAAGAAAACAACAACTTACCAACTAGCATTTCAAAGAGAAACACGCCCACTGACCACCAGTCACACTCTCTGCCATAATATCCATCTCCTCCCTGGGATTTTAGTACCTCAGGAGAAATGTAGTCTGGAGTTCCTACTGCTGTGTCACATCGTACCATTCCATCCTAAAGCAGAAAAACACGTCTGTTTGGTCTGTCGTGGTTCCATCATTTAGCGCAGAGCGTGTGTATACGTTGCATTTTTCTTCAAAGCAAAAATGTATATTCTTTGTGAAATAATTAGCAGAACTATGTTCATATCTAAAGAATATTGTAGCCCTAACATGGAAAAAAAAGCTGCTTCATGATTTTATTTACAGGTTTCAGAGGAAACTTTGATGCTTTTTGTCAGAGCTCATATGAAGGATTACCTTGTTCATCTTCATGCAGGTCCCAAAGTCTGCAAGCTTGAGGTGACCTGCTTTGTCTAACAACATGTTGTCAGGCTTCACATCCCTGTTAAAATGAACACAAATTCAAAAGCATTACCAGGACGGGCTGCAAACCTATGGCGTTATTAATAACCTCTGGATATTCTTCTTTACTAAAAGGGCATTCCTGCCATTAACAATACTGAGTTCTACACCCACTGTAGGGCAATCTATTATTTTCCACTTATCGTTTCTACAAGTCGTCCTACTTAGAAAGATGAGTTTGGTCAGTAATGTTCATCATAGATAAGCTTCAACTGCGATTGTTGTTTGATATTTAAAGACCCACTGCAATGAAAATAGTGTTTTTGGTGTTTTTATTATGTAAAGAAAATTAAGCTCAAAACTGCATTTCTGAGTATTTCTGTATTGAAATTGTTCAGAATCGGGCGCAAATCCAAAAATGCAGTTTGGAAAAGATTGTATTTGGGACCTACACTGAGTGGGTCATAAGCTGTGTGTAAACAGAGAGCTCTCAATAAGGTGTGGCGGGAATGAAGTTGCTCTGTGCCAACCGGCCCCCCCACAACTCAGAGGCAAAGTTTCTAATGAACTGTCGCTCAGCAAAAACTACCACCTGGAAAAAGTTTTTGGATTTAAGCTAAAAACGCAATGATCAAAATTAAAAGGTCAATGGGAATGCTTGAAAATAGATGAAAAGATAATCGGCATGGGACTTAAAAGATTTTATTTGTATAATGGTGCAGAAAATTAGTATTGAGCTCCTAGAAACAAGCAAGAATTCAGTCCCGACTTCTTTGGGAAGCTCCTCCATCCTCCACTGGTTACCTGTTTAAAGTCACCTGTTTAAACTGTTATCAGTCTAAAAGACCCCCGTTCAGGCCCTAAATGTCAGATTACAAATTCTGCACCGTGACCAAGACCAAAGAGCTGTCGAAGGACAGCTCTTTGGGGGCATCTTTTTTAGATTCTGTCTTCTGTCTCTCCCAGTTGAAGTTCATCTCTGGTGAACATTACAGACCTCTCTCATCTTCCAGAATTGGTGACTGACAAATGTTTTTTTAGTCCAGAGTATGAGACTTTTTGAAAAAAACTGGTTTCAAATAAATAGTAATAGATGTCCTCTGTCACCTGTGAATGAAGCCCATGGAGTGGATTCCATCCAGCGCCAGAACCACCTCAGCAGTGTAAAAGCGAGCCCACTTCTCCGGGACATCATAGTTACTCATCAAGTTCACCAAGTCCCCGCCGGGCATGTACTCCATCACCATATAGAGGTAGCGATCATCTTGGAACGCAAAGAAGAGCTGCGGGATTGAAAAGACCAAGAAGATAAAAAATAACGTTTGTCTCCATCCCACAATAATCAGGACTTGTTGCATCTTTTGCTGATAAATGGGCTTTGGTCACCATACCTGCACCACCCATGAACTGTTGGCAAAGGCCATGATGTCCCTCTCCTCCCAGAAGAAAGCAGAGTCTGACCTCTTGATCATTTCAAACTTGCTCAGCAGTTTCATAGCATAGACTTTCCTTGTTGCTTTGTGTCTCACCTGAAGTACAACAAAATGACAACATAACACAATTTTAATTGTTTGCAAACAAAAGTTTGGACATTTTGCCAAAGTAGCAGGACATCTTAACCGATTGTATCACATTAGAATTATCCCCACAACTACATACGTGTTAAAATAACTTTTTATTCACACTTTAAAAAAAAGGACTCAGTAGAAGTTAGCACTTTTGACAGCCTTTTACAAATACAGATATGAGGATGAAAAAATATTTCATTAAATAAACAAGTAAGTTGAAGGGAAGTGGTATATAAAGTAGTTGAAAATTGGTTTGAATAAATAACCTTTTAAATTCTAATGATTTAAAGGTCACTATTAAGTAGCTAAACAAACAAAATCAAACAATGTAAAGAGCTAGAATTTTTTTTCATTTCAAGTCTTCTTAATATAAAGCAGTGAGAGATGTTAGTAGACTTTGATGTATAGATTTACTCTTTATTAGTACCTAAAAGTAGATTACTTACCAACTGAACTTCTCCAAATGCCCCCCTTCCAATAACTTTAACCACCTCATAGTCCTCTGCTTTCATACGTAGATCCCGGATTTTACTAATGGTTTCTTTGTCTAAGAAAAACAAGCAAAAAATAAAGACGATAAAATAAACTGCTCAGAAAAACAAAAAACATTTCAAAACATTTTTGCAACTGACTAAAAAAAAACAAATCTCCAACAGCACACATTTCCAGATCAAAAGAAGACGAAGAAACCGTCAAAATGCCCAACCAAGTATCAAGGACGAAGGTGGCTGTTTTTACAACCTGAAATCATTCCAGGGACCTGCCAAGTTTTGAACAGAAACAAGACTGTTGCTCCCCCCTAAAAAAAAAAGGGAAAAGCTGAAAGGCTCAAAGCATTTGGGGAAAGTTTGTTGCTTACTGAGGGTTGGTCTCTGCTCCAATGCAATATTTCTAGCTCCCCAAGGAAAGATAGTATCCAGTGTTCAGCCAAGTTTGGTCATGGTTGTAGTGGAGGGATAATTTTCCAATTCACATGGGCCACAATTGGCACAGGAAAGCATGGAAAAGCAAAGTGTCGGGGCATCTAAGTTCAAATATGCTACAAAAAAAAATGTTAAAAAAAAAGTTGATCTGGAAAAAAGTTAGATATGTTTATGATCCTCTACTTTATATTCTGACTGACATGCTGACGATTTCAAACGGTGAAAAACTCACTTTTGCTCCTGGGCTGTATGTAAAAAAAAAATCTCCTTGAGCGTTTTGCCTGCATGTGTGTGTTTGTGTAGGATAAGTGCAGTGGATTCGACTCTGTTATCAAGAAACAATGCATTAGGAGAATTCAGAGGAGAGAAGCCTTCAGGCAACCCATGAACTAGTGTCTCAGCAGATAGCTAATCCATTAGTCCACATCCATCAATGTTCTTCTACAAAAGATCAGGGCTGAAAATAATTGAGGAGATGTGTAATGGCAGTTTTTGCCCACGGTTTTACAGTAGTTGTGGTTCGCATTTACACAGGAAGTAGACTTTTTCTCATGCTTGTGTGTGTGCAGTGCTTGCATGATATCATCCGTCAGAAACCACTAAAATCCAACCACTATTGGATTGGAATATTGAAATTATGTTTAAAAACACATATGTGAGTTCCATAAAAATATGCACACACAAAAACAAACAACTTTGCAGCAACCAAAGAGAAAATTAAAATAATTTAACCCGATTTTTGTTAAATTACAAGTTGATTGATGTAAATACAATTCAAGAAGCAAAGGGTTTTGTTTTTATCAAGTTAAGACTGTGATATTTACTTTCATCTCACAAAAGGCTTGTCCTTAAGCAAACCAGCCATAGAATTATTTTTGCTGAGGAAAAGCGTTTTTCAAAGTTGATTTTGAAAGTTGGTCACACTAGTTCATGTCAGTCCCACCATAAGGGGAAAGCCCAGTAAAGCCTCCAGAAAAGGATTCATCATCACTGCTGGGAGTCGCATACGTTGCTAGAGGCTTAGTCACATAGACCCGAACGGGGGCTGACCCGTCCAGAAGCTGCAGGTTTTTGGATTGTCCGAGCCCCTGGGGCGACGTAGAGAAGTGTGGCCGCATCTTAAGGGAATGGAAGGTGCATCTTGCAGTTCTGTTGAGGCTCGTCATGAAAACTGAATGAACCATTGTTGTGGTAATTGTATCAAAGTATTTGTAAGAAAAATGGAAGTTGTACGTACTTGTGACATACGGGTGATGCAGTTGTACAGCTTCCTTGTGCCACACTTTAGTCGTTAGTAAGGTGTGATCCCTTAGTGACCATGCGCAAATGCTGCACGCACAGGGTTTGCCCACAGGACGACCATAGGATGCCAACACAAAAGTCTAAAAGTCTGAATTCCTCATTTCTAACAGCCAGGAGGATATAAAAAGCGCATACTTATTGCATGAACAGCACTAACAGGCTACGAAGGAGGGGTTACAAATTTGTATGACACGCCTGCATTTCACCTACTTCACCCTTAATCTACGTACACACCGGGCATGTGTGTCACATTTTTTAAGCTGAGCGTCGGATCACACTGGACTGTCGCAACCCAGAAAACTGTATGTCAGTTGGCAGAGGCTTGGCGCCTCACGTCGAAGCGGTGCAAATCTTGCTCCAGACTTGCTGTCATATAATTCCGGCCGGACACAAATCACAATTATTAGTTTCTCCTTTGTGATCAATATACCAACAGTTGGCACCTCTATGTATTGTAAAGGACACAACCCATAGATCCCTGAAGTTTGACTGGCTTACCTTTCAGCGCGTCTTCAACATAGATGTAGAGCCCACAAATGGACTTATAAACTTGTGAATAAATATGCGAGCTTGAACGCGGAAGCTCAACACACATATGCGCGTACTTTCATTGACCATTTATCTCTCGAACGTGCATTTCCGAGCCTGGCGTGAACAAAGCATTATTTTTCCCCTTGAGTCTTGTATAAGTGTTTGCTATACGTGTAGAAATAATGGGCATGAACACCTGCTTAACCCCTACAGGGTTAGGCAGGCAACCCGTACATCCTGGTTCTTAGGATATATTCTAAAACAAAAACTGACCACCTACACTAGCCCTGTTATAGGGTTTTTAAAGGTGGATTAATATTTTTGTTGTGCTTTAATTAAAGTGAGTGTTACACAGTTTGAGGGGGCCCGGAAGATAAAAAATAAAAAAAAAGAGAGAGAGCCAACCTTAATATGCATCATGTGGGTCACCAGCCATTAATGAAAGGCCCTTTGTCGTGGACAATAAGCAGCAGACACCTATTGTGTCCAAGCCTACATATTGGCAGTGGCCTAAAAACAGCCCACTTCTTTGAGCTGAGATCTAAAGCGCATACGTAATAGACATGAGCAAACACAAACTGGGCACTGGAGTTCATGAGGAGGAGTTTGATGGGACATACTTACATCTATTCAAAAAGTTGTCAATGCTCTTGTTTTTCCTTAAGGCAGGGAAGTCAAGGTCATACACCAGAGCATCCAAGCCATCCTAGAGGAAGAGAAACAGAGTTCAATAGCAGCAAAGCAAAACTGTGTCTTGTGGACTCATCAAAAACAATTACAGTCAAAGAAGCAAAGAGGTATTTTAATACGATATCTAGAAATGATATTAGTTTTCATGTACACATGCAATTGGAAAACTGTTGTAAAGTCCGTCAATCAGAATGAATGATGGGATAATGTATCTAAGATTGTTTATCGTACAGATATTAGGTTTATATTTTTTTTGTTGCAACTGTTATGTCAAACAACTGATTAGGCAGGGGAAAAAACTCCAAGTATTCAACTCTAAAGACAGGCAGAAGCTTCTCTGCAATAAGAAATGAAATTCTGAAGGCGTTAGAGAAAACAGTATTGTTAAATATTTACTCAAAGATATTTGAGAGCTGCACATCTTTGTGCTTATATGCATATTTGACAAGGAAAAGAATGCTAGGCCTTCCCTTCTTTAGCACTGAGTCATGCAAACAAAATGCATTTCTTTAAAATACAAACAAGAAAAAAATAAAAATGAGAGAAGAAAATTAGGACTTTTCATAATTCTCAGTGTCTTTTAGACAGGCATCTATTTTAAAACAAGAAAAGGGGAAGAATGGCAAAATAAAAAATAAAAAGAATTGGAACTGATACGGCAATAACTCAACGTGTACAAAATATAAATGAACCCCAAACTGCTTTGCCCTAAAGAACTACAAATGAAAACTATAATTAACTTAGTAATGATAACTAAAAATTGCTGAGAAGCATAATAACCCAAACTGCTTTTGACCACATAAACAGGTAGAGACTTTTTGGTTTTAAAGAAAAAGTCTTTATCTAAATGAGTCCCAAACAAATTTCAAAGCGCATAATATAAACCAAAAAGAACAGCTTGCTTGTGTCTTTCTTGAAACGTGTAGCATCTTGACGTGGACAGATGAGCAACAGAGCAGTAAAACCGTCAAACGCTGAACCAAGGTGAACCTAGATAAAGATAAATGCCTTAAAGTCAGAAAAATGTTTGTTACCGTGAGCACGGCCAGTTCAAGCACATATTCAGATTCCTCATCATGACACAACCAATAGAAACATGTGACAAAGCAGCATTTTCAGCTGGAAGATTGGCAAGGGTATTATGATCTGAAACAATCCGCCTGGTAAAATAAAATGAACTTTCATTTGTGTGAATATGACAAATTTACACTAAATTGGAAAGAATCTGTGCAGCATACATCTGCTTATTTGCTTGTAATTTTTAATTTAATTTTAACAAAGCAAGCTGTTGACTGGCAGGGCAACAATATGTTCTAATAATAGACAAGAAAAAGAACAGAGGGTTGTTACAAAGAAAATAAGATGAAAGGTTCAAACATTAGAAACAGGACAACATAACCACTGTAAAACGACAAAAGACAACTGGAAATAGACATATATAAGCATGGAAAATAGTAAACCTCTTTAATAAACATCATTGTATGTGAATTAACGTTGAACCAAAATTCTAAAAATCCAAATGCGCACGTTGCACACATAATCCAAAACTATTTGCAAAACACCAGTGACATTGAACATACATTAAAATAGCCAAATATTAAATTCTTGAGGAAAGAAAAACGTGCTCTCTGCACTGTGTGGTTGGCATAGTCATGAGAAAAAATATATATACGCCCAGCGAGTCATAACATGTGCTCATGATTTGAATGATTGGCTTTAATGCTTGTACTGCTTTGAAAGGAATTACGGCCTAAGGCAAAAAAAAAAAAAAAGCATTGCTGGATCCATCATTGTCTAGAAACTTCAGTTATATGTTGTTTTTTCTTCATTTCAAAGAGCTGTTAGTAGAGCTGACAATATGGCCAAAAAATAAAATGTTTTCCATTCCAAATTTGATTTACATCTATTTTTTCTCCATGCTTTTACTTCCTTTAATAAAAATGACAAATGATGGAATATATTTAACAAAAACTATTTTATTTTAACAGCTCCTTTGGAAATTGGCTCAAACACAAAGTTCAACTAAACACAAGGTGTGAAAATGTTTGTAGATCAATGCAGCAGATGTTTTGTGAGCGACCACTAGCTTGAGCATCTCATGAAGACAAACACTGGAACGCAATCGAATGAACATTTTGGTAGCAACAGCCTTGAAACCAATTTTGCTGCGTGTGGTTTGATGCTCCAAGTTTGAGGTCACAACCTCAGAAACCAAAATCTCATTTTTGAATCGACAGCCAGGTTGGCTGAAAGATTAAAAAAATCTACCAACCAAATAATTCGATTATAAAATTCCATCATAAAATATATATATATAAATATAAAGGTGTTATTAAAAAAAGATATTACATTAATTGCAGATAGAGAGGAAGTCAGAACATAATTAAAATAACTGTTTTCTTCTGTATTGATTTCTAATCATCACTGTCCTCTGCTTTAGTATTTTCCCGGTGTCAATGAAATGTTTGATTTTCAATCACAAATGAGTTGTTTCCATTTTCCTGCTGAAAAAAGCCCCCATGAGAAGAGGGGTTTCAGTCAGTCACCTGTAGTCTGAACCAAATGTAAAGTCAAATTCAAACCTGCTGAAAAAAAAGGACAGATTTAAGAAAGGGGAGCAGATTGAAAGAAATAGCACTTTTCTCCTGATTCTGCCTCCAGTTGATTCATTCTGACATGAAATCGTAACAAAAATATGATCATGTTGTGGATTATTGGCATCAACAGTAGAGATGCAGCGCTCTAGGGGGTGGGGGTTAGCTCAACATCGACTGTCATGTTATAAAGGCACTACTACTAAAGTTTCATATAAAGTGGCTTCATGCCTGTTATTATATTTATAAAATACAGTTTTCTATCTCCAGATCTACAAAGATCTGGAGATCGTCTGACTGGGTTCTGATTGAAAAAGGAGCTGTAGACTGTATAAAGTAACAGAAGTACGAAGGAGTTGTTCAGGACACGTTTGGGAGCTGTAAGACAATGGTGAGATGTACTGTAGGTTTGACAAAGGTGCTAAAGATGGAGGTGGGACTGCACCAAGGATCAGCTTATAGCTCCTTGTTTGCTGTGGTGATGGACAGACTGACAGATGAGGCTAGATAAGAATGTCTGTGGACCAGGATGTTTGCAGATGACATTGTGATCTGAGCAGAGAGTGGGTGGAGGAAATCCTAAAGAAGTGAAGGTTTGAAGGTCAGCTACAGTAAGACGTGTCTGTACATAGACAAAGAGTGTCAGAAGCATTGATATACATTACTTGATTGGCCGTCAAGTACACATGATGTCACAAATGCGCCATCACTATGGATCGAGTCTTCTCGAGTGAAGAACTGAGGAGGTCCGAACACGTACGCAAAGAATCATAAAATGGGACGCAATGTTTTACAATCAACTACAAAATACATGTCAACTTAATAATCCGATCAAGAGGAATCATCACAGGATACAAATGCCATTTTAATAGAGATAAATTAGGCTGGGAAGCGTGAAGTGTGTGCTAAAGTAAGTGCTAGCAAGTAGCATGCTAGTTTGGTTCATCAAGGTATATATTTTATTAATGTTCGATTTTTTTAAAATGTTTTCAAACATGGCTGACGTTATTCATACTTATTTACGAGCAACCAGCACAAAAACTGATGGAAATTCATGTTAGCCACACGTATTACGTGCAGCCAAAATGCACATTGCTGCATTGTCCGAGGCTAAATGTTGTCGTTCGCACTTTTTTTTTTTAAAGTGACTATTTGCACCTAATTTTCAAAAAATATGTGCGGCCAGTGTTGAACTTCTTTCTTGGCCACACAGATCTGGAAGAAGGGTTCTGGTAAGGATTACGGTTAAGTTTGGGGTCAAATACACCAAATGGTTCCTGAGTATGGCTGTTTCTGCAGATCACTGCGCAACCCAAAGGGTTGCGTCGACTGCAGAGAACTAAGCTAGCTAAAGTTTGACTTTAAATTTACCAACAACATCATGTAGCCTTGGACGTACTTAGAATACACGCGGGCAATGCAGCAATGTGCATTGCCACACATATTATGTGTGATCAACATGAATTTCCATCCCTTTTGGTGCTGGTCGCACGCAAATACGTACAAATATCCTTTGCCTTTATTCATCAGCCCAACTAGAAAGTGCAGTGGTCACTTTCTGCCCAGTGGCATAAACTATTCACTATTCACTAAAGGGAGCAGTTTTTAGGAGCTGTCCCCCTAAACTTTAGCCTGCCAGACCATTTACAGGTAATATCTCCGTGTTTGGCAGGTGTCTGTAATGTTATAAAACATGTTAAGTTTAAAAAAATATTTCTTTTATCAGCCAAAGATGCCAGCCTTATTATTCCCAAAGGACTATGAAATGGTTTATTTAAATGTAATTTTTGAATGCAATTGAGATGTATTTGCCATAGATGTAATGCAAAAATAATAAAAGATAATGACCATTTTTTTTCATTATGGTAGATTTTTACAAGGTGCTGCTTACCTTATTTTATTTGTATGTGGTAGAGGGAGTTTTTTCCTTTGTTCAGCTCTCAGGTGTTTTTAATAGGAAAACAGCTTTGCCAAGTTTTAGCAATTCAAGCTGATAAACTTAAACAATCTCCCTCCTTTCTAGGCTTGGGTGACAAGCATTTATAAGCTCAGTTACATCGACTCTGGCAAATTGGCAAAATCAAAGCTCCCTGATATTTAGAAGCTGTTTATTTATTCTTCTGTTATTGCACTGTTTACAGGTTGATCTTTGGAGATAATAAATGTTTAAATATATCATGAAATCAATAATTATCCAAGCTTCAATTTGTGCTACGTTTTGTGAAAATCGGTTTTGAAATGAGGGAGCTAGCCTGATTTACGCGGTTGATGTCTGCCTTCACTAAACTGAAACAGCAAATAGGCAAAGGTCAATCCATTCATACATGGATGGTCAGAAGAATTAAATAAAAGGTGTAGATGCAGGTCACTTTATAAGACTGCCCCTTCGACAAAAAACCTCTACAACTATCTTCAAACTGTTCTTGGAAACCAGCAAAGCCCTTCACAAAAACACAAGTAAATGATTCCCCCTAAAAATGCCTATAGTGGCAACAGTTTAACTAACTTTTACACTTTTTTTTTTACAGCAACTCTACCTTAAAATAGAGGTTTACCTTTTGTTTTGTTTGTTTAACCACATACATTTCTATTGTGGTAAGATTATTTCTGTTGTCTTTATGCAAACTCTCTTTTTATGCTGTTAAAAATTGTATCCACAAGCTAGATATCCCTAAAAGTGCAAAATGGTGAGCTTAACAGAATATGGAGTACAATAGGGTTCTTCCAACAGAAAAAAAGACATTAAAGCCAACAGACACATTGCAATCCTGTCAAAATCAGCTACATTTGGTCTTCCGAAAATCAAATCTAATTTCAAAAACTTCAGCAAAATAGCTATTTTTACTGGTTGCAGTAAGGTTCATCCTATCTTTATGGATGCATCAAGTCTAACATTTCCTAATAAGAAGTTCTCATTTCTTCAGAGAAATATAGGTCAGCGTATGACGAATCAGCAGCTCAGACAAAACAGCAAATTCTCTTAAGTAACTTTGTAGTTTCTAATCAACAGGGGCTGCCCCATATGAGCAGCAACACCACAATTGCCCTGAAGGAAGGGTGGAAAAAAAGGGAAAATGTGGGAGCAGGAGGAGAGGGGGAAAAAAGGGGTTGAGAGGGTCCAGCTAAAGGAAGAAAGTCAGATGCTGAAATGTGCCAATAAATGTTTCACAAATTAACATGAGCTTAACATGGACCATCTTAAAACCTCAAGAGTGGCCTTGTTAAAAAGGTTTTGCATTAGCAAGGCCTCAACTGGCTATAAAGAGCAATTTTGTTGACCAATAAGTACCAGAAAAATGTAAAAAATAAAATAAAACAGAAGAACTGAGCCTTTCAGAAGCGTAATCACAAGCCTGGGAGCAGCAATGTACGTTTGCATAACTTCCTGCCGCAGCAAAGTCTGGACAGCCACAGTAGCATTCCTTAACAGGACTGTACACGTCAGAGAGCTATTTTAGGTATGCAGCCAAACAAGTTCTCAACAAAAACTAAGGGAGCGAGTGGAAAACATCCATAGCAAAGTCTTATCTGGAGTTTAATTCCATTTAACATTTGAGTTTGAGATATGAGCAAAACATGCGAGTAGAAAAGCCTATTTATTCAATATTGAATGGTGCATTAAGAGAAGTAAAGAAAAACAAAAAAAATTGTACAGAACATGACTGCCAGGCATATTCACGTGCATTAAAACAGCACGGAAAAGGAGTTACAGTTTCAGAGAAAAATAAAAATTGAACTCACAATCATACCGTGAGTTTTAACAGTAGCACACAAAGGAAAAATGTCAATACATGTACTCTACTTTTTGTTTCCATAACAATTTTGTTTCCCCTTGGCAAGAAAGGGTTGTTACACCAATGACCAACTTCCAACAGGGAAGTTAGGAAGTTAGCACGTGTGTTGGTCAGATTTTCAAAGCAGAAGGCGCACACAAAGCAAGAACATGTTCTGTAGAAAAAGAAAATTAATCCAAAAGGATTAAAAACACAGAACTTCTGGCATTGCATCTAAAAAAGATAAATAGCCAACATTTTACCAGGGCGCAACCAATAAAAATCTCAGGTTGCAAAGGAGTTTGAGGAATTAACAAAAAAAGACAGACGTAATGTGGTCGAAACCACATGTGATTGGACACACAATCTACACAATTGATACATTGTGTTCTGCGTCCTGATTGGCTGTAGATAATTGTCTATCAATCTCCTACGTGTCGTGTCACCTGTACAGAATGAGTTCAGTTTGCCAAATTTACATAAATCTTTGCTGACAGGCAAATCTGATCTCATTCTATAATTCTGGACTTATATCTCCATGTAGGTTTGGAATCAGAGTTTTAACAAGAGAGAAAAGTGTGAAAATGTTTGTGTCTGAGAAAAGTGTAGAAAGTGTGTGGTGATGGGTTTTACAGCATTAAAACATCATAATAATAGTCAAAATAAATAAATAAAGATGAATACTTTGCGGATTTTACCTGTTGCAGGTTATTTATGGAACACAAAATCCCAGAATAAACAAGAAACTACTGCTTATAATAACCCAGTTATATTCAGAATGAAAGAAATTCGGTTTTAAAACCTAAAGGGGAAAGCTAATGAGCACAAAGCTGGTGGTACAAAATTGTAGATAAAACTGTAAGTGTGCTATGAATTCTGTTTTAGACTATGAACACCAATTTCTAAATCCATCCAAAACAATCTACAGCAAGCAAGTAAGTCACAGTGTTGTGGAAGCTGGGGATAGACTCTAGGAGCTCTAGGAGCTAACTAAATCTGATTTTACAAAGTCATTTTGCTTTATTGATGTAGAAGCCTCCATTTCAAAACACCACAGTTGCCTTTTTATTAAAATACACAGACCAGAGGGAAGCAGTTTAGTATTTTGATGGTGTGTACTGGTTATACGGGAAACCATGCCTCACAAAACTAGCTGAGTGACAAGAGGCTCGGTTAACAGCAGTGTATCCTTTCTTTCGCTCTCACTCATTCACACGTCTTCTTTCACCTGTATTAGTACCTGTCAGGCCAGCAGATATGTCAAACAGAGGTGGAGATGAATGCAATGCAACAGTGCAAATCAAATAGTACAAGCAGGTGGAAAAAGAAGTGAGTATAGCAATGAGTGTTATGTGAATCAGACTGTAGAGGGCCGTCCTTCACAGCACAGGTGATATTCCAGACTTCATGTTTTATCTGGTGCTTTAAAAAAAACAGGAATTGGAAAATGGTAAATGGTAAATTTCCCTATATGTGGCCTCAGTTTTAACTTTAAAATGCACAATATAACAAAGCCAGCTTTCATGTACACAATATCCTCCCTGGTAGGCGTTCTGTAGTGAGCAAAATATGCACATCCCAAGCAATAAGACGCAGAATGCTTTATTCAAAAATCCATGCTGTAGTTCTGAATGTCATGCCATGAAGCCAGGCCGTTAGGTCCAGTTCAAATTGTAATAACCCTGTCTGTGCATGGGAAAGATGCTACAGTGGGAACTGAAAGGAGATATCCTTCATGCTTCTAACTATTCTTAAACTCTGAAGCATTGCATAAGGTGGTCCATAATGAAAGACTCAACTTAAATCACTCGGTTGTCTACAATCTTGTGAAGACAAAACGCTTTCCACACGTGAACAATTGTGCGGCCGCTCAGCCTGCTATGCAAACAAAGACAAACAGCACTGAATGTTGTACTAACACAAACGCAACTCATACAAACCGCCCAGTTTCAAGTCATGAAAAACCACATCACTTCCTCACTGCTCAGGCTGCCGGTGTGACAGAAATGTTCCTCACTTTACCGTTTACTACTTCAGCTCACTGAGAAAGACTCCAGTAAAAATAGAACCTGAGTTCTTTGTACTATTCCTCGAGCACTTTCAGATACTTCTGTTGTTGGTAATGCAAAGTGACAGTATCCTACTTATTACCTACAAAGACCGCATATCTAACAACTCGTCTGGAGAGACGGTTCTGACACTGAATCCAGGGGTGGCAAATCAAAGACTCCAGCAAGCAAACATCTCAGACAGATACTTCCACATGAGATTATAAATGGAAATAGTGCAGCACACCAATGTTTAAACCTGGAAAAACATGGCAAACGTAGCCATGTACTGCTTTTCTTAGCAAGAACAAGAAGAAAGCTCCCAATCACCTTTTCAAAATATCCTATCCTGCCTTTACAAAAGTATAGTTGTCTGCATTAATGACAAATCAACCACAGATCACCAATTCCAGGATAGAGGACCAATTATTCCAACTCCCTTTTACAGAAATGTTGTTTAGTAAATCTCATCACACACAGATTGTGCTTCGGATTCAATTCAGCAGGAATGCACAGATATGCTTCAAAAATAGTTTGATTTCAGAACCTGATCGCATAATTTCTTTGATGTCCATCTCTTCTTGGTCAAGATCCATTCAGGACTCAAATTCTGACACACAGGACAACAAGTTTTAATTCATATGAACCGAAAAGCTCATGTGTTGATGTCCAAAACTGTCCTCCTAAACTTCAGAGGTAGAAAATTGGCTTTTTATGCACCAAAAAAAAAATCAATCAATCTGGAAAGACTGCAAGATGTGTAACACTGACAGTAATATTTGTAGTTTTAACACTGTAACTGCTCACATTTGAACTTGATTGAGAATCTTCCGCACCAAACTCCTCAAAGTATTGCCACGTGTTCCTCATAGGGACATTTCAGTCATGACAACACTACAAAACAAATTTTGCTGCAGATGTTTTCAATGTAAAGCAGGTGAGATGTAATCAGAGTAAATGTGCCAACAAGCAAAGCATCAACTTGGTTTTCTTAGAAGAGATGGACTTTCTACAATTCTGCAGACAAGATTGATAATTAATCAAAATACATTAAAAAAACACTCCACTTGCACAGATGACATTAAAACAAAACAAACTTAAAAATGCAATGACAAAAAATGAAACCCCTAACTGTGCCACAATCATGACAGAAAAAAGGCATAAACTGACTTTATGTAAAGTGATTGTTGTAACCAGGGCTCTAAATTAAGACCTACAAAATGTGTTAACGTTCAGTTTGGTGGGTAAAAATAAAAATAAAATAAAAAAATAAAATTTGGGTTAAAGCGAAATCCTTACATTTCCCATGAGAACTTTATTTTGATGTTTCATCCACTCATTGGCTTCGTGCTAACATTTGCATGGCTGGATAAAAGTGCGAGGAAGGGGGCTTGCTTGGAAGACATTATACCAAGTACACATGTTAGTTGTTCAACGGTGGGAAGAAAGAAAACTGTTAACAATAATGCAAATCAGTGTAAGTCAAGGGAAAAAAAATAAAAACAGCTCTCTAGTTGTGAGTTGCTGTTCAAACAAGAAAACAACATAATTTATTGTAAGAAGACAAAAGCAAATCTATATCTAAGATATATCTTTGTATCCGCAATTATTTTCAGAAAGTTGTCCACTCCCTAACTCCCCAACATTTATGTTCAGAGGTTTTGCATCATTTAATTTCTTTATCAGTGATCTGGTAAGTTGTTCCTCTCCGCTCCACTGTGTTTCATGCTGAGAAAGCAAATCCGCTGCACATGATGTCGTAGTGTGATGAACAAATATAAACACAACATGTAAAAAATATTCAGACCAATGTCTGCGGGTTCTCCTGACAATCTCTCATGTGCAAAAATAACTGACAAAAAAGATGAAATGTTAACTTCACCCACAATCAAATGGGCGTAATACGTTTGTGAAGAATGTAAAGTCAACATTTTCCCATATTTTCAACATTTATTGCGTTATTGAGACAGTCGAGAAAGTCGAGGTGGAAAAAAGTCAAGTTCATTTACAGTTTATAACATATTCAAATGCATTTTTCACGACAGTTAGGTGGAGGACACCAAATGTACAAATATTAATATGTATATTGACCAGTTATTGGTATAACAGAACAGTGAAGATCAGCAACTTAACTGAGAAGTGAATTAATTCAGCAGCACCAGGCAGCATATTGCCTTCACAATAAATGCTTTCCAAAATTTGTCATTTCAAATGTTTGTCAATAAAATATTCAGTACAAATATTCAAGGAATTCCTGTTTCCAAACATGCCAAAATAATTCTTGAGTTGCTGTGTTTCTTCCAGAGCATGTTGGGGTTTTTCCATCTTATGGATACTTTTTGTTCTTTTTTTACAAGTCTGCTAACAAACCAAGAATCAATAGGAGACAGCTCGACCATCAGGGAAGAAATCATCTTAGAGTTTAATCTGTCCATTAAAGGAGAAGGTTGTTGTAACGACGGCAGGTATTCATAAAATATAAGGTAGGAATTAACCAAGCTCCGTCTGGTATTCGGGTTGGATTTCAGCAAATCAACCATTTAAAATAAAGAAAAGAAAGTAAGAATGTGGGGTTTAAAAGACGTTTAAGGATTAAATAAAGTGACGAAAACCCTATAGTTGGTTGTGCCCGTTGATAGTAGACTGTTTTGGAGAAAATAATTAACTTTGACAGGCATAAACTGGGTTGTTCTAACCTACAAAACCATTAAACACATTCAATCAAATTAATAAATATTTGTTTCTATATTATTTCACCCGGCATAACTTAAAAAAAAGACGTGTTTTGTTGCCACCGTTAAATTTCAACTTCAGCTCATTCTTAATCCTTTCAAACATGTAAAGTAAACTGGGCGTTCATGTCATTCCATGGTTTAGGTCTACTGGCCCTGCTGCTTCCTATAGGTACTTTTCAGTATGTTCATACTTCTGTGCATCTAGCATTTCTAAGACTTAAAATTAAATGTTAGAGTAAAAGTTGATAAAGAACTAGGAACTAATCAATCTGTGGTATTACAGTCAAACAAAAGTCGATATCAAGAGCTCCTGATGTTTGTCAAATAGAAGAAAAACCAGTTCAAAACAGGTTCCCGTATCTACCTGTCATTCTAAAGTACCAGCTGATGAACACATCTCATTTTACAAGTCCTAGAGCCGTGACAGGAGGAAAGGGATATGCAGATGCTCTGCAACAAGGAGGATCTACTTAAAAAGGTGAAGATAAGAGAAACCAGACTGGAAAACAAAATATAGATAACAGGATATCTGTCTAGAGTCGGAGCTGTGTTGTAAGATACAGGCTAAATATAATCGTACAGCAGCAAAGACCAGGTTTCTACGGTTAAAACCTTCATTGTAATGTCAAGTGGAACGCAGGTAAAGAATTGTAACCAAAAAAGAACCACCGCTGTGAATTCTAATGGTCGCCATGACTCATGGCGGTTTATGACTTAAATGTCCTGATTCACAGCCCTCAGTAACACGAGACTTTATCCTCCAGTCTGCATAATTTTGGGTTATGGGAGGAGAGGAGTGAAGCCCACACCCTACCACCTCAGAGCAGCCAGCCGGGTCCCAGCTCCATCTGACCATGCAGAAGGACTTTAGGATCGACTTAAACCTCCAGACAAGTCAAAGACAAGAGGTTATTTGATTAGCATGGAATTTTATTAAACAGTGGGTGGAGCTCCACGGTGGCAGCAGAGAGAGCTCCAGCAAAAGGCTCCATTCATTGATCAGAGGAGATTGCAAGAGGGCGAAAAAGGATGAACAACACCCTTGTGTGTGTCTGCCAGTGGGAATGGTGGCCACAGGTTTTTGGCGTTCATCATGCAGAGAGGGTGCACTCTGAGTGACTTTCAGGGCTTGGTCTAACAAAGCAAATGAGGCCATTAAGACTAAAGAGGTTTTCATTTTAGAGAAAGATGCATTTTAACAACTTAAACACCCACTCTAATCATCATTTGATCCATTTTCAAAGTCTTCCCAGCTGCCTTTTAAGTATGATTGTTGTTTTTAGCCAAAATAAAAAATAAACTGTCGTTTTTTAGGACGTAGTTTCTGCAGAGCAGCAGGAGTTCATTTGAAATTTGCCTCTGAGTTGTGGGTGGGACCGATGGTGAGAAGAAACCCCCTCCTTACCCTACCCATTACTGAGAGCTCTCCATTTATGCGCTTCCCCCCCTAGCTTACCTCACACCACCAATCTAACATTGACAAATGGCGAGCAATATTGGAGCTAACCAGCAAAACGATGAAACAGACGTACATGGATCTAGTCATGTACAAGTGGACGGGGAGCTAGGAGCTGGTGGCCCAACGACATTTTTGTCTGTTCCTGACTCACCATTTGAATAACGAAACACTCAGAAATGCAATTGCAAGCTTAATTTTCTTTAAACGTGTCATCCATCATCAGAAAAATACCTCAAAAAGATGTTAAAAATACACCATTTCCATCAGAGGGGGTCTTTAACAGGTGGGCAGGTCTAAAATAGACAAACCAGCTTCCTGCTTTGATGCTCTTTTGTTTTTAATCAAATAATTCATGGATCCTACACAACCATCATATTGTAATTCCCAAACACATTCAAAGACACAGACGCACAATTTGTCAAATATTACAAACCTGCGGTACGGAGACCCTAAAATATTTACTGAAATGAAATCAAGCAGAGCAGCCAATTCATTAAATCTGTTGCAACTTTAACCACAAACAACAGGTGTGACCATGTCAGGCCCTGGCTGATTTCAGCAAATGTCAACATATCACCAACAAGATATTTGCACTAATAACACCGAGCATATGATCACAACAGTTTCCATGAGTAACTGGGAGCCAAATCCCTGTGAAAACACTCGCTGTCACTGTCGCTAAAGCTGAAATACTCCTCCTATCAACAAACCCTTGACTCAACAACATTCCCTTTGCATTCACTTCACCGTGAGTCAGTTCCCAAGACTCTCTTTATCATCAGTCAGATCAATTCAGGGGTTGACACCTATTAGACTGTAGAACAGCAAAAATGTACCTGATGCCTGCAGGTTATAGAAAGCCTACAAAACAGGCTGACGTATTCAAAGGTTAGAAAAAAAATGCATATAATAAGGAGAAAAAACACTTTGAAGTATCCAAACACCATATAATAGAAAAACATTCACAAGAGTTTAAAGATTTGCTCATCTAAAGGTATTCTGGCTTACGGATAGAGCAGCCATAGCTCTTTTTCCAGTGTCAACTATAATCAGAAATCGAAGGATTTTGATCATACATGGAAAAAATAGGGAAACAAATCAGTAGAAAGATACAGACCCAGGGTGAAAAGGCCCCCTCTTTTTTCACCAAAACTTAAACCAAATTTCTTAAAGGAGCAGAGATGGTCAACACTACAATAAAATAACTCCACTGGTTATCAAAGATAAAAACATATATAACATCTAAGAAGCAGAAACAGATTAATAATATAGATAAAAACCGATAAAAACTAGAAGGAGCTGCATTTCCAGAAGAAAACGCAGGGTTGAATGCTCTATTGCTGAATGAAAATTAAATTTAAAGGGTAATTATTGGCACATAAAAAATATAAAATACAGAAATGGTCAACGTTGACCATAAATAAAGTGAAAACAGCACAATAACAGAACAGATATTTTTGTGAAAAATGCCAGCGCCGGGTATCGAACCAGCGAGCTTCTACACCAAGTATTTCAATGGAGGCAAAAATCCTGGAAATCCTGGAATATCTTGAAAAGTTCAGGGATTTGAAGGAGCAAAAGTCACAGGTGGAAAAAGCAGAAAGAGCTGAACATTTTAACAGTTGAATGGTTAAAATAGCTGAAAAATTGTAGAAAGAGTTAAGCAGCAAAAAAAAAGATGGCAGAAGATACTATAATAAAGAAAGAGAAACAGGAAAACAATTAATAAATGCATACTAAGATAACAGCATGTAAAACTATCTACAGTTTTTAACTGTCTAGAAGTGAAGTCATTTATTAAATGTGGCCCATCCCTAAGCAATTCAACATCCCTGTCACATAAACAGCTGGAAATAAGTGACAAGTTTGTCCTATTTCTTCATTAATTTTCTGTTTTAGCTCTGAGTCAAAATGATTTAGAGGGCCGGTGGTTTTGAAAACATGAGTCACAGCTAAAAGGCACAGATGAATGTGATGCCCTGCTCATTCAACCTTTATTGTATTCTGGTGCGCATGTGTGTCGGCGGCTGACGAAGTGTGTGAACTTATTCGACCTGTCAGTGTCGGGGGTTCGAGCGCCGACAAACCGCTGGTCTCAAAGAGACAGACAGAAAGACAGAGCTCTGCTGCTCCGGCTGAGGAGTAGGCTGACCCTGAACCGCACACTGCGCTCTTTTAGCTAGCTGGCTAGCTCACAAGCTACACAGACTTACTTACCAGAAGACAATCCGTGTTTATTTCCGACTTTGGGTCCTTCAACATGGCATCGATTTTTTCAAACCGACCCTCCATGTTTATCTCGGAAGACATTTTCCTGCCAAACTTAGTCCCCCGTGTTGAGTTAAAAACAAAAAAATAGCTCCCTGGCGAGGCGGTGGGATGGCTAGCAGTTAGCCGCGGCGCTAGCTAGATGGCCAAACGTCCCTTTCTTCGTGCAAACTTTTCCACCGCGCTTCAGAGAAAATGCATCCTTCTCCGGAAATTTCCACAAAAAATCGAGACGTTAACGAGGCACTGGACACGCCACATCATGATTGTCGAAGTCGGAAGATGTTTTCCCGTCCGTTAGTGGCAAACAACTTCCGTGCAAAGATAATTGCGGCGACAGATTAGGATGCCACTGAGGATAAGGGCTTAAAACGCTGCTGCATCGAAACAAAAGACAAATAACACGTTCGTGCAAAGTCTTCCCAAAAAGTTTTTTTTTTTTTAAATGTTCGAAAGTTGGCTAGTCCGGGCCCGTTTCCATGTTTCGCAGGCCTAGTTTGGAGGAAACGACTGAATGATTCTGACAGCTCAAAAGTAGAAGTGGTGGAGAAAAAAACTTCTGCTTCTTCCAAATTTCGAACAGTTTAAAACGAGTCGCCGCTGAACGTTGAACGGCAGCCCTTCCGCTTCGCCCCGGTCTCTGTCAAGGCCCGTCGAATAGTTCCCGTCCGGCTGCCGGAACTCCTCCGCGGGGTAGAACTACGATCCAACTTGGCTGGATGTTGTTTTTTCGGAATACAATCGCAGACTGTGACCGAATTTCTCACACAGCCTGACCAACATGTCCGCCTTCCTGTTCAAACACTCCGGAGGAGCTACTTCAAAATGTCAAGTACTGCGCATGTGCCGCTCCGAGGCGCGTTCAAAGATTGAACGGAGGAAACACGTCGATGTCTCAGGGAGCCAGAGCGCCCGCGTGCTCCTGATTTTAGACCTATTTCCTGATTAGTTTTGAGAGAAAACTACAAACGTTTCTACAATAATAAAGTTAGGGTAGAGTTAAGCATGACTATCAAGGTTATTGAGATTTAAAACATTTTGATTCCAATAGACCTGTTTATGCATTCTGAAAATCAGATCATAATCTGTTCCTTTTGTTTTCAAGTCATATATCAATAATTTAATCTTATTTACTTTGTCCAATTATGTCAAATGTAATGGTAAATCATATTGATGCTTAGAATTTGGGTCAATATTCTACTTTCGTCCTATATAGATAACTATGTATACCCTTAAAAAAAGATGGAGAAGCATATTATATATTAGAAGCATATTATAGCATAAACACGCACATAAAATAAAACTGTTTGGCCACTTTTATAGGCAGTTATTTCAATAAAATTAAATTAAAAAAGTGGCCCCTTTGGAACGATCAGTACTAAAATCATGGTTTGATTTAATCTTGGTTTCAATTTATTTTAGGGAGTAAATGACCTAAATTGTTTTCTGAAGATTTTTTTTTTTATTTCACAATATTAGTACGGTAGATGTACCAATAAAGACAGTACCACTGCAGTCAACTTTATTATTATCATTTATAATAATAATATTGCTCTTAATATCATTGTTATTACTAAATTTGTTATTTCTTATTTTTCATCATTTCTTTCAAGTGTATTTAGTGTTATTATCCATCTTCTGTTTTTAATAGTTGTCGTAACAAGATAATTTCCCCTTTATGTGGTCAAAGATTTATTCTATTATTTATTTAGTTATTTACATTTTTTTACTTTAAGGATACAGGCTAATGTTGTTGGCACAATATCAGAATCAGTAAGTGACTGCATTAAAAGATCTGCTTTGGCCATTTGGCCTGGAAGGATAAACAGCTGTCCAGCCAAAAGGTGCAGCCTGACTGAAACCATTCTGAGCGTCAGTGATGTGCAGAAATTTAAAAATCTTAAATGGACAATAAACGTTTTGACTGATATTCTTCTAAAGCAGCAGGGATGGTAGAAAATAAGAAATGTAACAACAAAAAAGCCCATAATTTACTAAAATTGAACATCTGTGTTATGTTTTCAATAAAGAATTACAATGATTAAAATATTGATTGTTGGCACTTGCCAATACCAAAAACCAAATAGGATGCCCAGTTTTTCTAAACATCAGAAAACGGACATGTTGTCAAAAAAATTTAAACAAAAAGATGATAATTTTATTCCAAATAGATTCTAATAGATTCCAAAGAAATCTAATATGAACCTGAAAAACTGTTACAGTCAATGAAAATTAGAAAAAAAAATCCTTACCATCCTACTCCCAGTCATAATAATTTTGGAAAGGATATAAAATATTCACTTTAGCTGTTGTTACTAAGCCATTGCTCATTCTATCTTTCCTGTGATCTATAGTGGTGGACAAAATTGTTGGTACCCCTCAGTTAAAGAAAGTCCACAATGCTCACTGAAATGACTTGAAACCTTCCAAAGTAACAATAAATTAAAATTTCTTGAAAATTAAATAATCAAAATCAGCCATTACTTTTGAGTTGTTGGTTAACAGAATTATTTAAAAAACCAAACTAATGAAATAGGGCTGGACAAAAATGATGCTACCTCCATATAAGACTGAGAACTAATTGCCCAGGGTGTCATGATGAACTCAAGTATGTCCTTTAATTGACATCACAGCTGTTTTCAAACCCATAATCAGTCAGTCTGCCTATTTAAAGGGAGACAAATAGTGAAAAGGTGTGCACCACACTGAACATGGACAACAGAAAGCGAAGGAGAGAATTTTCCCAGGACATTAGAAACACAATTATAGACAAACATGGTAAAGGTAAAGGCTATAAAACCATCTCTAAGCAGTTTGAAGTTCCTGTGACGACAGTGGCACATATTATTCAGAAGTTTATGACCCACGGGACAGTAGCCAACCTCCCTGGACGTGGCCGGAAGAGGAAAATTGATGACAAATTGAGGAGATGGATAGTTGGAACTGTATCCAAAGAGCCCAGAACAACCTCCAAAGACATTAAAGGTGAACTCCTAGATCAAGGTACATCAGTGTCAGATCGCACCATTGGTGGTTGTTTGAGCCAGAGTGGACTTCATGGGAGACGACCAAGGAGGACACCACTGTTGAAAGGAAATCATAAAAAAGCCAGACTAGAATTTGCAAAAATGCATGTTGACAAGCCACAAAGCTTCTGGGAAAATGTCCTTTGGACAGATGAGACAAAACTGGAGCTTTATGGTAAGAAACATCAGCTCTATGTTGGTAGACCCAAAAATGAAGCATCCAACCAGGGCCGGCCCTGGTCTTCTGGGGGCCCTAAGCGAAATTTAATTTGTGGGCCCTCTAACTGATCAGCAGCACCAAAAAAACACAACTGTTGTTGTAATATAAATGAGATCTCTCTATTAATACATTTGTGAATTATTGTTGCTGCCGAAGAATTGAATACAGTAAATTCCCTGCATGTTGGATGCACATTCAGTGGTGCCAAACAAATTTTAAATGCAAAGAAATAAATATGAATGACAAATGTATATAGATATATAAATATTTATTTTTTAATGTAACATTAGGCACTCAACAAATTACATTCCCAAAACTCCAACTTTTAAAAACAGCAACTTAACAGAAAATCAAATAACGATAAAACAATCCAACATAAAGAACACAACAGCTCAATGAGGGGATTTTGGAAAATTCAAAGTCTTTCTCAGTCTGAAACGGACCTCTCTGCACCAAATCCATTCTTTCTGGATTAGAGACTGTGGTTGGTCATTCAGCTTGACCAATTGGATTGGAGGAAGGTGGAATTTTGGATCCAGTAGGCTCCTCTTCCATACACGCCTCTCTTGGAGCCTCTGGAACATGAGATACATAACTTCAATGAAAGCAAACAGTGAAAAGTCAAACAGTCAAATGTTTTCCCTTTCAACAGTAGAAGTGGTGACAGGAGTTTCTTTTGCAGCTAAAAAACAAGAATTATTATTATAGAATAATCACTGATAAAGCTAATAAAATATCTATAGCAGAATATTAATAATGGCTCATTTAAAATCTGTGTGCAGGTTTTTCACAATTTCATGATCTTTTTATACATTTATGAGAGATTTATTGTTTGATTATTTGCATGAGGTCATATTTATTAATTTAATTATGAAGAACTTGGGACTCCATTCTCTTCAGCTGCTGTTTATAAATATAAGGGGTTATGCAGACACTGTCTTTTTAATACTTTACATGCTATAAAATTACCTGAGATTACATCCTTAGTGATGTCAGGAACATCTTGGGATGTGGACGCTGCACCACCTCCAATACGTTTTGAGAGCAGAAGAAACTGTCGGCTGAGACGGAACTGTGCAAAACATCATTATTATGTAGAATCAAAACTGCAAAAAACAAATAAGAAATTAATGTACCCATTTATAAATAATAAATGTGAACACTAATTTGAGTATAAATGGAAATATAAGCATTTATACACGTCTTTATCTATTATTTTACGTTCATGATTTTAAAATTAGTACATTTATTTTGTTTATCATTTATAAATGAGAACATTTATTTCCTATGTATTTGGCAGTTTTGATTCTCCATATTTCATGCCAATGCACGATTTTAAGACACATTCAATGTTGAAAAAGTAAGTCAGACTACCTGACCTGCTATAATAAACAGCAGTTTTTTAAATGACATAAACCGGAAAATGCAGCCCGCACTAAATATGTGTTAGCAAAACAATTAAACAATACGATAATAACATGAGTTAAAAGATTTTTCAGCCACCATACCATCATCAGTATTTACTTTTCTCTGCTATTGCCCGTTTTGGAAGGTCATGTCCGACCTCATGATCTTGGAAACTTGGACATCAGAATTATTTTCGAGTTTTCCATTGGAAATGACGACAAACGGGATTGTTTGTTATGTGCAATCTTCACCTCGGATCGATTATTTGACGTAAATTGCGCGGCTGCACCGAAAGGCAGGATAATGTATAAATACGGCTCCAACATCCACCAAACTTACCTTATGATTGATGTAAAAGTTCTTCATCTTTTTTCAGCTCCTAATGGTGGATAAAGTATCTTTGGCATGAAGTTGTCTTGTCGCTTTGATCAGTGTGATAAAATGTGCTCGTTTTTTTTCCTTTTTCCCAACTTTATTGAAACAAAAATGCGCTCGTAAATGCACACTGTGTATGGCTCAGATGTAGTGATGTTGACCAATCGTTGCTAAGAGGGGCGTGACGCCCTTATTTGGGTTGCCAGATTGGTTCAGGTGTGTTGAAGGGGGGATCACAAAAGTGCAGGCAAGTTTCTTTTGCACAAGATTCAGGGCGCACGTTGGTACGGAAATTCTATCAAATGGGTTGCCAGATTTGGGTCTTTCTTTATTTCATTTTTTTCGCCACTTCGGGGCCCTGGTGATGACGGGGGCCCTACGCGGCTGCGTAATCCGCGTATAGGGAGGGCCGGCCATGCATCCAACCAAAAGAACACTGACCCTACTGTGAAACATGGAGGAGGCTCAGTTCTGTTTTGGGGCTGCATCTGCCACAGGGTGTCTTGAAGTTGTGCAAGGTACGGTAAAATAAAACATCTGTGGAAGGAGCTGAAACATGCCATCTGGAGAAGACACCCTTAAAACCTGAGACAACTGGAGCAGTCTGCTCATGTGGAGTGGGCCAAAATACCTGTGGACAGGTGCAGAAGGCTCATTGACAAATACAGAAACTGTTTAATTGCAGTGATTGCCTCAAAAGTTTGTGCAACAACAAAATGAAACTGTTTGGCCACCTTTATAGGCAGTTATTTAAAAAAAAAAGTGGTCCCTTTGGAACGATCAAAACTAAAATCATGGTTTGATTTAATCTTGGTTTAAATTTATTTTAGGGAGTAAATGACCTAAATTTAAGGTAAAATATCTAAATAAGTGTTTCCTGAAGACGTTTTTTTTTATTTCACAATATTAGTAGATGTACCATTAAAGACAGTACCACCTGTGGACAGGTGCAGAAGGCTCATTGACAAATACAGAAACAGTTTAATTGCGGTGATTGCCTCAAAAGGTTGTGGAACAAAATATTAAGTTATGGTTACCATTATTTTTGTCCAGCCCTATTTCATTCTTTTTTTTCTTAATTCTGTTAATCAACAACTCAAAAGTAATGGCTTATTTTGATTATTAAATTTTCAACACATTTTAATTTATTGCTACTTTTAAATGTTTCAAGTCTTTTCAGTGAGCATTGTGGCATTTTCTTTCTTTAACCCTTGTGCTATCCAAGGCACTTTAACTCTGGGAGTTGGGTCATAAAGACCCACTAGACAGTGCTCTGATCCTTTTTTCTTCAATGATTTGTGATCTTCACTGGTGTCCATGAATTACATGAAATCTTTCCACCTTAATCCACCTTTGTTTTGGTAGGGACTAGGGAGAACACGTAAGTGAAAGTGTGGGGTCATCTAAGATTGTCCACCACTGCATATGTTAAAAAGCTTTGATGCTGCAGGGAACCAAGTAAAATGGTTTTGACCAGCAGGGGGCGTTGTTCTACCAATAATGCAGAGATGTCGCTTATTCTGCAGAACTTAGAATAAAAGCCGTGGATCTTCATTTATTGGTTTAAAAAAGTTTTATGCTATATACCATAGGACATTGAGGTTTTGTGTGATAAAACAAATACATACATCTTACCTCTATTTTATCTATTTGTTTTTCTAAGTGCGGCTAATAAAAATAAAGGGACGCAGACAGAGGAGTGCATTTAACTGCACTCAGTTTGTTTGTTTTTTTCACATCTTGCATTTGTTCAGCCTCTTCTGTGTTAAGCAACAAACTGAACTGAACTTCCGCTGAAAGGAGCCAAACTGTGCGGTTCTGACGTCAGTCGGCGGCTCCGCGGCCGTGCGCAGATCAGCTGTGCCGCAAGAAGACGCATCGACGGCGGCGGCGCCGGAGAGTGCGACGCAACTCCGCCGGCAGCGGCAGGTCTTCGTGGACATGACCACGCGGCGCGCGCCATAAGGTAGAAACGCACCGAACTAGTGTCGTGTTTTTTCCCCCCGCAGCGGACAGTTTTGAATGTGACATTGAACGGCTGCGGGGAGTCCACGCGCCGTGCGCGGTGGTCTCCCCGCAGCCTGTCAACAACGACAACAGATGCTTTAAGTTTGTTTTCTGCAAGAAAATCTCGCGGATGGTATCAAATTGTGGTTGTCGGATCTGTCATAGATTAGTTTACCTCAATTTTGGAAAATCGGAATTAAAAAAAAAGTCACGAATTTTTAATTTATGCGTAAAAATGCCTCTTTTTAGGAAAACATCTGTTCTGCTTCCTTGTTGTCTTCAAATAATTTGGCACGTCTTGCAGCTACTAAGATGTAATTTACTTTTTTCCCCCTCAAATATTGAAAAAAAAATATGTGTTTAGTAGTGTTGTCAATCACTGTTAATAAAGTCAAGTATGTTTGGAGCCAGACCACTGTTTTAAAAGCTTCTCTGTTGAAACAATTGCCTGAGGCTTGTTGTGGAAACAGGCTTCAGCAGATCAGATAAAGTCCTAATGGATGACAGCAATGAAGCTCTGAATTTGTCATGTTTAAGTCATTCCTGGTGGTGCTGTCCAGGTCTGAAGTCCTGCTCCAGCCACAGCAGACTTTAAATCCACATCCTTGCATAGAAGTCGCTTCTGTTTGGGGTGTTTTGTAACCTTGGCTGACTAAGTTAAACTGCCATCTGGGTTGTGGTGTGCCCCCGGTGCAGAATCACAGAAGGCTGTTGTGTGCACACCATGGTCTAAATCAGATAAAGCAGTGGAGAATGAGCTGGGTGGCCTGAGTCTGTGAGCATGCGCAACCTTCTCGCAGAGGGCAGGGCCGGATGGGTCAGTGGGGCTCCGAGCGCTGACCATCTGGCCCTTGGGGGGCAGGTTTCCTCAGTGGCTGGCTTTGTTCCTGACTAACAATTGGGACTTAATCTGGGAGGAGATAAGTGACATGAGTCCTGCGCCCGAACAGGTCTCTGTGTAGCCTTGAAGTCTCTCCCCTGCATTGCTCTGTGGATGTCAGGTTTGCTGCAGGCCTGATCTTCTGGGTATATTTTCATCTCTGTAAAGCAGACTTACAGTTTGTCCTGGTGGATGGAGAAATAAACAGATCTTTTTTTACTTAGAAAAATGTCTTATGTGTTACATTAGCAATTAGGCATTTTAAATTTGCACTCCGATCCTCTTTGGATCTATTTTCAAGTTTTTCCCAGTGGTCTTTTAATTATTAATGTGCAAATTTTAGCCAAATAAAACAAACAAAAAAGTAGTTTTCTAAGACATAGTTTCTGCAGAGCGGCAGGAATTCATTAGAAATTTGCAAATGTCGGCATGGAGCAACCCCGCCCCTCTTCTCATCAACCAATCGGTTTAGACTCTCTACCGCTAGCTTACAACTTGATATTCCCATTCTAACATTACTGGTGCCACAGAAATGGCGAGCTCGGACGAGGAAAACCAAGACTTGTCTGAGAATGGATGCATCGAAAAGGATCTTTTTCAAAAGGCGTTTCTTTCCGTCTGCTCTCGATTCACAGCGATTTGAACGAAGAAATACTCAGAAATGTAATTTTAAGCTTTATGTTCTTTATGTAAGTCCTCCATCGTTAGAAAAAATACAACAAAACACAATTTTCATTGGAGCAAATCTTTAATTGTGGATTATTTTCCATTAAAATTCAAAATATTGAAAATAAAACCCTGATTTTTTTTTTTTTTTTGTTAAAGCAGGCTCACAGGCTTGTCAGCTGATGACGATAATCTCCTGTCTCCACTTTGAGGGTTTTTTTTGGCCTAATGTCTCATTCCTTGTTGTTTTATTGTATTAGAAAACCTGCTGTGAAGCCAAGAGGCTTTCAGAAAATTCAATATTACATTTCTATCCCCCCAAAAAGCTGGTCCGTAGATAACCATGTCACATCTATTTGTGCAGGAGGCACTTGTCACCAGGGTAACAGATTGATTTATTTTTCCTCATTATTCTCTCACCACAATTTAAAACACATCAGCTTTTGCTGCTATTGTGTCATTTTTTTCCTCAGGGTGCTGTGTCTGTTATTGAGTCATTTTCTGTCAAAATAAAAAACATAGAGAGAAACAGATATCCTGATACGGCAAAGCAGATTGTGAGAGATGATTTGTATTTGGGCGAGCTGTCATAACAAACCAATTGATTACCAATCCATTCGTTGAAACAGGGTTCAGTTTATTATGGGTCTTCAAGCAACTCCAATACAAATCATTTCTAGATATTGATCTGTGAAGAAGACACCCACGCAGGTGATTCATGACATCTGGGTCACAAAAAAACACACAACAGGGACCATTCAGCCGAGCAGACAGATGCTTCTGCCAATACTTTCGGAGCCACCTCTGTGGTTGTGGCCTTTTCTGAGGCCGCCTGCAGCTGACACAAAGGTCAAAACCCCAAGAAGAGAGATCAGGGCTTTTGTTTACGCACTTTTCCTATCGCAGTGTGACAGAACCGAGCAAACGGGTGGTCTTAAAAGAGGGCCATTCATTAAATTGCTGATGCAGGAAGCGGGCCGCCTTTTCTTAGGCTTTTGGCCTGCTTGTTGTTGTTTTTGTTGACACGACTCAGGCAGAAGAAGAAAAAAAGAAAATGTCCCTAATGTCACCATTTGTTTTAATATATTAATCTGTACATGAGCTGTCATACACATTGCATTGGTTATATCTCCAAAAATATTGCTTTTAACCTTAATAACACTCTTGTTAATTGTATATTCTTGCTTTTAAAGAGTGATTGAGTTTTCAATTAGATGGGTATTAATTAGTTTCCAATAACTGAAGGATTCATTTCTTTTTATTTTATTTTTAGTTGTTCATTTTACTCAGTAAACTCTTGTTTTAATTAATGAAGGATGCACCGACCAAAGAGCACTTTTGAAATTTGTTGTTTCTATCGATCTTAATGGCTCTATTAGGAATTTCACAATTCTCGTTGAAAGTGTTGAACACGTATGGTGCTAAATGTAAGAAGGATTTATCATTTACTTCTTTATTACACTACTTTAGTATGAGCTAAATGAAACATTTTTCTTTATTTTTACTTGCAATAAAAACGATTTTTCTTATTTTTTTTTAGCTTTTTTATTTTGCTACCCACAAATCACATTTTGAAACAAAAAAAAATCAAATCATGACGAAAGTGTATCGCTGCATCCCTGCTACCTATCAAAACACAGCGATGAGATAAAATACAATACAATGAACTTAATTATCTAGTTCAGCACAGTGTGAAACATTTTAAACACCAAGATGTCAATAATTTAATAATTTCATGTAATTTCTTTTCCAAAAAAAAGTCCAGTCCTTTAGTTTGGAATAAGATTTTTCTGCACTAAACAATGAAATCACTGCATACGGTAGTTCAAATTATATCTTTTTAACAGAGTTATAATTCAGATTACACTAAAACCAAGACAAATATAACTATAAAGCAATAAATGCCACCTGACATATTAATAAAACTGAAGTTTTATCAGCTGGGTTTGACTTATTCGATTGATTTCTTTATAAGAAAGTTTGACCCATGTGTAAAAATTGTTTGCTCAGGGTCTATTTGTCCTTACTCTGAATTCTTCACCAGTGTGTTGATTTCAATAGACTTCACTGTTTTAACAGGAAATTAAATATTAACAAAACAGCATTTAGGTCAAGGTTTGCTATTAACTGGAAATTGCAGTCTTTTAAATTAAACTTGACTCATAAAATGCCACATCATTTTTGTAATTGCACTGATTAAAAAGACGTTTTTCTGTTTTTTGTTAAATCTTCTGTGAGAGACTGGACTTGTGTGTGCAAAAATTGACATAATTAACTCATTATTTTTGTACGTGGGTGGTGGAAAAAACAAATAGTTTGAAGTTGGTCTGAATAACCCATTCTCCGAGAGAAAAGAGCGTCTCAGCTCTGATGTGCAGAGTGAATGGTTTCCACGTGAACTTGTAAATGATTTTGATATCGGAGTTGAACGTGCCAAGAACACTCTGTTCTCCAGAAATGCCTGGGCAGAAATGAATTAGAGGCTCGCTGACTGTAAATCTGTCAGAGTTACTTTGCAGCCGTTGTCTGAATAGTTTACTTTATGTGTACCTGCAATCGTTCGCATACGAAGTGAATACCCTTCCTGTGTTGTGTGACATCATTCCCGTGGAAAGATAAAGAACCATCTTCAGTCTCTGGTGATCTTCTGAAACCTGTGTTCAGACGTGTAAAGGAGAAGGAGGTGAAAGTAGAGATAAAGTCTGCAGAGGAGTCGAGGTGCCGAAAGCATCAAGGAGACCAGGAGAGCGGTTCTAGTCCCACTCTGTGTGGTCTTTTTATTAGGATTATGCTCGATTCAGCACCAAAAAAATCAAAATCAACAAACTGTTGTTGTTTCTAGGACACAGTTTCTGCAGCATTAACCTTTCATTGAACTGCCTGAGTGTTGTCGTAGAGTAAGCCTGCCCTCATTTCCCATCATCCACACTCTCCAGCTAGCTTACAACTCCAACCTAACATTAGCGGTCCAGTAAAATTGGCGAGCAATATCGGAGCTATCCAGCCGCAGAGTTTTGATCCAGATTTCCAGCTCAGATGAGAAAAACCATGATGTGCATGAATCTATTTGTCTGCAGGGGGATCCATCGGAATGGAGCTGAGCTGGGGGTTAGTGGCCCCGCCGGCGGTAGCACCTACGTCACTGCGACAAGCTTCTTTCTACGGTATTTTTTTCATCTGCCCCTGATTCACAACAATTTGAATGAAGGAATACTCAGAAGAGGAACTATACGCCTAATCTTCTTCAAATGTGTCCATCATGTAAAAAAATGCCATCAGAACATCTTAAAAATACCAAAAAACACAATTTTCATTGGAGTGAGCCTTTGAAGGAGTTGTGGGAGTGTTGAGGAGATGAAGCAGCCAGCTGAGTGTATAGATGACAAACTGGATTAATGGAAACAGAAAAGCTTTAGCGTTATTTAGGCAGCGGTCCAGATTTGCTGTCAGGATCAGCAAATGGACCTTGAAGTGCACTGAGGGGGCAGCATGGACTTAAATGTGAACCAAACTGTAAGTACTGTATGATGTTTTATGACACGCGGGACAATTGGATCATTAAAACCAATCTGACAAAGGCCTTTGCCCTTCCCCCATGTGAAAGAAGATGTCAAAGGTCTGTGACCTCTTCCATTTACGTGCATTGATCCCTTTGGTGGGGGAGGGCCTTCCTCCTCAAAGCCCTCCATTTTCAGCTGTTACTGTATGTCTCAATTTTAGAAGCAGGAAGTAGGGGGGGGGGGGAAATCCCATTTTGATTTAATTTAAACAATTTGGCAAAACATTTATTAAATGTGATCAGCCCTTAGTTTACAATTCTGTGACAAACTTCAAATTAAAAGTGTTTCACAGTTTGAAGCTTTATCCTTAGAAGACATTAATGCAATTATCCAACGCTTTTTATTTTGGTGTGACCCATTTACTACCTTTTGACGATTATTGTGTGTTGGTTAAAAGATTCCTCACACCTCTGTGTTTGTGGTCCTCCTCAGAGTCGGTTCTTTAGTAGGAAAAAGTTTGTTTCTTTAAACCTCAGAAACTGGAATGTGACGAATACATACAGCCGCAAAAGGTTAGGAAGGAGTACATCCAAAAGCCTGAACATCCTGCTCTTTGTTGCAGGGGAGGTTTGAAACGTTTGTGTATGTGTGTGTGTGTTTGTGTGTGTGCACTTATGCATGAGTGGAACACGACCCCGGTAGATGACACTTCCTGGTGTTCTGTTATCTGTGATTCTGACGTGCAGGGCAGGTTCTTATCTGTCACCACTGGATCACTCGGTTCGCCAAACTTAAAGCCATCCATCTCTGTAACAATGAAAGGTATTTCTTTTTATCTGCTTGCATTAGGTGCATTAAATGACTTAATGCAAATGTAAAGTAATTGTGGGAGGGGGGAACTGATGCAGAGAACTTCCCATCTTAACTGAGGCACATTCACCTAAACACAAGTGTAGATTGCATTAATTTTGTATTGATACTCTGACTGAGTTGGTCCCATAACACCTCTATATTACTCACAGACTGAGATTGCCTTTCATTATAGACGGACTATGAAGAAAATGGTCTTTTTGGTGTTTTTAACATGTTCTTGTGGCATTTTTCTGATGATGGAGGACATATTTAAAGAAAATTATACTGAAATTTGCATTTCTGAGTATTTTCCTTATTTAAATCGTTGTAAATCCGGGGCAGACAAGAAATATCGATTGAATCAGATCATATTTACGAAGTCAAAAATACTCGTGGGTGGGCCACAAGCTCCCTGCTCCAATCTATCAGCAACAAGAAAGGGGAAGGGGGCGGGGTTACTCCGTGCCAGAAGTCGTTTTATTTATGTAGCCCAATATTAAAACACAATAAATACTGTGATGTTCAAACTGCAGTTTCGCATGTGGTTAAAAATGGCACCTTTGAATGTTTTTCTCTCATATCTGAGCCAGATTAGAGAAAATTCTCCTTCTTGTGAAGCAATTTTCTTTGTATATGTCGTCCATCATCAGAAAAGTTCCAAAAGAACATGTTAAAAAAAAACACAATTTTCATCATAGTGGGTCTTTAACAAACTCCCAATCCTTCATTTGGTTCAGTTTGGGGTCACTCACGGCTCTTTAAGGCAGTGTTTTTCAACCAGTGTGCCGTGGGAGATGGTCAGATGTGCCGTGGGAAATTGCCCTCATTAACTGATCTAAAAACATTTTCCATCTCCATGATATCAGCTCTGTGTTCATCCAAACAAGCCCTGATAAAACACTGAGTAGTTAGGAATATGAAAGATCGTAAAATACTTTTTTCTTTGTGTTTATTTGATTAAATGAAAGACATTTTGTTAAGAATGATGGTACCGCGATTTAGCCGCAGCGTCAGCTGTTTTCTGAAAAGTCCCGCCCCTTTAACTGTCTCCACCAATCATTCTTGGAGGCTTAATCATACATCATCAGTCTGACCAATCAGAAGTGGTTAAAGTCTTCACTTCCTTGTTCCGATTTAGCTCATACTGTAAAGTCTCTCAGTTCCAACAAAAATACCAGCTAAAGCTCGTCTTCAGCGGTGTAGCTTTCCACAGAATCCGGTGTCAGACCGTGGAACAAGTGAACAAAACAATGAAGCTCAGACGCTTGTCTGTCTGCGGTCGGCGGATTTTTGCACTACATCTCTCCCATGGTGCATTGGGTTAAAGTGACGGCTTCTCGGCGCACAATGAGTCTCTCCTCTAAACGTCTTGAAACCACAACAAACACACATCAAACAGTTTTTAAATCTTCTAACTTAACTTTTATTACATCTTTTAGAAAAAACAGCTGCAGCTTCCAGCTTTTTCTGCCACAATTATCACAAAAATTCATGTGAGATTGCAGAGGGACTGTCGATCAATAAAGACTATCAGTTTCTCCTTTTTTTTAATTTTTGGATGCTGGTGTACGGTGGGATATTTGACGAGGTTAAAGTGTGCCGTGGCTCAAAAAAGGCTGAAAAAAACTGCTTTAAGGAGAGAACCTGGACTTAGACGACTGAAACAAGGACCAAAATGTAGAGAAGTCATCAGGAGGTTACAGATTGTAAAGCTTCGCTTTATCAGTATTTATGATTGGAGCACTTATGTGATGAAGACAGCAGCATTTTCATTTATTTATTTACAAATCAGTTAATGAATGAATATCAATCCATCTATTTATCAGTAATAAAATAGTTGGACGGGGAGTAAAATCAATTAAACAGTCAATTGATATAACTTGTCTACTGACTAGCACTATTTACAAGTCCATTTTCTTCCCACGTGACTGTTTTCCTCGTGATTTGGTTCGTTTTGACAAATACCTCCACCCAACAAGTAGCTGTTATGGATCTCTTTAAAGAGTGCAGTGTGAAACCAAACCAAACCACATAAAAGTGTGAAAACCTTTTGCATTCCTGGTCTAACCGACTCCGCCAGACTTTCTTGATCTAAAAGTCCGTCAGTCCTCCATACTTGTAGTCGTATAACCTGAAGTGCTACTACGGTGTCCTTGCAAGCCTTCCCTGGGTTTTTAGAAAAAAACGTTTTAATTGAATCTTATAGGCGAAGAATGTCTGCCTCCAGAAACAATGCTGGTTTTACAAGGGAGGAGGCTGATAGCTGTAGGCTCTGCCTCCAATTTTGGTGTTTGAAACCCTTCGAATCACATGAAAGCCTGCAGGCTTAGAGCAAAGTGCTCTCGTGGGATAATGTGTAACTGAGATCTTGCAGGTGTGACTTTGGTCAATAAAAGCTTTATGCAAAAAGAGAAGGCTACAGTTGGAAATGAATTAATGTGAATTAATTTGATTACAACTCAAGAAACTGTGTTTTTCCACTCACTGCAGACATTTGAATGAACAGAACCCCAAAATTCCTGACCATCAGGGACTGCCTGATAATCTGGACTTGCAGTTGCTCAGTCTTTTCAATAACAGATATTTGCTTTTTTCTGCATTATTCAGAGACATCAAGTTCCTAATTCTGGCAGTAAAAAAAAAAGAGGTGGTCCTGGAAAAGTGTTATGTAAGTTTACTGACAGATCCCGCTAAAGCAAAACTGATGTTTCTCGTAACAGCACTGAATGCCAAAATCATGTCGTCGTGGCTTTAAGGTTTGCGCCGCACTCCCGTCGGCGGATAAAAGTTGAAGTAACTCCCTGACAACAATGGCTGGAATTTATCTGGCTGTGCACCTAAATCTTCGGTCGTGAAGCAGTCAAAGTCAAAGGTCAGTGTGTAGAGCAAGGCCATACACGTGTTTGTGGAGGAGCCCCAGCCTGTCAAGTTGAAGGAAGGAAGAACTTCTTAAATCCTTTTAAACTGAAATGACTTCACAGCTGCACCCTGGCATGAAGTGTGGACTCGTGTCTGCTGGGTTCCTCCTCTTCTGATCAACTTTTGCAGTTTTTGTAGCCTCTATTACACTGGTACGAGTGCATGAAGAGCAAAGTGTGCGTGCAGCCCCACAGAGAGCACTTAATGGTAATATATCCTCATTTTTGCTGTTGAGACCTGGAAAGCATCCAGCCGAGAATCCCCTCTTGCACAGCTCTGCTATGGAACAGTGCGTTCTCACAGGGTGTACCTCTGTGTTCCCCTCGCTGCTCACAGATGCCAACTCTAGCGGAGCCGTACCCACGGCCAGAAATTTCTTTTAAAAGAGTACAGTGTGTGCTGTCGCAGCCTGGATTGCACTGTAATCGTGTGCTCTTGGGGAAAGTCAGTGACTGTTAAGTCAAGTTTCATTGATGTGGCTCTCATTTCTTCAGTTTTGACTCGCTGATGATCACCTCCTTCAAGGTTCATTACCCTGTTGCCAGTTTTTTCCTCCAGAATGGCTAAAATGTCATTTAAAACTTTCAGAAATGGTTTGTTTTTGATGGCATACCAACGGGGAGGATAAATATCATCACTAAATAAACGTCTTAAGAACAACTGAGCAAATTCAATATTCTTGAATAAGCCTGGCCTTATGGGATTGTGCATAGTTGTAACATTCTAAAACAATTATTAACCCTTGTGCTGTCTTAGATGACCCCACCCTTACATTGACGTGTTCTTCCTACCATGACAAAGGTTTGATAAAGGTGGAAAGATTTCATGTAATCCATGGACACCAGTGAAGATCACAAATCATTGAAGAAAAAAGGTTCAGAACACTGTCTAGTGGGTCTAGATGACCCAACTGCCAATTTTAAAGTGCCTAGGATAGCGCAACGGTTAAAACCGATGTGACACAATATTTCTTTGAGTGACAAGTTTGCGATACTGGTGAGTTGTTTTTTTTTTTTCAATATCAAAGCTGTTGTACATTTTCCAAAGCAAATTCTTGGGATTTGCTTTGGAAAAACCAATCGACTACTTTCCAGACTGCCCCCAAGTGGCAAACACCAGCTCTAAAAAAAGCAGATGGAACATATGGAGAGTCATTTACTGCCAAATGTTTAGGCCTTGTCTTTCAGAGTTTGGTCTGTAATGTGCATCAAATCTACTTTTAACTGTAAAAGACTTTAAAAAAGGAATCCAGGAAATCCCATTTTGTGATTTTTAAATAATTTATTTGTATATCGGTGTAGAATATAAGCAATCATTTCCTACAAACGAGCAAGAATTCTGTAATCACAGACTTCTTTAAAAAGCTCTTCTATCTGCCACTGGTTACCTGCATTATTGTCACCTTTTTGAGCCTGCCCTGACCTTTAAACAGTCAGACTGCAACCTCTCCACCATCGCCAAAGAGCTGTGTAAGGACACCAGAGACAAGACTGTAGACCTGAATAAGACGGTGATGAACCAAGCAGCTTGATGCGAAGAGATCAACTGTTGAAGCACCTAGAAAATTCCAGAAATACTAGATCCATGATCACTCCATGCAAGATCTCACCTGGTCTTAAGAAGGATGAGGAAACAGTCCAGAAGTACACAGAGGAATTGATCATAGACCCGAAGAGAGCTGGGTCCACAGTAACAACGGTCACTATAGTAACACGCAAAGTTGTCATGAATTCAAATCCTGCAGAGCTCCAAAGTTACGCTGCTTAAGTCAGCAGATGTCTAGACCCGTCTAAACTTCTCCAGAGATCATCTGATCCAAAAGAGGATTGGGAGAACGTTGTGTGATCAGTGGGGACCAAAATTGAACTTTTTGGTATAAACATCACTCACCCCTGAATGTTGTGGTGCATCTCAAGAACATCACAACCATTGTGAAGCATTGGGGTAGAAACATAATGGTTTGGGTGGGGCTTTTTCTATGCAAAGGGGACAGAAGGACACATCCATATTAAGGAAAGGATGAATAAATGGAAAGATTTGGGGCAAAAAGTTTCTTCCATCAGTGAGAGCATGAAGGATGTAATGTGGCTGGTTCTTCCATCATGACATTGACCAAACACATCGTCTGGGCCAGGGGTCGGCAACCCATGGCTCCGGAGCCAGATGTGGCTCTTTGATCCTTCTGTTGTGGCTCCCTGTGACTTTGGAAAATAATGAATATTTTACAAAAAAATTATAATTTATTTTAGTTTGTTCATTTTTCATGGCATTTCAAAGGCGCTGCTGGCTCCGTGCGAGGCACGTGCCACGTAAAAAACAGCTTCCTTGGTGGGCTCGTGTTTGTCGGGCGAGGGCTGCAGAGCTGATAGCAGGAGGAGACACGCGGGGCGGCTTCAATAAACACTCCGGGTCTGGAGTGATTTTCTGCCGGGGGCTTGGCGTGGCGCCGAGCGGGGAGCGGCTTTCTGGTGACGGAGAGTTTGCGCCGGTGTTTTGGACTTGCGTGTGCGGTGATGTGTGTTTCAGAGCAGGGGAGCTCGTTGCGTCGGTCGCAATCGACCGGTCATCTTCGGGGACGTGGGGGGATTGAAGGGGCAGAGAGTGCTTCTTGAAAATCGACCAGCCAATCAAAATCCTCACAGAAAAGTACGGGACTTGATTGACATGCAGAGTGGCCAATCGGACATCCTCTGACACATACGTCACTGCAGACGGGAGTTTAAATGCACTCAGCGCAAACTCTGTCATCAGAGCGGCTTTTTCTCCCCGCTGCACATCACGTCCCCGGTAGAAGTCCAGCAACCGGAGTTTATTAAAGCCGCCCCGCGTTTCTCCTCCTGCTATAAGCTCTGCAGTTCTCGCCCGATAAATACGAGCTCATCAAGGAAGCTGTGAGGCACGCGCTTTATACTGTTGCTGAGCGGCGCGCGTGCCACGAGAGAGAAGGGGCGTGTGCAGGTGCCTGAAATATATTGTGTGTTCGGAGGACGGAGCACTAAATAAAGAGTAGTCGTCGTTCCCAGAATAACTGTTTTGGAGTCATTCTTAATCCGCTCTGAAGGTTGAGGGTTCGAACAGGGAAGTGAACCCCGAAGGAGAATTGCCTTCGGCCCTGGAGGAAATCTCCCCTGCGCTTCTGACCACGGTCGGAAAGACGAGAGAAAAAGAGAAGTCATCGCGCTGCGAAAGGTTCAACAATACGGAGCCAGCAGCACCAAATGCCTCACAATATGCCACGCTCCCCGCATTGCACCGTTTATAGCAGAGCATGAATACGATGGTCGCTGCTTTCTGTCTTTGTAATAAAACGCTTCATCTGTTAATACAAAAGTATCTTTATGTAAACTCACTGTGTAGTTTTTAATCATCAGTACATAAACAATAATGTTGAAATAAACATGTAACAAATAAACATGAAGATGAAAAGAAAGAAGTACTTTTTTTTATCTTTTCTGGACCGTGATTTACACTTATGTCCTTGAAAATCGATCGCGATCCACGTAATGAGCACCCTTGATATAATATATACATGCATAATATATATAATGATGTCAAAACGGGTTGTGGCTCCGGGTGCTTTTTTTTCCATTAGGGGCGGTCCCAAATGGCTCTTTGAGTAAAAAGGTTGCCGACCCCTGGTCTGGGCAACAAAAGAGGGGCTACATAAGAAGGATTTCAAGGTTTTGGAATGGTCCAGCCAGTCTCTGGACCCCAACCCAATAGAGAATCTGTGGAGTGAGTTAAACGTCTATGTTTCCCAGTGACAGCTCCAAAACGTCCCTGCTCTTGAGAAGATCTGCATGGAGGAATGGACCAAAATAGCAGCTGCAAATTCTGCTGAACCCGTATAGGAAACATTTGACCTCTGACATTATTGACCAGGGTTACATTACAAGGTATTGAGGTGAACGTTTTTCAAAGATGAGGTGTATCCGTGAACTTGAACATTACAGGCTCGTCTTTAAGTGGGGCACCTTCCAGAATCTGTAACTGATAAACACTTTGTTTTGCCGCCATTGTTTGCTGAAGATGCATCACCAGGGCATTCAAGAAATTAATCAGGCTAACAACCATTCACATTTATTCCTGTGAGATGGTGGTCAATTCATGTTACATCTGCAAGTCAATGTAAAATGCATGTTCATTGACTCTGCCAAGAAGCCTGTGAGTTTGGGAAAACATTTCTGAAGTATTCACAGAGAAGTTCTGAGCTCCACATGACTTAGGACTTAAACTGCAGCTCTGTTATCAAAAGTGAGCCAGGTACAACCTGTGCTTTTCCAGCATTAGTCATAATTTATGCCTTACATACTTGGAAACATGTTTTTGTGGGTAACTCTGCAAGCATGTGATGCAGGTCTGTGTATTTAGTATTGATATAAAACAGTCAAAACAACAGCTGGAAACGCTCCTCCTTACAGTGTAATGTCCCACATCTTCCCCGGCAGAGTCCCTGCCCTCACACACTCCCACTCATACACCCATCTGAATTCAACACAAGGTCAGTGTGTGTTAATGCTGCCAGGATTGTGGGGGAGAGAACTGGCTGCAGAGGAAGGCTGTCGCATCTTGTCCAAGGCTACGGTGACCAAGACCCAGCCCTGTGCTGTGAGGACTCAATGTTCTTCTGTGGCAGGGGAGGTCATTCTCCTGCTCTTGCAGCCTCCATTACTCTCTTTGTGTGCACCTTCACAGCACAACTACACGACCACAGCTGAAAACGGCGAGCAGAAAGTGATTTGGGTTCTTTTAAAAAAAAAAAAAATGTCAGTAACTTTTTCGAAAAATGAGGTTTGAACAGATGAAAGCCTAGAAGCACAACAAAGATCTGACGCTGGAGACTGGAATCCAGGCAGAAGCAGAGCAAAGAAGGCGTTGTATTTAACAGAACTCATAGATAAAAGCAGTTGAACAACAGTTTTATATCACTGCGCCAGGCTCCCTGACTACAGTACCCATAATGCACCAACCATCCATCATGAGTTCTGGCTTTGTAGTTACCAAAGTTAAACATTTGGACAGAGCACAGAAAATCAATTGAAAATCAACCAGAATTCATACTTATGGCGGATTATCTTTTATATGTGCGGCTGTGGTGCAGTGGCAGGGCGAGAGACCTCTGATCAGAAGATTGCAGGTTTGATTCCTGCCTTTCCCGCCCATGAGTCAAAGTGAACCCCAGCTTGCCTCTGGTGAAAGGTTGGCGACAGTGTTCAGCAGCGGAGCCGCCATCCGTGTGTGAATGGGTTTGTGACTGTAAAGCGCTTTGGGCCTTCGAGGAAGGTAGAAAGCACGTTACAAGTATACGCCATTTATACTGCATTTAATTGCCTCTTAAAAGACAGTAAGGGTCTCTACTACTACATTTGCTGCATTGAGATGATCCTATGTGCTTTGGGGTGGCCTTCATTTTGAAAGGAAGTCTTGATAACCTCTGTCAAAAGTTTTAACTATTTCATATTATGAAAAACAAGGCTATTTTCTATTTATGTCTATGTTTTATTTATGGACAAAAAACAATAGTTCATTCATGTTTATCATAATATGAACAATAACAGAACTTCAAATATTTTTTAGTTTTCTAAAGAGAGACATAGGGTGTGGCTCCGGGTTGTTGACCATGAGAAATTGACCCCAATGTCTCTTTAAGTGTTGACGGCTACATTCTCCTGTTCTCGGACGGTTAACAGCAAATGCATTTTTGTTACGGCCGTCGAAGTTTGATTCGGATGGAATCCAATGAATCTAAAGACCTCAGAAAAGGTGTTTGGCTCCGTCTAACTGGCATTGATGGGAACATGATGCTGAGGAGTGATTTCAATGGTTTTTGAAATTACACCGTCTGTAAAGGTTTGATGTTGGCTCCATCATATCTTTTTCATTTCCCTTTTCCTTACTGCTAGAAAATACAAATATGCCAAAAGGTTATTTTCCTGATCCATTCTGCTATCTGTTGATAAATGAATGCATAACGATTTTTAGTGTGTGAGGGGTATTACTGTGGAGCCTGCCCGTCAGTGAACTATCCCGTCTCCGGGACGGATTCGTCGAGGATGAAGCTTTGAATAGGTTTTCTGTCACGTTCCTGTGGGGTCAAGTCCCCAACAAAGGACAACTCTGCTTCCATTGTCCCTTTAAGACAAAAAGATTCCCACTGATGCCGTGACTGTTGCTGCTGTAAGAAGGACTGATGGGATTTAAGCGTGGGTCCCGTCACCGAGGGCAACCTGGTGTTTAAAAACCTGGAGGGTGGTGGGGGAACGGAGGGGGGTGCGGCAGAGGAGCAAGGGGAGGTAACCGGGGGCTGGGTGCTGCTGACGCAGCAGAGCCACCCGGGGTCAGGAAGACGGGGCATGATGGATACGGCCGATCACCCAGTGAGGAAGTTTAGATGGAAAGAGGAGGAGGCTCCTGCGTTGGGACATTAAGAAGCCTCTTTGTCACGCTGTCACTCAAATGGATTCAAGGTGGCGGAGACTTTTTCAGAGAGGAACAGAAAGGAGAGGTTTCTTTGTTTGAAGTGGATCTCTCTCTGGACGCTGATGAAGACAACAGGCCTCTTTCTCAGGTCCTCAGCGGGAGCACTCAGCGTTCCTGTGTGGCAAAAAGAAAAACATCTTTAAGCCTAAATCAATTAGATCTTGATGAACAGTTGAACAATTATTATTATTTTACATTTTTATATGGTTTCTTAAATTTGTGCTCAATTTAATGAGCAAACCTCTTTTTATCAGGTCAGAAATACATATATTGTAGGGGGGGAAAACATTATTTAAATAAAAAACAAAACAAATACCCTTTTCATGAAATAGCCTGATATGCTTTGGTGATAAAAACACTTTATTTTTTCCTTTTTTTAATTAGTTTGAGCTGAATTTCATGTAAGAAAAGACTTAAACAAGAACCATAAAGTTCTCATTGTTTCCCTTGAATTCTGTTGACAACCATTTCACAAACACATTTGAGGTCTTCTGCTCCCCATTCCTCTAAATTTAACATCTGAAGCAATAAAATATAATATAAATAATTATTATGCAAGGATGAGCAAACAAACAAAAGCAGGAGGAACTCTGCCTTTACCTCAGTTTCTCAGTTAATCAAAGAGTCAAAACAAACTTATGTTGGAATCATTAGCAAAAATGTCTTCCCCTGTAATGTGCCTGAGGTTATTATAGGGATTCTGTTATTTATTTTACTGTAGTAAAACATGAAAGAGGAAATCTGTGCAATTCTATTGACAGCTTTTAACTTTTTAACCCCAACTAATCTTTGCCTCGGCTGTATTTACTGTATTTTTTTCCAACTCAAATTCAGTTTCAGACGTAGGTCCTTTGGCTGCTTTAGCATCCTCAGTTCCTCCAACTCTAACCTGTCGCAGTTTCGTCATCTGATAGGAGCATGTTTTGATAGCGTTGACCCCTTCCTGCACGATCCCGGCCTCTCCTTTTACACCCCATAACAGATAGGGCTGTCTCAACAGCAATTTATGACCGGGACAAGGCCTGGTCAACCATCATCAAAGATCTACTCCCAGAGGAGCCCTTGGTTGTGGATTTCTTATTAAAGTTGGACTGTAAGTCATGTTGACTAAATGGCTGGTTATTGTTCACTGTCTGGTGGAGTTTCTCTGTATAGGATCAGGGTCTTATGGTCTAACTTGGGTGAACTGGCGTTCAACCCAAAAGAGTTGTAAAATGCAGATTAGGTTCACCGACAGGCCTTCCGTTTTATAACACATCCATGAACGCCATTGTAAACTGTCACTTGTTCTTCACTTTTATTCAGGGTTTTTTCAGAGATATGGTTGGCTTGGAATGTCTTTTTTTGTTTTCTATTTTGGGATAAAAAGTAAGAAAAATTTTGGGAGTTTGGTATAGTTTCTGAGTGGTTTGTGGTATCTTGTGGGGGAAAAAAGGCACACATCTTTGCCAGGCTTTTATTTTGAAACGTTTTATTTTTCAAGCTATTAAAAGACATAAAATAACTGAATTTTGAATCAAAATGCTCTGTTTTGTATAGTTTTATGGAAAATAAAATTGTATTGATATATTACTTTTCTTTCAATTATATAGATAAAAATGTATTCTTTTATTGTGAAAGTCTCAATGATTTATCATAGAAAAAACTTTAAAAGTCTTGTCAACTCAACTCATTTTAATGTTGTTTTTTTGTTTTAATGTATGCAGTAAGACTTTTAAAGGAATCAGCCACAAATTATTATATTTAATTCTTTATTGGCCATTTCAAGTATGGAAACACATAACAGATCAATATCAAACCATCTATACAAGTCCTCAAGCAAATTATATTGAAATCTATGCATTTATGATCCTTTTTGATTGCATGTTTACCTTACAATTACCGGTACGAAGCCCATTGAGATGACTGTTGTTGTGAGTTTGAATTAAATATTAGTATTTAAGTGGAGTATTTAGCAGCCATTTCCACACAGTTGCATCTTTATTCTACAAATATTTTTACTATCAATTAATCAGGTTAAACAAAGTTTAGACATACAAATATTGATCTCCAAAACAATTATTCACAGTGTGACAGGAAATATGTTAATTTAGGCGACAGAGTAAATACTCTCCTCACTGCTGTTGAGACTGTCTAAATTCCAAAATTGTTAAACCAAGTCCTCAGAAAAAAATACATTCAATTAAAGCAAAGAGTGGCGATATCCGCCTTTGACACCCGCCCATCACTTACTTTTTACCCGCCCTGACTGACACCCTGGTCAGATTTTTAAGTAATTCATGGGAAAATTATTTTTTCAAAATGGCAGCCTTTCCGTTGGTTTTATCTCCATATCCATTTCCTTTTTTGGTCACCTAGGGATGAGGTCTATGTAATTTTTGATTTGCAACAGCTTTTTTGTTAACCACGTTCCCATTTCTAACCTGTTCATATCGTATGCTATGTCATCTCATTCAGCTTGAGCCAACGATTCATGTATATTCAATTTTGTAAATACACCGATAGAAAATATGCCAGCAATAGGGGAACACCACTTTTTGCAAGCTCGCCACGCTAGCGCCGTTCAAAATCTTTGACGTCGAATGCCAACATTTTCCCTTCAAACATGAGCATCCCTTAATGATGCTCAAGGAGTCAGGAGGTAATTGAATTTGTAGCCGGTAGCAGAGGTGATTTTTTTTTTTTAATTTTATTCAAGATGGCAGCCTCTTACCGTGGTCAAAGTCAGCTAAACTTTGGTTGCGGTTGTAGTCTTCGCTGGTGGCGAGTTTGTAAAATGTAGTCAGTTTTTGATTTTTTTTTACTTTTCAAAGTGAAAATCGTTAAGTTTCACACTTTGCCAAAAGCCGTAGATCTTGTGGCCATCCCATAATAATATCGAAGCTTCCTTTGGATGTCTCCGACACGCATGTTTTGTTTTTGTTAGTCGATTTTTGAAATTTATTTTTTTTAGCCCCATAAGAGATTTTATTTTTGACTGTTTCACCCGCTGTGATGTCATCAAACTCACTATGCTCAAAATTAATTGCGCGTGCAATTTTTTTTGTATACGGAGGGGGCAAATTTTCACTCAAAGAAAGAAGAATTGCAAAAAAAGTCTGCTCCTTGCCGTTGAAGAATGCTGTGGGACATAAATATTTAGGTAAATTCCTTGTGGTGCCGTACATTTAGTGACGTTAATCTTGTTTATCTGCTATCTCCAGATGCAGGTTTTTTGCTAATGAATTGTTTGGTAGAATTTCCCCATGAAGGGATGTTTGTCTGCGGCTCCGATTCAGTTTAAGGTTAAATACTTTGCCCTTAAACTCATCCCGTGCTTGTCAGTGCGAGGCAAGGTCAGCGCTCCAATCAGCCCAGCGCCAACACAAAGCCTCCTCAGATGAATCAGCTCTATGGTTCTGCTGCTCCCCGCTGCCCTTTCACCCCCCAACCCCTGATTCTGAAATAAGTTTTATAACTGGACAGTAAACCACCAGTGGTTTAATGATGATGACTTCTTCATCTGCCCAAATGCTCCTTTTGTCCACCCCTCCTCAGGCCAAAATAGGGCCCTGCCCCCGTCCCCTCTGGTCACATCGGGCTTTAACCTTGTTTCACCCCACTTTATAGCGTCCCGGATAATCCCCCCCGGAGTGGCCGTGCACCCACGTGCACACGGCACTCACACAAACCCTATTATCTCCGCTCCGGCTCCTTTTCCACGTCTTTCTCCCCGTCGCTGCCGACTGCAGCAATGGCATTCAGCTGGAATGTTTGCCTTTGTTTGTTTGGCTCTCTGCAAAGCCATGAATGACCTCAGCTCATCTGCTATCCTCACCAGCAGCGATTTGCACTTCAGGGCTCAGCAGGTAGTCTGGAGGATCAGGAGGAGCAGGCTTTAGGGGAAACTTGTGGGGCTTTAATAAGGAAATAAGAGCTGCTACCCGGACAGTAAACGGAAGTGCGAGGACTCACACCCTCGGCGTCAGATCATCCCCGCCGAAAAGGAACCCCTGTTACGGGAATTTTCACATGCTGGATGTATTTTTTTTTGACAGCTTTGAGCTTCTTCCTCCTGTCTCACCTGTCCGCCTATTGTTTTTTTTCTTACTTTTACTTGCGTCATACTGTCAAGCCTCTGCAGAAGTTCAGCTGCTCCAAGCAACCGTCATGTGTTTGGCAGCTGCTGAGTCAGCTAAGGCAAAGCCCCGGAGCTCCTCTGGGAATGCAAAAGAGGGAAAAAAAAACTCCCCCCCCCCTACCCCCCTTCCCCAATTTAAGATCTCCCAGAAGACACTGCAGGTCACATGGCTTCCTCAGGTGGCACTGGCAGAGACACTTCCCCTTTGTCCCCTTTAGAGCTCAATTGAAGTGAAGGATGAGCTCAGGGGCGGGCAAGTTTTCAATCCACAATCCAGTCTTTTGAGGCAGAAAAAAAGGGGGGTTTACTGATTATCTCCATTTAAAACAGGCTATTTAGGCCAAAGTCAGGGGTTTGGAATTACTCACAGCTCCCCCCCCCCCCCCCACCACCACCAGTTGAACTTGTAGCGATCGGTTATATTACTGTAAAAAAAAAAATCACTTTTGAGACAGAAAAGTGTGTTGTGATCTGCTGTTTTTTTGAAAGATAAACCCCCTCGAACTCAGGCAGGAGCCCCAGTGTTTAGAGAAACGTGAGATATGGAGAAAAATGAGTCTGAAAGCTGTAGAGAGACTAATAAAGGCCCTGACTGGTTCCTGTGTGGCTTTACAGCGGTCCTCACACCGAGCGTGCCACTGTATAACCATTGGAGAGGAGGTGAGAAGAGCTGTGCACAACGTGATTAAAACAACTGTAGACTGTGCCTGTGGTAATGAACTGAAATGTCTGTCACAAAACTCCACAAGTTCAATAAAAACATGATTTTTTTAACCCCATATGACTACAGGAAATCAGTTATAGGAGCCGTTTCTGAAACATTTAGTTTTTCCTGGAATGTTAAATAATACGGCATCAGGCAGGGGCGCCGGACCGCAGCAGCCCATTCACTGCGATTCCGAATTCTTGACGGCACGCACAGACTGGACATTCAGCTCACTGGTGACGGCTTACCGTGAGGGACTAACTAGCAAGAACTGGCATGCCGTGACAAGGGATTATCATTGGATCAACTCATCGCCCTCACCATCAAACTTGATAACTTGCTAAGGACTCGGCGGCCACGTAACCCAGCCTCAGCGAACGCCACGCTTGTCTCAACTCAATGCCCCTAAGGCTCCACCGCCATCCTGCTTGGCTGATAGGGTGTACGTCCCTCTGTCCCATTGGAAACTGGTTTTCCACCTTGTGAAATACCCAGGTATGGCCAGAGCACAATCATTAACTGCACTCTTTCTGGTGGCCCACGCTGCAGGCAGATGTAGCCCAGTACGTAACTCGATCTGCATCTTGCCAAATGGCTAAGTCTCCTCGACAACTTCCGGCCAGCTTCCTGCATCCACTGTCCATACCACGACGTCCCTGGTCTCACGTTGCGGTAAACTTCATCACTGATGTACCCCGTTCAAGAGGTAACACCACCATCCACTCTATCATTGATCGCTTTCCAAAGTCAACCCGGCTGATTCCTTTGCCCAAGCTGCTCACAGCTCTAGAAACAGCAGAACATCTGATCAATCTGAGCACTACAGTCTCCCGGAGGACATTGTGTCCTTCGTGTCCAGTTTCTGGATGCCACACACCTTAATTTCATTTGCAATCACTCATAGTATCCATAAGCACTGTACTGAGCCTTACTCAGAGCAAAGTATTGTTTGTGCCTCTCTGCCTTCCTTACCGAGCGTTATAACTGGACCTGATCTTCTGTCTCCTGACCCTGTTTTGTCTTTGACTCTATTTGCCTGCTGCCTTCCTCGACTCTTGTCTGGATCCTGACTATTCTCGTTGTTTCTCTGATGCTCTCATGATCGTTATTGATCCCTGCCTGCCAGACCCTGATTTAGCTTAGTGGACTCTTAGCTAAGCTAATAAACCTGCCGCAATCGGAGCCAGCCTTCTGCCTGTTTTGTGACAGACGTGAGTTGACTCAGAATTACTGTTTACCTGACAAATTCTTTCCAGCATTTCCTGGCTTTAATTAGTTTTACAGGTAAACAACCTCAGAGTCGTTCAAAAAGGGCAGACGCGACACTGTTAATCTGCATGGTCATAACAGCAAAGTGTTAAAGCATTATTGTAAAATAATGCAATACCCTTAGCAAAATGTAGTCAATTAAGTGTACAACAAGTAACTTAGTTTATTTTTAAAACTAAAACAGTATACTTGTAGTTTAATTTTTATGCTATAAAACTATATATATAAAACAATTCAGTGTTATGGAAAGCCCATTGATTTCCTTTACGGAAGAATAACTCAGACCAACAAAAGACTTTTTTTTGTTAAGTATAAGTATGAGTTTAGCAAGTATACTATAGAACAAGTCCTTGTACTTTAGAAACTATACTAATTGAATACTTCCGCAGAACATATGGACAGAATATAAAAAGTAAACTTTATGTACACTGCCTCACTTTTACTATAGACTAATCATACTAGTCGTACCCTTACATAGATTAAGTAGGGATTAATACAAATCCTTTACAAGCTCCAAGATAAATAAAAACATGGTGTTTTTATTTATTTTGTTATTTTAAGTTATTTTTTAATTATTTTTTTTAGAAATTAAAGTGTAGTTCTTTTATTGTGTTTTTATGGCTCAATGAGCTCTTAATTGTGTGTAAACCGTCCTCTGCAACGCATGTTCAAGCGGCTTATTCCAATGAAAAGTCTATGTAACGCATGTAAATTAACGTTTTAGGTCTCTGCATTCAAACTTGCGCGTTCCCATTTTGCTACGCAAGTTTTTACGACTGTGCACAGCCATTGTCGGTTAAACCAGGTCAAACTTTGACCAAACAGGAACCTGGATGTAGTTGTGATGTTTGGAGGGCGTCTCTTTTAATTTACATAAGTGCCAACTGTTTGAAAATCAAACATGAAGGAGAAACTAATAATTGTGGTTTGTGTCCGGTTGTGTCCAAGTCTTCATATGTCGGAATAGAGCTGTGAAAGAAAAAGCCTGGAACAAGTTTTTGCACCGCTTCTGCGTTTTGCACCAAACCTCTTCCAATGGAGGTGGGAAAAGAAGAAGAAGAAGAAGCCCCTCCCTGCTAGTCCAATGTGAACACTATGGACTAAATGCGTGTTCAAGAATGCACGTCCATCTTTTTTGTACAAGCCCTGTTTGTTTGTTTGTTTTCTGATAATTTAAAAAACAAATCCACAACAAACCTGAAACTGTCCAAAAGAAAAAATCAATTTCAAATAGTGAAAAAAAGTCACAAAAATTAAGATCAAACTGTTTTTATATTACATACATAAGAAAAAAGATGTAGACAAAATAATAAAGTATAAATACCCCCTAAAAAGCAAAGACAAGGTCAAAACTATCAGGAAAATATCAAAATTTAGGGGAACCTCCACTTAACTCCATTAAATAAAAGGATTTATTCCAAGGGTGTTTCATAATAAAATGTGTCATTACTGGCGTGTTTTGTTTTAAGCCAAAAAAGTCAGCGGTTAAAACTTTTTTTTAAATTTTCACGTTAAATTTGAATGACGTTAAATTTATAATGGGTGGGGGTTGGTAAACTCATGGATGAATTTTTTTTGTATATTTAGAGTTTTATGAAGAGACATCTGGGTTTTAGTAGGCTTCATTTCCATGCAGTGCTGCATCTTCATTTCCTCGATAAGGTGCCATCACCAATCACTAATGACCTGTAATCGCCCACGTCTGCCAGCGCCTGTTGATTTGTGGAGCATTTTAGTTTATTTATTTATTTATTTTTTGGAGCAGATGAGCCTCTGGTATTTATAGCGGGAGTTAAAAAAGCCTGGTGTGGGGTCAATCCTGGGTAAGGCTTCCAAGACAAAATGCTCGAGCTGACCCGACATTCCTGTCCCCACTTTGCTGGAGATGGATTCTCCTTTTCTAAATTGGCCCCCAATAAAATGCTTGGGTGTGGCAGCTTGAAATGTGTGTGAGAGCAAAAGTCCCCCCCCCCTCCCCTTTCAAACCCATCCTCCGGTTCGCCTCTAAAATGAAAACTTCCACGAGTCGGGGTGCCCGGCCCGCGGAGGATGTCCTGACGTGCTGGGGGTCACGCGTGGAGGGGCTCGGAGATGCGGGCCCTCGTCTTTGTTCCCCCCTCCTCAGCTCCACAGGCCCCCGAGAGCATCTGTCACCGCAGGGGGTCAGCAGGCCGAGATGAATGAGCCCCCAATGGATTCCCTCCCTCCTCGGCAAATGGCACAGGAGAGGGGAGTGCGTGAGGCTTCTAGGGGGAGGGGTCAGTGTGGATTGTGTTTGTTTGCATGTGAGGGAGGCAGAGACCCACGCAGGAGGGCTTCATGCTGGACTGAGGGGATAGAGTGGGATTCCCAGTCATTCCGGTGGAGGATCATGACCAAGCTGGCTGCAGGACAGGAATGAACCCCCTCCCCACATGCTTTGGATAAACTCCTTCCAGCCCGGATTTATCATGGAATAGATTGGAGACGCTGCGCTTTTTCTGGGGGGGGGAATTATCGCTGTGGATTTGGCCTTTAAGGATTGGTCAGCTGGTCGAGGAGTCATGGGAGGTAAAAAGAGGAAGCCGGTCAAAGTGTCTGCTGCCGTGTGTCACATGTGGCTCTGATGCAGCATTAATGATATGGGCTTTTAGCACCTCATTTAGAGAACATGGAGAGATGTTTGTCTTTTTTTTTTGGCCTTAATTCCTCATCCCCATCCCCCTTTCCCTGCTGCCTAATGGCCAGTGTCTTTTCTAATGTAAAGAGGGCGTTGAGCTATTTCTTGCATGTTAACTGTTGCCATTAGGCTTAAGCATTTTAGCATAACAATGAAGTGAAAATGACTAATATGTTTATTTATTCAATTTAGTGCTTTTTATGAACCAAAACAAATAAGTAAACAATTCCTTTAGCAAAAATTAAAAAAGTTAGAAATGGGGAAGAAATCTGACTTATTGAGCCTTTTTCAGGTCTCAAGTGAAGCATTTTGAAGCGAGTGGAGCAGTAATAGGAATGTTTTTAATGCATTTAATCCTGACAAAAAAACTAGCATACTATGGGTAAAAAAAAAGAATAGTGTAGAAAACTATGATCCTCATTGATAATTTGATGAGTTGATGTTTTTTATGCCGACATACATTCATTCATTCATTAGTTCTTCTCTACAATTTGTGTCATTTAGGAGGTATTTTAATTCAAACTATAATGTGTTTAAATCAAATATTCTTGGTCTTCATCTTCCCTTTTTTAATAATTAAGTGACACCTTCTATTGCATTAACTATTGACAGCAATACTTTATGTGATGCAATCTACCTTTTTTATTGTTTACATTTATTTTCCTTACAACAAAAAGATAAATAAAATAAGGATTAGATATGTGCTAAGGTGCTAGTATTCGCTTTCTGGTTTTCCAGGCGATTTTTGCCACAGTATATCTTTACTCTTTCCTTATTGAATACGAATCCATATTTCTGTTTAATGAATACTTTGATGTGAGATCATTTTGTCTCAGAAATTAGAGCAGCAAATTAAAGCTTCCCTCCAATCTCATCAGAGGAAAATCAGGACTTCATTAGGCACCTCTGGCTTGCAGCGGTCCAGATTTATGGCCCCTGCATGTTCATCCTCGCAGCCATCTGTGTCTCCTTCGCTGTCCTTCACAACCAGATAAGCATCAAAATATTTTAAGACTCTGCTTTTTGGCGAATTGGGACGATGAGACGGGATGCTTTTTGAGGAAAAAGCTTGACCTTTTTTTTTTTTCTCTGTGAGTCAGTCGCTCTGAAGGGAAAGCAGCTCCTGTGGGACACGTTGATGTTTTTAACGCTTTACTTTGTCCGTTTGGCTAATCATTCACCAAACGAGCTCCAGTGTGGTCAGCAAATACAAGTTGAACCGGCTTGTGTACACTGGCTATGCGGAGGACTTGGACCCTGGAGCGGCCGCCTTCCTGCAGAAAAGCAGCTCGGTCAGAGGTGGCGACTGGCTCGATTGTGACTGTCAATGTTCGGAGGGGAACTTTGCTTCAGCTCTATCAAGAGTCTGAGTGGTCAGACAATAGTTTGTCAAAGGGTCAAAGTAACTGTAAAATCTATCATAGGTTAGGGACGGTCCCGAGGGAGTTACGAACTGTGGTTCATGAAAATAGCCCCCAAGGCTGAGGTGGGATCACATAACGCTTTTCTTTTTTTAAAAGCTTCGTAGTTGTGTTGCAGGTTTTCTGCACTATGAACTATTGTTGAGTGAATTGATTGTATTAACAAAAGAGAAGTGAATTGACAAAAAAACCCTCAATCCCTCTTCATTTATCCCTAATTTTATTTTGAAAAAATATCTTCAGAAGAGATTTTGTGTAAAAAAAAAAAAGCAAATGTATTGCAGCAGTCTGTAACAGCAAAAATATTTTAATAAATGTTTTTAGACATTTTCTAAAGGACTTTTAGCTTATCACAGATCTTCCTGCTCTCCTCTGTAGGCCTTCCAGCAACTGATGCCTGTGCTGACAGTTTCTGCTGAGGAGTAGAGATCCAGCATGTAGCGGAGGCAAACACGTCCCTTCACGTCTGGGAAAAGTCCGACATCGTAAGTTACACCGCTGTCACCCCCCCCGCAAAATCAGAGGATTGTCTTCACATTTTTTCCTTCATGAGTTCTTTGCTCAGTTTGACCCCGGGTCACATTCATGCAATCTGTTGATGCCACCCATGAGCTGCAGGATGGCCTTGTATGAGCATCTGACTAGCTGCTGCGTACTAACACAAACACGACCTTCTTAAATGGCGTTTAAAAAAGAAAAAGTGGAAAATACGCAGGGTGGGCCAAAAGCTCAACCTAATTCTGACGACTGGATCCGTCCTTCCTCGCCTGAGATGGAATCTGGCTCAAACGTCTGGACAACTCCAATACTGTGCGCCATTTTTATTGCTCTGCTAATGTTAAATTGGCGGTGTGAGGGGCTGTAAGCGCGTGTAAACAGATGGGTGATGTAAGTGGAAGCAGGCTTTCTTTACAGATACTTTTTTTTTTTCCATTTTTGATAATCATAATTAAATGTCCGCTTTCAAAATAGCTCCAAATATGATTGGAGTGGGAGTTTAAGTCTTCAGATATGTGTCCCACCAGGTGAGATATGGCCTCTGACTGGACCCAGCACTGCAGCTGACCTTAGCAACCACCTGCTTCCCCCCCCACAAACATCCGCCGTGCGACCTCTGCCACGGTCGCTCTTTGTTTTTGGCCACACAGGTGATTAAAGGTCATGCACTGTGCTCACCTCGGGTCTGTGCTAGGTTAATGACAAACGTCCCAGCTCGGGCTTGACGTTGAGCATCCTCCAAAGCTCCTAATGAAAAGTCAGTGAGTCCGTCACTGTATTAATATGCCCAACGATAAAAAAAGAAAAAAAACTTGTATTTATTTGTTCTTTTTCCAAATGGAGTTGCTTCTCCATCAATTAGCAAAGCAGTAGTGTAGCTTCACTCTCTTAAGCTGCTTATCTCTGTGACAGCACAGTCAGGAACTGTTAATCTTGTCTTTTGTCTGGGTTGGACAGATTTCTATCCAAGAGGGTTGTTAAGTAAACACGGGGGGCTGGATACCGCCCAGGTGACGGGAGGAGAACGGCCATGTGCCACTTAATTACCGGCTAGCTTATTATTGTCAAAATAAAAGAAAGGTGTGGAGTTTCGAGCGGTTAGCAGTAAATATTAGCACCTAGACGGAGATTCTGAAAGGGAAGTAAATGTTGAGGAGCTGCTCCAAAACAGAGTCATTGGCACAGATTTATAGAGTTATAAAACCAACAAAAGAATGATATCATTATTTTCATCACAATTTAGAATAATCAAGAGCTTTTGGATTGCATTTTTATAAACCACACTGAAATACAGGTTTTCTAAAAATGACCTTTCAGGTTTGGGGTCATTTATGTAAGACACCACAGCTGCAGGGGATCCCAGTGAGACCCTAAGGAGCAGATGAGGCCATTCTCAAACAGCTGAAGTGTTCAGCCTGGCCCTCCACTTGGCTGCTGCTATGTTTACCACAACACTGATCTGCACCAGTCAAATGTAGTCCAAGGACAAACATAAAAGAGGCACTTCAGGTCAAACTCGTGTGTCAGGAAAGCAGCCAAACCTCCTGTTTCAGTTTGTTTTTCCTTCTCCCATCTCACATTTTTTAGCCCTTCACTTTTTACCAGGAATTCTGGGAAAGCGTTTATTGGAGTCCTCCTCTGCCTCCTTCACTTTTTTTTCCCCTTTAAGAATAAACGCTCCACCCAATGTCCAGCTGCCACCGAAAGAGCGAGCCGACCCCAGCAGATGTCCCAGAGTGGACGCTGGTGTGGAGGCGGGGCAGATCCCGAATTTATTTGCAACTATATAAATACAACATTCTTTAGTGTTTTTTCCATTCAAGGTGATGCTAAATTAAGTGGGCTCCTGAATTTAATGGTGTGTTGTGTATTAGTGACATAGACAATGAAGGGGTTTAGAGAATTGCAGCAATTCCAAAAGTTTATTCACTTGATTTAATAAAAAAATCCTCAAAAAATGAAGGAATAGTTACATTTTAGTAATCTATACCTTCGCGCAAACACTGGTTGTGATTTTCAGATAAGGCAGAAAAGTCTGTATTTCGCTGTTTTTGTTTTTGTCACTGATTGTTTTCTTGGAAAAAATAAACCAACTGCCTGAAATTGAAGTACGAGTGTGCTTTACTGACGTGGTAGACTCTAGTGAAATTGTTGTTCGAAATCCACCCCGATGAAAATGGTATTTTTAACATGTTCTTGTTGATGATGGAGAAAAAAGACGATGGAGGACTTTTTTTAAGAAAATTAAGCTTAAAATTGAGTGTTTCTTTTTTCAAATTGTTGTGAATCAGGAGCAGATGAAAAAAAAGTCTGTCTGAAAAAGATTGTATTTGTGTCGTAGGGCGGGACGTCCATGTACGTTTTTGTTTTCCTCATCTGCACCAGCATCTGGCTCAAAACTGTACATCGGATTGCTCCAAAATTGCTTGCCATTTTTGTTTCACTGCTAATGTTAGGTTTGGGAGTGTAAGGGGCTGCACTGCAGAAACTATGTTCTAGAAAATGACACAGGTTTTGGACTGAAAACAACATAATCATAATTAAAAGACCACTGGGAAAACTTAAAAAAATGGACCAAAAGATGATTCTCGTGGGACTTTAAAGTTGTTTTTTTTCCCTTTCGTATTATTAAACATAATCTTGGGAGTCAGAGTCAACGTTGTAGCTCTAAAAAAAGAATTGTTTTCTAGACAAAAAAAGGATGAGCTGTGATTCACAGAAGGATGGTTGTGGTCCACCCACAGATCATGGGGAACTCGTATGCCGGGCAGCTGAAGTCGGCTCGATTTGAGGAGGCTCTCCACAACTCAATTGAGGCATCTCTGCGCTCCAGCAGCGGAGATCCACAACCCATCTTCACACAACTCTATCTGGAGCCAGAACCGTGTCAAGGTGACTGAAAAGACCCACACACCTTACATGTTTACCATCTATATGCGTAGTAAAACGCCCAAAATGTTTTTTTTTTTGTTAGATGTGAAGCCGAAAGCTAACACAACGGGGAGCGACAGCGTCAATGGTCACTCCTCCAATGACCTTGAAGAAGCAGAAGAGGACGACGACTCCGACAGCAGCAGCCCTCCACTTCCTTATCTGCAGACCCCAGCGCCGGAAGGTTGCTGCACACTGGACGGTATGAAACCGCGGCAACATTGGTGAAGCATTTTCAAAGGAAAATGCTTTTTTGTGATGAAAAAACTGTGAAGGATTTATTCATAGCACATATAATTTCTGCTGTTTCTCCATTTATCCCATCAGATTCTCACACTGACTGGAAAAAACATCCTTCTCTCTTAGGATTCTGTCAAGCTGGGAAGGACATCCGCCTGGTTTCCATAGCAACAGAGTCAATCGAAGTCCCAGCGGGCTTCGAGCTCGTTGGTGCCAAGTCCCCCAGTGTTCCCGAGCACATTTTGGTGTGTGCCGTGGACCGCCGCTTTCTGCCTGACGAGAATGGGAAAAATGCACTTTTAGGTCAGTCTGCTCCCAAGACGAAGTGAGAGGAGACAGATTTCATTCTGAGCTCCTGCTGAATAAATACCCTTCCCTTGTCCGCACGGGTCCCACCGCACATCGGAGAGCTCAAGTTTGGATTATCGCGTGATCATTTGTTTGAATTTCCTCCAGGTTTTTCGGGAAACTGCGTGGGCTGCGGTGAAAAGGGCTTCAGATACTTCACTGAGTTCTCCAACCACATCAACCTGAAGTTATCCACACAGCCCAAGAAGCAGAAGCACTTAAAATACTACCTGGTGAAGAATTCTCAGGGTGCTCTGTGCAAAGGACCCCTCATTTGCTGGAAAGGTTAACATTTACATTAAACTACACATTTTCCCCTGAAATAAACTTAAAACGACCTTCCTGATTTTACATTTCTGTTGCTTGGAATCGCTCAGCCATGACAAATAGTTGCAAATCTTCCTCCGAACACTCATGTTCGAGCTTCTCTTTGCTTTCCCAGACAGCAAAACCCGTCAGTTCCCCAGCAGTGCGACATCCTCCAAACCCAGTGTGTCCTCCTCGCTGAGCAGCAAAGAAAACGGAGGCTCCAACGGACACAGCTTGTCTCCGTTTTCACTCTCAGGTGAGCCTCTAAACTCAGCTCCGACCAGGCCCGGCGCCAGAGGGTGGGCTGAGAGGGGCCCCATCCATGAATCAGCCCTCCTTAAGACAGACGCTACCGTGTCGTTACAGTTTCGCACTTGGCGTTGTTGTATCCTAAAAGTGCTAAAAACGAACATTAAATTTGATCCCAGAATGCAGAAGCAGTAAATCAACCACTGAAACTACTTCAGCATTAGCGAGGCAAGTGCAGCCAAGCGTAGCAGTGATGAGCGTATCAGCTCTACCTCTCTATCTTCACTGCTGCACAGCGGCACTCGAATTCACTCAGATTAAGCTTTTTCCTCCTTCTCCCTCGTCATCTTCAGTGCTCAAAGATCCAGTCTGATGAAAATCATACCGGTGGTGTTCTTAGCATGTTCTCGTGGCATTTTTCTGATTTTGGAGGACATATATAATCGGGGGCAGATGAATAAAATGACATTTGAAAAAGTTCCCATTTTTTTAAGTAAACAACGCGCTGGTTGGGCCACAAGGTCCGTTCTCCGTTCATCCTGATCCATGTACGTCTTTGTTTTCTGGATCTTCTGGATCATAACTGTGAGGCTGGATTTCTGATCGGAATGGGACATGGAAAAACTGTAGAAACTCTCACCTTGAGTCAGGCTGACAGCCTAAAGGGATCACTGCTCATCAGGATGACCAGAGAGAGTTGAGTAGAATGTGTGATGATAAAACTATTTCTCTGTTTTCCTCTTCAGATTCTCCCCCCACCAGAGCAACACAAACATCTGCCTTCTTTAGCAGTCAGGACCTTGGAAAGGATTGTAGCTTCCTCAAACCTCTGACCTCCACTCCTGGAAATAAGACTCTGCCGATAGGTGAGGAGATTCTGCAGTTTACCACCAGAAACGTGACTGACAGCACTGATGAGGGAGTCACATACGATGATGGGTGTTGCTCATAAACTTGGTGTTTGATGAGCCTAAAGCTGAGAGCTTGGATCCAGGATTTTCCCGTTCTTTAACTTGTTGCAGAATGAGGAGTCACGACTGACCAGCGAGCAGAGATTGACCTCTGCTGCTTAGGCGCACACACACACGCTCCTGCGTGCCAATCAATACTGGAGGAAGCATTGCTGTAATGACTTCTCAAGGCGCTCCTAGTAGACTCTTTACAAGGTTGTGATATTGACCAGGAGGGCTTAGCATACATAACGACCAAGCGTGGCGTGCTCTTGCTCACCACTGACCCACGGCGGTGATGGGAAAATGTCCAGCCGTCACACATCAGAGAAATCAATAGTTAGCTGTTAGTAATGATCCGGTTCTGTTTATTGCTTCTACAGCGCTGGAGAGTGTGCATATTCCTCACACCCAGATTTCCGTTGTTTGCGCACACTCAAGAAACTGATCATTTGATTTTTTAGATCAAACCGAGAAGAAACAATGATAAGAAAACCTCAGCTGTTCTTGGATCCATCTGGGAAGAATAGATGTTCTTTTTCGTCCACCTTATCTACAAATATGCACATATAATTAACATTGGAGTGTGCTGAATGCTCCCAAAGCTAGGAGTTATGGGGTTCCTAGTATTTGTTTTCTTAAACGACTGGGCCACTGGGCGGCTGTGGCTCAGGCAGTTGAGCAGGTCGTCCAATGATGGAAGGGTTGGCGGTTCGATCAACTTCGCCCTTCCTGCCTCCAGTGTGGCTCCACTGGTGGGTGAATGTGCATGAATGTCCTGGTGATGGTCAGAGGGCGTTAGGTTTCAGTCTGCTTTGAGCAGCTGTATTCCATCAGCAGCTTACCATCACTAAGGAGTATGAATGAATGGGGAATGAATTATGGACACACTAGCGCTTTGGCGTCTGAAAAAGTGCAGGAATGGAATTCATCAAAATTATTATCATTGACCCGTATTATTATTATTATTATTATTATTATTAAAGTAAGGTTGAAAAAATAAATTCCCACATGATGAAAAACACGTTCAGGTGATATGACAAAACAGCCAAACTTCTTTACAGTTAATTAAATCCATTGCAGATATTTTGTTTTTCTTTCAAACAAAATGATCAACAGATGTATTTCATGCCTGAGTTGATCTCAGTTTAAAGTCCTACTACAATCATTCTTTGATTTATTCTTATAGCATTCCCAATGGTCTTTCAGTCACAATTATGCGGCTCAGATAAATGAAATTTCCCCATTGTGGGATTAGTAAAGTTATCTCTCTCTCTCTCTCTCTCTCTCTCTCTCTCTCTCTCTCTCTCTCTCTCTATCAAATAAAGGCACTTTTATATTTGCTTGGGTAAAAGCATTGTGATCATTAAATAAAATTAATGTTCCTATTTTATTCCAATGAAAGATGTATTAATACTCAGGTAGAGTTATTCTTTGTCATACTCTTAAAAAAAGAGTGTTGCAGTACAATATCCTGATATGAATCGTATATGAATACGTTTCCCGATGTTGCACCGGAACATATTTTCTTTTTTTTTAAATATGACTTCGAGAAAACTCTACCGAAATATCAATACGTCCATCATAATTATAAAATTGTAAAATTCAGTTTATTTAATGATCACAATTTTAAGCATATATATATATATATATATATATATATATATTATCTCTATATATATATATCTATATATATATATATATATATAAGTTACTTTTACCTTTGCTTTTACAATATATATAGAATATATATAGGGAACAGTCAAGAAGTATCATCCTGACAATACAAGTATCGCCAAATGACCTAACGTGATATGCTGCTATTCTTCCGATTTTCTAACACCCCTAGTGATTAATAAAACATAGAATGGACAAAATATTTCTTGCTTCTTCATCTTTGTGTATTTTAAGTGTGTGTGTTTTTTTTGCGTACAGTACCCACAGCTCTTAGGGTAAACGGACCGACCAACGGCATCGGTGTTGAAGTGCATCCTCCCCTTCTGAGCCCCTCCCAGGTCTCCCTGGGACCCCAGGGTCAGGGGTGTCGGAGTGCAGATTTAGGGGACAGTCCAGGTACGTTTCTCCCCTTCCATTTATGGTTATTTTTTTCTTGGTTTACATTGTTTCCTGCTTCTGTTCGATGCTCAGTTTCTTCGGCCATGAACTCTGGTCCTCCGAAGAAGCGCCACCGCAGCTGGCATCCCAGCTCGCTGGTGCCGGTCCCGCCCACAGCAGTTCCTGTTCCTGCCATTCGGCCCATAGTTTGTTCTTCAGGTTGGTTCCTATGAACATCTTTGTTTATGCTTCTTTTCCCTCAGCAGGAAAATAAATGAACTAACGGTGTGATGAAAGGTTGATCAGGGTTACCATGGGGATGGATTTAGACAACTTGGTGTATAAATTATTGTACCAAACACGTTTCTGAGACGGTTTTCTAGTTCCTACCTTAATGTGGTATAGAGTGTGTTTCTTTAAAAAAAAAAAAAACAGACACAAAGTAGAATAAAATTTAGGGGGATCTTTATGATTGTTTAATTTTTAGTTTGTCAACATGAAGATGAAGCATTAGAAAATAAAAAACAAAACAGAAAATGTATACATTTCGATGAGCCCAAAGAAGCTATGTAAGCAAAGTAACAAATTATTCCATATGTAGCTTTTAAAGAATTGAAAACACACAGAAGAAAGAGCTTTAAAACTTGAACGTGAATGTAAATGTGGCAAGAATGAAGAATGGGGATGGTTGCATCTTTTAGCTGTCAAATGTGAAATATTTGCGATGGGACAGGTCTCTGCCTCCCCACGTCTCAATGAGATTACCTCAAGAACACCCAGAGGAGTAACTGTACGCTGTAATCCGGCCTGAAGTGTAATCCATTGTGTCGTCCGTCAGGTTCTGTGTTGGCAGTGTCGTCTCCGCAGCCTCCGGTCTCAGCCGTCATTCAGCCGCAGCCGGTCACCGCCGGAGAAACCGTCATCATCCCTGACAACCTGCTCAACTCCTCAGGAGTCCGACCTGTCATTCTCATCGGTACCTTCAGATCCCACAATGCAATTCTGCGCACCAAACGATACATAACAAACCAGCATCTGTGTGTTGACTTTGATGAAAACGTTCCTATTTAGCATCCTAGAAGCAAGTGTCAACATTCTGTGGGTCTTTGCCACATCCTTAACTGTAAGGTCTTTGCGTTTTAGGTCATGGCACTTTACCTTATTTCTATGGAAATGTTGGCGACATAGTAGTGAGCCCCCTGCTGGTCAGTTGCTATAAGAGCAGCCAGCTGACAGAAAAAACCCTGGAGACTTTGGGGCTCCAGCGCAGCCAGATGCTCAGCGTGGAGACCACCATCCTGCTCACCTTACAGTATCTTGGACGGTTGGGTAAGGGCATGGGGGTTTGGGCTGACGTTTCTGCAGAGGGTTTCCTGAAAGTCCGGGGTTTTTCAGTTTTTCTCTGTTTGCCTACAGGCCCGGAGCAGATCCCTCTGCGTGAGGAGCTGGAGCAGATCGTGTTGAAGGCCATGCTGTGCTGTCCCGGCAGCCCCGCCATCACTCCGTCACAGCTGCCGTGGCTGGCTCGCCTGGAAGCCAGCGTCTCTGGGGGCACCGTCCAGGTTGTGGTGACCCACGGCTCTCTGGGGGAGGGCATCTCTGAGTCCCTGCGTTCTCTCCGTGAGGGTCCTCGCCATCAGCGAAGCCTGCCGACCTACGTGGTGGTCATCTGTGCCTCGAAAATGAGCGGGAACGAGTTCTGCGTGCTGGTTTTGGGTAGGTTTGGCACAAAACTTCATTAAGGTAGACTTTTTTTTTTTTTTGCTTCATCAAAGCGGTGTGTGATCATGGAAACATGTTTGTTTAATGTTTATTAACTTAAACGAGAATCTTCGCTGTCCATTTAAAAGAACAGATTAGTTCTGGGAAACAAAATAAAACATCTCCTAAATTATTTTCTATTTCTTATGAAATATTTCAAAACTGTAGCTTCATCTCAGCTATGAAATTGATTTTTTGGTGTATTTTTTTTAGATGTTTGCAGGCCTTATTGGTGTAAAAATGAGTATTTTACAGATCCACTCTGATCATATTTTGAGCTATTTTCAAACTGCTGAGAGCTCTTTGTTTACATTCTCTCCTGGTGGTTTCCACCCCCAAACCTGACAGTACCAGCGTAAAAAGAAAAAACTAATTCTGAAGATGATCTTTTTCAAACTGCATATCTTCGTCTGCTCCTCAATCATAATGATTTAAATAAAGAAATACTCAAAAATGCAGTTTTGAGCTTAATTTTGTTGATATATGTCCTCCATCATCAGAAAATGCCATATGGACATGTTAGAAAGTTGGTCTGTAATGAAGAGAACATGTAATTATTTACAACTAATTAAGCTTTTTAATAAAAAATTTAAATTAACATAAATTTTCTTTGTACTTTTAGTTTATTATTGAGAAATAAGAATAGCATCATCAAAACGAAAATGTTTTCTAACAAGAAAACTAAAATTATTATTATTATTTCTGTGTCTTTTTGAACTCACAAACCTAAAAAAGGATCCAAAGCTCACTTTTATAACCAGACAGTGTTATTATTTTACAATGTCACTTATTTAATAGCTTATTATTTTACCTGTAATTGCTTTAACCCTTGAGTTTTTTTCTGTGTCTGTCTTCGGTTGGGTAAGAGGGGTTTCATTTGTTTGATGCAGGAAAATATCAAGCGCGGGCTTTAGCCGAAGGCATGCTGACCACCAACGAGTTCCTGAAAGAAATCAGCTACGAGCTCATCACCGGGAAAGTCAGCGTTCTGGCCTCTCACTTCAAAACCACCTCTCTAGGTAGGTGATCGGCTGGCGCGCCTGATGTTTACTCAAAGCGAACACAACCCTCACAGAAGAGCCACTTCTGTGGACAAACGGAGGTTTTATTAGAGAATTGTGCAGCACGTAGACGGCCACAGTGCTTTGCGTGAGAGTCGCCAGCGCAGCTGTTGCCCTTGCTCCCTTGGCGCTGTGTCTTTGTGTGACTATGGTGACCGGCTGTTTCCAGGAGACAATCTTGACAAGCAGCTGGTGCGATACCAACGCAGACGGAAAGGACAGGTCACCCTGCCCTATCAGGGCGATGTCCCCGAGCACTTCCACTCCCAGGAGGCTGCCAGCATGTTGCCGCTGACAGACGCAGGTTAGACTGCTCGCTGTTTGAACTCCTGTGTTTGCCTAACTGTAATGTTGGCACAGATGATTCTTCTTTTACCCGTTTTGGGGTTTGTTTGTTTTTTTCTCTCTTGGCTAAAGGGAAGCGTCCGACTGTCACCAAACTGTCGTGTTGTTGACGGAGTTCAGCTGCCGCTTTGACTTTTTCTACAAATAAATTTAAACCATTAAAATGGCTATTTAGTCTTGAAGTTACCAAAACTTTCAGAGAAAATTTGTTTCAATTTTAGCAAAAGAAAGATCCATGACAAAGTCTAAATTCTAATATCAAAAAATCTCACCTATTTTTCCAAAGTGTTAATTTTTTTTATGTAATCGTTATGTCGTCTGCTGTACATTGTATATTCTGGCATATTTTTGTATTTGACTAATGTGCATTCTCCTAATTTAAGCAAACAATAAACCAATCAAATTGATTGCTTAATTAATACATTTTACCGTTGTTCATCTAGCTGTTCCGTTTTTTATTTACAAAGCATCAAAAACTGCATCATTTTGACTTATTAACAATAGTTTTAGATGAAATCTGATTAGTGCGTTGAGTTAAAAGAAAACATCAAAATGATTTTCTACTTTCAAAACTTGTAATTGTTGCTCTATGCAGCATTTTCAATCTGCAGGTCCGATTTGTCTGAAGATGAGATTTTTTTCCTCCCAATTATTTAATTATTAAAGACCATGGCAATTTTTAGAGCTTTTGCTTAATAGGAAATTCTATAGTTGATGGATTTTTAAAAATCTATTGATTTTGGGAAAACAAGAATGACCAAATCTGGAAGTTTTTTTTCTTTTCATTTTTCATTCAAAATTTGGTGATGCTTTTAGCGGCATCATTTTTTGCTTTTCTATATTTCAATAAACTTGGTTTGTTCCATAAAATCCCTTTTCCTGGTTCTGCAGTGGAACCTTTGCAGAAGATCTTTCAGATCTTCCCAGCCCAGCTGAGTGTGGCCCGAAGTCTCCTCTCCCAAGTCTGCTCCATCGCCGACTCTGGGTCCCAGAACCTCGACCTGGGACGTTTTTCTAAGGTGGACTTCCTGGTTTTGGTCCCTCCGTCTCACATCCTGGTCCACCAAACCGCACAGCGAATCCGACAATCAGGTACCCATCCTTTCTCCGTTCCCTGCTCCGCTGAACCATGACTACATCCGCTCAGCCGTCACCTGAGACTCACGCGTCTTCGTGCTTTCGGCTCAGGGGTGCTCGTGGATTTGGGAAACGAGGACGTTTCCACAGCGAGCCAAAAATCGGAAAAGTACGTGGTGCGTCTGGACTCTGACGTTCACGCCAGGATGGAGGCCTTCATGAAGAAAGTCAAGCAGAACCCCTACACCCTGTTTGTTCTGATTCATGACAACGCACACGTTGACCTCACAAGGTGAAGACGACTCTCCAGTTTGAAGAAGACAACAATAAATATGATTTACCCTGACGTTATTCTTAGTGCTTGTTGTGTTAAAAAAGCTTCTGTAGCTGCAGGAGCTGCTTTATCCTCATGATGATAAAAAAAAGGAGAACAGCTCCAGGAGCATCAAAACAAATACATCATCCTGAGTTTAAGTTTCCTGTTTTGTTCTTTGTTTTCTGGAGCATGTTCGCTTTGAGCCACAGCAGATTCTCTCTTCATGCCGGTGCTCATATTAAGAGTTTCTCCAAAGAATTTCCACGGAGAGATCGTTTCATTACTCCTAAACATTTCAGTTCCAGAAATAGAACTCAGACTACGTCCTGTTTTCCCCACTTTGTCTGGGAACCACCTTCCACACAGCGACTGTTGTGAAGCCGTGCTCTCTGGTTAAATGTTGTAGCGTCTGCTGTAGAGAAAGAACTGTTTTTAATACGATCTCGGCTTCTTTTCAGTGCGTTGTCAGGCTCTGTGTGCCACGGAGAGCTGCAGGGTCTGGCTGATCGAGTGGTGAACTGCCAAGAGGTCCTTGAGGCCTTGAACCTCTTGGTCCTTCAGGTCAGCTGCTTCCCTTACACCCTGCAGACGCGGCAGTCCCGCATCAGCATCTCCAACGAGATTCATTGGCCTTCTACTGAAAGTCTGGTGAGTCTGTGTAACATAGAATCTTTCAGATTGGAGTCCAAGGATTCAGTCGAACACCAAATGCTTTTTTAGGGAGGAAACCAATCAATACAAATCTAAAAATGTGTAATAAATGTAGAAATCGGATTTATTTTCAACCTGGATTTTACTTTTTCAATTTGCGGCTCAGCTGCTCCCCCTGCTGGATGTGCTGTGAAATTACAAAAGACGCCAAATATTTACTTGAAGTAAAGTGACTTTGAGGTAGAAAATCACCATTTTTTAATAACTTGTGTTTAAATACCAGTTAAGAGTTTTTTGTTTAAAGACCCACTCTAATGAAAATCAGAGGTTTTTTAATGAAAAAAACTCAGAAATATTTGTTTAAAAAAGATCTCATGCTTATGTAGGAAATACATCCATTTCCTCTGCAGCGTGGATGGGAAAAACAGTCCCGCCCACAGCTCTAATATCTTAAGAACTGCTGCCGCTCTGCAGAATTTATGTCCCGTGATCAGAAAGTGACAGATTTGTATGGTCAACTCCTTCCAGCAGAGGGAGCAGTGTCCCAATGAGCTGGTGTACTTTGGCCTGAGGGACTACAGCAGCTCCCTGCAGTGGGGCGTGGCCAGCCCCATCCTGCGCTGCGATGAGGCATTTGAGAAAATGGTCCTCACTCTGCTGGAGAGGTTAGTTGGAAATTGCTGCGTTGAGAAGCATTCAAGTGGGTTAAAAAAATCATTTAAATAAACTCTGTTTTCCCAGACACTCTCACCTGCACAGCATGGTGGTCCGCAGCTTCCTGCTGATTCAGCAGTACACCGAGGCGATGATGGCTCTCACCTCCTCCCCGTCCCTGAGAGACCACATAACCCCAGAGACGCTGGCCATGGTGGAGGACCTGATTAACACTCCTAGCAAAGAGGGCTCACAGGGTTGCGGCCACATGCTGCTAGTGCGCGTCCCCTCGCTGCAGCTGGCCATGTTGGCCCGAGAACGGCTGGAGGACGTGAGGGACAAGCTGGGGCTGCAGCTCTGCTTCGCCGTGCTGCTGGGAAGTCCTGCGTCGGAGCTGAGCCTGTCCCGAAACTTCGTCAGTCGCCTCAAGGTGAGAATCGTTCCAGAGTCGTTTGACCTCTTTTCGGTCAGCTGCTTTTCCTCCACTTATTCAAACCAGCAGCTTTGCTCTCAGTTTAGATAGTTTCTATTTTTGTGCCTCTTTGCCTGAGCTCTAACCTGTGCTCCTGCAGGCATGGAGAGGCTGTGAAAATGAGGACTGGGTACCACACACCTATGAGGACCTTGAAGGGCTGCCCTGCATTGTCATCCTCACAGGAAAAGACCCTCTTGGAGAGACTTTCCCCAGGTAATACTCCAACGTCAAGCTCTAACCCCGGGTTCACACTTGTCCGTCTGCGCTGCGTTTCCGTTGCGATGCGTGGGGAGTTAATCGCCCAGGCCGTCAGTTGGTTTACATCGTCTCAGTGGCGTCTCTGATCCGTACCCCCCTCCCCTGTGGCTCCCGGGTCAATGGTTTGTCCCGCTCGCTTCGCTCATCCAAAAGTCCTTCTTCACTGAGGCCTCATAAATGCATGTTTTATGTCGTCAGTGCTGTTATGTTTTTGTACATCCAAAATTAAAAGGTTGTCATCGGTGGTGACAACGCACGTGGTGTCAACGTGTGTTATCACATGGGCATATCACCTAATGAATAAAATAAAGGTAAAGATAAAAATAAAGGTTTTATTTTGAAAGCATTAAGGAAGTTTTGTTTTCCGGGTCTCTGTCGACACGACTTGGAGTGCGAAGAGTCCGATGTCAGACAGAGCAGACATGACGGCGGCCATGTCAACATTCAGACCGATTATGGAGCGTTCTGGTTTTTTGTGTCAACGCAGACGGACCGGTGAAAATCAGCCCAAGCTCTACATGTTTTGCAGAATGAATGAATGTCATTCAGAAACTGGTTTGCATCCTCATGATTTCAAATATTGATCTGTAGCTGCTAAAGCCAGCAAATTCCTCTTAAATTCTAAAAATCTTCAGTCACCTAAAGCCATATAGCTCTACCTTAAAAAACAAGAAAAAGAAAGATCTCTTCTCATTTTCTAACTTTCCAGGTCTTTGAAATATAGTGACCTGCGCCTGATAGACTCCAGTTACCTGACACGCACAGCCCTGGAGCAGGAGGTGGGTCTGGCCTGCACCTATGTGTCCGTGGACGCGGTCCGGGACCCCAAGTTGGGGATGGCGTGTCGGGAATCAGATGCAGAAAAAGCTGCCACCAGTATGAATGATGGGGAAGAGCTGGAGAGGCCTCACAGCAATGGCAGCGCCGCAACCAGGACGTCAGGTGAGCCGGTTTAGACCACCGAAGTAGTTTTAAAAGATGAAGACTGAGATTTCAAACGTACAATTTTGGGTTTGAGAATTAAGAACAAAAGATTTTGCTTAAATTTGCTTGTTTTCCTGTTTTTTTCAGAAATTAGACATTTTAAAAAAAAACACTCTGATGCAAATGGTGTTTTTAGTGTTTAAACATGTTCTTGTGGCATTTTTTCTCATGATGTAGGACATATATTAACAAATGACCATTGGCTCAAAATTGCATTTCTAAGTATTTTCTTTTTTCAAATCATTTTAAATATGGAGCAGATTAAAAATGATCTTTAAAAAAAACATATTTTTATTTCTTTTTATTGAGAAAAACTCTCTCTGTGCTGCCGTGATTTAAAAAAAAGAAAGAAAAAACAAACAAGTAGTTCCCTACTCCGTCATTTAAATCACTTGTCCGTTCACGCCAAACGCAATATGTGCGTCAAATTCCCGCTTGTTTTTTTGTTCAAGATGCAATGTCTTATTGCATTGGAGACTTTATTTTCCCAGAATGCAACTGAAGCTTCATTTAAAGCTGCACATTTTTGGATAAAAAAATGAATAAGAGCCAGTTAGGCCTCTATGAAGGTCTCCCTCCTACAAAGTAAATAAGCAGACAAATCCAAGAATAGTGGTAAAACTGAAAATGTTGCACTTAATGTTAAATTTTCATTTACTACAGGTTCAAAAAACTCAAAAACTTCTTCTGAGAGGAAGATTTAAAAAAATCAATATAACTAGTGTGCCTCCTGACTTTCAAATATCTGAACAGATAAACAGAAATGTTTCATGTTTTACATGTTTTTCTGTTCATTACTCTTGTGTAAATCATTGTTTAAAATTATGTAAAATAATTACTATAGACATGTGAGCAATCAATTCTTAGTGTCAAAATAAATATGGTTAATTATTACTATTACTATACTAGCCTGTGGTTTTGTTTTTTGGGGGGGGGAAATTTGCAGTAAAAAGGCCCTTCGTATGACTCTGACCCCATGAAATACCCGCCACCCTCAAAAAGGTTGGTGATGCCTGATCTAAACTCTGATGTTGCTCGCTGTTTTTGCTGCACTTGTAATGTTTGGCTGGGGGTGTGATGGGCTGGTGGGAGAGAGTGTAAACAGAGAGCGCTCGGTAACGCCCACACTGCAGGGGTCATTTCTGCCCCTCTGCAGAAACTGCGTCCTACAAAACAAAGTTTTTTTCTTTTTAATATTTTGGTTAAATCATAACCACTGGTTAACCACTGGGCCACTGGACCGCTTTTAGAATCGATCAAAAGAGGACTGGAGTGAGACTTTGAAGCGTCTTTGACTTCAATTTGCTGCTTTTACAGTTTGACTTTAATCTCTTTCAGGCTCTCTGGTTGAAAATGGAGTGAGCTCATCTGACATCGCAGACTCCTTCCAAAAGCCCTCCACCTCCAGCTCCCACCCCGGGGATCCCGTCACCTCTGACATCGGCACCCTAACACAAGTATTCAAGCAGGAGTGCGACTCTCTTGGAAGCCAGCTTTCCTCCAACCCCTGTAAAGCCTCCAACGCCCTCCCGTCTCTTTACTCCAGCTCCTCATCTTCCTCCCCCTCCACATCTTCTTCCTCTGGCCAGAAGCCCAGCCAGTCCACACAGAGCGGCCAACCGCCGTCCTCCCCCAGAGTGTCTCCGCGGACAGTCATCCTGTCCAGAGCCGCTTACAACCTCTTGGCAGGGGAGTCGGCGAGTCAGCTGAGCTCCGTCTCCCTCCTGCCTCACGCAGATGTGTCCTGGAGCAGCCCGCTGAGGCCTGTTTTCACTCACGACCTGCAGGGGGCGGAGCAGAGCGCGCATTACCGCCAGTGGACCGTTGCTAGGCAGCACCATGCTGATTATGAAGCGTCACCGGTGCCCCATCCCAGACGCCTGCTGCTCAGTGGACCACCACAGGTAGCCAACACGAACACAAACACTCGGCTCAAAAATATCACATAAAAACACATTTATTTACTAAAATACTGTTGTTTTCTCCTTTGCCAGGTGGGAAAAACGGGTGCTTATTTACAGCTTCTGCGTCTCCTTCATCGAATGCTTATAAGGCTGTTGGAGGTAGATGTGTACGATGAAGAGGAGGAGCATGAGGAGGACGGTGAGCAGCACAGCAACTAACTGATCAATGATGGCAAACACGAGCAAAAATGATTCTGTAGATGATTTTTAATCCTTCAAACAAACACTAAAGTAAGACAGAAAATCTTTATAGATTCAAGTTACCAAAAAATAACATTTTTAAAGAAAATTTTGATTATATTTTCATAAAAATATTGGTCTCTGGGTGCTTATTTTAGCAAAACCTTAGAACTTTTCCTCAGTCTGTCACCTTTCTTTGGAAAGGATGTTGTCCTTTAATCTGTCTGTAATTTGCAGAAAGTACAGCGGTAACAACTGCAGGGAATTCCCAATGGCCTGATGTTGAGGAAATTCGAAAGATGCCCTTTGATCCCACCCCCCGAGATCCTAAGTTCAGGAAAGCCAGCCCCGTTTACTCCCCCAGGATCCCCAGGTTCTTCAAAGGTCAGAAAATTTGAGTTCCACAATTCCATCTGTAGATTCATTCAGAGTTATTTCAATTCCCACTTTGGTGCTTTGGTGGATGTTTCTGCAGACCTTAGGCAGGAAGTAGAAAGCCAAACGCCAACCAGGCGACTGACCAAGTCAATCCGGCTCAGTAGGTTTGCAGCTCACAACGCCTTTCATCACTGTGAGCAGTGTCACGCCTACTGCGAGGCAGGTCCTGCTGCACAGGTGAGACCCAGCATGCCCCCCCCCCCCGCAGAGGTGCTTTTGTCATCCCCTCTGGTAAAAACACGTCTGGTTTGCAGCTGTCGGAGTGCACCTTCCACGCTTTCACCTTCTCCTCGTCCATGCTTGGAGAGGAGGTCCAGCTTCAGTTTTTCATCCCTAAAGCCAAGGAGAAGCACTTCGTCTTCAGTCAGGAGGGCAGCCACCTGGAGTGCCTGCGTCTGCCTCTGGTGTCCGCAAAGGTTTGTTTTGCTCTGTCGGCACATTTGCACATATTTAGAGTTCCACTCCGATCATCTTTTGATCCGTTTTCAAGGCATTTTTTTAGGGATCTTTTAATTGTGATTGTCCCATTTTTAGGTTCCCCACAACAGAAATTTTGAGAAACAAAATCCTTGTCCTTGAGACGCGTTTTCTCAGTCTAAGACTATTTTGCGATTGAAAAACGTTTTTAAATAATATAATTTTTCTAAAAAAAAAAGGAAAATCTGACCTTTTTTAGTCTTTTTACTTTCTTTACAGTGTTGGAAATTCACCTCTGAGTTGTGGGTGGGACCAATGCTGTAGAGCAACCCCGCCCCCTTTCCATCACCTATAATTGAGCCAATATGTTTACATGCTTTCTCACAAAAAAAGCTCCTTTTCAAACGACATTTTGCTTCTGATTCGCAGTAATATGAATGAAGAAATACTCAGAAAAGCAGATTTAAGTTTTTATTTTCTCCATATTTGTCCTCCATCATCAGAAAAATGCCACAAAAACATCGGAGAATTTAGGATTTTGCATCATACTGTGGGAGGATAACTGCACAAAAACTGGGATTTTTCTGCAGTTATCCTCACACAGTATGATCAAAAACGTGGAATTTTACGCACACCGATCAACTAACGAAGACCTCCAGAGCATCAGCCGGTAATTCTTGCTCTTCGATTCCTTCAAGGATCCCGATCTTTTAAAAAGTCCGATCTTCACCCCGACAACGGGACGCCAAGAGCACGGCCTGCTGAACCTTTTCCATGCCATGGAGGGCACCTCTCACCTGCACATCCTGGTGATCAAGCAGTTCGAGATGCCCCACTACAGGAAGTACTGGCCCAACCACATCCTGCTCGTCCTGCCAGCGATGTTCAATAACGCTGGAGTGGGTAAGCAGCACGTTAGAAGCAGCAGGACGTTGTCTGACCGCAAAACCTCACAGAAAACAGATAAAATTAGGTTGAGGAAACATGTTGCAGTTGGTTCATTATTGATTTTCTTTTTTTAAAGTGTTTTTTCATTATAAAAAATTTATAAAGGAGCTTTCATTTTTATTGGAGGTATTTTTTTTTTACAGGACAGGTAATAGTAGGGGAAAGGTGATTTACGAGGGAGCCAATTAGATAAAGGGCTGGGAAAAGGGGTGTTTCCAACCAAAGCAGCTCTCCCAATCATATCAGCAGTCTTCTCTTTAACTGTGCAATGGTTCAGTCAAGGAGGAACTATTTTTAGAGTATGCAAGACCAATCTGAACCACAATAGTTGTGTAATGGGATTTGTGCAGCGTATTGCCTCCTCCAGCTATTCTGGTTGCAGGACATCAAAAGCTGATTAATGATAAATGGTGCTGAACTTGGGTCTTCAGGTGCTGCTCGCTTCATGATCAAAGAGCTGTCGTACCATAACCTTGAGCTGGAGAGAAACCGCCTGGAAGAGCAAGGTGTCAAAAGGCAAGATGTATGGCCTTTCATTGTGATGATGGACGACTCCTGCGTGCAGTGGAACGCCCACCAGTCAGCAGATGGAAGGTATTGAACAAGAATCTACAGGGAAGAGTTAAGATGGTGTCAGAAAATATAGAAAAAAGACAAGAAAGCAGTTTTAAAGCTTTCTTTGAAGGGAAAAAGTCTAAACACCAAGAGCTTGTTGTCTATTTGTACATTTATTTTCAGTTTTTGGAGTTTGTAGCCCAAAAGAAGCTGAAAACATCATTAACCCTAAGTAGTCCTGGGCTCTTTTGAGTGTTTTTTGCTGCTTAGCTCCATTAATTTACCTTTAAAACTCCTGCCTTTTTAATATTAATAATATATTTTTTTGCATATTACACATTTTTGATCATTATATTACACAAATGCTTCACAGAGAACATGAAACTATACAAAAAAACAATTCCATATCAAAAATCTTGTCTTTTTTTTTATTGCAAAAATAACAAAAAATGAGAGAAATTTCTGTTTTTGTTTTATAAAAAAGATCAAAAGTGTAAAGTTACATAAAAAAGTGGAAATGCACCACCAAACAAATCAAGAACAAGTTGAAAGCAATGTAAAAAATGCATGAAATGAAGACGCCCTCCAGTGGTGGCTGTCTTCAGCTGCACTTTGCTGTCTTCACCACAGGAGCGCCCTGTGCACCGACACGGACAGATGTGCAACAGCTTAGCTTTATTCTCAAATGTCTTTTTTCTCCAGTTTAGACATTACAGAAACACAACGGAATGACATTTCTATGTAACACCAGAGTCAGCTGTTTACGTAATAATCTAACTTCAAGTTTCGTTCATAGGTTGGGAATCCTTTGGTGTAAAAATAAAAAAATATATTTTTTTTTGAAACATAGAGTAGATATTTATTTCTACATAACCTGTAATGATCTCCAAGGAGGTTGGACACTCGTCTTTTGTCGTCTCCTCTGGTTTTTCATCTTCAGCCCGGTTAGAAGAATCGTCTACCTCATCATTGGTTTCAAGATCCAACAACTTACAATCTTTTTCTAAATCAGCCTATTCATCAAAATCCCTCAGCACATCCGTCACAGGCTGGGATCCTCATCATGCATGTGCTTCAACTCTTCAGTCATTCTTTCCTGATTTTGCAGAAAGGCAATTAGTTCCTTGAACCAGTAGTACCTGCCACTTCCAACTCATGAAGCGGCCATTCTTTCCTCCCTCCGTGTGGGAGCTCACCTTCCAAGGGGATTGTCCATGGCAGCTTGGTATTCCAATGTCAAAGGCAATGAAGACTTTATTCCCACACCGATTTTCTAGTGCGTGGAAAATCCCATCGGCAGTCCCATAATTGTACAGATGGAGACCTCTGGTGACTTTGGTTTCAAGACTGTCTAGGAGGTGAAACACCTTTGACTTCCTCAGAACCCGTTGGTTTCTCTCTGCTTTTGCAAAACGTCCCAGTCTTTCTTCCACCGGTGAAAGTTCTTCTTATACTGATTATGAGTGATGTTGGTTTCAGTTGGATGGTTGGTGGAGGTGTGGCTTGAGGTGGCACTGGAGTTTTCGGTTGTATTTCTTGCTCAGATACGAACACACTCACAGAAAAACTCTGAAAGATTACTTGTTGCCACTATTACAAAGTGGTAGTGAAATATCAAGCGTTTGTCTTCATTTGAATTCCTTTGTTCGTATTGGCTTATTGTCAATTCCTTCAGCACCACTAACAAAGACAGCGGTGGCTTGTAAAGTGAAAGAGGAAAAATGTATTTAGGATTTTGTTAATTATGTTTCTTAACACTCATGTTTATTTCAAACCAAGAAAACATCACGTTAAATTTGAATGAAAACTGATAATAATGGCAGATTGCCGTCGTTCCTATGCCACTGAAATCAGCCGATGTGATTTGCAAACGCACACATAGACTGCTAAGGGTTAAAGAAGTACATTTTCTGAGGAAAAAGGGACTACAGCTGAAGTTAAATAACTAGTAAGTGAAAAACAATGCATCTTTTTCTCAATTATTGGCTGTCAAAATGTGAACTGATGTAAAACCAGAGGGTTTCTCTCATTTTAAGCAACAAAAATACAAGAAAAACACTAAAACGTTTGAATAATTTAATTAAAGACTTCAAAATCAGAGTTAAACGGAGCTCAGATGCCTTCCCAGCTAAAGTTCTTAAAGTCTGTTTAGAGTTTTATTAACTTCTTCTAAATCAACCACGTTTGTTTGTTTCTCAGTGACGCCTCAGATCCAAGCCCGTCGTCGAACAACGTGTCGTTGAAGTCGGTGCTGCAGCACATGGAAAACACCCCGAAAATCCTACTGTACGCCATGTGCGGGATCTCCAAGTGGTGCAGCAGCCTGGCCAGCAAGACTCCTAGCAGGCCCTTCAGTCGATGCCACCTGCACGACTTTGTCATGCTGAACGTGGACCTGACGCAGAACGTTCAGTATGACCTTAACCGGTAGGTTTGGGAAACGGACGAATGAACCGCACGTTTTATATTTTTGTCTATTGACGCTGCTTTTCTCCTGCAGTTATGACTGTGAGGAAGTGGACATTAACCTGAGGATTAACAGCAGTGGCTTACTGCTGTGCCGCTTCAACAACTTCAGCCTGATGAAGAAACACATTCCAGTCGGAGGAAACAAGGATTTTGTAGTCAAACCCAAACTGATGGTACTTGTCTTGATCAAAAGTTTTCAAATCTTTTTTTAAATTAATTTTCTTATTGTAATACTGTTCCTAATGTGCCCGTCATGACAGGAAATTGAGAATCCAGCAACATTTATCCCATCCCAGTACGTCTGCGCCCCCGACAGCGAGCAGACCCTCTTAGATGCTCCGGCCCAGTTCCTGCTGGAGAGGTTCCTGCTGAGCTGCAGCCACAGACTCTTTCCAAAGGCGGTCCGGAACCGAAACAACCCAGTTCTGTCCATTGACAGTTACCTCAACCTCAGCCCGGAGGTAAGATGTCCCTGGATCAGGGAAGCCCAATACAAGGATCCCGATTGACGGGTTGATCGCGGGGGGAGTGCGGGTAAATCGCGGACCATCAAAAAGATTTTTTTTAAAAAGCCAATCATCATCCTTGCTATGAAGTGTGCTGCTTGATTGACAGGCAGAACGGCCAATTGAACATTCAATGATACATTCGTCAATGCACTTGCGTGTTCCCACTAAACTGATTCTGCTAGCGGATCTGCCGTTATCTTTTACTCCTAAACTTCAGAAAGGTGTGAGCGATCAGTTTCAGACTCCTAACACTGGCTGTAGTTGCTAACTCGCTTTAGCAGTGACTTTGAGTAACTCAAAAAGAACCTTGAACAGAGCGCACACAGAACGTACACCGTGTGCTGGGGCGCCGTTGACTTGACAACTACAAACACACGGGTCCAGTTCAACGAGCTGTGGAAGGGAAAATGACAGAAGAACTTACTATCATGTCGTAATCTCACATATTCATCTAAATGTATAAATTTAATTCTAAATTAGTGAATGATTCATCTTACAATCTACTTTTCCTTTAGTTCTACACATTTACGTACGTAAATGTAAACAATTAAAAAAAATCCTTATTTAAAATTGGTTCATTTAAGCAGTAACAGAGAAAATCAAAAGTAAAATTAAAGAAACCAACTTGAAAGAATTTGTGTACATTTATCTTCATTTCATTGAAGGGAATAAGTATTTGATCCCCTAAAACAGTCCATCACTCAGACTCCAAATGTAATGCTCGGCTAGGACGAGAACAGACCCAAGTGCTGAAACCCAGAAAAACAAACACTGGAGATGGCGAGAAAGGATTTATTTCAAAGTCTATGGTGGTTGAGAGGCTGGCATCGGAAATGTTACCGGAGATGGAGTAGTGAGACGTAGAGATGGAGGTAAGGTTCATCGGAGGCAATGTTGAGAGGCGAGATGAAGGTAAGTGGAGCTTGGCGTAGGGAGAACGGGCTTGGCGTGATGGAGCAAGGAGAAGATCTTGAGGAGGAAGATCTTTTGACTGGACCCAGGACTTGTGGATGAAAGATCTCTGTAGGCAGATCGAGAGCTTGAGTTAGTCAAGAGCATAAATGTACGAGGCTTGAGATTAGTTTCGACTATATATGCACCATAGAGGTCAACGAACTGGCGATGAATACTGGACTGGAGCCATCTTTAATACAGGAGTGGGTGATGAGGTAAATGCCGACAGCTGGGTCAAATCTGGAAGAAGCAGAGAAGGGAGGGGGAGGAGAGGACTCCCGGAGGTACCATGACACCAAACTCTCTAAACTGGGAAAGACTCGAGAGTTTTCAGTGGTTTGAAGGGTGAAGATTGTAGATCTGCACCAGACTGGACTGGACTACAAAACCATCAGCAAGAAGCTGGAGGTTACCATGACAACTGTTGGTGCAACTGGGCCAAAACTAAAGAACATGACCATCAATCCACCTGTTGGTCTGGATGGGGGGAGGATCCCCACTGTCCTGGGGATTCACACCATCCCCACTGTCAAGCACGGAGGTAGAGACATTATGGCTTGGGGTGTCTTTCTACACAAGGCTACTTCAAGGTGTGTATGGGAGGATGGGCAGAGCCATGTACCATCAAATCTTTAACGAGAACCTCCTTCCCTCCATTAGGAATGGGTCATGGATGGCTCTTGCAATTGGATATTGACCCGAAACATTCAGCCAATGACAAACAAGGAAAGGCTGAAGAAGCAGATCAATCAAGGTCATGACGTGGTCCAGCCAGCGGCTGGGTAGCTTGGTTGGAGCGGCTGGGTAGTTTGGTTGGTAAGGTAAAGGGCTACAACGCAGGAATCCAGGGTTCAATTCCCGGAGTGGAACAAGCAATGGTACTGGGGGCAATTACCATATCAATGGCGAACAATTCACCCAGTGAGGGTTCTTAGGCAAGACCCTTAACGCTACTGCCTCCCGGGCGCGGCTTGTCTGCAGCTCACCGCTCCCCCAGGGGATGGGTCAAATGCAGAGAACAAATTTCACACACCTAGGTGTGTGACAGAAAGTAGCACTTTCTTCTTCTTCTTCAGTCTCTGGACTCTCCAGCAAGAGGGTTCAAATGTATATTTCCCTCAATGAAATGCAAATAAATTTATGTAAAATCTTTAAAGTCAATTTATTGATTTTTGTTGTGGTTTTCTGTCTCTCGCGGTCCAGATGAACCTACCATTAAGATGACCGATAGTCAGTTTCTTTCTAAGTGAGCAGAATTAGCATTCTCTCACTTGTGTCATTCTCTGTAAATATGGTGGTTCTTTTGGAGCTGGTCGCTTCAAAAGTAGCTTGTGTGCCAAAAAAGTGTGGGATCCCCTGCCTCAGAGTTCACACTCGCTTAAACAAAACTCATTATATATATATATATTTATATATTTATATATATATAAACACAATTTTTTTTACTTGTCTTCTGCATTAGATGGAGAAATGATTATTTGCTGCACAGAGAAGCCAAGTTTTGCCTTCTGTTTCCCTGAGAACACTCTGACCTGCTTACATCTGCAAACACTGAATGCCAACACTGCAAAGAAAGAACTGCTGATGGTTGTTGCTCTGCAGGGAAACATTTTGCATACATAAACACTATGTTTCTGTTGGGATTTTTGATTTTGTGTACATTTGCTTGTAGCAGGCAGCTGAACTGCTGTTTGTTTTATGACAGAGATGGTTCCTGTAATTCTCTAGAGTTGCATTATTTAAACATCCCTTGTCTTTGTGCAGATCTCTGTGTGCTACATCAACTCTCGCCCACACTCCACCAACCTGAACCATCAGGGTCTGGTGTTCAGCGGCCTGCTGCTTTACCTCTGCGACTCCTTTGTTGTCTCTGGACTCCTGAAAAAGTTCCGTTTCCTCAAAGGTGACGCTCAACCGGCCCTGTCATTTTGTGCACGCAAAAAGCAAAAAGGTCTAACTTCTGCCCCCCGACTTGTGTCCGCAGGCGCCACTCTCTGCGTGATCTGTCAGGACCGCAGCTCCCTACGTCAGACCATCGTCCGACTGGAGCTGGAGGACGAGTGGCAGTTCCGGCTGCGGGACGAATTTCAGACGGCCAACTGCAGTGAGGATCGACCCCTCTACTTTCTGACCGGACGACACGTTTGAACAGCTCAAGGGTTCAGCTGGAAGACAGAATAAAGGGCAGACCACGCGAGCAACCGCCTCTCTCTCCAGGCCCTTGGACGTTTCTGTTCTTACCTGTGGCTCTTGGTAGGGTCCAGTCTGACTCATCTCTATGCCGAAGAGAAAGAAAAACACAACTGAATTTGAACTTTTCTTGTTGCCCTTTTCAAATATGAACACCCTCCAATCAGACGGGACTACTTGAAGACTGCGCGTGTTCATAAGCTTTAAATCCAGCATGTCCACTTCTGGATGTGCGTGTTTATCTCAGGGTTTTTGGAAAAATGGGAGATTTGCTGGACGCGGCTCGGAAGCAGGTTCAAAGCGTAGATTTGGTTTGAACTTAACTCGGCGCCAAAGACTCAGCTGCACCTTGCCTTTCCCCCCCTTTTTTCCCCGTGTCTGTCCCGCCTGCTCTGCCTCGTCTTAACTGTTACTAAAATATAAAGAGATTTTAGCTTTTGTTGCATTTCTATAATCATTACCAGTGGGATTGGAACCATGTAATCCAGCACATGTAAATGTTTCTTTTGTGCCTCTTAAAAATGTCCATGCCATTGATAATCTTCGATGAGACGCTGTGTGACTGGATTTTCCAAATGATTGTCTGTCGTCACAAGAGAAAGTTTACAAGTTGTAACTTTTGAAGAATGTACCGCCCCAGTGTTGTTTTAAGATGTAAATCACTCATGTTTGAGCAAGACTTGGAGACAAATTGTGCTGATGGAAATGCCCTTAAATCAGATGAATTCGAGTCATAATCCAGCTCCTTCACTGCCACGGATCCCGCCGGGCTCTTCGGCTCCTTTTGTGGGAGTTGTCCGGCTCTTTGTACTGCGCCAGCTTTGGCTGCCATTCCTGTACTTTGAACTGGTTTCAAAGGGCAGTCCAAGAATAACCGCTGCCAAAAGCAGCTCACCGGGTCAGTTTATATACTTGAAAGTGTTTTGTTTGTGTGTCTTTCTCCACAGGGTTGCCCAAAGATTGTCCCTTAAGTGACGTTTTACACAGAAACCACCCATTTTGGCAGAAATTGGGATTACATTTGGACTTTGGTTCTGTTTAAAGTTTTGTTTACATTAATATATATCTTCCCATGTAATTTCTTTCAAGACTCATGTTGCCAGTTTCTATTCTTTCTGCATTTCATGTTGCAGACGAGAAGAATCTACCTAGATTTATCTATAAACAAATGTCCCTCTTTGTTCTTCTACTTTATTTTCTTGTATATTAAATTTGTGTCCAAGAGGGATTTTTAAGTTATTTGATGCGAGTTTTGGACTAAGAATCACGCCGGAGTGTGCCGTTTGGTCGCGCGTTAAAAAAAGGGCCTCCCTCCCTTGGAAAACCGTGGTGGACGGCTTTGCACAGACGGAAGAATGGTCGATCGGTTGAATGTCACTGAGAGTCGTAGTGAACTTGCACTATTTCAAGTTTAAAGTTTATCAGCAGAACAGTTGCTCCCCCTTTGTTGTCGTTTTCCACTGCTACACAGAATCGGCTTCTCCTTTTTGTTGATTGAAGACTTTCTTATGCAACTTGCTCTCACAATCGTCACGGTTTGATGTGTTTGTGCAGCCTCGCGGTAGCCTTGGTGCCTGGTTGATCTACCTCATGTTTGCCATTGTGGTTGCAGGCTTTGGATATTGTAATACCAGTAGAGCTCTGCTATTGATGTTGAAAATTGAAGATTGTAATTAAAGGACTTCTACATCATATCATTGATTTTTTTATTGATTTTTTTCCCCCAAAAAAATCTCTTTGAGGCTGTGGAGCAAATGAAGTTTTGGTAGACATTTACGTGAATTGCCCCCTGCACATGTAACACGTTGCTCATTTGACTGTTGCACTTTGTGTGCAGACAGCCGAGCACAAACAGCAGAAACCCGGTTTGCCACAGCTGCCAGGATTACGTTTCAGCTGCAGCAAAGTGACTAAATCTCTGGCTTAAAGGACTGTTGCCAGTGTATCTTATGAATCCTAATATTGGGTCAGCGTCATGGAGGATGGAAGCCATCATTTGAGGAGCTTTTAGGCAGAGTGATGTTTTTGTTTGCTATTAAAAAGCCAAGTTCCTAACTTGCAGCGACTGGGATTTTATGAAAATGTCTGAATAAACTTGATATCAACATAAACTGTTTTCGTTAAGACCGTGTCACACATGTACATTCGGCACATGTTGCACTGGAGGAAAATTGGTCATATGTGGGGAATGTGAGAAAAGTTGTGGTCTTCACATGACATTTTTTACAAATTTAAAGTACCATAAACCACAAAAGAAAAATGGGAATGAACCACGAAAGAACATGAAATCGTAACGTGTGAGAACATGAGCCGTGGCGTAATCATTGGCGCTTATTTATAAACAATCATACGCCTTACTTAATTTTAATGTGATATGAGCGCTGATCCGCGAAATAAGTTTACATTGGTGATGGCGCATGAAAGCCCATTAGACATACGTGGAAAGGTCGTGCAAAGCCACAAATTTGCGTCTCGCTAAAGTCATGCACAATTGCGTAAGCTTTTCTTAATAATTGTGTATAAACTACTTTAACTACGCATAAACTGCGAAATTCTCAACCCACCAAAGATTTTGAACACTTCAAAACCAAATTCACGTAAAGACTCGTCGGCCGAAACTCTCGATGGACATCTGCGCACATTGACGAATGACGAACGCTAAGAAACACGCATGAATTACGTACATATCATGATAGACCGAAATTTCATACGTGGAAAATGAGCAAAATATACATAGTGGCTGGGTGACACAGCCTTGATGATTTTGCATAGGAAATATGTCAAATATAACCATTAATCAATAAATCAATTTCTATTCCAACAATCCAACCAGATTGATCTTTCTGAAGCAAGTTGGTACCCAACTCCACTCAAACCATTGTAATATTGTAAAATCAAACAAATCAATTATCATCGATATTGGAAAATACCATTTGGATTCAGGTACGGTAGGTTTATTTTACTATGAGGTAAAAACAACCAAGTGCATCAGCAGTCGACAAACACACGCGGATGTGATGCAGCAAAAATGGATCAGGCCACGAATTTAGCAAAGTCATGTGACCATACATTGTGCTAGAATGTTCTAATAAAGTTCTCTTTGGATTATTTGGATGTGGGCTGAACTTTAGGAAACTAAAATGAGAATGGACTTGAATACAGATGAAGATACTCATTTCTGGCAAAAACTTGTTTTTCTTCCTTTTTTTCCCTTGAGGTTTTAGCCCAAAGTTTGTCTTTTTGTCCATAACTCTGCAGCAGAATTATCAGTCAGTGGTTAATGCAATTAGTATACATGCAAACAATAACTATGATGAAATTAAAGTTTAAAACGGAGTAGTTCTGACCACTTGGTTGGAACTTGTAGCAAACTTTAAAGGAAACATCTCCATTGGCATCCGTACATCATCATCAACGTAAGCTCATCTGTCTGCGGGTTTTATTGGGGTTGGACTGGAGGTAAGTGGAGTGGTTGAGGGATTAGCCTTTCATGGATAACATCCACCACTGCAGCGATGCATATCCCCTCAGCAGCTAAGCCGGCGAGTGTGGATTGAGTCAATTCCAGAGACCAAAAAACTGGCGTGACGCGACGCCGCATGCGTGCAGCCCAGCAGTCACACGTAGGTCACGCATTAAGCTAGCTCACAGGATGGACTATCAAATGTCTGACAAGGCTGCATTTCCAGATGGGTTTTTATCCGCCAGTTAGCCTGAAGATTTACACTCTTTTCCAGAAAAAGACACAAATGTGGACAGAAAGCAGCTGAACTTTGGTTTTCTGACCTTTAGATTGAGCATTAACCAAACTGCCTTTAGACATGGGGAACTTTCTGTTCTTTGTTTTTAGTGTTGTTTGTTTGTAGGGCAACAATCGTGTCCAAAAGGAAAATTTACATGCAATTTGTGTATATATATATTTTTCCTTTTATTTGCCTATTGATGCAAATACACGTCAAACCACTGCTGCTCCAAACATACCTTACATTAGCATCTACGTGAAAGAAAAGAAACAAGAGAAAACTCAATAAATTTAGGTATCAAGGAGTTAATATCATTAGGGCAATTAAAAATATTGAATCATTTATATAAAGTCCAACTGCATTTACAAAAGTATCATCAAAATGTCCTTTGTTGTATTTCTCTTGTCCAAAAACTGCCTTAAGTTAGTTTTTTTTGCAATTAATAACAATTTTATTGATAAAATCAAACTTTTAGGATCTCTTTCAATAAAGAGACTAATATGGAAAGTGAAAATAAATCATTATTTTAACCAAATTGAAAATCATAAATGTCTTCAAAATTTAATTATTAGTTTGATCCTCAGCTCTAAATACCATAAAGGGCATTGGAAATAAAAACACGAGGCTACATGACTTAGAATTTGTTTAATTGTTTAATGAACACAGCATATTACACATAGGTCAGTAATGTAAATATACTAGTCCTACCATAGAGATTGTTTTGAAATTTAAAATCTTATTGCTGCACCTTTCCAATGATGTGCATCTTTTTATTTTTTAAGGTGATGCAGAAAAAGGAGAAGCTGAATCCCATGAGACAGACATGTCTTTTGTGCTGCAGATTACAAAGTCATGTTGAGGTTCAGGACATGATGACCAGACTCATGCTGCCTAATGGACACTCCGCTCAGCAAGCACTTAAGTCCCACCAAGAAGACAAAAAGCGGATGTGGAAACCTCTCATTAACCAAAGTCTGAGCGTCCCTCACGTCTGCCTCAACTCATTCCTTGATCACTTTAGGCAAAAATGAAGGAAATGACATTTAGTTTCACTAATGAGCGGTAAAATAGCATTTTGAACAGATAAAGTGCACACTTTCTCCTCTTGTTTGCCAACATTTTCACCAAAAAACCTGGTCGGTCTTTGTTATTGCCTTTCAGATACTTTCTTCACACGGACGCCACGTCAGCGCTTTGCATAAAAAAAGAGGACGCAACAACTCAAATAGTGCAGTTTTACATTCCTTGTCACAAAGAAATGTCTCGTCACCCACCGTTAGGTAAAAGTGAAAAATAAAAAGGTTTGTGAAGAATGAAGACACATAAACTAATTTGCTTTCTTGGTGAAGAGATGACGCCTTCGTTGTGTTAAATGTGAAGCTACAGCCAGCTAACATGCAGTGTCTGTCAGAAACTGTGGTCTGAGGCCTGATGAACGCTCTCAGAAGAAGAAGAAGAACTCTCTAAATAGTACGTTTTGGAGAAGACAAGAAAGTTACGTCAGGTCAGAAAGAAGAAAGTAAAGCAGGTGACTGCTTTACTTTCTTCCACACCTGAGGGTGGGCGGAGCTGAGCAGCTGCTGGCAGTAACCTCAAATGTAACAGCAAGTCAAAAAGGTCATCACACGGTGAGTTATCAGTTAAATAAATACGTTGTAATGTGTAAACAATGTGATTACACTGAACAGAAAGAGGAAGACACAAACTAGGAGAGTCTCTGACACCAACAGCGAGGCTGAAAATGATAAAAGAAAGAAACTCCCTGAGGGCTAAAATCATCAGGATGTTTCAGAAAGAACCAGCACATCCTCGTGTGTTGACTTGAGCTAAAAATGATTGCAAAACACGACACTGTTGTTCATCTCTTTTCACATCGCAGCTCCATTTGTTCCTAAGCCATTTCTGAACAGTGAAAAGCACGGATAAACCGTGAGGACGGTTGGCTTTGTCAGTTGTTTTTCTTGATCGTGTGCTGTTTTGCGTTTTCTGTCACACCAGGTTCAGGTTGTCAATCACACACAAAGCTGTCCTGATTTGTGTTTAAAGTCCCACTATTTTCAAAGCATTCCAGTGGTCTTTTATTCATGATTAGGCCGATTTTAGGCAAAATCTTAAAAAAAAAACCTGTGTCATTTTCTAGAACAGTTTCTGCAGAGCAGCAGTTGTTCATTAGTTGTGACTGTTGGCGTAGAGCAACACCGCCCCCCTTCCCCTCCCTGTAGCTGAGATCTCAGAGCAGAGAAGGCGTGTATTTTCCACGTCACAAATCCGATCTTTTTCCTACGGCATTTTTTTTTTGCCTGCTCCTGATTCACAATTAGTTGAATAAATAAATACTCAGAAATGCAATGTGTAGGTCACATTTCTTTATATATGCCCTCCATCAGAAAAATGCCACAAGAACATGTTAAAAAGACCAAAAAATACTTTTTTTTGCTGAAGTTTCAATTTAAAAAATCAAAAGGATCATGAATACATTGTCATCTGTTTGTCAGTCCTTTTGTTTCTCCAGGGGTTTTGTCAAGATAAAACTTAATCTGATGTTCAAGTTTCTGACATGAAGCCTAGTTTCCTATATTTGTGTCCTGCACCACCAACTCCACACAAAAAAACGACAAATTCAACACAACATATGTTCAATGAGTCTAAAAGGAGAAAGGATGCACCTTTTGCTTGTTGTAGAGATGGGCACAAAAAGAATGGATGGATCTCAATTAATACAAAAAAAACAACCAATGAAAAGCTAGAAGTCACTATTCCATCTACAATCTTGATTTAATTAGAGGTCCCGTATTAATATCAGGTGTGCAGACCTGCTCCAACCCAGGGATATTTTTAAACTGAATGAGACCTACTTTGCTTTCCTCTCTGGGTTCAGGAAAAATGAAGGTCTCTGAGCTTTTGCACGATAGAACGGACCACACATGCAGAGCCACTGCAATGAAAATGGTGTTTTTAACATGTACCTGTGGCATTTTCTCTGATGATTGGGGGACATATATAAAGAAGATTCTGCTTAAAATTGCATTTCTGAGTATTCCTTTATTCAAATCACCATGAATCAGGAAAAGTAAAAACACGCTGGACGGGCCACAACCCGGTCTGAGGTAGCATCTGGCTCAAAACTTTAAAAAACTCCTGCCACTCTGCGGAAACTGTCATAGAAAACAGCGCAGTTTTTCTATTTGGCCTAAAAACAGCATCAGAGTGGGAGTCCTTCAACACGGGATCAGCAGACTTTGCTCTAAAGTTCTAATCCGGTTCTTTCTAAGGTTTGATCTGTGCATGTTTTGTTATTTTGTAAGACTAAAAAGGGGGAAAACCAATATGCGCTCCAGCAAACTAACAGTCTAGATGTGTCATGCTTAGAGTCACAAGCATTTTACTTCCTGCAGTAGTGTTTTTTCTGTTTTGTCTGTAATAATGTCTGTCAGTGGAATTAAATACACAAAGTCATAAAGTGCCACTTTATAATGCAGAAAGGACAAGGAATTGTGGGTAGATTGGCGTCCTTTTCCTACTCATGGAGTTGATCCTAAGTTAAGGTGATGTCAAAGAGAGCTTTGGACCCATGTTCTTTGAAATCTAGTGACCTAGAGCAGACCTCATGGTGGCTGTAACTCAGATGTTTCCAGGTCTTTTTGTGGTCCAAACAAAAGAAACCCCCAAAAATCACAATAATTTCCATAGAGAAAAAGCGATAAAGTTTGGAATGAAGAAATATCCTAATGTGGAGACGATGAGCAGAATTTGATGGAGCAGAAGTTGGAATGAGGGAAGGGGAAAATGAAGGAACACTAAAGGCGAGTTCTTTCATCACGAGAGGTCTTTGAGTTGGTTTCCCTTTTCAAAGACCGCCTTTGCAAACTGCTTGAAGACTCGGTCCATATAAGTGCTATGACGCGGCCACAGACCCTCCAGGAAACCAATATGGCCGCCGTGACAGGTGATGAGCAAGGCCAGGTTGGGGTTCTGCTTCACTGCCTCCACTGGAATGGCTTCAAAACAAAATGTTTACATCTTTTGAAGTAATTTTGAGGCACAGCAATTAAACATATCAGCATACATACATAAAATATGCTGTGAAACAAAACAGACGATTCACATGGACAAGTGACAACTTCATCCTCACAGATGAAGATTACACAGCATTTATGACAATTAAGTTACAAGGAATTTTAGTAGACACCAAGTCTGTGGACGTCTAAAATTGATCATTTGAATCTTGATGTTTAATTTTTGTTTCTCAGGATTTTACCAATTTATCATTCTGTCCCATGGCTGTCCTGAACCGCAAGAGCACGATTGATTTTGCAATCCTTTCTTTCTTTCTTTTTCTTTGTTTCTTTCTGCGTCTTTGTGGAAAAATTTCTTAAAAAGGAGAAACCATGAAACCAAAGAAACTAAACTAAAGCACATGAATCCAGGGACGTTGATGGCAAAGTCTGACATGTTTCCAATTTTTACGTTTTTCCCACAATATGGGGGGAAAATAGTTTTGATTTCTGTAAATTACTTTAAAAAATAAATTTATTTGAAATGTTTTTTTTCCAAGCAATCAATTGACGTATCAAACTTAGGATAATTAGACATAAAATGAAAGATTGCTTGAAAGGGAGTGGAAGGAAGCGAACTTATATAATCTCACCCCTGTTCTACCGAAGCCATTTTATTACATGATTGATTGATTGATTGATTGATTGATTATCCGGTTCATAACTTTTATCAGACTGAATTAAGAATTCTTGGGTATCAATAGGACCGGAAGCTTATTTGAGCTTTCTTTTTCTTTTTTTTCCCAGAAAGCGGAAAGAGGAAGGTATCATGGACCATCGCTGATTAGTTGATGATGTTTGTCCATCATTTCAATCAAAAAAATGTTAGGCACGAAGCAATACTGAATACCGTCATCCAATCAGGGATGTTCCATAGTACCTACTGTTTCCGGTTTCTCATTGTGTTTCATTTTTCTAACATTTCATTTTTGTTTCTGAAAATGTGTTTCGTTTTCGAAAATGTAATGCTGTTTTTTAAACATTTGTTTTGTCCTATTTTAGTTGTCGTTGTGATCTTTAAGATGTCTTTTCGTTGAGTGATTTGTTGATGTGATTTTTACTTCAATCTATGACCTCCTAACTCCTCCAGCTTTATTGGGAGGCTATTCGGGGGGAAATTTTGGCTTTAAAGTTCTAATCGTTCCCCTATTGGCCGCACATGTTTTGCTAGAATTTTGTAAAAAAAAAAAAAATGAAGCTGAACAAAATGAAAATATTATAACACAAAACCTCTCTTGCCAAAGAAAACCAAAAGTTTACTTTGGGAGATTCTCCTAAAAATTACATGGAACTGTTCGTCACCCCCAGGCAACCGAAACATAAAAAGGTTGCTATGGAGATAAGACCAACAGTAAAGACGCCATTTTGGAAAAAGTAGTTTTTTTTAATGAATTCTTCCTGTGCAGCTCTGATCAGGATGGCGAAGGCAGAAAAGGGAGAGGATGTAAAGCAGCAGTGGGCATTCTTTTATAACAATTTATCCTTTTTCGATATTATTTTAAGTATACCAAACCACTTTGTGCACTTTTAACTATTTATTAAAACCATTGGTAAACTGCTGAATAAATTTTGGTCCAGCCGACTCACCGTGCGATGGAGAAAAGACGTCATCAGCAGCGTTCAGACAGAGCATTGGCACCTGCACAGATTTCAGCTTGTGGACGGGACTGGCATCGTGGTAGTAGTCTTCGTTGGTGCGGTAGCCAAACATGATGGAGGTGAACCTCTCGTCAAACTCTCGGATGGTCCGAGCCTGAAGGGAGACAGAAAAAAACCTTCTCACTTCTGCTTTTGCCCTTCGGAGTTAAAGAACGAGATCTCCGGTAGGCAACTTTACCTTCATGACATGATCAATGTCGTAACACTTTTCAAGCACTGGTCTGTGTCTGCAGAAAAGATCAGTCATGAAACTGTTTCAGTTAACTCATTTCCTTCTAAAACCCCTTTAAAAAGTGGCTTTTTGTGTCCTCATATTTTTTCTTAAATGCTTTGGCCTTTAACAAGCGACAAAAAACAGACAATAAACTTCAAAGATTGTCTTGCAAATGCATTTTGTGTGCTAGCAGCAGGATGGTGGTAATCCTGCTCTGGCTGACCTGTGCACAGAGGCCTGTAGGCAGCTGGTGAGGTAGGAGTTGAAGAGGAAGCGATCCAGGGGTTTTTCCAATGAAGCTGTGCACTCAAACACATCCCAGCCCGCTGAGAAGACCACAACCCCCTTTAGGCAGGTTTCTCTGCCCTTGCGCCCCAAATAGTTGGCCAGCATCATCCTGAACGACGAGAGAGGAAGGGACAGACGGGGGAGAATCCACTTCAGACCAATCCCTCAATTCTAGGGATTAGTGTTGTGTAACAAAAAAAAAAAAAACATACTTTGGCATGCAACACTTAAATTTTAAGTTCCTATTTTGACCTGACCAGCTTTTAGAGAAAGAGTCAATTTACTAATAAAGTCAGGTTCTATGAAAAGCCTCGGTAAGAAACTTGGAGAAGGTGCTGAAAGCTGTAAGTACCCCCCCATGGAGACGCCAGCAGCCATGATTGGAGCAGCCACATAGCTTCTCTGGACGTGCTCAATAACAATCTCCAGGTCCTCGGTGTTGGCTGCACAGTAGGTCCTCGGGGTCTGACAAACAAGAAACCCTTCATTAGTCATCACCACAAGAATCAGGACATCTTTATGTACACGTGTATGGAAACTTAGTGGCCATTTAAGTGGGCACACCTGCTCGTTTACCCACATTTCTAATCAGCCAATCACACGGCAGCAACTCAAAGCATTCAGGCACGTAGACACGGTCAGGACGATCTGCTGCAGTTCAAACTGAGCATCAGAACGGGGAACAAAGGTGATTGAAGTGACTTGAATGTGATTGTTGGTGCCACATGGGAAACTGTTGATCCACTGGGATATTCACCCACAACCATCTCTAGGGTTTACAAAATGGCACGAAAAAGAAAAGAAAAAATTCAGTGAGCGGCACGCTGCCCAACCAGGTAATACTTGCAAAGATTTAAAAACCTTTTGTGTGGTTTAAAATATGTTGTTTTAACTTTTCTTTGCTCTGCACCTTTACGAGCCTTTCTAAAAATCTGCACAATGTATCGTCTCAATGAGAGCTCAGATCCAGAAATAAGGAGATTATTATTAAAATAAGTCCAAATCTTTTTGCTCCATACTCTTGACGAAGGAAAAACTTAATTTAAGACTCAAAGAAACTCAAATTTCACTTTAATTATTTGTAAAATTTTAGCAGCCCTATTACACTAGTTTTTTGTCGCTATAAGCAAAATGAACCACAATTACCGTTAGGTTTGTAGAAACTCTGAAATATACAGTATATATATGGAAACAATTTGCTTTGAACTAAAGCAACAGATTCTTATTATTGGGCTGAATAATATTTACCTTGAATTATTCCTTTCTAACAGTATTTTCCCTTTTTGAATGCTTGTCTGGATATCTTATTATAAGACTTTTTGTTAAGTAAAAATGGATTACTGCAAGGACATCATTTAACAGCTTTCCAGTGATTTTCGTCTCGTCTTTTTCCTTTTTTGGCTACATCTTTTTGCATTGTGGTGGCTTGTCCGGCTAAAAAGAGACATCAGTGGATTTGTGTAGGGTGGAGCGGATCGGATGGGTAAGTGTGTTAGGTAGGTCAGGTACACTGAAAGTTACTTTTTTAGCCCATTGGCCAAATCTTTTAATGAAATCACTCTGTGTTGCAGCTTTAAGTTTATTCTATTGTTTATTGAATTTTAAATCTTCATTATGTTAAATAAGGAAAAAAAATGAACATAATAACTATTTTTTTTTCGAAGAAGAAATTTGCATAAGAAGCAAAAGTCTTTGAAAAGTTTTAATTTTAGATTACTGTTGTTCTTCCTTTATAAACCCATCAACTACCTAAAAAATAAAAGTCTACCAGAAACAGCACAAAGTTCTCCCACTAAAGCTTTCTCCTAAAAGCTCTTCTAAGTTTGAATTTGAGCACAAACTCGCACAAATCTTTTTTTATTTTTGCTATTTTCTCTCCAGATGTTAATGTGTTTTAGAAATATACAAATAACTCCTATGAAGGCGATAAAACGGTGTCTTGACATGAACTTGGGGGCCTGGAACACAACAGGACGTCTGAACGCTCTGGCCAATCCAAACAATGGAGGACATTGGCTCCCACAGAGAACAGCCACAGATGGGCACAGGGGCTGTTCTCCTTGTCTACATTCTCAGCTGAAGAATGGAAGACACACAACAGCATACAAGCCTGTTTAGAGGTTTTTTTTTTAATCATAGAGCAAATGAAGCCACTGACACAAACTAACACCCACCAAGGATTGTGTCTGGTGCCCACGGTACGAAAGGTAAATTAGGGCCATACTGACAAAGGGAGTGTCTGTTCTGCAGGAGAAGACGTTCGAAGAGGCGGCTCAGTGACAACGGGCCTCCTTTGTTGGAGGGTAAAAAAAAAAAAAGGCCAAATTAAAGCTGATGTCAGAACAGTACGAGTTTGCTTTGGTCATTGTCCTGCATTATAAATAAAAGTCTGTGCTCAAAACGGAATCCCTGTAGTGCAACAACGCCGTTCCTGCTCCCTCCACGCCGGCTTCCTCTGGACCTTCATGGCACAAGTGCAGCAAAAAGCCCAAGAGAGCTTCATAACTGACATCCAGGCTTGTCTTTGTGAATTTAAAACAAAAGGGAACAGTCACAAAAATAGGGAGACTCTCAGGAATACGTCACATTCAGGAACCTTACCAGGAGTGTTTCACCAGAAACCCCTCTGTTATTGAAAACCACACACCTGAAATACACAAAACAAATACAAATATTAAATGTATAATCATTCCCATGTTCATTTCATCGGGCAACATATAAATGAAAAATGTTGAAGAACTTTTATACATTCAAATGGAAACAATCACAGCTTTTATTTTGCTTTCTAGCTACAGTGGGATTTCAGGTTAAAATTGTAGAGAAACAATAATTAGATAAAGAAAAAGGACATAAAGGAAGGCAAATCTCACACTCCAAAAACATCCGGTTTTAGAAACAAGCCAAAAACTCTGACACTTAGCAAATTTCTATTTTTTATTTCAAAAAAGCAAAGAAATCTATCAATAGGGAAAGAAAAACAAACAAGAATTCTTATTTTAAGAAAACAATTCTTGTCTCTAGGACATGTTTTGCTTTTGAAAAACATTCTTGATAAGATTATTTTTCTTGCAGGATAGACAATTTCTCTTTTTAATATCTCACGATTCAGTTTTTTTTTTTTGCATTTGGGCAGCTGCAGGTTTAAATGTTTGTGAAGCCATGGAGATGTAACTGTCACATGCGTTAATCCTGGAAAATGTTTGGGATTTCTCTAGCAAATGTGGGAAACTGAAGCAAACTCTCTGGAAAAAATGTCCTTTCTTTAAAAAAAAGAAAAGAAAGGAAACTAGTACTAGTAGTATTTGTCTTGGTGAGATTTCTTTAAATTGTGATGTCCTTCCCTTTTAAGATAAAATAAGTCTTGAAAATACAAACATTAATTTATAAATAGAAATATTATGTCTGAAAACAAGTGTGACTTGCTAAAAAAAAGACTTCCCTTTTTCTTCCCCCAAATATATCCTATTCCAAGAGCTTTTTCTGGACCATAATTGTTTTAAGATTAGAATTACACACTTTAAGATCAATGGGCCTTAAAGGTTATGTGCAACTGAGTCAAATAAAACTTTCTGGTTTCCTTAAATCACACAAGTTTGAGGTTATTTTTGTTTTTTGCTCAGCATTCACACAAAAAAACTGTAATTATTTCGTAAAAATAAAATAAAAATTGTCATTAGAGATATTGCTTAAAATAACGTTTTAAAGAAAAAAAAAGACTTTTGCTGATAATCAGGATTAATTGTCTGAAAAGGAGTTTTCTTTTGCTTAATTAAAAGTTACAGGTACGTCTGTTTGGTCTTATATCGGCTGCAATAAGATATTTTAAATCGCGCTTTTGATCTATTTTCAAAGCGTTTCTAGTCGTTTCAACTTTGATGGTGCCATTTTGAACCAAAATCACCAAAAAACCTGTCGTTTTCGGCAGTAGTTCATTAGAAATTCACCCGAATTTTGGCACTGTTGGCACGGAGCAACTCCGCCTCCACTTCCCGTCACTTATCTGTTTACGAGCTCTCCTGCTAGCTCACAGCCCCTCGCACCCCAATAATAACGACCCAGAAATGCGGTTTTATGCTTAATTATCATATTATATGTCCATCTTCAGAGAAATACAAGAACATGTTAAAAACAACAGAAACTAGTCTAAATTAGAAATGATTAAAAAAATTGAATGTGGCTTTAAATTATTTTAAATTAAACCATTTCCTAAATATAACAACAAAAAAGCTTAAATGATGCCTGTGTGTGAGAACTCATAAAAAGTTGTGACTTCACCCTTCTATGATTTAAGCCTTATTATTATTGCTTATGATGCCCGTCTGTCTTTATAGGAGTTCATAGAGAGATTTATTACCTAAAAAAAATCAAATCTCCACAAAATGTTGTCATAAATGTCAAATGTTTTCAATAAAAAAAATGTAAATATCTTCAGTTGCATTTGACAAAGACGTAAACTAATGTTCAAACATCTAAACCCGGAAGTTAATGATATGAAATCTCCTCCTGCCTTTCATCTCATCAATTATCCGGTGGAGTCAGACCTGCCGTTTTATCTGTGTGGCTCAGCAGTTCGGACCAGGGGGGAAGCGGTCAGCCGTGGGGTGCTCAAGCACACTTTGCAGCAGAGCATGAAGGAAGCTGGTCGGATGTAAGCTGCAAAGCTTGCACGGGGATAAGCTGTAATTAATTAAGCTACACGGATGAGGGTGAGGATTGGAAGATGCTGAGTGTGCCGGCTCCCTCGCCACGCCGTCACAAATCCGGGTGAGGGAAAGACCAACGGAACGTGTTGGAGACGGCAGGAACACGGGGGGGGGACTGGCTTCCTTTGCAACACTTAAAGCTGTTGCAACTCTTGAACAAAGAGCTAAGCTGGCTGCTCTGTTACCTGAAATAACCTCATGCTTGGCACGTCATTAAAATGCACAAAAGCTCTACAGAACCCAAACATTTACATAATTACGAAGGTGTTTTGTCTTTGATGCAAGAAAATTAGTATTCTGCAAAGATGAGAAAGTGGAACATGAGAGGGCTCACAGCCTGTGACTCAGTGCCCTGAATGTCTATTAAATCCTGGACGTCAGCCAGGGTTTGCAACCAAGACCACCCACCTATAACCCAGATCGCGGCTCTGCTGAACCATGTGCAAGATGTAGGACTCTCTGCTGGTGCCGGTCAGACCCGGGAGGAGGAGGACAGTGGGCCTGGTGGCGGGATTGGGATGAGAGAGGCTCTCGTCGTTGTCAAACCAATCCACGGATATCTGCCCTCCATCTGCTGCCTTAATAAGCTCGCTGCGGAGATGAGTGGGACACAGCTCAGCGGTGTGGCTCTTTCTAAAATGGACCTACCTACATGCATTTCAGGCACTTCCTCTTTTCAATTTCAGAAAAACAGAAAAGCACCACACTGATGAGAAATATCGCAAATTCCTTTGAGGGTTCAGATTTGATGCATCGCAGATGTCTTTTTTTTCTGTGTCCGTGTTGGAGTTAAGGCTTTTTTGCATCCATAACACCCTGAGGAATTGAACCCGTTCATCAGCTCTCTGACTTGCATCGTGGTCATCGTCAGAGGAAGGGAGGTTTTTTAGCAGATTGTCACGATCAGTCAGACCACAAGCGTAGACGGTTCTGTCTCAGTGCCTTTTAAACCCAATCCTGCAAGCTCCAGATCGTTAGCTAGTCTGCGGCAAAGACATCAGCGTGAAATTTCAGAACCCCGTGAAATGTACACCGAAGCAGAGACTTCAGGAAAAAGGAGGACAGCTTCTGAGAACAGGGAGTTCAAAGTGGGATTGGACGTGCAACTAATCCTCTCGGACATCAAGGTGAACAGAATTTCATCCAGACAGCTTATACGGCAAAGAAGAGCGTTGTTTTTTTGTTGTTGTTTTTTGTCTGTTTCTTTGGGTAAACCACTGGTTCACTTCATTACCCAGTGAGGTTGTCGGTGGTCAAACAGTCCCTTGAGAAAACGGGATAGGTGCAACGAAAGTGACCACCACTTTCTCCAGGACTGATCATGAGGATTCGCACAAATGTGGCTCCGCTCGCTGTGCATTATGGGAACATAAGTGTCCTTGGCAAAGGAGACCATCAACCGCAGAGTCACTGTGAAGGTCCTTGGCAAATGCCTTCATAGAATAATCTAAACCTGTTTTTAACCTCTGTAGGTTTTATGGAAAATAACTTATTTAATAATAATAATCCATTTTATTTAAAGCTCCTTTCATGACATCCAAGGACACTTTACAAGACAAAAGTTAAAAATAAACATTAAAAGGATAATAAAGACAAAAGAAAAATCTGTAAATACTATGCCTTGCCACAAAACAGACTGTAATACTGGCAGTTAAAAAACTAAAAGAAAATTAAGTGAAAAGAGTTTTTTGTACTCCAAGTAAACCAAATAAATGTTGAATTTCCTCTATTTGTTCCAAGAACACTGACTAAATCAACGGCTCGTTGTGTGGAGGACGAGCTGAACACGAGGACTTACTTTCTGTAGACGACTCCAGGTTTGGCCGTGACAAACGGCCGAAGCAGAGTCTGGATGCGGCTCTCCCAGCACCAAAAGGTCGGGTAGTACGTCTCTGACACCACCGGACATTGTTCCCGCAGAAACTGGTAGAACTTCTTACCTCCAGAGACAAGCTGAGGTTTCTGTGGGGTCAAAACTCACATCACTACTCTCAAACTGCCTTGTTTTTTCATTTGCATGCTATTAGCTTCTTTTAGACGATTTTCCAAATTGTCAGCTCTTTTAGGATCCATGCTGTGACAGCATTATTGAATATTTCCTATAGATATAAACTTACAAAGAGCTTCAGCTGCCTCAGTCAGTTCAGCTGGATTTCAGCTATGAAAATATATTCTTTCCAAGCCCTTTGTGGACTTTAAGCTATCCATATTTTCACTTTTACAATTGCTCATCATTTTTACTTGAAAAAGCTGCGTTCATTTAAAAGTATATCTTCTCAAGAAGCGCTTAATTGACAGTTGACATTTAATAATATGCATCTAATCTGCTGCAGTTGTTTTAAAACATGTTCTTTTTCGAGCTTCTTTGAGTTTGCAATTTAAGCCTTTTAACTTTCTGCAGACATACATCATACGGCGTCTACCCCAGGACTCACACTCGATTCAGACTCGGCAGATTGATTTGATTGATTTCTGTTTATTTTCAAACACAAAATGAAATGGAAAGATATCAGGAAATTGTCTGAATTCCCACTTTTAATCGTATGATATTTGATACATACTTTTTACATGTTGAGCAGATAATAATTACTTACAGAGACACAAAAGAGCAGTTGACAACAGACTGGAATTATTATCAATATGGAATTATTATCAATATATGTTCAGTATCATGAACATTTTGTGATTTATTTTTGCAAAAAAAAGAGAATTATACATATTTTACAACATATTTTTTTTGAATATTTATTTGTATTCATGTATAGTTGTATAAGATGTTTATAAATCCTGTATTTATCACTACATAATCAGTCCTAGGTATTGTAACTGACCATAACTTAAGGTAAAAAACATCCAGGTAAAGTACTTTCTCAGTTATGATTATTTGTATTTATTATTTTGTGCGCTAGTATTTCAGTGGGGAAACACCTTCGAAACATCCCACAGGCACAATAAATGTCATAAAATGAGCCATAAGAATAACTTATGAAGTGGTTATTATGAACTCACCACCCTTTTATTGTATAATCAAAAGTAACTAAAGGTCATAAATGTAATAAAATATATGCAAATATTTAATAAAGCTGAAAAATTTCTTCCACAGAACATACAAAATTGAAAAAGGAGAATATTTACTTAGAAAAAAGGGACATCTAACAACTTTGTGTTACACAAACAGTTTGTGTGTTGGAGTGAGGTTGTGGAATAAAATGGAGGAAAATATCAAAATGATTTTTAAAAAAAAAGTACAAACTGAAAATCGTATAAATTAGAAAAGTTGAATGGGACAATGTACGGACAATCATGACGTTGTAAAGTTGTTTTGGTGCCTTTCTTCCTTAAATCTGTTGTGTTTATGCAAATAATCACTGTATGTTTACTATGTAATAATGTATGCACAACATATAGGAAAATTGGGGGTGGTTATTAATGAAATCTTTCTTCTACCCAGTCCTTTTTTAAAGCATTTCCTTTTTAATTAAACCATCACAGCTGCACAAAATGAGCTTTAAAGACCTTAAACGTCAACATTGAACCTTATTTCCACTTAAACAGGCCAACATGAGGCTTACAGTGATTATTTTTAATACGTAAAAGTACTAAGTAGTGAGCCTGAAATGCTGACTGAATGCATGACACGGCAGCTCAGCAGCATGCATTACATAAAACCCTTGAAGCAGCATTTCTGCCTGCAAGCACTGAAGTGTTGGCCTGGTGAGACCACCTCCTGCACCCAACATGACAAGATGGAAACTAAAACACTGACAGGAGGATCGACATAATAATATCTGAGATGGGGGGGAGAGAGAGAGAGAGAGAGAGAGAGAGAGAGAGAGAGAGAGAGAGAGAGAGAGAAAGCGCTGAATAATGTGCAGCCTGCCGGCCGGCAGATGCAGCCTGATCTAGAGCTCGGTCAGTGAACGCATCACTGTCATCACTCACTGGAGAGGACAGACCTTGAAAACTCCGGTTCTCAGCGGAAAATAGAAGAGAGAGAAAAAAGGAGCATTTTTGTTACAATAAGAAGCAAACTTACCCTTGCAACGGAAATCAAATAGTAGCAGGTGTACGCTGCGCTAAAGCCCAACACTAGTGACAGCCCCACTCCCGAGCCGAACAGCCCCACTTTCACCTGATTCTCCAAATAATGTGACAGGTCTCTGGTCAAAATGTTAAAATTAAGGTCCAGCGAGATCATTGCAAGGTCCCTGTGATCTTCTACTGCAAGGACAGCGGCCGGCTCGCCTGGATTTCTGCTGTGTCTGCCTGCCAGCCCTATACGGACACAAGGAGGAGGGAGGTTTTTTTTATTATTATTACAAAGTCCACCAAGAGGGGGCGCTCGTCAGCCGGCATTCAATGTCGACCTCCTTCTTAAGCTCACTCTGACGCCCCCTGCAGGCTGTAAGTGGCACGTGCATGTGAAGGAAAATTCTGCACATGCATGGTTTGATCACAGATGCAGTAAATAAACGTCTTTTATGCAAATGGGAAAAACACATGCCCTTTGTTTAGTATCTTTTTGATCTATTTTTCTGATTATTTTAAGTGTCTTAAACGCATGTCATACAAAAACAAGAAAACTACAGTAATTTATCAAAATATGTCAAAAACTCTTGTTAACAATTGTTATTTTAAATTGTTGTCCTTACCGGTTTTTTTTTTTTGTATTTTATTTTATATTTTTTGTAACGCATTTTAAATGTTTGCTCACCCTAACTTGGTTTGTTTTTAAATAAAAAAATTTAAAAATTAATCTAAAATGCAAAATTTTAGCAGTTTAGTTCCATAAAAGATGAGTAAAAAGGAAAATTATTTCCCCAGAGACAACAAAAACACAAAGGGCCCAAAGCTCCAGCTTTGCACTTAAGTAATAACCAAATATTAGGAAAATACAGACAGCATGGCTGCCTCTCTTCAAGAAAATCTGACAAAAACACTTAATAAAGTCGGACTAAGTAATTATTGTTGTTTCTATTATAGTTTGATTAAAATACTAATGTGGTGGCTCAAAGTAAAAGAGGTTCCAGGTTCAAATCCCACCTGGGTCCTTTTTGTGGGAGTTTGTTTGTTCTCTCTGTCATATCAATGTCATGTCAACAGCAATCTTAAAAAGAACTTTACAAAACATGCCCTAATGTTGTGGGAGCACTTTAAAGATAAATTCATAAATCTAACAACAAATCCTTGTCCTGTCCAGCAAACTGCCTTTTCTTGTGTGACACATATTTACTGTTACAACAGGGGGTTATGAGTCTTCAGAAACACAAGGTGCATATTTGTATAAACCCCGTTTGTAATAATTATGTTTGCATACATTTCTTGTAGGACCAGAGGGGAGAAAATAGATGAGAGTTAAAAAGAGCCACGTGTGACTGCGCAGCTCGATACACCACCAACCACATTGTTGAGTTTGCAGACGACACAGCAGTGATCGGTCTCATGTGAAGATGAGATGACGAGTCGGCTTACAGGATGAGCAGCTAGCAGTGTGGTGTACATCCCATAACCTCCAGATCAACGTGGAAAAAACTAAAGAAATGGTGATTGACTTCAGGACATCTGGCCATCACCCCCACTCACATCTAACCATAAACGGTGCTGCTGTGGAGAAGGTCGACAGCGTCAAGTTCCTGGGGGTGCACCTTACTAACGACCTGTCCTCCTCCACCAACGGTCATCAAAAAACCACAGAAGCATCTCCATCCCCTCCAGATACTCAGGAAGGCTGGAGTTCCAACACCTCACCTCATCACCTTACAAGGGCACCATGGAGAACATCCTGACACAGAACCTCACATCCTGGTTTGGCAGCTGCAAGGTCCAGGACAAACAACGGCTCAGCAGGATTGTCAGGACAGCAAGTAAGATTGTTGGTGCCCCTCTCCAGATGCTGGAGGAGTTATACGAGCAGCGCTGCCTACGCAGAGCAACTTCCATCATCAGGGACCCCCAGCACCCCTCTCATGGACTGTTCTCCCTCATCTGGGAGGAGGTTCAGGAGCATCAGCTGCAGATCCAGCAGGAGGCTAAAAAGCTTCTTCCCACAGGCTGTGAGGCTGCGGAACGGACTGTCCTCCTCATGCATTCGTGCTCTCACAAACTGCACTCTGCAATAAGATCCAAGGATCCCCCCCAACCCCCCACACAACCCGAAGACACAATACATGGACACAGACTCTAGCAACCCCATAAACAAGACTGCTGTTAAACGCACATAGTCACTTTCACACTGAATGCTGGTCTCTATTTTATTTTATCTTATTTATTTCACTTAATTTAATTTATTCATCTTATTTTTTATTCTTGGGTTGTTATTTTATTGCTATTTTCTTTTACTATTGCTGCTTTATTGCACTGTCATGCTAGTGAGAAACAACATCTGGCCTCACATGTACTTCTCTGCAAATATCATGTGTGGAATGACAAGAAACAGAATCTTGAAATCTTGATTTCCGTGCAGCTCATCCGTTTCCCTCCTGCTCCATTTCCTGTGGTCTTGGGGCTGCACTTCAGTGCAGTTTCCAAGAGGAACTTCCAATTTAGGAAAAATTAAAATAACAATGAAAAAAACATTAAATTACTTTGTGGTTTTTAACAAATATATATCTAGTTAGTAATAGAATTTTGTTAACAAGAAACTATTCCTTTTACTGATCCTAAAACTAGAGCCATAGTTTTGTTTTGCTTTTTTGTTGTCATCATTATATATACATTTTTTTTACAATGAAACTAATATTTGTTGTCTATATATTATTAAAAGTAAGTTATTTAAAAATAACAAATAAATAGTTCATTACCTTGAGCTTATACCTTTTAAGAAATGACAGATGTGGCAATATATATCACAGCAAAGTAATATATTGTCTTTTTAATGTCTTATTTATTTCATTTAATTTAAGTGTTTTATTGTTTTCCTGCATAAGCCTTAAGTCTACATGATCGACGGAATTGTTTTCGTAATGGAAAAGGATTATATACAAGTCAGGTTTTATGTTGAATACTTTATTGAAATGACAGAGGGGTGCTTTGTTACTAGAAGAAGCTTTATTACAGACTCAAGGTCTGTTTGCCACAACATACACAAAACAAATAAAAGACTTAAGGATTAAAAAATAAAACATTCATACAAGTATAAAAACAATGATGGAAAAGTATAAAAAACAAAATGTATAAAAACAGTAAAATAAACAAGTATCATAAACGTAAAAAACTACTACTATATAAAAAACTTAGAGTTTAAAAAAGGCGACCTCCAAATAAGGGATATCTACAAGTGCTGTGTACTTCACATGAGAGTTAAGATGATTTCTTTATTTTTGAAGCCTTAAGACGATAAATAAAACCATACATTGCATCGTTTTAATAAACCCTTAAAGGTTGAATCACAGTTTTTAAAACCCTTGCGTTTAAATATAATTTAATGGGACACAGTCCGCTGTGGCTGCGCTCCATCCGTTTTCATGGAGTCGTGCATCTTCGTATTTCGTCGTGCATTTCCGTAGTTAGTTGTTGCTCGTCTACGGTTTGAACGGTGATTGACTATAATGGCGACGCGTTCATACTGAGTTAAGTGTATGGAGCCGTCTCCGACCGCCAAAGGAAAATCGTTGGCTTTTTTATTTTTCTGCGATACCGAAACGCGACGCGAAGGATGTGCAACCGAAGAAACGAGTAAACCGGGAACATTAATGAGGAGGAGCTACCTTTTTTATGGTTAGCACTGCTATTGTTAGCAGCTTTGCTAGCTTGCTAAGTTGAAGAGAGGTGCCATTCTTGTGAGCGAACTGGGGGAGACGGGGGATAATGAAAGTCTGTCGAGCAGTGTAGCAACTTTTTTGTATTTTTTTTGTCTAAATTGGCTCATCTGTGGAGCTAGTACTTGGTGAGTGTTGCTACGGTAGCTTGTTTTTGAATTAACAGAAGCCAATGAGCTCGCGGTTTTTGGTCTCTTCTTCCCGTCCTTTTTCCTCCCTCGCTGGGATCCGCCACCTCTTCTACAGCTAAACCAACAGCTAGCTTACCCAAGGGGTGCTAGCTTCGTAAAAATTATTATTATTATTATTTTTTTTAAAGAATTGTTGTGGCATCGCGAAACCTTTTCGTAGATGACTACCGGGAGGAATAACCGAGCCATGATGGAAGGAGTCGGAGCCAGAGTGGTCCGCGGACCTGACTGGAAGTGGGGGAAGCAGGACGGCGGGGAGGGACACGTCGGTACCGTCCGGAGCTTTGAAAGTCCGGAGGAGGTAGTGGTTGTGTGGGATAACGGGACTGCTGCCAACTATCGCTGCTCCGGAGCCTATGACGTGAGGATTTTAGACAGTGCTCCAACAGGTAATCAGCGTCAGAATATTTACCAACTCGCCTCCATCCTATCATGTACTTCCAAACTCCTACATGAGTCGTAAATTACTAGTTACTAGAATGCACAAGTAATCAGTTACTCTGTAGTATTGGGTCTAAAACTTTAGTACCTAATATCGTTACTTTAAAGTCACCTCCATAAAAACACAGTAGGATAAATAGAATTGAAAGCATCTTAAGTGTATTGTAACACATTTTGCAGTCATGATTTTTGGGTTGTCCAGTTACAAAAACAGACCAATAACCTGCTGGTTAACTGAATATTTGATTAATAATTGTGTGTGTGTGTGTGTGTAGGGGGGGGGATTGGTATAATTAACCAACTTGTGGCATTTTGTTGCTGTCTATTGGACTATTCTCTTTGTAATAGAAACTTTTGTTAAGTGTGTTGTACTTTAAATGTTGCTTAATATGTACAAAGTAAAGTCAAGTCTACACTAATGCATCTTAAAACTGTTTTAAACATAAAACCAGGTACTTTTCCTCAAAAACTGATTTGACATGAGCTGCATACTATGCCGTCTTTATGAGAGTCATAAAAAGTTATTTCCTGAAACAAAAATTTCTTTTTATCGCGCTTTACTTTTGAGTCTGTACAGTGTCCTTGACTGTTTTAAATAAAATGCATTATTATTATTATTATTAATGATAAAATAACCCATGTTTAAGCTATACCCATTTGAGAAAATCCAAGCACTTTCATTGTAACAGAACATACTCTTAGCTAGGGCACTGAACTTTAACAGTGGGCATACTGGTTTTAGGGATTTTTGTTGTTTCTATACATTTGTCTGATTTTTCTGCTCTTCGTATGTTTTCTCATGTCTGAAATAAATACATTTGAACTTGAACTGTATCTGTACAATCAGGTTTGTCTGCTAGACAGACACACTTTTGTGTGACCTCAGGCATCACTGAATCTGGTATTTGCAAATAGACAAAAAAAAAAAACCCAACTGTTTTGCACATTGATATGAAGATATTCATAATAAACTCTTAACACATTGGGTCAAGAATCGCTTTTTAAATCCAAAACTGCTACGACCAGGTATGACTCCATTACCACCCATTTGTAATGGTTATTTGAGTCAAAGGAAAGTTTCCTGTAGTTATTCATGATGAACTGTGAGTCTTTTGAAAGAAACGGCTTTAAAGTCATTAATTAATATTATTTATCCTAAAATTAGTGGTGAATATAATAATTTTATACAGGTATGTTTGCCTACAGTTTGATTTCACATAAGTATGAATTAAATAGAAAAAGAAAAATTGGTGATTAAAGTGTTAATTTAATCTCGGGTGTCATAAATTTGCAGAGTGGAATCGTAGTTTTTTAGCTAAAAATTCTCTTTCCTTTTTAGGCATCAAGCATGATGGAACCATGTGTGACACCTGCCGTCAGCAGCCCATTATTGGTATTCGCTGGAAATGTGCAGAGTGCTCCAATTATGACCTCTGCACAACATGTTACCATGGAGACAAGCATCATCTCAGGCACCGGTTCTACAGGATCACTACCCCAGGCAGTGAAAGGTTGGTTAACTCTGCAAAACATTTAACAGAACGTAACCTTCCCCGCATTTACGCTTTAGTCGGGCAGCCGGGTAACTCCTGCACCTCCGTGTGATTAGCTGTTTGTCTTCCACTTGCAGTTTGGCCTCATGTTGCCTAATGTGAAGCTAAAACATTTGAGAAGCCTTTTGTGCTCACTGCTGCTTAGGCAAACAGAATCTATCTGTATGCCTTCAGCCCACAGTTGCCAGGCAACAGCTTAGCCTCATTTTAAGATTTAGTCAGACTTTAAAAAAAAAAGGGGGGGGTCTGTAAATGCAGCACTTCTGTCAATGATGAGACATATTTGGAAAGACATTTCTATTTTAATATACGTCTCCTGGATCTCCAACTTTAATTATTAATTCAAATCTAATTAAAAGTATGGAGCAATTTAAAAATAAAACAACCTAATATTTAGAGTTTAGTTTTAAAGTAAAAAATTTTGTACGTTTACATAAACTGTTCCAAAAGCAGATAGATACTTAAATTACATTTAAGTACTTTTACACAATCTGTATAGTATTTTTTGCTTCTTTATTTTTTTTCCTTCCATCTTTCCAACTTCCTTCTTTTTTTTTCTTACCTGAGCTAATTCTGAAACACGCATGTAGTCACATGGGCGGTCTACCGTTTTTTTTATCTTTCCATCCTTGCTACAGGAAGTTCATATTGATGTGTTAATGGTGACCTCCCCAAATAGAGGTGTTTAGAGCCAAGAAACAAAGCAAAGAAGCCATTCCACGAAAGCTGTGCACTCTTTACCCAGAAATTCAGGAAGTAGCTTTGATTTTTACGCTTTTATTGTGTCACTGCTTTCCGTAAACACGTTTAATTTGAGTGAACAAAAACATTGTTGGGTTTTACCAATTTGTTTTTCTTTTCTTTTCTTTTTAGACAGCTTAAACCACCAAAGCTTTTTATTCTCCCATAGTGAGGTCAAAGTGTTGGGGACTTCTGAGGGCCTTTTCTGTCATTTTAGCTTTTCTATTTTAGCCATTTATTGGTAAAATATTATGTTTTTTCTGGGGGGGGGGTCATGCCTAACAGCAGGTTTTCAGTTGAATTTGACTCCTCTTACCCCAGGTCAGACACAGCATAATGCATAACCCCCCCCCCCTTTTATTAAGTGTTTTGTTTCACCCCATTCTAATCTTTGTCTAACTGCTGAAGAGGGAGTGGCTGCAGGCTGCCCTGCTTTGACCAGCACTGTCCAGCTGCTTTGTCTACAAAGGCTCACGCTGCTCATATCTCCCTAAATGTTTTATACATTTGGTAACTATTCAGACTTGTGCTTAAGATGTAGGTTTGTGCTTTAGCCAGCAGCGCCAATCTGTTTTTTACACCGTCTTTTCTCCTAATATGTTTAGCATGACATTATAAAGGAAATGACATTAATGTGGCGTCAATTTCTGTGTTTTTTCTTTTTTTTTTTTTTGAAAAGTAAATGTGCTTATAAATGTAAATTGAATGTATGTTTGCACCTTCATATGTGGGATAAACCTTTGTAAGTGTTTGTACTTTTGTAATTGTAATTGTCAGAGTTCTTCTGGAGTCGCGTCGGAAGTCAAAGAAGATCACAGCCAGAGGGATCTTTCCTGGAGGCCGGGTGGTGAGAGGAGTGGACTGGCAGTGGGAAGACCAGGATGGAGGCAATGGAAGGAGAGGAAAGGTAAGAAAAGCTAGGATAGAAGCTTGTTTTCTTATTCTAAAACTAGAAAATAAACCCAGAAACTGAAGTCAATATGACCTAGCAGATACTCACACCCAGTAAAATGGGTGATTTCAAATGATTTGCTGTTTGGCAGACTTTTAAAGATTGAAAAAAATGTCCTTACTTTTGGTTTTATAATTTGTTTGGTTGAATATTTACTGCATACTGCACATGAAACCCTATTATATGTAGAAATCAATAGCAGTGATAGATGAATCACATTTCTTTTGCATGCTTGCATTGTTGTTGTTGCAGATCAGTCTGTTTTTTTATTTAGAGCAGACTTGATGAAATAATATCAGAAGGTTTTTTGTCATAAACCGTTGTTTTGTTGCAAAAGGAAGAAACCTTTCTTATAAACCAAAGTTTAATAGACTTTGGGAGGCACAAAAGTCCAGTTTTTATGACACATTTAAAACGGCCTCAGTTAACTACAGAGGTGTAGAGTTCAAGCTAGTCTGAATACATAACATTATGTGCCAAACGTGTTGTATGTAAATGTAATACAATAATGCATCTTTGTTTTTGTTTTTTAGCTGTTTTAGATTTAATAAAATATTCAATTTTCTCTATTGCTAAATTCAGTTAAACTGGTATTTGACCTGATCATTTTCCATCTGAGGCAATTTCTCTTTATTTAATCACATTTTTTTGAAGTTTTATTTTTTTTTGTTTTACTTGCACAGGCTTAACAAAGTCCTGGGTTATTTTACCCTCTGCTTTTATTGTGTTAATGCAAAGACGTGTTTGTATTTCACATAACACTGATCATTCCTGATCGGTTGTAAAAGCCTTCCCAGTTTTTTATTTTGATTTTATTTTTTGGTTTTTAGCCAAAATCTTTAAAAAAATCTGTTTCATTTTCAAGCATATAGTTTCTCCAGAGCGGCAGTGGTTCATAACAAATTTAGCTGTGAGTTGTAGGTGGGACTGTTGCTGGGGCTGTGGAGCAACCCGTTGCTCAGAGCTCAGAGCAGCGGGTTTATGGCCCGCCCAGCGAATTTTTTTTACATCACAAAGACGCCCTTTTCCAACAGCATTGTCTCCTCTGCTCCCGATTTTTAACATTTAAATTAAAAAATACTCAGAAATGCAATTTTAAGCTGAAATTTCTTTCCATATGTCCTCTGCCAGAGAATACTACCACAAGAACATGTTAAAAAACAGCGAAGGCGCAATACGGAGTGGGTCTTTAATACCCCCTGGGGGCAGTTTAATACTTTATTTTCTGACGTCCCCTTAGGACAGAACTCATTACTGTTTTATGATGCTGTAAAGGAAAAAAAAACGTATATTACAGCTGAGCTGCTGTTTTACGTTGACATAAATATCATGTCCTTAGGCATGTTAATCACTTTGCTCAGAAAGTGCTTTTAAAGAAATTAAGTTTGATTTCTGTATTTACTCAAGGCACAATCTTTAATTAAAGATTACATTTACACCACTGTGATCCTTTTTTTGACATAACTCTGATTAAAAACCATCCGGTTCCTTTAATGGAACCAAGTGGACATTTTAAACTAATTTTTTTGAGATTTGAGAGGATATTCAATTTTATTAGAAAGTTTATAGGTTTTTTATTCCGACAAGGAAAATAACTATTTACGTTTCTTGCTGCTAAATGGTTTTTTTTAGCAGCAAGAAAGCACACTCATAGTGTTTCTATATTAGCTTTCATATTGTTATTATAGACTTAAATGATGGGAAAAGTCAGTTCATTTTCCTTCTTTTCATGCATCTTTTACTGCCTTCGTTGTAACTGTGAGCTTTTGCTGTTGGAAACCACACAACTGTTTATGTTAGCCTGGCTGTATCAATATAGAAATATAGTCCTTTCACAAAGCAACACTTTTCTGAAGTTTCATTAAAATGTCATTGAAATGCTTTTTTCAATTATTACAGATGTTTTAACGCTGTTACACTCCTTGCTACACACTTGAAACACTTTTTTTCATACAGACATGAAGATTTTTTCACTTTCACCTCTGGTTTAAACTCTCAAAGTTCAAAAACCTTCACAGAAAAATACGCCCAGTGTTATAGAATGAAGGCAAAGACCTGATCACGATTGGAGATTTATGTAAATTTGGCAAACTGAATGTTTTCTGTATAGGAAAGGCGGCACGGAGGAGATTGATTGACAGTAGTCTGCAGCCACTCAGAACATAATGCACTGTAAACTTTTTTTTTTAAAAGCGTGCAGATTTGCACAAAAGTACATCTGCGTAACAGCGAGACTTTGAAAGGTGAACCCCATTAGGGGACACTATAAACTTTAACTATTGACTGTAAATGAGAACTGGACTGAAAGATCCGTTCCCCTTCAAAACAGGAAGTGGCCGCTGGTTCCAAGAAGCCAAAATCCCTTCTATAGAGAAATAAACAGCTGTTACTCAGTCATTCTATTGGTCAGAATAACCATTCTTGCTCTGATGCTATTTTTAATCCTCCTTTATTTTCATGGGATTTATTCTGTAGGTCAAGGTATTTAAGTTATAAACTGGCAAATCAGATGCCTACTTTGGATAAAGGTTGACTCACACTGACTCGGACCAATCGCTGCTTACTGACTACGTCTGGCTCCAATGTGGCGACATCCATATTGTGAAGAGAAAAAAAGCTGACGGAATTAACTTCATTTGGCTGAAGCCAGAAGGAAACCATTTTCTATGGGTGACATCGCTCGCTCAGTCCAGTTCTCAGATTCAGTTAATGACTGTAACCTCAGAGTTACAACGCAGTTCAGACTCATCTTTTTCTCTCCAAATGTGTCTTCTTCCTCCTCCACCCGTCAGTGTGGTGTTGACTTTATTTGAAATGACTAGTCTTGAACAGCTATGCAAAAGTGTTTATGTAGTGGTGTCACATTTAAAGGTTGTGGTTGCAACTCTTCTGGAGAACAGAGATCTCAGACGGGGAGTTGACGTGGAATAATTGGGGTCTTGCTCAGACACATGGCATGCAGCATGTCGATGCAAGAGGGTTTTCTGGGTTTTCATTGCCCCTGTAACAAGTTCAAACTAGGTTACAGATCTGGAATTTTCCTAAATTTGGAAATGCAAATAATTCCTACCCAACAGTTTGTGTAATTTTTGTCTTGAAACCTTTGTCTAGAAACTTTAATTGGCTTGTGAGTGACATGTTCCGGTAGCAGATTTTGGTCAAATACTGGTGGAAAAAGTCAGTTTTACCCCATAGATATCTCAGTAAATGTTTTTGCGTCCAGCTGTGATTAGAACACAAGACGTCCTGTGATATCTTCATCTGCTTTTTCATCTCTCCTCCTTCACAGGTGACAGAGATCCAGGACTGGAGTGCAGCCAGCCCCCACAGTGCTGCCTACGTCCTTTGGGACAATGGGGCCAAAAACCTGTACAGAGTTGGCTTCGAGGGAATGGTAAGGACACTTCTGGTCACGCTTTTTCATTTACTCAGATCGTCGTAAAAAAAGAAAAAGAAAACTACGCTGTCTGGTGGCTTTTGTGTCTGAGGCCCTTTCTTTAGCTGCCAGGGCTTTTGTCAGAGCCACGCAGCCAGCGTGTGTAAGCCGCCATTCGGCAGGCAGCTGGAAGGATAAGATATCTGCATGATAAAAGCAATCTGCTCCGTCTGCTTTCAAAGGGGAGCGAGTGAACAAGGAGGTCAGCGGTAGAGAAGGGGAATACTCTCTTGGGGTTGGAGTGGGCTCTGCGACACACGTGTCCCAGATGAAAAGGTCTTTCTTCATTGGCCAAGACCGCTTTGTCTTTTTGCAAAATTGACCAATCGGGTTTCTCAGCTCCGCAACAGATTTGTCCTTTGTCATTGAAATGTGCAGAAAACAGGATATGTGGCATCTGCCTGTGTCGCACAGAAAGCAGTGGACCTCCCATCTTTATCTTGATCTTTTCTTTCATAAAACATGCAGATTCCTAGTTGTCCAAAGGCAGCATTAGGAACTTTAAATATATATTTAGTTATCATGTATGCGCAGTTGCTTGGGCCTAATATAATTTGTCAAGACTTGTAGTTGTTGGTACTTTTCTGTTGCATCACCTTACAATCATTCCTGCCCTCTACCTTTGCCTCAGAGGCTGCAAACGAGTCACAATAAACGGCACTTTTTGTGTTGCTTTTCCTTTCCTTCAGGACACACACGTGCCTCTGCAGCTTCGCTGGTCCAATAATCCGTTCCTCATTATTCATGAACATCAGTGGATTCACACTCGGCTAATTACCTAATCAACTCTCCTCTTTTTCCTGTGACTCTCAGTCGGACCTGAAGTGTGTCCAGGATGCCAAAGGAGGCTCGTTTTACAGGGATCACTGTCCTGTTTTGGGTAGGTCTTTCAATGAATTGTGTCCACTGATGCTACTCAAACAGCTCTTTCACCTCCTGTTTTGGTGCAGTGAATTCAAGGGCATTAGGGGAAATGTTCTTGTCGGTAAGCCTGTTTGTCCACTAGATGTCAGTACTGGTTTTACCTCGCTACCAAAGCATTAGAGATCCTCAGGTTCTATCATTTCATTGCTCTACTTATTCAAAACTTAAAAAATAGGACTGTTATGGAGTTGTTTGCAGTTTTGATGTAAACAGTCATGTTCTTCAGTTTCAAATTTCCTATTTTTTAGGTGAACAGAACGGGAACAGAAATCCAGGTGGTCTTCAGATTGGAGACTTGGTCAACATTGATCTTGATCTGGAGATCGTTCAGTCTCTTCAACACGGCCACGGGGGCTGGACTGATGGCATGTTTGAAACCCTCACCACCACAGGCACCGTGTGCGGGATTGACGAGGACCATGATATCGTAGTTCAGTACCCCAGTGGGAACAGGTCAGTACCTTTAGAGACCCACTCCAAGGAAAATGGTGTTTCTGATGTTTTTAACATCTTCTTGTAGTATTTTTTCCCATGATGGAGGACATATATAAAGAAAATTAGGATACAAACTACATTTTTGAGTTTGTCTTTATTGAAATCGTGGGGAATTAGGAGTAGACTAAAACATGCTACCGTAAATTCCGGGTTACAAAGCGCACCCGATTACAAGCCGCACCCACCTATTTTCACGTGCTTATTTATTTTTGTACATACACAAGCCGCATCAGAATACAAGCTGCTGCCTTGACAAAGCGCATCTCAATTCTTAGAGTGAGCATGTCTCATAACCACACTGTGGGCGGGTACTGCCTTGATTTAAGCTTTTGTATCCAGGTACACCCACATCTGAAACAGCATGGACCTCTATTCTGTTCACAAGTTCCTCAGTTATGGGTTTTTTTATTTGATTTTTTTTTATTTTTTTTTTACTTATTGACAAACTAGGAATCATACATAAAATTACTAACAGTAACCACATAATCAACATTACATCCCTCAGTTATGATGAGGAAATTTACATCCGCGATCCCCCATTTCCCATGAGTCTTAGGGGCTAAAGGCGGGGCCAACGCCCGGCTCGCCACACTGTTGTACGTGTTTAAGAATGAGCAAGGAGCAGCAGTGCATGGAGGGGTGAACGGGAACAGCTCTCCTTCCACTTGTGTCGCGGCAGCATTATGGTACTAACGGGACTGGTTAAAAAAACACCAGTAAAATAGCGCGCGCCTCAGCGCAATACGCGCGCCTCAGCGCGGCGCGTTCGTCAGAAGCTTCCTTTCACAACAAACACTTGTTGCTCCGCGCTCGCCAAGCGGGCTCCTTGTCTCCCCTTCCTATCCGAAAAGCTCACACGGCGGCTGTGAGCTTTTCAATCCAAAATTCCGCTCAGTCAGAAACCGTAAAAACGACCACATGGATTTGTGTTTCCAGTCGTGTCCCGACAAAATAAAGGCTGATGTTATTCACACATATTTACGTGCAGCCAGCCGAGTCACTATGACTCAGAGGTAAATACAGTTCTGAACATGCGCTGTTCTCTCCGTCACGCAGCTGACCGGCATTTCCATTTACTGATGGGGGATTTTTTCACGCTGCTTTTAACGATTGCTTTTAACTTGAAAGCTGCATCATATTGTAGCAGCGATCACGTGCACTTTGGGTCTAATGGCACCAAAGGATTCTGGGATGCGGCCGGGCATGCGTGTTTCTTTTTGTTGAACCATGACTGAAGTGTCTAAGACCTGAAGTGACGTCCATGCTGTTTGGCTGCTCGAAGGCGTGTTGAAAAACAAGTGACTTGTGCTTGGAGTCGGATGGCGAATACAATTCCATTCACCGAGCCCGAATGTACGTTCATGGCTGCCGCCAATTAAATCCATAAATTAGCCGCGTCACTAAATAAGCCGCAGGGCTGTAAGCGCAGGAAAAAAGTAGCGGCTTGTAGTCTGGAAATTACGGTAGACCATCAGCGTCTTTGTTTTCCTCATCCGAACTGACATCTGGCTTCAAACTGTACGGCTGGATAGCTGTGGTATTGCTCGCCACTTTTGTGGCGTCGCTAATGTTAGCATGGCATTGTGAGGCGCTGTAAGGTAGCGAAAGTTATTGTTAAAAAAGGGATGACGATAAATTAGCGCAGGCTTACCCCAACAGTCCCGCCCGCCTGCAATTCTGATGAAGCTTTCAAACAATTATTTTTGAGATTTACAGATTTTGGGTTTTAAAAGAGTATCTTTTACTTAAATATGTTGAAGTAAAAAAACATGTTTTATCTTTAAACCCCATTATTGGTTATTTTGTGTAAAACATAGACGTTTCCCCCTGAGAATCCTCCCACAATGACATCCATCATCTTCTTTTACCTTTATGATCCTCTAAATAAATAATTTTCTCCAGATCCGTCCTCTGTAAGCCGTCCTTTCAGTGAGAGTTTGAGTCGCCTAACCTGTGTTGTGTGCGTCCACACATTTCTCCCTCTTCAGATGGACTTTTAATCCAGCGGTGCTGACGAAGGCCAACGTCGTGCGCAGTGGTGAGGTGGCAGCCGGTGCAGAGGGAGGAAGTTCCCAGTTCCACGTGGGAGACCTGGTCCAGATTTGCTACGACATTGACCGTATTAAGCTGCTGCAAAGAGGCCACGGCGAGTGGGCGGAAGCGATGCTTCCTGTAAGTGTCTTTTGAAAAATAAAACACGACGTTTAGCTGTAAAATACAAAATGTGTATATAAAATAATAAAAGTAGAATTTACGATAGTAAAATATCAACAAACTGTTTGTAAAATCATTATGACCTTATTTGCAGCTAAGTTTTAGTTTGGTACAAACCATAAAATGCCAGTTTTCTGCTCCTCAGCCTGCTGCTCCCGACAGCTTAAAAACATAGAGATGGTTTGCAGCTTTGATCACTAACTATTGCTGCTTTTTTTTTTACTCTATTTGTCCCTCTTATTGAACATGCTGGAGGACAGACTCTGCTGAACTCAGAGAGCCTGAGTTCTGACACCACCAGAACTGAGATGATGTGATTCTTTATCTTTTTTCTTTAAATGCCTGTAAGAAACAGTTTCAGACTGAGAATCTCTCCTACATCCGTTCTCTGCCATCAAATCATCTGAGCAGTTGAACATTTCTGTCTCGCATTAGTTTTCCCATTTATCTTGTGCCACCAACTAACTTGGTTACACAAGTCATTCCAGCATAGCCTAAAGACAACATGCCTTCATACTCTAATGAGTTTTCTCCAACATTATAAACAGACCCTGGGCAAAGTAGGCCGTGTGCAGCAGATCTACTCTGACAGTGACCTGAAGGTGGAAGTTTGTGGGACTTCCTGGACATACAACCCGGCTGCCGTTACAAAGATTGCTCCCTCTGGCTCTGCTGTCAGCAATGCCTCTGGAGGTAAGTGTGCCCATGCATTGCTGACACACAGAGAGTGCCTTTTCATTTCCTCTCATTGCTCCTGTTTTTCTGGCACCTATATATAATCAATCTTTGTGTTGAACCCTTGTTTTCCCAGAGCGCCTGTCCCAGTTATTGAAGAAATTGTTTGAGACACAAGAGTCTGGAGACATCAACGAGGAGCTGGTCAAGGCAGCAGCCAACGGAGACCTGGCCAAAGTGGAAGACATTCTCAAGAGACCAGATGTGGACGTAAGTTTTCTAGAAGGAGCTCCTGGTCACAATTTATACCCGAGGCTACGTTCACACCGGCTTCAGCAACGTGCTTCTGCGTTCAAGAGTCTAGCGTTAGCGTAAGCTAATTCTTACGATCGGTTTCAGGCTCCACGTACAACTGTACGACTTTGGAACGGACGTCGCAGGTTAAACCAGGTCGTACTTTGACCAATCAGGGACTTGGATTTAGTTGTAATGTGTGGATGGAGTCCCTTTTTAATTCACGGAAGAGCCAACCGTTTAAAAATAGACTATGAAGGAGAAATCAGTAAACGACGTTTGTGCCCGGCAACACGTCTTTTATATATCGGGATCGAGCTGTTTGAAAAAAAAAATAAAATAAAAAAAAGGGGGTTGGGGGCAGGATTCATGAAATTTGCACAACTTTGACTTCTCAAATCAACTGTATGTGGCGGACATGAACTAGTAAACGCTAACCCAGCGTAAACACCATGGCTATAGCTTTAGCACACCGCGTCACATCATAGATAACTCCATCCGTCAGTCAATTCTTGCTTGTAACACACTCAATGTTAGCTGCTATGAAGTATTCTATTCCCAGTACCTGTAACTGTTTGCAACTCGTACAAAAACAGTCGGACTTTTTGACAGAGCGCCAAGTACTTCTCAAAATCACTTTGTCAGAATGACTTTATATTTCAGACTATGAGACGTTCTGGAGTATAAGTAAAAAAAAAGCATAATACAGAAACAAAAAGTCATATATAAGTCGCACTTTTGGGAGAAATTTAATATAATACGAGACAAAGAGCGGACATTTCAATCATGTTTTCCAAATAGATAGCAATAATACACTAAATATATGCACGCTTCACTGCTGGAACTGTATGTCTAGCACAACATATGAAGAAATATTCAGATAACCATAGCATAAAGAACACTCTTAACAAGTCAACTTAACTCTTTCTATCACTTCAGATCACTAAATCCGTTCAAGTCTATGTCTGTGTCGCTTTTGAACAACTCCGCCAAATCAGGAGCAAGACTGAGCTTCTTCATCTGTCAGCAGCAAATAGTGATATACAGCGCCCTCTAGCGATTGTTAGTAGGAAAATAACAAACAAATGAGCCTAATTATTAAAAATAAAACTATTCAAACAGCAGCAATTTATACCCTAAAAAAATATGGCAATCCATATATAAGGTGCTCCAGATTATAAGGCGCACTACAGTAAAAAAAAAAACAAAAAAAAAAGGCTTTTAAGTGTGACAAGTGTGGAAAATAAGAGTCACTCACAGTTACAATATACTGGCGCTTTCGTACGTTGCCTTTAAGGTCCAAGTACCTGCTCCGTACTGACCGCGACCAAATGCTGCACGCTCAGGGTGTGCATGTGATGTGCAAGTGTCTGTGGGTCACACAAACTACACTCTGATGATCCAATTTCTTGAATTCTAGCCATCAGGCTGCAAGGCTTTCAAGTAGCGCACACTTTTCACATGAACACTCACAACCTCCTTGCACAGTATGCAGATTTTGGGGGGTAAAAAAAAAAAGAAAAATCTTTACGACTTGCCTGCATCTCACCCCCTTCACCCTGACTTACCCTTATGTGTTAAGCGTTTACTGCGACCAGCTTGCCCCTGGAAAATGATACGCACGAACATTTTCTCTCTATGGGTTCTCCGAGCAATCTACTGTCTTAAATTTTCGTGCGAGCCACCTGCGTTCTACGTACAGGTTTGCCCGTTTTTTTGCCCGCAGACAGCCCGTGCCCATCTATAAGGGCAGTTGTGGCTGAAGCATTAGAATATTAGGCATTCGACAAAAATACATATTTAAGTGGAGCTGATACAATTGCCCACTCTCTGCTTTCTCTCAGTCTATCGAATTGGCCGAAAGACTCCCAGAATAGGTGTCAGAGATCCTGCCACCCATGCACCCTTCAATCTGAAAGACATTAAGGCTGGGCCCAGAGGAGGCACCAGGGAACACTTCTGTGCACTGCAACACAGATCCTGATTTGCTCTCAGCTGAAATGGAGAACTCATACCCGGTGTGGTTTTACTCTGTTATAATGCAGGCCACAGCATGGAAACTGGTGTCTGGAATAGATGAGGGATCTGCAATATTGTCTCCAGTCATAGCAGGAAGGTGAATGAATGTGGGTGTGTCTCTGGCGGATGCTGGCCGCACGCCCTGCTGCCTTTCAGCGGAATTGTTTGCTCAAAGCCGAGCACGCGGAGTCTGGCCAAGTGATCGGCTGCCAGGACAAGAGACGTCTTGAGACTCCCAAAGGACTTTACATGAATATTTATACCTTCCGTTTTTGCAGCGCTGCAGTTGGTGATGAAATATCCGGGTTCTGTCATGCATGCAGATCTATGCACAATAACACAAACCCTCAACGGTGCCTCATCTGCTTAGAATCTAGGATCACAAAGGCCGGATTCTCATGCTTTCTTGTGTTCTGCTCTTTTTTTTTTTTAGGTGAATGGACAGTGTGCTGGACACACTGCTATGCAGGCAGCAAGTCAGAATGGTCATGTGGATGTCCTGAAACTCCTCCTTAAACACAACGTGGACCTCGAAGCTGAGGTTACTACAACTCATTTTTCATTTCTGCTCTTTGTCTGTGCCCACAAAACGTGTTCAAACCACCTAAAGGGTCAATAATGACGTCTATTTCTGCTCCGTCTCCATTTAAGGACAAAGATGGCGACAGAGCTGTGCACCACGCAGCTTTTGGCGATGAGGGCTCTGTCATCGAGGTTCTACAGCGAGGTGGCGCTGACTTGAATGCGAGGAACAAGCGGAGACAGACTCCATTACACATAGCTGTCAATAAGGGCCACCTGCAGGTGGTTAAAACCTTGTTGGATTTTGGCTGCCACCCCAGTCTTCAGGTGACAATGTCTTTGATTATTTTATCTGATTTATTTGAACCGGTCAGAAAACGATGCCAATTTGTTAAGTAATAACACATCATCTTCCGCTTTAGGATTCGGAGGGAGACACACCCCTGCACGATGCCATTAGCAAGAAGAGAGACGACATGTTGTCAGTTCTGCTGGAAGCCGGGGCAGACGTCACCATCACCAACAATAACGGGTTCAATGCCCTGCATCATGCCGCGCTACGTGGGAACCCCAGGTACGTGGCTCTTTGCTTAGGCCAGGGGTGGGCAAACTTTGTGACTAGTGGGCCACAGAGGGTTCCTAAATTTGTCAGAAGGGCCGGATCAGAAGCAGATCTGTGTGGTGTTTTCCATTTAAGAGCTTTTAATTCAAAACTCTGACCTGATTTCTCATTTTACCACCAATTGCACACCATTGGGTTGATGTCCTTCAGGTAAAAACGCAAATTAGAGAAATGCTGCGATTGGAAAAAATGACTGTCCGACTTTAGAAAACACACACGAACATCAGCAAAATCTTCCAACACCACATGAATTCAGAATATCTTTCTGCACCCAAACATGTATTTGTAGTCCACTATTATTACAGAGAAAATAAAGCATTAATGGGAATTATTCCTATTTGGCGGGCCAGATAAAATAGTTTAAGGGACCGCCTATCGCCCCCGGGCCGTAGTTTGCCCACCCCTGGCTTAGCCTGTTAGCGGTCGCACCTTTCTGGCAGGTTAGAGTTTGGATTTGGGTCAATGTTTTGCATTTATAGTAGAACACGTCAAATTTAAAAATAAACTTTTGTGTTTGAATACAACTCTTTTCCAAAACCAAATGTTGCAGTAAATTGTAAACAGAAAAAAGTTTGGTTTTTTCTGTCATTCATTTTTGTTAATAAATTTAATAGCACTTTTTAAATGAGCTAAATATATTTGGCATACACACAGAATTTCCCATCCAAACAGTTCACACTGTCAGATTCTCTTTACAACTGGATGATTGCAAACGCTGGTGTTCATTTGAAGCTGTTCTGTCTTTTAGTCGTCCTTCCTGAGAATGGAAGAAGTTGGCTTATCTGTAGTTCTAAACTATATGACAGTTTAGCTTCAGTCTGTAGATTTAACTGTTCTGAAAAAGAGCTGCAGAGTTTTTGAATTGCTGTAAAAACACATTGGGGTTGATGTGAATAATGTTTAAGAAAATTCAACTTTTATCGTAATTGGTCAGCTAATGCCAAAGGTTCAACTTAAATGTTGATTCCAACAAACCTTCTTACACTGAAAAAAATAAAGGTTTTGCTTATTTAATGTGAGATCATTAGCATGGAAGGCCACCATCTGTCAGACAAATGATAGTCTAATAATATGTTGACCTGTTTTGCTTCGAGTCATTTTTTTTTCCCCACCATTTGCTCCACACAGAAGCTGCTCTGTGTGGCTGCAGTTTGTCTTGTCTTTGGTTGCTTCTGTTTCTGACCAGAGGTTTCTGGGCTTGTTTTGTCTCATATCTGTAACTCAGCTGTGTCTGGTAGGGCTCCTCTTCTGTCTTAGCTTTTTTGTTTAGTGACACAACAGCTTTAAAAGTGGGATTTCTTTATAAGCTGCTCAGCATAGTAAAGGATTCATACATCTTTGAGCATTGGCATTTTGTGTCTAGTCTAATTGTTGTTTCCTTTCAAAGGCCTCTTCACCTCATGCGTAACTATATATGTGAGCATACTGCTGCATTGCCCGCACGTCTTTCACGTGCGTCCAAAGCTGGATTTTGCTGTTGGCCGCGCGAATTTAAAGTGAAGCCTGAAGTTGAAGTCCTGTTAGCTGTCACACACCTAAGTGTGTAAAATGTATTCTCCGCATTTGATCCATCCTTCTGGGAGTGGAGCGAGCTGCAGACACAGCCGCACTCGGGACCCATTTGGTGCATTAACCCCAAACCATAACCGTAATCCTAACCTTAACCCTTCTTCTGGGTCTGTGCGGCCAAGAAAAAAGTTCAGCATTGGCCGCACGTATTTTGAATGTTACATGCTTATAGTCACTTTCCTTTAAAAATAAAACATGGCTTCTACCTTTTAAGTGTTTACATTTGGCTAGATATTTGGACTAGTGTGTTCTGGTGTTTACTATCTGAATAAAGTAGGTATTTATTTAATCATATTAAGATTTGTGTTTGTCTACCGGATTGACAGTTATGTTTAAGAATATTAAAACATGAATTTTTATTCCAATTTTCATATTTTTGTTCCAGGATTACGAACAATAAATAATGCATAAGTAATAAATCATTAAATAATTATAAAAAGAAATGTAAATGGCATAAATGGCGTATACTTATATAGCGCTTTCTAACTTCTTGCAAAGTCCCAAAGCGCTTTGCAGTCACAGTCCCATTCACCCATGCACACACACATTCACACACACATTCACACACTGATGGCGGCTCCGCTGCCGAACACTGGCGCCAACCTCCCACCAGAGGCAAGGTGGGGTTCAGTGTCTTGCCCAAGGACACTTCGACACATGGGCGTGAATTTAGACACAAACTTCATTCCCACAAAACATAATATATTTGTACTGTAGATAAAGATTAATTCAAAATTTCCATCTTCAGCTTTTTGTAACAATTATTTTTATGCGTTTATTTTCTTAGAGTAATCATTTCGGTTTTCCAGAAGATCCTCCCAGGAAACAATAAAAAATTGAAATATGTTGTTTATGATGATAATGGACCTTCCTACTGAATAAATGACTTACTGGAGAATTTACTAAGTAGGACAATGTAACATAAACCGTAAATAATCAATTTAATCCACTTAATCTAAATATGGACGTAAAGCAAACACTGAAGCTTTTCTGTTTATTTATTGTATTCTCATCAAATTTGTTTGAAGAAAAATATTAGCGTGTCTGAAAACGTTATTTCAAACCACAACATGGCAGTTAAACCAGAAAAAAAGTTTTCAACTTTTTGTAATGGAGAGACGACATAAAAAAAATTGAGTGACTAATGGGGAAAGATTTCAATTTAGAAAGTCCAGAATACATGGTGAAAATGAAATTACCGTCCACAGATTTACTAGCAAAGAGGACTGAATTTATGGAATACTCTATGGTCATTCTTTGTTCCCTCACTTCCAGAGAAACAAAGATATATGTCCCCATCTCAAGTCTGGCCATTTACTTTTATTTCAGGCTTGAGCTCCTGTAATATCAGGGAGAGTGTCCAGAAGTTCTGAAGCCCTCAAATCTCTCCCCAGCTTCTCCCCGGCTTTGATTTAGGGCTGAAACGACTTTCTATCATAAAAAAAAAGCTTGTTCCTTTTTCTTTAAAGGAATATTATAAAGCCCAACAGCGTAAAAGCAGATTTAAAATGTTTTTTCTTGGTACAGAAGTGGATTTTGTTTTTTTGAGTTTACAACACTGTATAGCCAAATTAGAAACACTAATTCCGTCTACAATTTCCCTACTAAAGAGGGTAAAGGCAGATTATCTCTGGCTTTCCGACTTCACTTATCAATCTAGGATAAAATGTAGATATTTTGGGTTAAATTCCTGTTTTGTGTGCAACGTGTCTGGTTGTTTCAGAGCGTGGGTTGGCGTTACCAAGTTGGAGAATTAGCTTGAGATATATGTGTAGAAACAACCTTGTCGGCAAAGATGAAGTATTGGAAACTTCAGAATTTGGAGAGTTTGGAGAAAGGTAGAGAAGTAAATTACCATTTACAAATACTTTTCCCCACACATCATACCAAGTTTAGGCATTTTTCAGTTGTTGGTAAATTGTAGCTGGTCGTTACACCAGCGTTGATGTGCTTTTGAAAGTATATTCTTGTTTATCATCCACATTGTTTATTCTCCTTGCGCTTTTATCAGAGCCTTATCCTGCAAGGGGAGCCTGGCCTATCCCTCTGTCTTTCCCTTGGGCTGTTTAGAGAACTGTAAACAATACGATTAATAGCCCATGACTCATAAACGGGGTCTAAACAAACTCTGCAGCGGCTGACTGTACCCTGTAATGTGGATCTTTCTGGTGATATTTGCTCCCCACAAATCACTTTTTACATACATGAAATAATAATCGGCCAGACGTTTGCTTTAAATTCATAAAGTTGTCCTAAAACATCTACTCTGTTTTCTAAAATACTGTAAAAGTGGCATTTTATATTTAAAAATGTCAGATTGAAGTTTCTCAACTGTTTTTCATACATTTTTTGATTGACACCTATTCTTTTAGGGTTAGACCATTTGTTTTAAATACAACCATCCAATAATTTAGAAAAACGTAGCTTGCACCAAGGCACAATTAGGTTTGGCTCTGTTAAATATTGAATTTAGTGCCTCACAAGGGTTAATGAATCAAATACATTACATGTTGTTTAGGTGGTTTAAAATAATTAAGTGCAAAATTAGAAGATCCTTCTAAGTAGAAAGAGTTTAGCAGAATAACTAGGAAACAATAGGATTAGCAAGGGAAAATGGGAAACTGTTTCCCATTGTCAACCTCTATGATTCAACCAGTCAGTCCCTCAAATCACTGGGGGCTCATCTCTTCCAGCTGGAGGAGCATCCTGGCGGTGGAGCTGAGTAGGAGGAGGCCGGGAAGTTTTAGTGCTGGACTTTAGGACATATTCTTTTACACTCTCTGCCCACTTTAATAAGTAAGCCTTCTGACTACTGAAGTGAACTTACATATATGCCTTTAGAGATGCTTCTCTCCTTTGCAGCATTAATTCATAAAGGTGCAGTAGATCTCCTCAGAGATGGTGGTCTTTGACAGGATAGTAGTAAAAAGTTGCAGAGACGTCTTGTAACTTTGACAAACAATTAAATAGATGGATTGTCATTTGAAGTATATAAAAAAAGGATAATTTAAACTTTTTTTTTGTACTTTCCTCCAGTATGTGGACATAAAAGGTTGGTAACATGGCAAGGTTCTATGCCTTGTTGTTTGCCATTTAATGTTGTCATTATTGACTGAAAATGGGACTAAATGGCCCCTCGCCACTGGTGTTCCAAACAGGAAGTACCGGCTGGTTCCAAGAATCCGAAATCCCATAGACTTCTGTAAAGAAATAAACAGCTGTCACTCAGTCATTCTATTGGTCAAATTAACAATTCTTGCTCTGCGACCTTTCTTTTTTTTTCTTTTTTAAACATTCTTGCTTTTCATCATTTTTTTTCATGATATTTTGTCCATAGTGCAAGTCATTCAAGTTATAAACAGGCCAATCCGATGGATCAATAAAAGGAGGCATTCTTGAGTCAAATATTGGATATGTTTGATTGACAGTTATTGTGTTTAGCCCTGTAGGGGTTTGGTCTTCCAAAAAGCTCGCTCCTGATTGGAAAAAGTGGTTGTTATAGAAACATTGATCTAGACCAATTTGGACCAATCACTGCTTACTAACCATGTCTGGCTCCAACATGGCGGCATCTGTATCGCAAAAAAACATGGCGGCAATTCAATAACTTCATTTGGTTGTATCCGGAAGTAAAGCATTTTCTATGGGTGACGTTGCACTCGGCTCACTTCTCATTTCCAGTCAATGGTTGTCTTTAAAAAACGGTCATGTTGGTGATTTCTGGAAAATACTTAAACCCTTTGCCATTTGTTTCTGTCTGGAGTACCAGCTTTGTAGTCTTTGTCAACTCAAGTGGTAGATTGTAGGTCAACTACTTCCTGGTGCTGTTGTTTTTAATTTAGCTCCTTATTGGCAACTCAATTTAATGAGGTTATTTTTGTTTTATTGCTGTCTATAATAAAGGTATTTACTTTGTTTCTCCTTCTCTCTTAACTTTGTCTTCACAACAAGATAATAGTGGCAATTGAGAAGCTTTTTGCTTATTTTATTCATCATCATTGTCATTGATGTAATATTCCTCTTTTTTTAGGTTTCTGAAGTGCATTCTTTGTTTGTCACAACAGCTGCCTATCTATCTTTCTGTCTGTCCGTCCCTCTTGTAAAAGTCAGAAAAAGGCACCAAACCACACTTTTAATGAAAAATCTATTTATTGTACAGAAAAATAGACACATTTAGCAATAAATATGGCATCAAGCATTACATTTGTTTAAAGATAAAAGCAATGACATCCCTTATCTGAAAAAAAAAAGCCAGTTTTCCTTCATATTCAATAAATCGTATCAAAATATTCTCGTAGATTTCAAAGCATAGCTACAGCTGGTTGAAGGGGACCAAATCCATTCAAGAGGTGATTTGGTTCCATTTTACCAGCTTTAGCAAAGCATTGTGGATTAGAGCAGGGGCACTCAGTGGACTCCAACATCAACCAAGTCAAAACGTTTTCCTCAATATCAGAATCTTGGATTTTAATGACACTTATTGACTTCAGAAATGACTCATTTCTCAACAAGTCTCCGATGGTTTTTTCTCTTCATTTTTTACTTTCACTTGGTTTCTCACTTTCATTCTTTCTGTGTTTCCAAGTTGTTTGGCACTTCAGTCAACACCAGCAAAACATACACTTCTGTCACTTCTGCTGATATATTTTTTTCCTGTAAAAAGAATCGATGCCAGTTCACCTTCAACAACAATTCTGACGTCAAAACACAGTTCCGGGTTTTGAGCCTAGCTATAATCACACCGCCAGTCTTAAATCAATGAGAAGACCAAGAGACATTTGCATAGCCAGAATCACATACTTCAACTCTTTCTAGTACATTTTTAAACTCAACCTTTAACCAGTATTCTGATTCTATACAATGATCGATTTGTTTACCTCTGTCCAATATTTGTTTGCTGCTTTGTTGGCATCACTTTGTCTGCTCCCAGATTATAGCAGAAAACTTTAACAAACCTCTTAATACTGAAACTTGATCAAACCTTTGTGTATAGAATTTAAATGGATTATAATCGTCATATTCTCTAATCTCTATAGAGATTTTCTCTCTTTATAAGAAAGATCCATAATAGTTACAGTTTTATGAGGTTTTAAAAGTGGTTTTATAGGTATTATCTATTTAATTTTATTAAAGCACATTTCACTGCTGCACTGCTGAAATCCGTAACCACAGAGACTTTCTGCCAAGGCATGGACTACGATCTGAGAGTGACCAGCAACAGCTGACGGATAGACGGTGCAACTTGTAGACAAGTTAGAGGTCAACATAAGGCCAGCTTATGTGACACCAGAGACAGGTCTATTTGTAACACACACACATGCACATTCACGCTTGCTCACTTACATTCTGTCATTCAGAGTCAGGTGGGCAGGCTACTCACCTCATCTAAAGGCCATAACAGGGCAAAAGTATGAGGGATGACAAGCACTTAACATTTGATAATGTCAGCATCTGCTGTGTTTGTCACTCAGATAGGAGGTCACTGCTATTGCGGGACCTGGGTGAAACATAAAGTGCTGGTGGACGCGTCTGACATCTCTGAAGAGACATTAATCCAAAATAAAACAAACGATCAAATGATGAAAAACATCAAAACTCCAGCAAAAGACTAGGCTGAGTTGGCGTTTTCATGGTAAATGCAGATTAAAATGTGTTTTTTAAGACATGCGACCTTCACTTTTTACTCTTTTATAGTTGACCTACTTTAAATAAACTTTATTAAAATCTGTTTTATCAACAGTGTACTTTTTATGCTTCAAGAAACGTTACAAATACATTGAAAAACAACTCCATAAAAGTAGCATTTAATATAAATTGTCATCATACTTGTCTTTTTCTAAAACTTTAATTATTTTTAAACATAGTCTTCACAAAAGGGATTGTTACATTTTAAACAACTTGTTGATACAAAATTCTTGCAAAGTTGCTATGATAATTAATTTCATCCCAAAACACCACTTAGGTAATTTCTTAATAAAGGTTTTTTTCCCCCCATAATCCTAGTTTACTTTTATTCTGGGATTGAAACTGAGGAAATGTATCAGTTAAAAGAAATATAAGCATATACATTTTATTAAAGTCAGCATAAACCTGTTCTGTAATCTTAGAGGTGTATGTGAAAGCTCTAGATATGAATACCTCTACCACCTCTCCCCCCCTTGCCCTATTTCTCTCTCCGCCTATGTCCATATTCTTTTGTCTTTATTTGTTTAAAGCGGACAGCAATTGGAATCAGCTGACGGGCCAGAGTTGACCCTGATCCCGCATTGTGGCTTTTTTGATGGTCTAATCTAGCTGCCATGCAGCCCAGCAAAGCATTTGGCAAGCATAGCAAACATGAACAATGAGGAAAGGAGTCAGAGGAAGGGAGGGGCGCTGGGGGGGTGGGGGGGTGATGTGGTGCAGCAGTTTGGTAAAGGGTACAGGCAACACACGGCGCTGGCGCCTAGCTGCACGATGCTGCCCCAGCAGCATTGGCAGCAGATTCATTACTTCTTTTTTTCTGCTTTCTCAGCATCATGCTTCTGCTCAATCATGTCCCCCTCTTGTGAAGCAGCAATGTTAGAGTTTGTGTTCAAGTCGCCTAGCTTCCTAGTCATCCCCCCCCACCCCCCGTGGCATGAGCGCTGAAAAAGATTATAGTATTAATAGTTAGAAAAGGCTCATGCGTACCACAACTTGCTGACTGAAGTTGATGTGAAGTTGCAGCAGAGCTGTAATGCAGCAAAATCACCCAATGATGAAAAACTGCCTCTGTTCACATGCAGGTTTTTACACAGGACAGCTGCTCATAGTTTCACTTAAATTGTGTATTAAAAATCACATTTCTTAGATGAGAAGACCAAAACATGATTACAACTAATCTGGGCCACATTACATATTTAACCACCAAACTGTTTCCAAATCTCTAACGATAGATTTTTATTGGCCAGGTCAGCTTGTTTGAGAAAGCAGTAAGTTCCCCTCAGCAGTTACTGCTGCAGTGAGACTGCCCAGATACAGTATAGCGAATGTATGAGTCTTACCATTCACACTCATTGCCTTTACCGTACGCTCTCAGTTATACCTTTTTTTTTTTTTTTTTTAATCTGACAGCCTGAGGCTGCCCAACATTATCCTCTCAAAACGAAGACTCGCACCTCACCAAGAATACATACTTCTTTACATTCCATAGCTTTCATATCTTCATATGGGTACATAAAGAAGTATGTACCCCAGGGAAGTTATTGTAGTCACAAAATTTTCTCACCTTTTGCCAAGGTCGGGAAGTTATGAGCAGAGCTTTTTTTTTTCCTTCTTCGCCGTTTTCTCTCCCAAGTATGGTAGTAGTCTGCACTGAAAGGTGACTTTGAGTAAATTCAGTTCAACACCCAAGGCTTTTCCTTTGGTTGCCATGTAAGGTTGAGCAGTCGGTCCCCCCGCCCCTGAACGTAAGAGAGATGTTGTAGTCCATACCAGAGTCAACTGTCCCAGTGACCCCTACTGTCCTTCAGGAGGTGTAGAGCAAAGAAACAACTCCCCCTTTCAAAGCTGTAAAAATCTTTTTTTGTTTTTTGTTTTTAGAAAAAAAGTTGATTTAAAAACAAAACAAAAAAAAAGCACGGAAGACCATTAAAGGATCGAAGGTGGATTCACTCTTCAGAGATGAGGAACAGTTTTCTGGCAGCATTGGTAGACCTGTGTTCTATCTTCCAGCGTCTCCCTTTCCCATGTACCTGTTCTGCGCTTGTCTCTTGTGTCGGCATGGTCCTTGGTGCCTAACTGGAGCGCTTGCTGATGTTTCAAAGAGTGTGATTTAGCTGAACAGGAAGCTATTGTGAGCAGGATTTGGACTCTACGCACAGAGGCAGGCCATAGGTCACATGAAGGCGCTAATGCCCACTCAGCACTTGTGGATTGGTCCCAGCGATACCCCACCACTCATCCACTGCCACAACTATCACACACACCCTTCTCTCTGTCACCTCCCTCCCTTTATACTTTTTATTTTTAACTTCTTTTCTTACATGCCTTTTCTTGTCAAGTAAAACCTAAACTACAACCAGTTGTTGTGTTTCAGAGGGTTGAACAGATCAATAATTATTTGCAAGGTGGCGAGAATTGTTCAGCCAGTCTCTAATGAATCTTTGCTCCAGAGCAGCACATTCCACAAGTCAGCTCTGCCTCCGATCATGCTCAGCTAGCTGGCAGGCTAAGGAAAGTAGTCTGAAGTACAAAAAGAGAGCCTCGTCTGGGAAATTAGCTTGAATTGAGACGGTTTAAGCTAGGTACTAGACACGTTGAAGTGAAAAGCTGCAATGTTTTTGCTTTTGGAAGCTTTGGAATGGTGATGAGCGAGGGTTTAGCTGAAGGTGACAGTTGTTCCCTGCACAAAGATAGCACAGAGGAGGTGGATAAGTCTGGTCCTAAAGGTGTGACGTCCTGCTTAGGAAATGTCACAGCTGTTCGAGAGCGTGAGCGTGAAATTCCTTCCTACACACCATTGAATGGAGTTTTGGGAACACGGACCAGCAAATTAGCCCGGTGATTGTCGTGTCTCCTCTGATTCTGGGGGTTAGTACTGCAACATTGTGTGCCATGTATGGCTTCTCATTCTAAAGCAGTTATTTATGGATCCAGATAGAGAAGAAAACTGGGTTGCTACCCTAAGTGCTGTGAGTTTCTGTCAGTGACACACATATTCTCAACCAACCATTGCTGCCCCATGCCCCCTGCCTTCCCCCACATCTGTGTTAATGCACTTCTGACAGCTGTGTGCTGCCAATCCGCTTTTCCTTCAGTACAGGACGGATGACCTGCCTGCTGTTCATTATTCCAATGCTTCGTCATCTCTCTGGTCCTCAGCCTTTTGCTCCAGTAGCTGCTGCACCTTGGTCTCAATAGGGCTGAATTCTCTCACATTTGCCTCTCGTCAGTTGTAAACTGCAGTGACCAACCACACCCCACTGGCCAATTATCAGCTGGTTGGGTAAGAAACACACAAAAAGAGAAATTAAGTACTAAAAAACAAAAAAACAGGAAGTCCAAATCATTTTAGTATCCTTTTGCAACGTTGGCAACGGCATCTTGAAGGGAATCGGACGCAGAGGGTGGACTTTGGATGAGGAAATATCTCCACATCATAGCGGGTCTAAGTTGACAAGTCCATCTTTAGATAGTGGCAGAGTTGCAGCCATGAAGCTTAATGAGCCAAAGAGCTCCACTGCTGCAGCGTGTTCGGCCAGTGAAGGGAACACAAGAGAGGAAGATGGGAGGGAGGGGAAAAGAATAAGATGAGTGAGATAGAGGAGAGTGCAAAAACTGGGATAAAATCCATGTGGAACTTAGCAACTCCCCAACCTCCCTTTTCCCTGCCGTAACTCTTCTTGCATCCTTTTTTTCTCCATACTTGTTCTTCTTAAAAAAAAAAACCCTTCATAGGAGCAAAAGAAGGAAGCCAAAAGGTTTTGTCAGGTTAAGTTCTGTCCCAGTAACGCTGCTTCTGCAGAACGGTGCATTCCAGTCCCTTCTTTAATTCTGCGACTTGCAGGCAAACCATGCAGTTAAAAAACTGATCGAGTCCAAAGAAGAGGGAGATAAAGACAGGACGAAGACCCGTCAGGCGTAAACTTCGTCCAAAAGCGAAGGAAGAGCAAATATTACCTGTCAGATCTTTTCTGAGCTGCTCCTCCTCTCTTCCCCTATTCTGGTGTTCTTCCCGTAGTGAGGAGAGAGCCGTAATGACCTAGAGAGCGCTCCAGCTGCTGCAGCCATCGTGTGCGCCTGCTGCATGCGTGACTCGCTGAATCAGCTTCTATGATTTGGGGGAGGAGGGTAGATGGAGAGCAGATTGAGTACCGGAGTTGGGGAGGGGAGATGGTGCTGGTGATGGGAAGGGGTGGGGGGGGGAAGCAGCATGCATACACACACATTTCCCACTCCAACACCCTACACCTTTACAGGAGGAGGACGTAGAGCTCTCATGAAGAGCTGCCATTTGGAGAAAAATGGGAGGCAGGGAAAGGAAGGAGGGGTGGGAAAAAAAATCTGCAGTATTCTCCTCTTCGTCATGTGCTTCTTTAGGTAGAAAGCTGGGAGGATGCCCCTGATCGCTGGCGGAGGCAGAAAGTATGCAGGTCGCACTCGCGCTGCCTTTTTCTTATTTCATCCGTTCACGCTGCACAGTTTCATCCCAAAATGCAATATTTTGTTTTAGAACTTTTTTACAGCAGTTAAGATAAGAAGTTTACTGAGACACTATTATCATAAACACTTTTGAATTAAACAGTGGTCTGTCAACCTCTGCAGTGAGAGAATCTTAACCATCGACGTAAATCTTTATTTTGAAGTAAAACAGGATATAATCGTTTTGTTGTTTTGTGTTTTTTTTTTGCTGAAATCTCAAATCTGTAAGTTTTTTGTCCTCCATATTTATGGATGCAGCAAGCGTGCAGCAACAGAGTCACCTTTATACCAGAAATAGAGATGCTGCTGCATTTCTGAGGGCAGAGGCTATAGAAAGAACACAGTGGCAGTAAGTCAGGGGCAAGAGACCGGCCAGTCACTATCTTTCTGCCTCACACTGTGTTCGAGGTATGCTATGCCGAACGCTTGTAGGAAGCCAAGCATTTCAAACATGCCTCAACCCCCATTTTGCTACTCTGCTCCTGTGTCTTGTCTCACAGTCTCCGTGACCATATTTAGTCAAGCGGTGCAAAAAATAGTTCCCATTGCCCTCCACTCAGATCTTCTCCTGTGCAGACCCCCCTCTGTATCACCCCCCTCAGCAACTGTTTGCTCCGGGAAGCCTCCCCTTCACATCCCAACATATCGATTCCAACAGCCTGGAAGAAGAGACCAGCGCTAGGCCAGCTAGCCACTGCTACCATTTACTGTCTTTATTTTTAGTGGCTCCAAATAAAGTGGCCTTCTTGTGCTTACATTTGTATATTCCTAAAATCATCCCCCTCAATCTGCTGCTATATATCCTTACCTTTCTGATAGCACCCACTCAGCCCCCACAACCCTCTGACCCTCTTGAGTCTTTGTCACCCTTTTTCCAAATGAAGCTGAAGCTCACACTTTAGCTTTTGTCTTCTTAGCACTATACTTAAAGACCCGCTCTGATTAAAATTGTGTTTTTGGTGTTTTTACATGTTCATTTTTCTCAAGATGGAGGACATATAATAAGAAAATTAAGCTTTAGATTGCATTTCTGCGTATTTCTCTATTTAAATCAATGTGAATCAGGAAAAATGATGTTCGAACGTGTGTTGCACGTGTCGTAAAAAAAATACGCTTGTCAGGCCACATTCTCCTTGCTCTGCTTCATTCTGATCAACCACTTGTAGACGAGTAGATCCATGTACTTTGTCATTTTCCTCATCTGGCTCAAAACTGTACGGCTGGGTAGCGCAATTCCTGCTCGCTATTGTGGTTGCATTGATAATGTAAAGCTGGTGTGGTATAGGGGCTGTAAAGGCCATGTCACAAAGCCACTACGTACATTTTGGGCATTTTCCACATAGTAAATGTTGGTCTTTCGCTATGCATGCGTGATATACGTAGTTCATCAGTGTTTATTGAGTTCGACATTCGTCGACCAACGGGTCTTAACATGAAATCAGATTTTAGCTGTTCAAAATTTCTGGTCGAGTGAGAATTACGCAGTTTACGTCCCCCCATGACAATGGTCCTGCCCACCACTCAGAGGTAAATTTCTAACAACTACTTCTCTGCAGGAACTTTATCTTAGAACACAACTAGGGCTCCACGATGTGAGCAAAGCTCGCGATATTAGTGATCAATATTGTGATGACGATATAACTTGCGGCACATGAAGAAATGGCAAAACAACCAAAAACATCATTCCCATTTCACTGCAACAGTTTAAAAATTATACTCCAAATGACCATCATCTACATAGTAGGGGAAAATCTAACATAAAAGTGTTCCATCCGATTGGTCAAATACGTAAATGGATTTATTTGATTTCTTAAATACTCCAAGCTGCCATTAGATTGTTTTAACACATTTAGGGTAGGCATTTGTTGAAATTTTGCCGTCTTTTGTGATATTCATATTGAACAGATATCGCGATAACAATAAATTTGCGATTTTTTGTGTAGGCCTAAAACCAACAGTTTTTATTTTTTATTTTAGCTAAAAGCGACATTAATAATTAAAAGGCGACTGGGAATGCTTTTAAAATAGCTCAAATGATGACCGGAGCGGGTTTTTAACTACATTTTGCAAGTATATAATAGCAGGAGTAATGCACCAAAGTGTATTTTTTTTTAAGAAAACAGGAAGTAGAGTTTTTGACAATCATATATTTATGTCCAGCGCTGTTGAGCATGAGAAGACTTGTCGGCAGGCTTACCTTTAAGGCGCTGGAGTATTTGAAATTCTATCTCTGCTTTTTGAGTTCTCATTAATTTCAAGTGTCTTTTTCAAGGTTTCCCGAGGCGCGGCCACTAAAGAATCTGTTTAATTAGTCGGTCTCATCGCAGAGCACATCTATACTGTACCAATGTAATGTCCTGGATACCCTCCCATCTTCTAACTTGATCTGTTTTTAACCTTTGTTTAAAACAAAAATAATAATGTTTCTGTTCTACCCCATGTCTTATACTTTACGATCCTTTTTTAAGGTAACAAAGCAGAAATCAAACTGTGAAATGAAAGTTGTGTTGATCAAAATGATAAAAACTCATGAAGTGAATTTTTTATGAGGCCCAAAAATCTCCGGTTCTTAATTTGATCTTACTTTTTACAAGCTCACAGTCATTTGGCAGTCATTGAAACTTGTTTTCCAGGTCTTTTTTTGTGGTGGAGGTAATTCTGTGTGTTTATGTGTGAAATAAACTTAATATATTGTTATATTGTCTTTTTAGTTGTTGAAAGGAACTAGCATTTATGTGATAAGAAGTACTTTGTTCAAGGCTTTGCTTTACGTGGCAGGTCGAGGTGAATGAATAAAACTGAAATGTCCTCATGCTCTGCAGTCTTCATACTCAACCAGGAATAAGCCACTTGATATGAAAATACTAAATGTGTTTTATATTTTTCACTTGAGTGCATAATCAAGTCTACATGTGAAAGAGTCTATTTCCTCTGTTTTTTTTCTTACATCTAAAGCTGCTGAGTGATTATTTTATGTGTTAATCATAACACTACGAATGCATCTGTTCTCTTTCAGAAGATTTTGACAAAGTTCACTTCAGTTTAACACCGTTAGCAAATCAGAATCAGAAGTACTTTATTGATCCCACACGTGGGAAATTTGTGCGTTACCGTAACAGTAAACATAAGTCTGAGCCTCATACAGTCCCTGACAAAAGTCTTGTCGCATATCCATTTTGTAGAAACAAAAGCGTATAACCTCACTTTTAATGAATCGATTGGTTTTAGAAACGTCTCATATGAAACCTAAAACCCTCCCAAATTATGTTCAATATACTAAAATAAAATTGCTTCACTGAAGAAAGATTGATCATTTAATGAAGACAGAAAGGTCACATTTTGGCAAGACAAAAGTTTTGTCGCCTACAGAGAGTATAGAGAAAATTTAACAAATAATTTACTTCAAAAACAAAAATATGTTGCATAACATCAGTGAATTAAGTAATGCTACTGTGAGATCCATATTTAATATCTTGTATGACTTCCATGAGCTTGAAGGACAGCATCCATGCGGTTTGACAATGATTCATCCAATTTATTGATGAAGTCATCAGGAATAGCAAAGAAAGCAGTCTTCCATGCCTCCCAGATTTCATCAAGATTCTTTGGTTTGGTCTTCCATGCTTCCTCTTTCATTCTACCCCAGACATGGTCAATGATGTTCATGTCTGGTGACTGGGCTGGCCGGTCCTGGAGCACCTTGATCTTCTTCGCCTTGAGGAACTTTAATGTAGAGATGGAAGTATGTGATGGAGCACCATCCTGCTGCAGAATTTGACCCCTTTTATGGTTGGGAATGTAAGAGGTAGCTAATACTTCTTTATATTTTAGGCTATTGATATTGCCTTCCACCCTGCAAATGTTTCGCACATCCCCATACTGGATGTAACCCCAGACCATGATTTTTCCGCCACCAAACTTAACTGTTAGCTTAACATGCGGGCTCCAGTTGGTCTCCTGCAATATTTGCGGCGGCTGTGATGTAATTCATCTGAAGACTCATTTGAGAAATCCACCTTCTGCCACTTTTCCAGCGTCCATCCTTTTAGCAGGCTGTGGGCCTTGGCAAATGCCACACGTTTTTTCAATTGCCTTTTGTTTAGTGCTGGTTTCTGGGCACTGATTTGACCATGGAAGCCATTTTGAGACAGAATTCTACAAACTGTTCTGGTTGACACAGGAACTTGAGGTGACCAGGCCTGGTGGAGATCTGCTGCAGTGGAAAAGGGGCTGGCCTTGGATTTTCGAACCAACAAACGGTCCTCCCGAGCAGTTGTCTTGCGGGGTCTGCCGGACCTGGGCTTGTCAAAAACATCTCCAGTCTCTTCAAATCTTTTTCTTATTCTTTGTACTTGACGCTGAGACACATTGAAGGTGTCAGCCACCTCAGCAGTGTAAAAGTGAAGAGAATAAAGGTTTGTTGTTTGCAGATGACATTGTGGTTTATAGTGAAAGCGGGGAGCAGGTGGAGTAACATCTAGAGAGGTGGAGGTTTGCTCGGTAACAGAGAGAAATAAAGGTCAGCTGTGCAAGAATGAGTATCTGTGTGTAAACTGGAATGACTTCAGTAATACATTCAGATTACAGGGCAAAGAAGGTGTAAAACTTCAAGTTGGTTTAGAAACAGAGGCTTTGTTAAGAGACAGGAGCCAGAGCAGATGATCTTGAGGTTCTTTTTGGAAGTGACCAGGATGGATAGCTTACACAGTAAGCTTTCTAAAAATGATTTTATTTATTTTCCTTTCTTTTAATTAAATAATTCAAAAAAAATTATTAATGTGATTGGTTACACCCTACCAGCACCAGCCAATAGGAGTTGTTATTAAAAAAAAATGTATATGTGAAATTTTGTCACTTTGAAGTTGTGTCCTTGTTCGGTGAAACTCTACTCAAGATTTTAGTCTTATTACTGATCCCAACTGAGGATGCCCTTATATGCTGTGAATGTGCCCCCTTTAGGTTTCCACTCTGCTTGTTGTAGGCACCCAACCCGCAAGTTTAATCTCAGCCACATCCCGCGGTTCCATCTGTTCCTGAAACACTGCAAAATGGCGTATTTCTCTTTTTAATGATTAATAGCAGAGGGCTAAATCTTTTACGGTGCAGTTAATCGAATCAAGAGGGGTCCACCACTGGGTTTTCTTTGTTTTACTGGATGATGATGTTTTTAATGGATTTGAACTTAAGTTTTTTTATTTTTTTACAAACACCTCTCCCCCTCCCCCCAATCCCCCCTTATTCTTAACAGTACCTTTATTCGACAGATTTGGTGCATTTACAAATTTAGCTTTTTTTTTAAAACCTTTCTTATCAGTGCCTTTTCTTTTGTTTCCCCTTCCAGTCGTTTGTCTCTCGTCTCCTTCACTCTCCTCCTCCTTCATCTCTTCGCACAGTGCATCATGTGAAGAGGTGAAGCCGTTAAGCACTTGGAGAAATAAAAGTGATTTATGAATGGACCAACCTACCTGGCTGCTGGAGGGGGAAGCCAGTGGCAGTCGGTCTGTGATCCAGCAGCCCTTTGTTCCCTCTAGTCTCACTGCAGGGGAAGCCTCTCTGCTTCCCCTGCCTTTGCTCTTCTACCGTACCTTCCTCATGCAATAGTTTACAATTTACTGAGTTCCAAATTACATAAACCTGTACGACCTGCAAAATCCCTTTTCAGGTTTTCAGCTTTATGATTTTTGCATTCAAGCCTATCAACTTAGTAAATGGTTGCACATCGTTCTGGTTATACAGTTATGTTGACCCTGATGCTATTTGTTTTTTCTTTATTGAAAACTTTTCCATTTTTATGTCTCCAATCTCCAATCTGATCTCCGATACAGTTGGTTTAGTTGGTCACCATCAAACAGGATTCTCAGAAGATCCGTTCATCAAGCGATACATGCTCATTAAGTTGTCTAACTTTAACCCCACTTTTTCTTAATGTGATTTATTTTCAGTGTCAGATAAAGAATCTGTTATGTTTCTGTAAAGATATTCTTTCATTGCCATGAAATCTGTGGTTTCTGAGCCACCAGTTTGCTGCAGCACACCCGGTTGAACCATTCCCCCACCAGTTGAAGCTCTCCCAGTAATCACCTCTCTGGATGAGCTGGGGCCAGTCCAATAAATCAGTCAAAACATGCTTCAGTCCCCTTGTGACCTATCAGGGCACCCAGATTTTCTCAAGGGCTGGGACAAAAATGGCGCTGAGCCAATAGATAAGCCTAGCCTCGTTGTAATGGCCTGTCTATGCTGCTTCATTCAGAGTCCGTCCTACCAGCACATTTTGGGGCAATGTGGGGTGGGGAACGTATAGGGATGGATGGATGGATGGATGGATGGATGGATGGATGGATGGATGGATGGGGGAAAAATATATCTGGATGGATAGATTAGGAGAGATGGAGGAAGAGTAGAGCCCTTACTGATGCAACTCAAGGACAAGGAGAGCTTTTGGGAATGGAAACTGTAACAAGCAAAAAGAAAATCTTTCATTGTGGGGACAATGTAATCATGCCCCCTCCCACCCTCTTTTTGTTGTTTTTCTTCACTCACTTGCCAAACCTAGAAAGTACGAGATTTATTTGTGGCACTTTAAGTGCCTCAGCAATGCAGGTAATAAATCGGGCAGTGAGGTACTTCCACTGCACAGCTGTCAGGCAGCTTTAGTGCTGTCTTCCCTGTTTAAGAATTTGTGTAGTCCCACTGATGTGACTTATTGGAATAAGTAAAATTAATTGCTCGGATATTTGATGATACATAAATATCAATGATTTCCCTTTGGTTTTCCCCATGAATATTTTATAGTGTTTTTTTTTCTATTGTTGTTGTAAATCCTACAGTGGGATAGACATAGTTTTACACCCCACAAAAACTATGTCAATAGTGCTTTGAAATCATTACATTTTCATCATGTTTTTATCCCAGTAGAGCCATGCCAGGAAACTGTTGATCATAATGATTAAAAATCACTTATTTTAATTGTATTAAATGTTGTGTTCAGTTCTATTTTTAATATTTATTTCTTTACTCTGCTAAGATTTGGTGAGACTGAGCTACTAAATCTAGTAGAACAACTACCTCCTTCAGGAATAAGGCAACAGATTTGAAATTGTTTTGAACTGTTTCTGACTGTGGAGAATTGGTTAAATCCGTCAAAAGTGCCAATGAAACTTGTATAGGAATAAAATCCTTACTCTCGTGCACCTGTACCGGGGGTTGAGTCCTATAGGTGAGGCTGGTATTGTGGGTCGTTCGGGTCTGTGTAGGGTCATAGAAGAGAATCGACCACATTCTCAGTGGGGAGCGCAGGTCTTTTCAAATCCCTTGAGGCTACTACGGTCACCTCAAGGGGCGTCATGAAAATGAAATTGTCGAGTGTGGTAAGTGAAGCATTTGTAAGGATGATGTAAGTAATTGCTCCCAGCACGCCCTCAGAAAAAAATGTGCATGAACATTTTTACTCTTCAGGCTCACCGAAGTGGATGTTTTTTGTGGGCCACCTGCATACGCCTTTACAGGTTTCCCCCTTTTTTGCCCGCAGGCAGCACTTATCTACCTGTAAGGGCAGTTGCGACAAGAAAGTTTTTGTCTTCAAAAAAGGTACACAAAAATGTGCAGTAGACAGCTTCCTTAATGCACGTCATGCAAATTAACAATATGTTGTACATATTTATTTACACTCCTTCCAGGAAATAGTGAAGTATTGTTAGTTTAAACAGTGTACATTAGGCCTGCACAATAAATCGCAAGTTTATCGTGGCAATATCAAGCTTTGCAATACGCAAATCGCAAAAGATGGTGAAAATCGAGTTTAATGGTTACCTTAAATGTTCTAAAACAATTTTAAGACAGCCTAAAGTATTTAATGAATCAAATAAATCTCTTCTTGCATTTCACCAATTGGATGGAGCCCTTTTATGTTAGATGTTCACCTCCTATGTAGACAAGGGTCATTTAGAGTATTATTTAAATTAAACTGTTGCAGTGAAATGGAAATTTTTTTTTGTCTTTCACTATTTGTTCATGTATTTCAAGTTATATCGTATTGAAGCGACTCTGTAGCATTGTTAAAAATAAAAGTCAAAAACAGAAAAGCGTTTTCATTTTCAAAATGAAGCTGCATTTTTTTGACTCAAAATTAAATTGAAAAAGCAATCCTTCAAAATGCTTTTTCATTTTCTTCTTTAACACCGCTTATTCTGTCATTTAATTAAAATGATAAAGAAAATGGTATTTGACGTTTCATTTTCAAACAGTTCTCTGGTAAATGTGTAGCAACACTCATTTAGAAATGTCTAATTTGACAATTAAAATGGATTAACAGAAACGCTCTTTCCTTTTCAAAATGTAACTGCATCAAATGACTCAAAATTAAAATTAAAAATCAATACTTCAAAATGCTTTTGTTTTTTTTGGATGTTAAAATGCAATCCCCTCTTTGCATTTTCCTTTTAATTATGACACATAATGAGCGATGTTAAAGAAGAAAATGAAAAAGCATTTTGAAGTATTGATTTTTCGTTTTAATTTTGAGTCATTTGATGCAGTTACATTTTGAAAATGAAAAAGCGTTTCTGTTAATCCATTTTAATTGTCAAATTAGACATTTCTAAATGAGTGTTGCTACACATTTACCAGAGAACTGTTTGAAAATGAAACGTCAAATACCATTTTCTTTATCAATTTAATTAAGTGACAGAATAAGCAGTGTTAAAGAAGAAAATGAAAAAGTATTTTGGTGGATTGCTTTTTCTTTTTCATTTTGAATCAAAAAATGCAGCTTCATTTTAAAAATGAAAAAGCATTTCTGGTTTTCACTTTTATATTTAATTATGCTACAGAATGGCTTCCATATCGTCATTGCAATTTGATCATTAATATAGCAAATTGCGGGTCTTCCTCATATTGTGCAGCCATAGTATTGATGCTATACATGGATGCTTAGTTTATCATAACTCACATTTGTTTCTGGCACTGGTATTACCCACTGTAATGCATATTTTTGGGAGACATTCAGGCCTCTGCTGAGAACCAACCAAGCTTTGTCGTTGAATAATGCAGGCCATGTTTCCTCAGTAAGCTGTGCAGATGCCACAGCCAGACAGTGGCTGTCATGTAAACATAGTATGACGAGTTGGAGAGGTTAAACCTTTATTCTGTTGTTTTGGTCTGGACAAAATGGCACAAAGAATTTTTCTGGGCAAAATGTATTGATCTTGGAAGATTGTTGACATTTACATCGATATCTTTGGATGTTTTTGGATGAATCTTTAGAGATTTCTGTAATGAAGATACTCTCACTGGTTGAATTCAGGGAAATGTTTGGGTGAAAAATATGGGGGATTTTGTGAAACATTGAGATGTTAAAAAATGTGATTTGTAATGAGGTTGGCGATCATGAAAGCCCCTTATATGGTGACAGTAGCAGAGTGGATGTGGAACAAAGGATCTACAGAGCAGGAAGATTCTTCTTTGCTGTCCAGAAGTCCATCCTCTGGATCAGCTTTCTTGTGTGGATATTTGTGAGGAAAAGAAAGCCCTTCCTTTAAAAGGACATAAAGAAATTTGTGTTAATAATGTGTCAGGGATATTTTTTTAGGATTGAAGCTGTTGTTTTTAAAGATATTTAATATGGATGGGTGAGAACACTTACAGTAGCTTAATATAAATGCTTTATTTTGGCTTTCTTAGATTTAGATTGTTGTGTGGAGGAACACAACAGGTATACCTCAACTATGAGAGAAAAAAATAGAAACAAAATTACAGGCCTCTCTCATCTTTTTCAGTTGGAGAGCTTGTACTGGTGGCTGACTAAATACTTTTTTGCCCCGCTGCAGAGAATAGTGTTATTTTCTAAAGAGAAGTACCAGTCTGGCTCCCTTTGCTGTATTTTCAGCTGGAGTATGAGGTTTTGATTTTATCAGAAAGCTTGTGATACAAAGTGTCTATTGTGAAAAAAATCGATGCATTCTTATAGTTGATGTACCTTTAAGCAGTAGTGTCTCTGTCGTTCCGTCTGCACTCTCTCATTTGCGAGACTCACCTTTCTCATCATTAGCTTTATAAAGCCTTCCCTGAAAACAGATGGGCTTTTGATGACTAATTCCATATGCAGTGTATGACTCTTCTGTCTTGTGCTTGAAGGCATAGTTAATGACAGACGCTATGGCAAACACGTCTCCCTCATCAGCGTAACCACATGTTCGTGTGCAACCTTTAGTCTCAGGCTGAGTGTTCTGGACCGTAAAGAGTCGCTGTCCCTCTGACGCTCGCTTCCTGCTGGAATAACTGACCACTACACAGGTGGTTGTCAGCCAGGCGGGGTGCAGAAGGAGAACCCTGTCGACCCCCAACATTCACACAGACACACACGCACGCACACACACACACACTTAAGTGTGCACACACTTCCACTGTGATAATAGTCAAAACAACCAGACCCCAGGGCACGAAAGGCCTTCCCAGTCAATGACAAATTGGAACCCAAAACAAGGCTGGTGTATTTCTCTTGAGGGATTCTGGAGATCTCTCACAGGGTGACCCAGTTCAGTCATGTCTTCCCTGTTCTCTTACCACCTTCCTGTCGGTCCACCTGCATTCAGACCAGTGTTCACTCCATCATTACGACCTCACTCACTGCTAACATCACCAACAAGGGTTTAAAACCAGTTTCATTCATTCTTAATTTACCCTCGTTTTTTTTTCTGCTTTTCCAGCAAGTATTTTAACTGCAGTGCAGCAATACCAGTATGAGGGATTAATATTAATGCCTGCCCATTTGGCCCAGCGTGGAAGAGGGCCTGTCAATCAAAGCTCCCTCTGAAGGGGCTGTCAGTAGCAGCAAACACATCTTTGGCAGTCAGGTGTTTAGATCTGACACTGGAAGGGCCTACAGGGTTCTTCTATTACAGCATGTTTGGAATCATTGGGAAATATTTCCATCTAATCACATCCCTCCAAAATGCTGTTGAGGGGTGATTAGAGTTAAATGAGATCTGATGCACAACGTAACATGTGCAAATGAGTAAAAACAAAACCTAGTTTGCCTGTACAGTTTGATGAGTGGGTAAAGTAAAGGTATTTTTTATCAAACAGGCTGTATGTAACAGCTTAGGGCAAAACTCCACTGGTTTTTTTTTTTTTTGAGCAGCTCATTGGTTTAAGTCCCAGTTTCTAACAGTGGAGGGGCCACCAGTGACATTAATCATAAATCCCTTATGAGATGAAAAACCCACCGTATGCGGGCAAATAGCGACACGTTCTAAATGTGGGTTTCCGTTTTGTTTTTTTCCCCTCCATCCGAGCACTACATCTCTGCATTAAGTACTCAGAGATTGCTACAAGCAATGCAGGTGGGTACGGAACAGTGCAGTGAGAGGCGAGGGGAGTGCGATCAGCGTTCTGCACTCTTCATCTCTGCAGCAGAACAGCAGCCTGCAAACCAACAGCGGAGATGACCGGCTCTTCCTCTGTGTCCCCCTTTCTCTGCCTTTAGTTTTCATTTATTTACACCCTTAAAAACATGTCATCGTTTTGTATACTTTATATTCACATATTAAAGTGAAAAAGCAACTTTTGTGTTTAGTTTTAGTTGAAAAATGCCAATGAATCACTGGTATTCAGGGCTGAACAAGTTTTCCTTCCGGCATTGCTGCTTTATTGCCCTTTAAAGTGAATGTAATCAGTGGCTGCTTTGTGTCTTTTAAATATCTTCTTTGATCATTTATATGATTTCTATCAATGCAGTTTTTTTCTTAAATTTTATTAGAGGATTAAAATGGAGTAAAAAAAAAGTACGACGATCTTCAGACAGTTGACTGCTCAAAGTAATTCTAAGAATTTAAATGATAGAATGAATAATCTAACTCTGCAGCTTTTCTTCTACATGGTTTTACCTGCAATACTTTGCTGCATCACTGAGTCATTTTATGCTCAGTACCTACAGCAATTTTACGAGACAAAATCTTATCTCAAACATTATCTTTAACTGCTTTCATCCACTGCTGTTTCCTTTAATGTTTCTGCATTTTGCTGGCCGCTTATAGATTTTATTATTGTGAAAATGTAGTAATCTGGAAGTTGTAACCAGCAGGTTTGTGCGTTCTCCACATTTATGATAGTATTGAGTTTAGTGAGTTTACATTTTAGCAACAAAAAAAATTAAGAAACCTAATTCTATTACGTTTTCAGATTTATGAGTGAATTGGGAAAGTATATTTATTGAAAAGAGCTTACTTGAGGTATTTAGTTTCTCGGGATGTAGGAAATAAATATTTAATTTTTTAGTTTAAAAAAACAAACAAAACCTCAGGTTTTAATCGGTTTTGATTAAACCAATTGACTGCAGAGAAAACAGTTCTAACTTCAAATGAATTATGGCATAAGTCAGGTTTACGGCTGAAGTGGGATGCTGCCTAGACACCCATTAGCAGCAGATCAGCTTTCCCCTTCATCACACATTCTCTAAGTGACATTTATGGTTGGATTGCTAAAATCAATCATTAAATCCCACCTCCGATGGAAATCATGCTTTTGGAGTTTTTGACATGTACTTAAAAATTAATTTCAATTTTTTTTGCATTTCCGAGTTTTTTTTTTTTTTTTTGCTTTTAAATTGCTGTCAATCAAACTCTTGCAAAGACGCTCAGTTTGAATTAATGAGCTGTTGTGATGTCCAAAAAAGTCCAAAGTGTGTTTTCCACATTCGTGTTCTCTCTTTGACCGAGCTTGAAGGCTTGCTGTCCCGCATTAACCAAAGCAGGTAAAAATAAAAACAAAAATCAAATCAGGGGACCTTTATTTTTTTATTGCCTGGATGAAAATTGGAAAGATATATTAAAGTTCAGGAGGCCCAAGCAGGCCGGTACTGTTTTTGGTTTGGTTCAGATTTGGTTCAGATGGTGCCATATCACCCCCCACTGCTGGAATCGCGCTGTGCGCCGCACTCATCGCTCAGATTGTGTTTGTACTATTGACTTAACACTGAAACTGGCCGCCTCTACCGCGCTCGGTGAGAACGCAGTCTGGCCGTAATCCTAACCGTAACCCTTCCTTTGGGTCCGTGCAGCCAAGAATAACGTTCAGCGCTATTTTCTTAATATGTGCCCTCAATGGTCAGGAAAATGCCCCAAAAACATGTTAAAAACATGATGTTCATTGGAGTTGGTCTTCAAAGTCATTTTTTGAAAATTTTCTTGCAAAAAACGTTGAAGTGAAAACTCAAAAGTTTTAATAAATTGAAAGATCTTTCCTGTTTAGCTTAAATTTTTGAGTTTTCGTATAACTAATCTATCTGAAAGAAAAAATTAAATGAACAACATTTGACATGAATAATTAGATTATTTTAGATTATAAACCAGCACTGGTGACTTTGAGTCCCACAGTTTAAACTCTCTGCTGCAGGCCTTTACCCCTTCAACAAAACAGTTTTTTTGGCACACATTTAAATCCATCAAGTGCTGTTTCGCCTTACAATGATCGGTGCTTTTGAACTTCATCAAGGCAACTGAAAGCAAATAAGAAACTTGCACTTCCCTCAGCTTAATCTTAATAACAGTGTGCTTAGTAAAGACCATTCTCCTCATGTTATATTTTATCATCATGTGCAAAAACTAGATTTGCCGTGGACTTCAACTGTGTATTGAAGCGTGTTGTGTAACATGATTGTTTCTTTGTGCGTCCGATCTCATTAAACTCTGATCACCCCTCCCTTCTCTCTGTGTTTCCCACACAGCGCCATGCGAGTGCTGCTATCCAAGCTCCCGAGACCATGGATTGTGGATGAGAAGAAGGACGACGGCTACACCGCACTGCATCTCGCCGCCCTCAATAACCACGTGGAGGTGGCTGAGCTGCTGGTGCACCAGGTAGCAGCAGCTCCACGCACTGAAACCCCAAGTTTAACTGTTGATGGAGCTTTTGTCAGAGACGTGAAGGATTCTTGAGAAAAGGTGCCCTACAACACGTCAAACGTTGACGTCACTGTTTACTCAGAGATTCCCTCAGCGCTGCTGCATCAGTTCATCCTCCAGCCAGCAGAAGACCACTGAATGCTGCCTCCATTGTTTTCCCCAATAGCCAAGGAGGAGTAGACCGGTTCAAGCTCCCATAACTGCTTTTTTACGTGTTATTAAATCCATAAGGTTCACGGGGCCTCAGGGGGTTTTCTTTAGTGCTGCTGGGCCCTCATATCCTCCTCCTCTTGCAATTATGGGTTCAAGCTCTTTTTGCCCCTGAGATTGCAGGTGTAGCTCCCCAAAGAGTAGCACACACAGATGTACAGCAAAAGTCACCCCATCCAGTTCAAACTGGGTTAATGAAGATATGGTGCAAGGCGGTGATGTTGCTGCAACGTTCCAACGCACGAATGTTCGCTGTGCAAGCTACCTTTCAGCAGGGACAGCTTTTTTCCCCTCACAGGTTCCTGCAATGGGCTCGTTCGCAGTGATGGCTCAGCTTTCTATTCAGAAACTGCACCACACTGGCTGCACTGCAGATTCCCTGCCAGCCAAAAGCCGCTCAGACATTTGTATTCCTTAGGTATTTTACACACAGTCTGATCACAGTTATCATCTGGAGCCCGTTTTGTCTTCGGTTGACGCGTTTGCAGCTGTAAACGACATATGCAGCTTTATTAATTTTAGCTCTCCCGTCTGCCCTGAAGGACAGATTTAGTCATTTTTCTTGCTCTTTAAAACAAATATGGATGTCTTTGATGTAGTGTTGACATGCTGATACCGTCTTTGGTCACTTTGTTTGTTAATATGCTGCCTATTTTCTCTTGTTTCCATCAAACAGGGCAACGCCAGCCTAGACATTCAGAATGTGAACCAGCAGACAGCATTGCATCTTGCAGTGGAGCGTCAGCACACTCAGATAGTTCGGGTGAGTGTGCACCAAATGGAACTTGCTGCCTTTGGTGATCTTTCAGACCTTCTGAAGAGTTAATATATCAGTGGAGCTCCCATTTGTTGGGTGTCCTGCAGCCGAATGAGCTCCTGCTTGTCAGAAGGTTATTAATGCTCTTTGAGGCGCTGTCCTGGTCAGTGTCTCGCTTCAGAGCTTAGAGGTCACCACGTTGCCATCTTGTGGACTACAGAGAGAATGCACTCCTTTGTGAGGTTAAAAGACCAGTTCATTTTGAACAACAATCCTACAGATCAGCACTATGTTATCTGTTTAAAGTCATTCTGATTTGTGTTCACATGTTCCTCCAACAGCTTCTAGTGCGAGCAGAGGCCAAGCTGGACGTCCAGGACAAAGATGGGGACACGCCACTCCATGAGGCGCTGCGTCACCATACGCTCTCCCAGCTGCGGCAGCTCCAGGACATGCAGGACGTCAGCAAAGTGGAGCCCTGGGAGCCCTCCAAGAACACAGTACATAAACGACCCATTAGTACCTATGCTGACTTTTTTCACTTTACTAATTACTACCTGAATTATTTCTTCTCATAAATTGGGAGGCTTAACCTTTCAAACTGCTGTTTTCATTTTTGTTTGCTTCTTTTTTCAAATGTGCGACTGAAAGGTCCATCAGAACATTGACTGTGTTTGTTCAGTTTCATTGTCAGTTGTCTCCTAGTCAGTTTGTCCCAGAATTTGTTGACAAATCTTGGATAAATAGGATTCATTTTCAGAAATGATGGCAAATCTGTCATGTCTGGAAGTTCTGTCCCCAACCTTCCAGGGCCGCAGAACCGGTACACGTCTGTGGGTCACTTGGTACCGGACGAAAGTGGAAAACAAATTCTGTCCTTCAAATCTGTCTGTGACTGTGTCTTAAATACACCTGCTGCCTTTTTAAAGCGGTTGCTCCGACAGGTAAATGAAAACTACCAAACTGGCCACTTAAAACACAAACGTCTGTGCTGTAGTCAAAGCTAAAAACGAACCTTTGACTTAAAGAAATCTGACTTGAACAGACAAAACCATGAGTATTTACTTAAAATGAACGCAGCAGTGAGCCAAGATTCAATAAAGATCTATGACAAATCTTTTTCCCCTAAGGATTTGGGCCTTATTGAGTTAATTTAGCCTTTAATCCATTTTTCCAAATCAGAAACAACTTTTTTAAGTCATTAACTGAGGACCACAGCTTGAGATCACAGGAAGGCTGATGCTGGTATCAACCATCAGTTCTCTATAGCCAGCTTCTGCTCAGACTCTCAGTTTTATTTAAATGTTATGAATCGCTGTTCGGAGGACTTTAAAGTCTTCCTTCCTTCCTTTCTCCGATCCTCTGCTCCCTTCTCTCCTTCACTGTATTTCTATGGTTCTCCTGCAGAGGACCGGAGCAGACGGACATCAGTCCTAATTTAAAGATGTGTATTTAAGTCACCGTCCCACAGACTTCAACCAACATGAGAATTGAATTAACCGGCCTGATGGCTCCATCGGCAGACATGTTTGACCTGAGAAAAACACTTTTCAATCAAGGTTGAAGCTATGATTTATGAGAGAGGAGACATTTGGACCATCTTTACAACGGAATACTCTTGTGTCAAACGTTTCCTGAGCTGGATATTAAAACATTCTCCTTAAATCTGTTCCTGTTTTCAGGAAAATCTGTGGTTAAACAGACGTTTTAAACTGTCTTGTAGCTCAAGAAGGAGGGTCTAAGGGCAGGGATGCCCAGTTTGGTTTAGTCTGTTTAGTTTAGTTAAGCAATCATTGTATTTAGAACTGATTTAGTGTTTTTTTACAACTGTGTTGTAACATTGGGCCATATACGGTAAATAAAACTGGATTGAATTGAGCTGTTCCATTCATGAGCTTCCCTCTGCAGATCACTCAATGCTGCATCCTCATTAAATAGTCCTGCAGCACCCAGGTGTTGTTACCATCAATGATGATCAGATCTGGGTATGTTTGAAGTCCAAAGTTGCTGCAGTCGACTGAATGTAGATGAAACGTGTTCTGCTTCCCCTCGGGGGCTCGTTGTGTACCTTTCTTTACTCTAATGAGCTTTGGGGAGGGTGTAGAGCTCCTGATGGTCATTTCTGATCTGTACAGTCATAAAATAAATTCACAGCTTCTTAAAAAATAGTGTTGAAAGCAGACCGGACACAGTTTCCACAGCTGTAAGAAAACCTTCCTGCTGTGTCTCTGACTTTGTTTTTTGTGTGTCTGTCTGGCTGTCCACAGTTGATTATGGGCTTGGGCACCCAGGGGGCAGAAAAGAAGAGCGCAGCATCCATCGCTTGCTTCCTGGCAGCAAATGGGGCGGACTTGACCATTCGCAACAAAAAAGGCCAATCCCCCCTGGACCTGTGTCCTGACCCCAACCTGTGCAAGGCTTTGGCGAAATGTCACAAAGAGAAGAGCAGGTAAACATGCCAGGAATGTTGAGGCATTGGGAGAAACGCTGGCTGGCTCTCCTTCAGAGGCCGGACAAGAAGATCGATAACACTCTTGTCTGTGCGGTAAATGTGCCGCTGCTGCAGTCAGGAGGCTGTGGGCTAAACATGAAGACACAAAGGCAACAGGAAACTCTGATGGTTAAAAAAAAAAAAGTCTAAATATGTCCAAAATATTTAAACTAAACAAAGATGAAAATGTTTGAGGCTTCGAAAAACAAGGTTATAAATTTCTTTAAACTTTGCAATTTATTTCAAACTTTTTGCTTTAATTCGTCCAGTAATATAAAAAAAATTAAAAACACTCTGAATTGGTTTGCTTTGTGACACGTATTTATAATACACAGAGCTTGTAAAATATACTCATGGCACTCAAAGAAGGAAGCACCAAAACAAAAATTAAAGCCACATTGTATGGCTGCAGACATTTCCCCCTTTGGCCCACTTTTTACCCGCCCTCACTGGCTGAGTGGCTGTTTCAGACCCATCACTCGATCCATCATCCCACGCCACCCCAGTCAGAGCTGACCAGGGTGGCGTGGCGGCATTGCCTCTTTTCTTTTAGTTTTATTTCCATAGCAACCATTTTATTTTTGTGTGAAAAAACAGGTCCATGTAAATTTATAGAAGAATTGGCAACCATACATTTTTGGAATTCTTTGACACACGCCCACATTCCTAATAGGGGCATTATCTATTTCATATAGTTTTGTTTAGTTTGAGGCGAGGATTCGTGAAAGAGATTTTCCAATATTCTGGCAACAGATGTGCGAGCATGCCACTTCTGAACGCCACTTTTGCAAGCTCGCCAGCTCTTAACGGCATTAAAAATCTTTTTCCTCCCAAGTAGCTTCCCATCGATGCTCGAGAAGGTAAATTGAAATCCCTAGGAGTTTGACTTTGTAGAAGGTACTAAGGGGGATTTTTTCTTTCTTTTATTATTCAAGATGGTGGTCCCTTCCCGAGGTCAAAGGTCAACAAAACTTTGGTTGTGTTTAACATAATGATCACTGGAGCAAAAGTTTTCCTTACCTGTTCTTTTCCCCGTTCACTCTGGCCCTTATTTGAATTTTGTGAGTATGTGGTCGTCCAGGACTGGTGCGGGACTAAATAATAAACAAGAATTCTTACAAAAAATAGAAATAATTGAACATGTTTTTAATGATTTGATGCCTCAATCATGAATGAATTAATCTATGTGGATTCTGTGTCATATTTCATAGTTTTTCGACAGAATCTGGGCAGTGGTCTTTCCAAAGTTTCTTGTACAGTTTACTTGTTGGTGTTTCAGTGGCCAAGTGGGCAGCCGGAGCCCGTCGCTGAACAGCAACATGGAGTCTCTGGAGGAGTGCATGGTGTGCTCCGACATGAAGCGAGACACTCTGTTTGGGCCGTGTGGACACATCGCCACCTGCTCACTCTGCTCTCCTCGCGTCAAAAAGTGTCTCATCTGCAAGGAGCAGGTCCAGTCCAGAACAAAGGTATCAGGAGCTCCACGGCGTCCTGCAGCATCCCCGGGAGCCGGCAGCGACGGCCACACAAACGTATTGTCTTCTTGTGTGTCTGTCTGCAGATTGAAGAGTGTGTAGTCTGCTCTGACAAAAAGGCAGCGGTGTTGTTCCAGCCCTGCGGCCACATGTGCGCTTGTGAGAGTAAGTCGACTCCTCCCACAGCCTTTTGACGCGCACTTTATGGACTCTCCCATCATCGCTGTCGTCCGTTTTTCCGCAGACTGTGCTAGCCTCATGAAGAAGTGCGTACAATGCCGGGCTGTGGTGGAACGCCGCACCCCTTTCGTTCTGTGCTGTGGAGGGAAAGGTATGGAGGATGATGCCGCTGATGATGATGATGATGATGATGATAATGATGCTGACCTTAGTGAGTGAATCTTCCACATGTTCCCTTTTAATCCACCCTTTTTTAGTACTTTTCTTTCTCTTTCTTTTCCTTTCAGACTGTCTTTTGAAGTCATTTTTAGTGCCTTGCTTGCATGTTTGCTTATCTTTATGTTAAGTTTCTGCCTTTACCCTCCTGGTCCACTCATTGAAAGTTAAAAAAACCCAGGAGGCTTTTCAAAATAGTTGAAGTTAGGTTGTAATTATAAAATTTACTGTCGTTTTTATAATTTTCTAGATACAGGGGTCCCTCGTTAAATATGTAACTTTATTTTTTACAATTATTGTTTTTATTCTGCAAAATCCCTCATGACACACTTTATTCACTTTTATCATGTTGACACTCAAATTGTAGAAAAATAAGTCAAATTTTACCGAATAAAACCAAAGATCCAACCCTGTTTTTGGATGTTACCAGCAGTTGACGGTGCAGAACGTTTCGTCAGCATTGTGGGGTCTGTTGGGGTGAAAATGTGCAAACGTGCAATCCAGCCCTACTGAGCCGGACTGTTAACAAAAAATCAGTTGCAATATTTTATTTGGTATGCATTTCAGTATCTTCCAAAATAAAGTTTGATTGATAATTTATTAGAAAACTTTTTGTTTTAGTGTCTTACTTTAGTGTTCCAGCTCCGCCCACTAGTTGGCAGCGCAGCACATTAATCCTCTTTCAGCTGCTCTGCAACAAAACATCACAATATAAACACAGCGATCGGTCCGAGTCGGTCTGAGTCAACATTTCTGTGGCAACCACTTTCACCAATCAGGAGTGAACTGGTTGGAAGACCACACCCCTCCTATTAGAAAGAGGGCTACACCAAACATGTCAGTCCTTGCGTTTCCATTAACTTTTTTACACACTGTATTTTATCCCTCGAAGGGAAATTCTTTCTCCGCATTTGACCCATCCCCTTGGGGAGCGGTGAGCTGCAGCCGAAACCGCGCTCGGGAGGCGGTAGCGTCAAGGGTCTTGCCTAAGGACCCTCACTGGGTGATGTTAACTGCTCGCCATTGATATGGTAATTGCCGCCAGTACCATTGCTCATTCCCCTCCGGGAATCGAACCCTGGTTTCCTGCATGGTAGCTTCCCATCAACCGAGCTACCCAGCCGCTAACTATGAAATTGCATAAACTGAATTTGCGATAATAAATCCGCCTTATGGAAACATGAACATTTGTCGAAAAACTTGCATTTCTCCCCCCAAAAAAACAAGTTTTTGCGCTTGGATGAGGTAGTTTTTTAAATTGATACATTTCGCAAAACTGCATTGGAAACACTTTTTTTTTTTAAATGAGTCACATGACCATCACCGGTTGGCAGTGCTTTTCTTGGTTGGAACTGGCTGCACAAAGGGCGCCACCAGCCAATCAGGATACAGAACACATGACACTGTTAAAAAAAAAACATTCATAAAGAGAGTTAAACTGCAAAAGGGGAACCGCGTTATGACGAGGGACCACTGTATTACCTGAAAAGTGCCTATTCTTACCTGCCATCCGTGAATTCTGTGCATTAGTTTTGTGAAGACACTAAAATTCCACAGACTGACTGTTTGAAATAGTAATCAAAAAGTAATAATATGGTTTTAAAGTGTGACTTTACAAAAGCGTTGGAGCTGCCGTACGTCTTTACGTTATTGCTCTGCTTTGTGTCATTAGTGGTATTTTGCACTTTTTGTTTTGAGTTAAAAGGGAAACTGTTGCAAGTTCACAACTTGCATGTTCTCTGCTTTAATGTGGTGCATCAGTGAGCCTCCGTCATTCAGTGAAGGTGAACAGAGACCCAGACACACATGCACTCATGCAAGGGGCAGCATTCACAGCCAATCACAGCCCTGTGGGCTCTTTTCATGTAAATATATGGGCATCTAATGGTCCTTCACTCCACTAAAGGCTGAATTAAACCGATGGTTAAGGATGGCAAAAAAAAATGAATTAAATTCTACATAGAAATATCCTATATATTTTAAATATTTTCGTCAGGATCTTTGATTTCCTCTTTAAATTCTGTCCTGAATTCTTTCGTAGAGCCATTAGTGACTACTTTTGGTCATCAGGCCCCCTTGAGCTGGTGGGGCAGCTCCTGCTATAACATTGTGATTGGTTATTCCCAGCAGAGAACTCTAACAGTATGGCAGGGGGATCGCAGGATCTTCTGCAGCCCAACAATCTGGCACTAAGTTGGTGTAAGTATACGTCAAGGAACCCCTCCCTCGTCCAGGTTTGCAAGAGCTCCTCCCCCCAGGCTGCTGCCCTGGCCCTTCTCCCTTTGCCTTTAACCCACCTCTTTCTCCTGCTGCAACTCACGACCAAAGTTTAATAAAAGAGCCGCTTGTTTGCTGCGGTTCATCAGATGCAGCAGCAGATCTGTTTCGATCACACTCAGCTGTACCGGTTTTCCACGAGCATCCTGAATGCTAAAGTACTGCATGATGATTCATGTGCTGGCAGGTCGTCTTTCTGTGCTTGATTCTTTTACAAAAGCTCTGAAAGCAAGAAAAAAGATTTCTGTGTGAAAGGCCCACTCCGATCTCCTTTAAAACCTTTTCAAAGAGTTCCAGTTATGCCGTTTTTAGCCTAAATCAAAAAACCTGTGTCGTTTTCTATAACACAGTTTCTGTCGAGCGGCAATAGTTCTTTAGAAAGTTGGCTCTGAGTTGTGGGCGGGCCCGTTGGCGTGTGTCCGTTCTTTTTCCCATATTTTATTAAATACATTTCTCCTTAAAGTACCGAGCCCCAAAGGGAAATTCATTCATTCATTTATTTTCTTTCGGGGTCACGGGGCTGCTGGAGCCTATCCCGGCCACTTGTGGTAGAAGGCAGGGGACGACCTGGACCAGGTTTCCAGTCTGTCGCAGGGTAGAATGTCCACAAACACACACCCATTCACTCTCACACTCACACCTAGGGACAATTTAGAGTTGCCAATTAACCTACAAAGCATGTTTTTGGACGGTGGGAAGAAGCCGGAGTCCCCGAAGAGAACCCACGCATACGCGGGGAGAACATGCAAACTCCACACAGAAAGGTCCCCCGTTGATGTAGTTTTCCAGGTCCCCCAGCCGGGACTTGAACCGGAGGCCTTCTTGCAAGAGCGCTAACCACTGCGCCACTGTGCAGCCAACATCCCAAAGGGAAATTGCAAAAACAAAAAATAAAAAACTTTTTTTATATTTCCCGCAGTGTGCGAGTGTTAAATCACAGCAGCAAAAAAAAAAAAAAAAAATACAATGAAAATAAATAGCATAATAAAGAATAAAAAATAAGTAAATACAAGTGGCAGTTAAATACGGAGCCCCTAAAGGGACATTGATGAGAAAGAAAAATAATTGAAGTTAAAAAAAAGCACCACCTATTCTTATTGATTACTTGTATTGCATCTGATTAGTTACTTTTTAGATCTAGTTAGTGTTTTTTGTTTTTACTTCAACTCTTTTTTTCCCTTCAATGTCCCTTTGGGGGCTCCGTATTAAAGTGCCACTTTACATATCATTTTTTTAAATTCTACTGAGAGATTTATAGTGTGGTACATGGATCTATTTGTCCACAAGCTGATGCATCAGAACAAAGTGGAGCAGGGAGCTTGTTGCCCCGCCCTTTGTAGTTTTCTACGTCACAAATGTTGTTTTTTTTCCTCTGCTCCTGATTGACAGTGATGTCAACAAAAATATGCAATTTTAGGCTTTTTTTCTCAATATATGTCCTCCATCATAAGAAAAATGCCACAAGGACATGGTAAAAAGACAGTTTACATCAGAGTGGGCCTTTGACAACAGTGATAGTTTAGGCCGCAACAAACCTGAAGTTTCCTCCCCCCCCCTCAATATGTGATTGTGTTACATTCACACAGCTAGTGGAAACATCCCGGGCCTGCAGAGAGACAAAGACAACACAAACGTCAATGCTGATGTTCAGAAGCTGCAGCAACAGCTTCAAGACATCAAAGAACAGGTGAACCTGCAAATGTTAACTGAACCGGGGTGTAGGAGGTCCAAACCCCCGTCCGTGCATGCAGTCACTTCTTGCTGTCTCCCTGCAGACCATGTGTCCGGTGTGTCTGGACAGGCTCAAGAACATGATCTTTATGTGCGGCCACGGCACCTGTCAGCTGTGCGGGGACCGCATGAGCGAGTGTCCCATCTGCCGGAAGGCCATCGAGCGCCGCATCCTCCTGTACTGAACGCCGAACGGGCTCTTCCTTCTCCCCGAAGCACCGACGACGCCTGCAAACACTTCTACCACACCAGCTGCTGGCCGCTGCCATCCTCACAGCCAGCCACCACTTAACAACACGTCAGTGTTGTGGCCGTGGATCTCCTGTTACAAGTCCTGGTGTGATCCAGCTGTGTAGTTATAGTCTGTGGAATCACAGAGGAAACCCACTCATCTGTTCTCTGTTTTTGTTTTTGCGCCTTTTCTTCTCGTCTTCGTTTAGCCCTTGAACCTTCCTTTCTGATTTAGACACCGAGTCCGAAGCTTCGGAGTCCGACCGTATCCAAAGAGGCGGATCCCACCTCTGGATTTAGCCGACAGGTCTCTGGCTGGTTTAGGCCTCAAGCATCTGCTGCGTCCAGCGGCAGCTTGCTGTCCCCCTTCTATTGTATTTATGCAACATGTATTGATACAGGAAGCTCCAGCCGTGGGTTGAAAGTGCTCCCACTCTTAAGACAGTATGGAAAGGTGGAAACCAGTGTTCCACCTTAATGTTCTCTGTTTGGCCGCTGTGACCTTCTTTCTGCACGTCTGTCACTGCAGCAGAAGACCAAATCTTAGTTTGTTTTGGGTTTTTTTGCACTACAGAAGCATTTTCTGTGACTGAAAAACCAAGTCATCTGCCTGCAGGTAGCACACCGCACCCTTTAGGGTGGCATCAGTTTTTACAGGCTTCTGGTCGTCCCGCCCCTGTAAAAAAAAAAACGTACCCGGGCACCAACTGATGTCCGGATATTGTGACGTTGCCTGCTGAAAAAGCCTCGATTTTTCCAGGAGCGTTGTTTATTAACCATCGACATTTGTGCCATTTACTTCCAAAAATGTACTCGTGCGATGGATTCTGTGGGGGGAAAAGGTGCTCTGGAAAATCGTATTTCTGGTTTTATTTAAGTGTCTCTCTCGTTTCTTCAACATTTATTGAGCTATAGAGTCAAGGTCTATGAAAATAAGAAAGTGTAGAATAAATTATTTTTTATGGCAGCCCAAACGATAGAATTTATAGGTATCATTGCCTTCCTACTATGTAGCCTCAAAACCTCTCAAACATTCTGCTTGGATGTCATCGAGTTAGCGACCGCTCTCCTGTAGAAGCCTTTCTTTTTCTGTCAACCTCACGTGTTCATGTCTGAAACAGGAATAACGGTCAGGTATGTATTGATCAGTGTTTTTTTTTTTTTAACCTCAGCGCTTCTCAAAGGCAGGACGCCCCTCTGCAGGGTGGAACCCCCAATCGGCTGGTTTGTTTTCTTTTCTCTGTTCCGCACCGTAAATGCGATGACACTTTACGTTTGGAAAACACTAATGTGCTTTATGGTAGTGTTGTCTTGTTAGGTTGTTTTTGGGGGGGGGGGAGCCTGATTTGTACTTCATTTTCTCGTACCTGTACTGTTAGACTTGTATCTGTAGTTTTTCTTTAGCATGAATGTTTGACATATGCAGAATGAGTTGTATCTTTGACAACAGTTGGGTCTGTATTGCGTATAAGTGCTTTTACTACAACCACACGGCAGAAATAAAGTCCTTCTATGAACTGCGGGAGGTTTTAGCGGCGCTGTTTGTCTGAAAATTAGCATTTTGTTGCTTTTCTCCTGCTGTGCAGCGTCTGCCTCGGCGGAGACGCGAGGTATGCGGTCATTGAGAATGCTAACGGCTGGTCAGCTGGGTGGGGATGAGAAGAGGAGATTCCACCTCAGTGTTACCTCAAAATCTCACCTCAAAATTCAGATAATAGATCAGGTCATAGTGAGCGTATCTGCGTGTACACACCTAAAGCTAAAACAGCTCCTTTCTGATAGTGACGGTCTTTAAAATATGTTTTCTACAAATATCTGCGACCAAACATTTCCTCAGAAATGTAGAATAAGCTAAAACAAATCCATAGCTTAATGTAGGCATGTCCAAAGTGTGGCACATGCATTCAGATTTCCACCGCCTGCAGGCTCCTATCATCATATCTTTATGTGGGCCCCAGCACTGTCTAAGAACTGCAATTTCTTGATAGTGATTGGTTAAGCTGTGGCAAAAACCTGTGGTTATTTGACCTTAAGGGCCAAATGAGAACAGATTCATTTGTTTCTGTGATCAAAACCATAACATTATTTATTTGTAGCCGTTTACAGAGATCACTTTATGGTATATAACATGAAACATTTCATCAGAACCCAGATTCATTGTTGACAAGTTTTCTTTGTTGTTTTTTTTTTTGCAGACAATTTTTTCTTCATTTCATTTCTGGTCTTCAAACTGACTCTAATTTAGGTAAAAATGTATTCAGACATGATTCTGTTCTGTGTGAACACTGTAGGGTGAACTATGAAGCATGATTTTGGACTGTGGGAGGAAGCTGGAGTGTCAGGAGAAAACATGAACAGAAAGGTCTCCGTTGGGATTTGAACTGGGGCCCTCTTGCTGTGAGAGCGTCAACCACTCCCCCACCGTGCCGCCGTCACAATATCGTTTCCAATAAATAGTTGTATTTATTTTTCTCATTAGGGTTCAGAGAAAGCAGGCCGGTCGGTGGGCTCTGGGATTCCTCTGCAAAAGGTTTTACACACATGAATGTGTTTTTATGACTGTAACGAGTGACTTTATCTGCATTTATTTGTCTTTGTTCAAAAACCATTTTAGATTGCTTGTGAGATAGAAATGGACCAGCCTCCAACCGGACCTGCTTTTCTGCCCAAAGCTTGCAGAAATCATTGAAAAGTGAGATTCTATCCATCAAACCGTAATACTTGGTTTCATTCCTGTCTTACATCTTTGTTTTTTAATTCAAAAATCCTGAGCAGATATTTAACCAAATTATTGTATTCGTGTCAGAATCTCCTGCAGAACAAACAAAGAAATTCTTGGCAGAATTTTCCGAGCTGATGGGTTTTACTCTAAAAAACACCATCAGTATGCTGATGTTTTCTGGAGAGACTTCCCCAGTCGGTGTAAGCACATTAGCAAACTGTCTGACAATTTATCCCAGAAATCTTTTGGGAAAAGTTAGCCGTTTTCCTGGATTTTGTTGTTTGTTTTGGGAGTTTGGACGCAGACTTTGCTCCTCAGACAGACCGTGGAGCCTCCGGGGCTTTTAGAAGTTCACCACCGCAGACAGAAAAGCAGCACGCAGAGGTGACAGTGGTGGAATCGCATGTCCGGCTATCATATCAGCGTATTGTTTGTGTTGCTTTATAGCTCATAAAATGATAAGGGCTTACAGTGGAGCATCGGAATGGTCTGTAAACAGCTCGTCCATCTCTGACAGGCTGCAGACTCGCTGCTCCCATGCTGACTGACAGCCAGGGTGCCGGAGACGCCGCTATCTCGCCCCCCTGGCCTCCGCCTGATCCTGCGGAGCATCCCCGACCACCTTCACCCAGCAGCTTGAAGGCTGTTCCAACTCCCACACCAGCGGGGGGTCAGCTAATCCAGTTTCTGCCCCTTACAGTGTGAGTGGAGGTGGCCCACTTCTGCAGGCTCCACTGAGCAGCAGATAGAAATGAAGCAGCGGGGCAGGCAGGAGCTCTGCTGTGATCACTGAGGGGGGCTCATCCATCTGCAGGGTGGGGGGTCAGCATCCGTCCAACCGCTCAGGCTTTGCTTCTGAAATCATAGGAAATACTTCTGAGGTTAACGTGCACGTTTCCGAGCTGAGCACCAGGGGGCAGCACATCCAGGTGAAACACCCCAGCGGGTCTCTGCTGCCATAAATACAACTATTGTTAGTTCAGAAGGCATTGGATTTACAATGAGACACAAATCTTCTCTTTGAGGATAAATATAGTTAATTCTAGTTCATTTTTCACCCTTTTGCCCAGATTTACTCTCTTTGTGAGGAGCTTGAAAAACAAATTAGAGTCCCACAAACCTGGAACAAGAGGTGAGGGGAAGCTTGTTCCTCATTTAAACGCCCAAATGCCTTTAATTGATTAACGAGGATCCTCTTGTAAACACTCAGTTGTGGTCCTGGCATGCTGGTGACCGCCATCGTGAGTGGGGTCAGAGTCGTGACCATTCAGCAAACTTTCAGTGCGTCCCTGACCTGAAGCAGCAGAGAGGAGCTTTCCCATGATTCAGTGGGACACGCAGACCTGCACAGAAATGTTGCCACGTTGGAGAAAAAAAAATAGATTGATTGAAGGTCCTGCGTCTCTTTTGTTGTTTTTTTTTTCTCATGTGGGACTTGAGAATTTATTGTCTCCGTTTATGATCAGGCCGAGCAAAGTGCAACTCTGGCTGTCTGGACAAACTCTTTGAGGGACCAAAAAAGGAGGGAGGGGCTTCAGGCTTGGCGAAAACCTACTTTGGGGGCCGTATTTTTTTTTTTTTTTCTCCAGGTAGTTGATGATGCACGTTTATCCGATTGTCTGTTCTTGGTTTCTGGTGGGGATTCTGCACCACATGAGGCTGTTTTTCTGTGTAACTGGATGTACTTGTAAACGGGAGCCCCACCTCCTACAGTTAAGCCATAAACCCAGATCACCCTTTGAAACCCGTAGGCCCCCTGACACACTGATTGCTTTATGGATATTGATCTGGGCAAAGTGTCAAACCATTCAGGATTTTTCTTATTTATGCACAAAGAGGGAGAAGGTGAGCGCAAACAGCTCAGTCAGGCGTTTTTTTTTTTTCCAGTTAAATCTTAAACATCAAGTAAAATCTAAAATCATCCAGAAGCATTTCTTTTGGTATAAACATGTTTTGTTTTTTTGTTTGTACCTCATCAGAGAAGTAGCTTTAGACTGAAACCTTTCAGGTTTTTTTTTCTTTTTTACAAAGTTGTTTTTAATCATTTGACGGCTTTTGACCCGTTGATCATATTCCACTATGTGTTGTCCTTATCACTGCAGCCAAATTGGAGACTGGAGCCACATTTACAGTGCAAATGTTATCATACCGATGACACTTTAAACAGCCTTTATCAATATATAGTCATTCAAGGTTTATGAGCTTTGATAAAAGGCTGCTAACACGAATTACAATGTGCAGCAACACGATGCGTTTTCGGATTAAAATTACAACTAAAAACAAAAATCCCATTAAAAAAAAAAAATAAAAGTCCAGAAAACCAATGTTAGCAAAGAGTTGGAATTTCTCCTCAAACCCACACTGTCAGTCAGCCTGGCCAAAGGCTTTCTACTCCATTATCTTTAAAACAGTGCGTTATCATAATTGCTTACTTAATAATTCTATAAAACAGTGGAGCTGCAACCTTTGGCTGGGCGGAAAGCAGTCAGCTACTTTTCGATGCCAAGATGGAAACAAAGGTTTTGCTAATGAGTTTTGGAACCTGGGAAGGAAAACTTTTAAGTAAATATTGGATTTATTTAAAAAAAAAAGGAAAACAACTTAATAAATGAACTTCATTTGGATTGTCTAGATGTGATCGTTTTCACGCCGCTGGTGAACAATGGTTCAGCCTTACGTAATCAACAAGTGCAAACCTCATCGCGTTCAACTCTCCACTAAGCAAACAGTGTGGCGTCGATGACACTGTCCTCCTGCGAGCTGGCAGGTGAGGGTTTCTAATCACTATTCAAAGCCAATAGTGCATAGAAAGAGTTTGCCATCCCTGTGATCTCAGGTGCAGACAAAATAAGCTCTGATTTCACTGAATTTGCTCCTAAGAGACGTTTTTATGTCTGTTTTTTTTGTCTTCTCATTACTGTAAACCAAAAAGGCCACATCTGACAGGTGCTTGCTTCTTGCAGGCGGTAACCTTGGAGGAAGCAGACAGGAATGTAGCTTTCCCTATCTGAGCCCGCAGGAAAAACTGATGGCAAAGACCCTTTTTTTTGTTTTTTTTGTTCTGAAAGAAAAATCAATATTCCAGAGTCCATCACACAGGCTTTTTTTTTGTCCCTCCTGGATTCCAACTCTGTGAAACCGGCTCAGAGTGACCCCTGGAAAAAGAAGTTAATGCCTAACTTTTTTATCTTTGTTTTACAGCCAGGGGTTGTACCTCTGAATCAATACACGATACACAAATATCTCAGGGCTCCATGTTCTAGACTGAAAAGCGACAAGAAGGGGCTTGAGAGTTAGCCAGCTTTGCACCACCTGGCAGGAAGGACTTTAAAAGTCAAAGTCAGCATTAAAAAAAAAAAACAAGACTGATCCTAAAGTTTGACCATAGGTGGGATTTTCGACACAAACCGAGTTACTGTTGGGCTCAGAAACGTTGTCCATGTTGGAACCTTCCTCTGCTGAAAATGACGCTTTTAGAACTTTATGGGGTTTGGGAAAATATGATTAATCGTCTGCAGCTTGTTCAAAACCTTTCAACCAGAACTGTACGGTGGCCCAGAAGGATCACAACACTTTAGACACACAAAACAACACACTGCAATTTGGCACAACACTAAAAAAAAGGCTCACAACACGAAACAATAACTAATCAACAATAACAATAACTAATCAAACTTAGGGTAATTAGACATATTAATAAATATTGCTTGAAAGGGAGTGGAAGGAAGCGAACTTGTATAATCCCACCCCGTTATACCGTTACCATTTTATTACATAATTTATCAATATCCGGTTCCTGGCTTTTTTCGGACAGGATTAAGAATCTTGAAATATCAATAAAGCACATGACAAAGAAAATTACTTAAATTACTTTTTTTTTAAATAACTCTTAGAAATCAACATGGCAATGAAGTATCCAAAATATATGCAGATTATGTTACTTATAAAAGTCATTGATATGATTAAAAATAATACTATATCAGTAAAATAGACATAACACTGTTTCAGAAATTTTCATAGCAAAATTTGATCAAGTATCAAAAGTTAAAAAAATGTGCAAAATTATGTTTCATTAGGAAAAATTCATGAATCAATTTATCAATTTTTTGGAGCAAGTGAATTAGTATCATTAAAAGTCAATCTATTTAACCATTTTCAATAATTGATTAATCATTTGTTGATTTGTCATTTGTTTGTGTTAAAAGGGGATGAGTTATGAGTTGGGAAAAATTACTTTGTCGTAATTGAAAAATATTCATAATTTTGTGCTAATCCGTTAGGGTTAAGCTGCTTGTAGCTCATGGCTGCACTTCTCAAAAGGTTCTTTGTTTTAATTTAAATCCCTTTTCACTGTTTGAGTGCTTCAGACCCATGTCCTTTTTTTTTCCGAAAATGGTGACTTTTCTGTTGGTTTCATCTCCATAGCAACCATTTTTGTTACAAAATGTGCAGCTGTTAAAAAAGGTTTTACCTTAGCAAGTTGGCGAAGATGAAAAAAGCTTGACTTCACCTCTGAGCTTATCTGCTGATCCAGTTTAAAACCCAGATTAGAGACATTTGTTTTTAAAAAGTTAAGCAAGGGACCCTAATCAAAGGGATGCGATGGTTCACTAATATAATTCGGTCCAAAAACTTTTATTTTTTATTTTCATTAAATCTCAAAAAGCTTAGGGCTAGCCAGTCCTTAATGTCCTGAAGACATGACAGGAGATCTGGCTGTCATCTGCATACAAATGAAAAGAAATGCACGATTGACCCTAAGGGTATCAGATACAGAGAACACAAAAGTGGCCCTATAACCGATCCTTGTGGAACCCCATAAGAAACTTGAGTTGTGGTAGATTCAAAACCACCCAAGCTGACACACATGATTCTATCTGCCAGGTAAGACTTAAACCAGTCCAGTGCTGTACCTCGGATCCCCACCGAGTTCTGGAGCCTAGATATTAAAATACTATGGTCTACTGTGTCAAATGCTGCTGTTAGATCCAGCAGAACCAGGACGACAAAGTCTCCAGCATCATTAGCCATTAATGTTGTTGCTGACTCAGTAATGTCGACTGTACTGTGCAAGGGCCTAAAACCCGACTGGAAGACTTCAAGAATTTGATGTTGGCTTAGGAAGTCCTGGCAAAAATTCTGGCAAAAAAACAAAAATGTGCGAGCGACAGGAAAACACCCACTTTTGCGAGCGTGTGGCGACAACGGCGTTCCAAATCTACAAAACTTTCAAGCCAAAACCTTTCCTCCACGGAGCATCCCAATGATGCTCAAGGAGCCAAGATGTGATGTACCGAAATCCCCGGGAGGAGTTTACATTTTTAGGAGGAGTTTACATTTTTAGGTGGGAAAAATCAAAGTGGTGGCCTTTTCCCAAGGTCAAAGGTCAATGAAACTTTGGGTGAATTCGTAGACTTAAGCTGGTGGCATGTGTGAAATTTTATAAAGACAGTTCAACTAACAGTTGTTTTTTTTTTGTTGGTACATTTGTGCGAAAAAAAAACGTACCAAATTTCACACTTTAAATAAAAGCACGGGAGCTGCAGGCGCCATCCCGTAATAATTTCAAAACGTCATGTGTGCTTTGGTTTTGTTAGTCCATTTGAAACATTTTTTTGAGCCCCCATAAGAGATTTTGGCCCCCCAAAGTGATGTCATCACTTTTTGACCCCTTTCACCGAGTTCTTTGCTTTGCTTCGAGTCGTCGCTCTTCTCTGGAAAACTCCAAAAAGTCCAGAGCAGAGTGTTTGCAAAACATTCGGTTGAATATTTTTCCACGAGTGCCTCCGTTCTCGGTTTTTGTTAATATTATTAGCACGCTGTGTGGGAATCCAGCATCTGGACCTTGATAGCAGACCGCCACCCCCGCACACCTCCCAGGGTGTTTTCGGTTGGTGTTTACATTAAAGCCCAGCAGGCCTCGGCTTTTTCTCTCCTCTCTCTGTGTATGGCGGCTAAAATAATGCATATGTGCCACTTTTTTCCCCTCTCCCCATACAGATAAAAGCCCCCTCCGGGTTTCACAGATCTGAAGTGAAGGTCCAGTTTCCGACCAGGGTTTTGGTGAGGCGGAGGAGCATCCACTTAGGAGGGGGCAGACGTCCCCTCCTGCAGTTGATAGCAGTCGGTAATCTCTGAGGTTGACCCGTCAGTCGGGCTCCGGAGACGAATGACGTGAGGCCCCTGATAGGCTGTCTCCAGAGGAGGAGACGTCAGCTGGCCCGAGCGGACCGCTGGGATGCAGAGCAGGACCCGCAAGGTGACGGACGCGCTGGCGAGCCCTGACGGGGGGGGGAAGGGCGAGCGGTGATGAAGACATGGCGGGTCAGGAGGAGGCATTCCAAAGCAGAGAGGTGGAGGTCATGGAGAAGGTCTCCTGATGAGCAAGGAGACAGTTCCTTGCAGGAGATCGTTGCGTGGTTTACTTAACAACAACCTCAGGGGGCATAGGTCATCGGGGGGGATCCAGAGGACCACGTTAGATCATCAATGCTACTCTGTAAAGATTTCTGCAAGAAAAGTCCCGTAAACATCCAAATTGTATTTTGATTCCTGCATACCTCGTTAATTCTGCAGGCCGCTCTCGAATTCCCGAGGCCGCATTTTCCCACAATAAAACATCAGAGACGTTTTCAAAAACTATCCAGTTTCTCACAGCGCCGACCTCAAGGAGCCCATTTTTTAAACTGCACTTTCTCTACAACTTTCACACACTTTTAGTGTGAAATTCCCTGAATATTAATGAGGTTTGGCTGCTCAGATGGAAAAAACAAACAACCAAGCTGTCTTTTTACCTCTTGGTGCCTCCAAATGCAAAACCATAAATGCATCAAATCAAATGGAAAATTTCCCAAAGTCAACATGTCAAAGGTCGAAACTGACTTTTCCTTTCTTAAAAAGTCAATAAGGAGTTGGATGGTGACATTTATAATAACACTTTGGTTCCAGTTCTCTTTTAAAACTCAAAGTTTGGAAAATTTCCAAGAAATTATCATTTTTTTGTGGGTCACTTTAACACCAAAAAGGCCACTGATTCCTGCCAGCACTTTTTATCCATAAAATTCTACTCTTCTCTTTTGTACTCTGTGTTTTTTTTTAAATAGGATTTGACACATGTCACAGTATTGTGCACTCTAACACACTTTCCCTTTAACTCCTATCAGCAGAATAATGAACAAAGGGCAGATTTGTCACCTTTGTGATGGTTAGAAAGCAGCTAGATCTGCTTTCAGCACAAAACCTTGAATCCGTTTAATTCTCTACAACTTGGTTTATATGTGAAATGTTGAAAAACATAAAGGGATAGACTATAGAGATTTAGAATAATACAGACGCATTGCAAAAATATATATTAGGAAGACAAAAAACAGGCTTTATCCTGACATCCATGTTTAATGAAAAGCATGGAAACCTTCCAATCAAAATCTAAAGCCGATAGCAAAAAGATGTACTTATAATGATGTTTTTGGTGTTTTTAACGTGTTCTTGTGGCATCCTGTGACATTTATTAAGAGATTTAAGCTCAAAGTTGCATTTCTGAGTATTTCTTTATTTCATTTGTTGTGAATCAGGAACAGATGAAAATGTACGGCTGCATAGCTCCAACATTGCTCGCCATTTTTGTTGCCCTGCTAGGCTGAGGGGCTGTAAGCTAGTGGGAGAGTGTGTAAACAGACGGATGATGGGAAGGGGAGGTGGGGTTGCTCTCCACCAGTCAGGGGTTAATTTCTAATGAACTCCTGCTGCTCTGCAGAAACTACATCCTAGAAAAAAAACACTTTAAAGAAAAAAAAAAGTATTTTGGCTAAAAACGCTGTAATCTTAGTCGATAAAAAGACACCGGGAACACATTGAAAATAGATGAAATTGATCAAAAGATGATCAGAGTGGGTGAATAAAACAGTTTTAGGTTTCCATCCTGAGAAGCTGTGTTTTTATTTTTCACTGTGACTGAGATATACCGTAACCAGACGGCTGACAAAGGCTATCAGTATGACTTCAATGTTCAAACAAATCCAAAGTAATCCTGACTGAAGAGCGATAGCCATTTGTTTAATGTAAAGATGTTATCATTTTTTTTGTCAGTGTTTTATAGTCCTTTAATCTGACTCTCCTCTTTAATCTGAAGCAGCACCCCGGATTCCTGCAGAGGCAGAGATTATAGAGAAACTTTATCGAGCTGGCTTCTGTTTTTTTTTCTCAATGGAGCAAGAACATCACTTATTTACAATGATTCTCTTATCAAAGGACGGTTTAAAGAGAGACATATCCATGAGCACAATTTCACTTTTTTTTGTTGTAACTTTGCAGAGAGCTTGAAGCTGCCGGCTCAGTGCAAGGGTCTGTTTGCGGTGTGCACACAAACACACACCTGCATGGAAAAGCATCCTCCTGCTCCTCCTTTGATGTCATTGCCATTACGTTGGCATCCCAGACTGTGAAGCTTCATTAATTCAGCTAGGAGGTGGCGGCATTACTAAGCATTCACTAAATAGCATGAGAGCGTGTTCAGAATGTGAGTGCATGCAGAAACGCCATGGCGAGTGTTTAGACTGAGCAGCTGGTGATAGAGGTCACCGTGAGGTTATCCTGACCTGAGCTCGATTCCAGTTTGTCTTTTTTTTTTGCCTATATTTATCGAGATACAGAGGAGGTATGTGACTGAGAGTTTCTGCACGGATGGCAGCGCCGGCGAGCGTGTGCGCCTCCATGCAGGAATGCAGGGGTTAATTTTGAGGCAGCAAAATCTGGACAAAAACGTTTGTGTGCGTGAAGCCAGAAGGCCATCTGGGGGAGTCACCAGCAGATAACACACACACTCCTGTGGTTATGACCCTGAATGAATAGCGGGAAAGAAAAAAAAAAGAGTGGAGAAACTGAGCAATAAAACGCAGAATGTTTTATGGAGCTAATAACAAAAATTGATTATCCCTGATGCTCCCTTTTCTGAGGTTTTCCCAAACACACATTGGCATCTCAGATGTGCCCAACAAGCCTTCAGACTGTTTGCTCTTTCCATGGATTATCCCTGTAAAAAGGGGCTGCAGGTGCTCGGGGGCCGTGGGGCACAGCGTCTGGGGGCCACGTTAACCATTAACGCGGCCATATAACGCTGTTACTGATTACCGCCTCTCACTCCCGATGCTCCCACTGACCTGAGTCACAGGTAGGAGTCCCGCAGAGGTGTGGATTTGCTGTGTGCACGTTCTTCTGGTGTGGCTCCTTTACAACCCCATAGCTCCGTCCTGGAGAGGCCCCGCCCCCTCGTTTGCTATTTGATAACCCCTCCCCTCCTCACTTCTTGCTTTCATTGTGGACATCTTTAGCTACTTCTCTCTTTCATCTGACTTTTTTTTCAAAATCCTCCAAGATGACCTTTATCCTTTCGACTATAAAAAAGCAGAAACACGAGGACATCTTGTGAAAAAGCTGAGAAAAACCATGTTGTTCTGCAGGAACTCCACTCCAAGGCCAAAGTTCATATACAGCTAATAGGACCACTGACGCCGGGGGACAAAAAATGAATACCTTTTTGCAGAATAACGCTTTTATTACCTGTTTTCGTGAAGCAATTTAGTCTGTGATTTACATTTTTGTAAAAAAAAAAAAGAAAAATGTCAATCCAGTTTTAGCGTGATAAGAAGGGGGGTCTAAGTGCAGGGATGCCAGTATAGCTTAGTCAGTTTGTTAGTTCATTTTAGTATTTTCCTATTGAACTCTTTGTATTCGTGATCCTTTTGAGTTCATGTTTTACTTCTAAGCCCATCGAGACGACTGTTGTTGTGATTTTGGGCTATACAAATAAAATTGAATTGAATAAGAGGTAGCCAAAAATTAGGAAAAGAACTCCTATTTTAAAAAAATCTTATAAGATATCTAGAACAAGGAGGAAAAAACGGAAAAGAAATGCTAAATGTTAGATAGAATTACTTGAATGTTCTACAACCCAATAAGGCTTTTTTGTTAGTTCAGTGGAAGTGGAAAATGTGAACGCAATGAGAATCTTTTCACAAGTTGGCCCATCTTAATAAATTCTTCAAACTTATTCTGAGAACATAAATCTGATTTTTGGTTTTAAATAAAGAGAGGCGTAAGAGATGTTTTACTGTATGTGAAGCTAAGCTGGCTGTTGGTTCCATATTTATGTTTTTTATGATAGACAGAGATGTATGACATGAAAGCATGTGAACGAACGATGGAGATCTGAGATGAGTAGGACAATAAAGAAAGGGGGCAGAGAACAGAGCCCTGCAGAACACCAATGAAAATGAATCCAGATGGGAACTGTGAGAGATGGCAGCAAATAACCCCGTTTTTATGTTAAAAGTCAAGTATTGAGTTTGAAATTGATTTTGATTTTTTTCATTATATTTTATTAGATTATTTCAAACATTAAAAAATCAGAATACTGCTAGAAAAATTAAAAGGCACAGATATTTCAAACCCATGCATTCCAGATATTTAGTAATACATGATGAAAGATTAAACATTAAAAAAGACGAAAGATCCTGCTACTTTCTTGACAGTGTAAGTTACCCATAATCATAAAAAAGACGCATTTGTAGTTAAAAATACAGTTAAACATTTCTGTAGCATAATTAAAAAATGAAAGTTAATACCAGAGATGCTTTTTCAATTTCAAAATGAAGCTGCATTTGTTGACTCAAAATAAAAAAGTAAAAGCGCTTTGGCGGATTGCTTTTTCTTTTTAACAAGAAACATCCGATTCCTTAAATATTTGTCGTATCTTTTTTTCCTGTTTTTCCTATTAGAGTATATTTCAAAAATAAAAATCATCATCAAAGACTGTTTTAGAGAGCAGTGACATCACAGAAAACAGTTTACTTCTGGCTCCGACCAAATGAAGTCAAGTCGGTCGCTATTTTTTGGCAATGCAGACGCCGTCATGTTGAAGCCAGCCGACGTCAGTCAGCAGGGACTGGTCTGAGTCTGCCCATGTCGGCGTTTCTATGGCAACCACTCTGACCAATCAGGAGTGAGCTTGTTGGAATGCCACACCCCTACCACTTGAAAGCGGGCTACCTGAAATCTGTCAATCCAATGTTTTGAATCTTAAACGTAGGGGCCACTTTTATGGAGGCATCTGATAGGTCAGTTGATAACTTGACCTACAGAAAAAAAAAAGTATCGGAGCATGAATGGTTGTTCTGACCAATAGAACGATATTTCTCTATAGAAGTCAATGGGATTTTGGCTTCTTGGAGCCACTTCCTGTTTGGAACCCAGAGGGGGAGGAGTCAGTCCAGTTCTCAAATACAGTTGGTGGTAAAATCATTTTTAAACGTGTTCACCCTGTGATATGCGAAAATGTGACTTTTCTTTTCTCTCTGGTTTATTCTAGCCTTTATCGGTTGAGTTCTCATTCAATTTCTTTGAGCTTTTGTAGAAAGTTAGGATAGCCCACTCTCCTTTTCACGGTTAAATATACTAACATTTATCAGAGTGAGCCGCCTGAGATTATCTTTAAGGTTTCATGAAGATTATCCTCTGACAAATCTCAATCCAGCTATGATTTGTAAAAGTAAACATTGTAAAGATAACCTCTGAAAAGCTGGCCAGCAGGAGCGTCTTATTTTGCTGTGGGCTCATAAAACACACTTTAGTCCTCTTTTATTTTGTATCAGAGCTTTACACCACAGCAGCCAACGGGTCCATCCTTGCTTGGCTCGGCTGCTCTTATCACGCCGCGTCAATCAAGTGACAGATAATGTCAAACGGCCCAGACCTCAGACTTCAATGATGTCTGTCTGGATGCTGCATCTTGAATCGAGAAGACCGTGTTCTGGCAGATCTGTAAACACTCGGCTTAGTGGAGCCGAAGCTGCTGACCGGCATCTATTTAAACAAAGCACACACACACACACACACACACACACACCTCCAGCTTTGTGTCACAGAAAACGAGTTAGGGGTCAAAACAAAGGGCAAGTCTTTTGAAGTTCAGTTCACTCCTGTCTTTCTTGCTTCATTCAGTCAGACACAACAATCCTCATTTCTCAGAGGTGTCACACATGCCGGCATTATTGTGTAAAACCTCCTTTGTGGAGGAGCCGACGGCGTGGACGTGACTTGGACTGCGTACTGAAGTCGGACCCTTTTTCTGGGTCTTTTGTTGGGGTGAACACTGGAAGCCACAACACTGAACATAACTGTACGTGCCGCTGATCCTCCTGATATGCTTTTTTTGTGGCCATTTGTTTTTTAGGTATAGTTGGAGAATATTGTGGTTATGGAAAGAAAAGGTCACACGTTTTTTTTCTTTCGTTCCCTTTTCTCTCACAAAGTATTTGAACACAGTTATGGGTGGAAGATCCAAAAACTGGAGTAGCCTGACGTATCCAGACACAATATGTCAAATCGATCTACAAAATTCTGTATTACCAAACATATATTTATATATAAATATGTAATAAAGATAAAAAAATATAAACATATTTACATATAATCTATAAATATTGGCTAAATATAAAAGAACAGCCGCTTGTTTAGTCTTTTTGGTGACAACATTGGTGTGTAGAGTAAATAATCTTGAAATATAGTTTTAATTAATAAGTTAATGCCAATATCTCTTAATTTTTCAATAAATTAATATTTTAGTCCTAAATAAAAGCAGTTTTACGTGAACCCCACAAAATATTAAAAACCCTTTGGGAGTTTTTTTCTGTTTATGCCAAAACTAACATTTTTCTGATTTTATGAATAAAACAAGAAAATTCTCAAAAATAAAATAAGTAAACACAAACAAGTGAAGAAGATCAGCTTTTATTATGAAACTACAATTTATGCAACTTTAGATTCAAGCAAAAGTAAAGGAGTATTTGGAACTCGTTACGAAACACAAAAAAATCCCACCAAGCTTTTTGTTTTTTTAAATCTATTTTTTAGTTTGAATATCTTTTTAAGCTTAAAATAAACTAGTACTAGTAAATGTAATCTTCATTGGTCTAAAATAGGGGGTTTAAATGAACTGTTGTTATTTGGCATTGATAAAACATGAAGAGAAAATAGCTTCTTCTTTTTTCAAAATATAAAATAGTTCCTTTCAAAATAAAAGACACCCTGTGCCACATAGGATCATTAAGCAAACACAGTGTAATGTCAGCAGTGGTTAAAAAAATTTATTTGTGGTGCATCTTAGCCAGAAATTTGTAATTCTATGTATAATCTGGTGCACCTTAATTCTGGTTGTGTTAAATGTGGGATCCTACTGTCCTTCAACTGTTTGAGTTATTTGTCTTACATAATTGTAAAACTGAAAACTTTTTATTTTTCTTTAACCAGCGTCAATAAAGGAGGGGGGGGGGTTATAACCCTATCTGTATGTAAATGTACCAACAAAACATCCCAACTTAATTTAAACAAAAGACCCTTTCTACCAGTTCCACATGTTTTCTGGTGCAGCTCTCCAAGCACAGACGGTGACCCGCTGCTCCTCTGGTGCAGAAGGAGACTGAAGGAAGGTGCACGGCTGTCCGGCAGTCGTCTGATACCACAGAGACTGCTTTTGAATGTTGTCATTGTGTCGTGCGGCGACGGCCAGGCCGACAGACTGTGTCTGTTGTGTGCAGGAGGGCACTTGTGCGTTGGGATGCAGAAGCAGAGCGGTCGTGGAGCAAAGTCAGGCCCGTCTGTCTGTGTCAGCACAGCTCCAGACCCTTTTGAATAAAGCTTCAATCTTATCAGATCTCACACTTATTTGTTCTTCTGGCTGAAAAAGCTAAACACACTTTTGAGCACAGTTTGCACTTGAGAGAAGTCAAAATGTATTTACAGAAGGTCAAGTTTGCAAATGGCCACTTCCTGTGTTGTTTTCAAGCAGATTTTTGGAATTTTTTTTTTTGGCGTTGGTAACGCTCAGAAAACTGGGGGGAAAAGGAGATTTTCTCACTTGTGTTGAGGGAGCGACATCCTGAGTTTCCGCTCAGCAGGAATTTCAGCTAAACTTCAGTTTATGGCGATCGACCTGTTGAGTCTCCTGAGAGTTTTGATGATCAGACCTCAATATCCAAACACAGTCAGCTAAAGAGGCAGTTGATTTCAAATATTTATTTGAAAAATCCCCAAAAAGAGATTAAACATCCCTTTGAGACAGTTTAAGACATTATTTTACACTTACTTACCATTCTTACAATTCATGTGCAAAAGGCTCAAATACTCATTTATATTTATATATACTCATTTACATTTATACACATTTTTGCACATTAAAAAAAATCAAAACATTATAAATTATATATTCTGATATTTTACAAGCTGGTTTTAAAGACTTTTTTTAATGTATTAGGCTTGGTTCTTAAATTATATTGTATTTTAAAAAGGGGAAATATTTAAGAAGAAAACATCTAGTTTTATTCTTAAGTTAACATTGAATTTCTTTTTCAATGTTAACTTATTGACACCTATTGATTCAAATCTGCATCAAACTACTTTAGCTCCACAATTGCCTAAAGTTAGCATCTATTTTACACAAAAACACCATTTTTATTTTTCATAGCTGGAATAAATTCAGGCATAAAGAAGTTAACACTTCTAACAAATTCCGTGCGTCTCAATGGGTTTTTCTTTTATATAAAACAAAAGTTTGTTTTAAAGGAACAAGAATAAAAGCTGCGTTAGTGTATTTATTTCAAACCAAACTGTAATTCAAATCATACATTATATATTGTAACATAAGATTATGGTATTTAAGAAAAAACTACAGCTTTTCATCTGCTACAACCCCAAAAATATAAAAAATCAGTTTTGTCTCTAAAACAAAACGTTGAAAACTGCAGAAGTGAGAGATGATCAGAAAACCTACGGTGGCCCTAAAGTTCAAATCACGCCAACAAATCACTCAACGCAAAACATAGTAAAGATCACAACAAACAAATAAGAAAAAGTCACATTACATATTTTTGAAAAAGAAAAAAGCATTTCAGAAAACAAAAATAATTTCCAGAAATCAAAATGAAATGTTCAAACTAAGACAATAGGAAACGAGAAAAGATAAGTACATGGTGACATCACTGACTGGATGATGACGTTTGTCCATCAATTCAACCGAAGGTTATTTAGCATGAAGGGATCAACTCCATCTAAAATCTTTATTAGTATCCAGATATTAAAGGCAGATTTTTTATTTTTTTTTGTATCTAAAATGTAATTTCTTTTCAAATTATTATTATTATTTTTTAATTGTTTTTGTGATATTTAAGAAGCTTTTTTTGGCATGGAGGGATTTGTTGGTGTGATTAAAAACCCCTAAGGAGAGAAAGTCATCAGACAGAGAATAACATCCCTGCATCCACTGACTGAGTGACGATGGAGGAGGCGGCGTTTTCCCAGTTTGCCTAAAGGTGGCTCCTTTTGGGCAGATAACCCAGACCACAGCCAGATGAGCCGGACTTTTTGTATTTGTATTTGTATTGTATTTGTATTATTCTTGTGTCCTCATCAGACAGGCGGTGCTCACAGTTTCAGGAAATTAGAGCAACCAGCGGAAATCTCCCATTACTTAAACGCCTGTAGAAGACCTGTTCTGTCCTCCTCTTCCCCATCTCCCTCCCTTCCCCATCTTCCCTCCCTCAGGTTATGGTGTAACAATCGAATGATTGTTTTGCCTCCAAACTCTGCGCTCTTCTATCTTCCCAACAAGAAGCTGAGACCTGCACAGACCTTGAAAACGAGTGGGCCTGCAAGGTCTGCCAGCTGCTCCAGCGCTCCGCCTGGATCAGAGTATCCGCCCGGGGCGGCCGTGTGCCCTACCAGCCATCCTGCTCCTCCACCCACTCACCCCTGAAGTGTCTCCGCTCTGCTATCAGTGACGCTGTCTCAGACCAAGGCTGTTTTCTGTCAGGCGGAGGCTCCAAACAGCTGATTCGGGGAAAGTCACAGAGTGTACACGGAGGCCTGACCTTCTCTCCTGAGACAAAACACACGGAGAAAGGCTGGCTCCACAGGATGGAGACGCTGGCCTGGAAACAAAAACACCGCCTCTGTTTTCCACAGATTTCAGGAGTCTGTGGAAATGCACTTGATCCCTCTTTGATGTCACATCACATAGTAGAGAATGGGGGATCCTACCAAATCTAGAATTTATTTTCACAAAAACACAGACTGTCACAAATGTCGGTTAAATTTAAGAATAAGAACTAAGATTTCTACATTTAGGATGAGGAATTGCAAAAAAGATCAGTGACACAATTTGCCTTTTCTGCAGTCTCTTCATCTCACTGAGTCCATTTTTATCCTTTACTGACAAGTTTATCATTTTGTTTAAAAGATATGCAAACATAAAAGCACGCTTTCTGCGAAAAGACGTGGCTTTTTCTGCAACTATTACCGGGATCGTCTGAAAATGTTTCAGCACTTCTAAAAAAAATGTTTATGTTCTAACTGAAACTGAGGAAAAAATATAGTTAAGGTCAATAATTCTGTAAAATAAGTTTCACCCTGCACTTTTTACTGTTCCTCATCTTTGTGCTCATTGCACCAGTCTTTTTATTTCAAGTGACAATTTTTTGCACCCTATGTGATTTGAATTATTTTAGTGTTTTAAGGACAGATATTTCTTCCTATTTCTTGCTTTGATGGACATTTATTTTGCAGTAAATTGTCCATTCTTGGCAAAACGTATTACTTTTAGTGCACTTGAATGAGGCAGTAAACCTAAAACATCCTTTTTAGACACTAAAATGCCCCAATTTAAACTGACGTAGTGTTCAGTCACTCTACATGGTCTATAGCAGCGGTCTGCCACCTCTAAGGATCTATTTAGGCGTTTATCCCTGATCAGCTGCCAGTCTTTTTTTATACTTTCAAAAAAGTTGATTTGTACTCGTGTCATTGTTACTTTTGAAATGCGTATAATTTATACTTCTTGTTTTATATGTTTTTATAATAAAAACAGAAAAGCATTTTCTATAAATGTGATTTTTTTTTTAACTTTTGACAGAGACTTCCTTTCAAAATAAAAGACAAAGGGTCATCCTAAGGAACTACACCAAATTGTTTTAATCAAAAGTGACATTTACACTTGTAATTTCTTAGGTTTGTTTTGGTGGACTGCCATCTTCTCGCCTATTGCTGCTGTTTACCTTAACACTACTATACTGCTGTATCATTCAATGGAAATAGTTTGCAAAAAAAATACACATTTATTTTCTTAGCAACTCAATTCTGTACAGCTATTTGTAAACATTGTTGTTTATCATAAAATATTTATTTAAACTTTACATTTTATTTGAAATCAGTGCATTCTATGGATAAGAAAGCCCACAAGGCCTCTTGAGTTTATGTCAGCAGAGATGTAAAAGCTTTATCAGCCACAAATGTAAATTAAATTATTGCTAATGCTTGAGGCGCCTCAGGTTGCAGACCCCTGCTCTGTACTTGCACTATGGTTTAATAAAATGAGGCTTCAAGTGTATACTTTTTGCTAAGTGGCATTTTACTGGACAATCTTAAAGTGTGAACGTGTTATTATTACAGAGTTGTTGTTTTTTTGGGGAAGTTTGTCCCTTCAAAGATTTCTCCCTTAACTGTAATGTTACAGTTGGTGCTTCTCGCTGCTGAAGATTACAGTAGTGAGGTGATAAATGACGATATGGAAGCATTAAGTGTGATATGAGGAGGCAAAGTTGAGAGAAAAAGGTCAAATGAACCCTGAGGTTTATGTCAGGCTGATACGACATCATGACAATGACTGATAAACCGAAGAAACAAAAACTACTATCAGATAAACGCGCCTCCTTCGTTTTCTAACAAAAGACTAAACAGGAACGCGCGCGCGCGCCTCCTTCCGTCCGGAGCCGCGCGCGCGGCGGCGCAGGTGAGCAGGCCGTTCCGTTGACGCAAAGGCCGGTTCGCGTCCAAAATGGCAAAGGTTGCGTTTACACCTGCCGTGACCCGTTTAATCATCTACCACTTTACGCAGGAGAGTCTGCGGCTGCGCGCGGCTTCCAGCAGCGTTTGCGGCAACCGCGGACAGGCTTCCATTCAGTGGAAGACAGAGAAAAAAAAGGGATAAAACTTAACGGTGGCGTCCATAAAAATGGAAGTAAATAGATTTCACAGGTTGAGGGAGCTGGAGGCTGTAAATGTAGGAAGTCGGTCTCACATTTGATGTGAATAATTTATGAAAGGAAGACTTTCAGAACCTTTTCTCATGATGCAAAAGACTATATTTACAAGGTGTTTATTTCGAAAAGCTCATTTTATTTGTTTTTATTTGCATTAAATGTAAGCTCTGGCAGAAAGGCTAAAGAATAATAATGTAAAAAAAACCTTTTTGAACGTGTGACACGTTTTGGAAAATCATTTCAAAGCAATATTTGCACAGACTTCTGAGAATTGAGGAATTATTTGAATCTCCTAAATTTAAAATAATAAGAATGTCTAACTCATAAAGAACAAAATTTACCTATGTTTTATTTTCTCAAATGTTGCATAACAACATGTTTTCATTGTTTAATTTTAATTTTATTTTACTCACACGCCAATTCAAAATGGTCCCTTTCGTTTTTGAAAAGCAATTGTAAACATGCCTTTCAAGGAAATATGCAAAAATCTTTTATGAAATGTATTTATTTTTGATAATTTAATATTTATGGGACTGTAACATTAAAACGTTTCTTTAAAAAAAACAATAGCAGGAGAAAACAGGGTTGATTCTCCGCTGCAGCTTTGCATAAAAACACACCTCATCATGTTTGGCACGCGGAGAAAATGCGCGCGGTGAACAAGATGATATATGGTCACGCGCTTCCGGATTAGGCGCTCGTTTCTCATGATTGGAGCGTGTTCCACTCCCTCTGCTGCACCTCCTGGGGAGGTGACAAACGGCGTGATGACGCGCCTAATAAGTCATGGTAATGAATTATTGGATCAATGTATAATTAATCAATCAATTTTGTTCCCACTTTGATCTAAGGCGGGAAAACAGCGCTGGGAATTTCGAAAGGCCCTGCAGAGGGTCATCCTTTACATTTCTAGAACAGATAATGTGAAAAATATGATATCCTGGATAAATGATTGTTGCTATTATTTTGAAAATCTCTCTTCTGTTCCATGTGTGGTGTGTTTTCTTTCAGTCCTTTCGGGAGAAAGTCTTGTTTGTGATAAAGCTAATGACATTCCGCCTGTGCGTCTCTGTACCTCCGCTGACAGCCGTCCCGCAGGCGCGCGCGGCCTCTGTCTGGATAAACGTGGAGACAGCGCGGCGTCCTGCCACTTCTCCTCACAGGCTCCGGGTGTCCGAGCAGCACACTTTGACATTTCTGCGAAAACACCTCATTCATCAAGTCGGGGCTCTGCGTTCAGGGGTAAGGGGTGGGATGGCGGGTGGCTGCTGGCTGCATAGGTTAGAGAAGTAGGGCAAGGTGAAAAAACACACACAGACACACACACACACACACACACACACACACACACACACACACACACACACACACACACACACACACACACAACAGGATTTTGTTCTCTCACACCTTCCTGACAACTGCTCCCAGGCTGCAGGCAGATGGGATGAGGGACAGTAGCGCACAAGATAAAACCCCTCTGGACCCACAGGAGCGCAGATGCGTCAGGTACCAAAAATACTCAATCTGGATATGAAACAAGTTTCATGTTTAAACTAAAAGAGAATTCAGCATGCTTTTGTGGGAAATTTACGCACATTTGAGCACATTTCTTTTATTGAAAATCCAAGTGTCCCTTTTTGTTTTTTAACAAAAGAGCAGTGATGCAGTTAGCAAATAAATAAAATGTGATAATTTTGACTTATTTGGTCTCACCCCAGTCAACCATTTAACACCAATTAAGACAAAATCCGAAAGAAATAAACGTTTTTCTGCTGCTTGTTGCTTTGAGAGAGTAACACACACAACAAATGTGCTTTGGTTGAGCGGGCAGTGAAAGGTTAAGACATTGGAATAAAAAGATCAATTCTTTCATTAATTGTGTACTTAAATGAATGAAATGAGCTCTTAAATAAAAAAAGTCGACAAATAAACCTTTTGATATTCACTTTCAAAAATGTCCATCAAGAAAACAACATCACAAAAGCGGCGTTTTCCCCTGAAAACGTAGAACAAAAGCAAAGCAAACCTTGAGAAACTGGAGGTCAGTGGTCAAAGTGACAGACCCAGCTGAAGAAAATGGGATTTCCATACAGAGAGAGCATCATTAACTCCTACAACAAACAAAACAAAAGAGAGAGAGAGAAGCCATGGAGGATGCTTGGAGGAACGTGTCATGGCTGCTCCAGCAGCTTCAACACAAAGAAACAGGAATTTTGCTCACATGATTCAGTTTTTCTGAGTGGAACAAACACAGAGGGGAGTAGAAACTGGGGGATTTCGGCTCTGCCTCCTCCCTGCAGTCATTCCGAGCCCTCCGCTATCAGACAGATGTAGCAGCGGCTGTGATGAAGGGGCTGCGAATGAGCGCGTGATTTAATTGACACCTCTCTTCTTTGGCTCCCCTCCCTCATTAGCATATTCAGCCTGAACGAATCAACGCCGGTCCAAAGCAAGTCGGGCCTGCAGCTGAGCCTGAGCTTAAATAAACCAATTAAACGGAAGGATTTATTGATCATTGATCAGAGCAGAGAATGAGGGGAAAAACGCCTCATCTAAGTGGATTTTCTTTTTATTAAATCGAATAAAACGCACGAATGTTATGAAAAGAAATCTTCAATCCAGCCACTTTCACAGTTTTGAGCAGATTCATATCTAACAAATGTGAAATTGTTTCCAAAAAGGCATTTTAGCTCATGCAGGGCATTCATGGAGAGAGCCAGGTGTGGCAACAGCCTTTCAGCATGGCGGATCTGCTGCACAGATTCCTCAAAACAACACATTTTATTAACAATCAATCAGGAGTGGCAGGTAAAGGACGACAGACGGGGCAGGGTGGAGCTCCATCTTTTGCTCCAACTGTTCACATTCTCCGTTACGCACGATGGTTTCTTCAAATTACTCAAAGTTTCAGGCGTGATCGGATTCCTTTTTCTTTTTTCCGCTTCGTCCCTCGGTGTGATTGATTGGAGGAGCTCGCAGGCTGGCACCCCCACTGCGTTTCCAGCCGCTCCACTCTCCACACGATTGGTCCGCCTCCCGCGGCCGCGGCCACCAGAAGCGCCTCCTCTCATAAACCCCGTAAGATCGCGCAAACACTTCCCATTACTTCCAAGAGAAGCGGCGGCGCACTTTTGGGATCTTTGCGTGCGACTTATGGCCCTCAGCTTAGCAGGTAGGTTCTGAAAAAGCGCATTTTTTTCCTCCGCGTGTCCGGACTGACCGTCGCTCTCCAAACATCTGGCCGTGAGGCGGCGAGCGAAGCGTTTCGGAGAATAGTTTTATCGCCCACCGTGCAGCCTGCCTCTCGGCCCTTATCTCATCTCATCCTTATCAAACAGTTATCTCTTTTGCTGTGAAGACATATTGCGTTTTGTTTCCTATCTGCTTTGTGCGAGTAAACCTGTGTGTGCATGTGTGCGCGCGTGTGGGAGGATGGGAATTTGACGCGGATGGAGCGGAGTCTCTTAAGAGCGCTTGGTCAGAGAATGGCAGTCAGTGCTGCAGAGCGCAGAAGGATGACACCCAGGCCACGCGGGGAGAACTCACGCGCGTTCTCCTTAGTTTAGCAGCGATGGTTAGTTCATCCAAAGATGAAAGAAGGTTCACTAGACGGTGATTTCCAGGCGCGTGGTGATTGATTTTTGGATGTTTGGAAATCCTCCATAAACGCGGATTCCTCGTCGTCTGATTGCTCCAAATCTTGTTGTTGCAGGGTAGAACTCTCCGCTCTTTTTTATTACCCCAGCGGTGTATGGAAAGTGCTCCTGGATGGACCTGGGTGAACACAGCTGGTCCATGGTCAAGCGAGAAGTATCCAGCAGCCCAGGCTCGCCGGCTGAGCAGACCTACCTGCCCGGTGACAGACGGGACGGGCCCCCTTCGGATGACCTGAGGACTCCCCCGAGCGAGCTGGACGCACTGGGGCACCGGCGCTCGGACAGCAGGTCACTACACTCCTACCTTCACTTCGGACACCACACCAACCATTTGAGCACCGAGGACATCCCGCTGTTTACGGATTTGGATCAGGGAAGCAAACTCGTCCTGTCCGCAGGAGCGCACAAGGCCAGCCTGCTGGTGGACCCTACCGACATGTACCAGACGCTGGCCATCGCGGCTGCGCAGAGCCAGGCTGGATATGATTCATCCTCCGCTGGTTATATGCACTCCAACCCCAACTCCCCCGTGTACGTGCCCAGCTCCCGCGTGAACCCCATGATTCCGAGCCTGTCCTACCTGCAGGCCAGCGGGTCGGCTCAGCCCAGCCACGCGGTCAGCAGCCACTCGGTGTGGTCCCAGTCCGCCCCGGAGAGCCCATCCTACAGCAGCGGCAGCCCGCACGCCTCCAGCCGCTTCCACTACCCCCCCAGTCCGCCCATGAACAACGGGACGCCCCGGGACAGCAGCTACGGCAACACGCTGAACGTGAGCGGCAGGGACCAGTACGGCCTCTCCCGCCCCCTCAGTGGGACTTACACCAGCCCATACTCCCCCTATGTTGCCCCCCAGCTGCCCTCACCGTGGACCGGGGGGCCTTTCGACAACACCATGCTGCACACCCTGCAGAGCAGAGGCGCGCCCCTAATCCGAGGACCAAACGGAGGTAAACAAAATATAATAAGTACATTTTTTACTTACATATTTTTTTTCAGTTTGATGCGAAAATCAAAAGCTTTCATAAAAATGTTGAGCAACCACTAAAAGTTTTTTGTAGAAAAAAAGTGACAAATATGTGCGCATTTGAAAACACAAAATTTGTTTCACAAAATTTAATTATTAAGTAAAAAAAAATAGAAAGTTTGACCACATTTCCAAATGCGCGCAGAGCAATTCAAATGACGTTTTTTTTTATGTCCAATAAAAATCATTCTTAAAAATGTAATATTTACATAAAAATAAATAACGTAAAAAAAGAAAACTGAGTTACTAAACTGTGTTTGCTGTCAGTTTCAGACATCCTCGACGACATGGGGGAGAGCCGGGAGTGCGTGAACTGCGGCTCCATCTCCACGCCGCTGTGGAGGCGCGACGGCACTGGCCACTTTCTCTGCAACGCCTGCGGCCTCTACAGCAAAATGAATGGGCTGAGCCGGCCATTAATTAAACCGCAGAAGCGCACGGTGAGGAGACAGGGGACCACTTACGCGCTCAATTTCCTGCCTAATTGTTTTAAACAAAGGGTCGAGGTTATCGCGGATGATATTCATCTAAAGGCACCAGAAGACGTCTGACTCATGGACCTTTCACTTTAGACTTTAATTTGGCAAAAACACAAATGTTTATAATATATAATACAATTTGGTACTTTAAAATGATCGTGCGTCACAGAAAAAATGGATGAATTTCAAAGATTGTTTGCCGTGGAAAAAATACGTATTGTTTTATTGAAATGTTTAAAACGAAATTTAATCAAAAATGAAAAATATTTGTTAATGTAGAAGAGAGGCTTGATTGGATTATTTCCCGCCTGTCTGCTGGATAATTAAATCTGAGGAGGCGTCAAAGGAGGTTAAATGTTCCCTGGTGCCATTACGCAAAATATTTACCAGGAAGTTAGAGAAAATAAGAAAAGGAAAGCCTCTTAAAATGTTATTACAATGGAAACAGGGTTCTAGATTTAAAAACAGGGTTTAAATAATTCAAATTCAGCTGTAATGAGTAAAATCCAGATTTTAAAAATAAACCCAAGCGCAAGACTTCAGCGCGTGATTCACGGAGTTATGTCTTTTCAATGACTTGTTGTGTATTTCTGTTACCAGTCAACCTCCAGGAGGATCGGCCTGTCCTGCGCCAACTGCCAAACCAGCACGACCACCCTGTGGCGCAGAAACGCGGAGGGGGAGCCGGTGTGTAACGCCTGCGGACTCTACACAAAACTGCACGGGGTGAGCTCAGACTTAACTCTGAATGTATTAAAAATGTTTTTTTTTTCTGCCTAACTATTGGCTAAATTAAAAAAAAACTGGTTGTGCAGGTACCTCGCCCCCTTGCCATGAAGAAAGAAGGCATCCAGACAAGAAAAAGAAAACCCAAAACTTTGAGTAAAACTAAAGGATCCTCAGGTGAGACACTGGTCTGTATGTCTCTATTTTATTGTTTTAAATTGTAGTTGAAAGAAAATATTTTTGTTTTTTAGGCAATAACTCGGTCTCGATGACTCCCACATCCACGTCCTCATCAAATTCTGAAGACTGCTCCAAGAACAGTTCTCCTACTGGACAGGTAGGAGAATATTTCATCTAATTTAATTAGAATTTAAAAATAAATCAACCAAACAAAACCACAAAAGCAAGTAAAAGTTGGACATTTTTCTAATTTTAATTAGTGTGACATGATAAATTGCTGGAAAGTCTCGCCCACGCTTCATGGGAATGACTTCTGCTAAACACTGTCAGAGTTTGTTCCAGTAAAGTTGACCTTCCTGTCTCTGGGGAACTGGTGCTGTTCTTTAGCTCCATGCTAGAGGCATGTTGGCCAAAAGATGAGCCACTCTCCCAGCTGCTCAACACCTTGCATACACGTCAGCTCTGCTCCCGGCTAACGCTCTGCTGCTTCTGCAGGTCAGTTCGTCCGTGCTGTCCAGCCCTGGAGAGGGAACAGGCTCAGGCTCGGCTGTGAAGTACCCAGGACAGGACAGCCTGTACACTAGCGTGGGCTTGACCCAGTCCTCAGATGTAGCTTCAGTTAGAGGCGAACAATGGTGCCCCATGGCTTTAGCGTGAACATTTCGGTTTATTTGTGGACAAAAGTTCCCTCCCCTTCTGTCTGGATGCTGCATCTCGTGGATGTATAGAGACAATCTCAGCCCTAACACGGAGCAGAGAGTTCTCGTTGCCTAAACCAAGCGTGGAGTATCCTGGATTTGGGAGCCTTGTTGCTAAAGCAGACCAAAAGAAGAAAAAATAACCCCAGCAGTAAATGGAACCGGGCCAGATGATTGACCATGCGGCCTGGATGGTGGATGGTTTCTGGATCTGCTGTATGCTCTGATCTCTCCGTTTTGTGGCACAGAACCTGAACTGGGTTTTTCAAACAAAGCCACTGTGTACATAATGGATTTCCTCGCTGAAGAAAAAGCTGTTGATTGTTAAACAGTGCTTTGGACTTTTAGATTTTAGATTTTTTTTTTCCACAACTGGAATCAGAGTGCAGAGACAACTTTGACAAATCAAAACCAAAATATATTTATAAATCTTCCATTGTTGAGAATATGGCTATGATTGTTAATAAAGATATCAAAAATAGAGTAGAAGGTCATTGATTGTGAAGTCTTCTTGTTTTTCTTTGTGATGCGGAAGTGGTGAATCTGCACGCTGAAAGCTCTTACTGTGTGACTGAAGCTTGGTTTAAACAGGGTATAAATGTTCATGTAGTGTTCTTGTCGGTTAATCGTTTACTACGAAAATCGCAAATAATCAAATCCTTTGGGCTCCTTTTGCAAACGGAGGCCTTGTCAACTGTTGGGGGGAGATGAAGGTACTTCTGTCTGGCATGTAAAGCAGCTGCATGGCTTTTTTGGAACAAAGCGCACACTCAGAAAGCTGCAGGTCTCATGTGTTTCTACTGCCTCACTTTGAACTCTGTCTGTTTGACGTGTTGCTTCACTGTAAATAAGATGAGAGTGGAGAGCGAGGCCACTTCTGAACAAATTCAACCTGGGATGACTGTGATTGATGGCTGTAAAGACGAAATGGAAACCTGCTAGAGACAGTGTGTTCATCAGTGCACCTCGAGTGGTATAAAAATCGCAGCTCAGCTGGAAAAACATGGCAAGTGTTTGGATCTCCTCATTGTTGTCATTGTAGGGGGGGGTCAGAAAAGAGGTGAAACGTTGAGTTACATGGGACACAACTCAAGGCCTTTTTCTTTTCTTTATTTTACAATTCTGCCCTTTATGTCATTCACTTTTCCAGACTTATTTAATTCCTGAAATTTGATGTTTTTATTTTCGGATGTTTTTTCCCTTTCACAAGAGATTATTTCCTTTAAATTCAGCCCAATAAATTCTTCTGATAATGCCCATAGGTTTGAAGACGTTTTGTTCAACAGGAGGACATACATTCAGGCTTCAGAGTTTGGAATTTATGGGAAGGAACCACGATGTTGGACTCGCACACATTCTTCTCAATGCGTCATTCCGTGCTCACACTCCCTGTTTTATTCTTTGCTGAACTTCTTAAATACTTTCACGGTTGGGAGGTAGAGAAAAATTCCCAGTAAAAGTAAAATTGTCATCACGATTGGCTCTAAATATAAAAGCCCTATGTCAAGACAAAAAAATATGCTTACAGTTTCTTGCTTTTCTGGGAGGTTTTCTTCCTTCCATCAAGCGCTTATGTTTATTAAAACAAGCCTTTCTTCTTCCTGGCAATGTCTTTCACAAGAGTTTTCTTTTTCTCCTGAGAGCTTCAAGCCGCTTTCCTGTGTCCTCTTGAACCAGCAGCTCAAAGTACCTGTCCCAGTGTTTACTGTACTTAAGAGAATATGGCCTGTGAGTAATACCGCAGGAAAACATTTTAGAGATGGTTAGGATTTATGCCGGGGCTTAGCCTTATCTGCCTGCTCTTTGACGCATTGATCTGCGTACATTTATTGAGTGTGGAGGAATGTGCAAAACAGCCACATGCATGGCTTGGAGATCCTGGTCCTATTTGTCTTTTTCTTTGACAAATGCCATGTTCTGATGTCTGATAGCTTGTTTTTTTTTTTTTTTTGCAAATGGCAACCCCAGACAAACCTGCTGGTGGCAACAGGAAAAGTTTCTGTTTGTTTCTTGTTGTTATGAAAAGCCCACTTTGGACAGCGAGACCACCAGGTATGGAGCTGTTGAGCTTCCAAGCAGATAAATGACAAAACCACCTTTAAATATGTAAAAGCAAGCTGGAGTACAACTCAAAACACGGGCAAATATTTATAGGCCTCTGGATTTATGGGATGGTCCGGCGTTGGTGCTGTCTCACTGGTCTCCACTACGAGGGGAGGGAAACACAAACACAGCAGCGCGGAAAGCCTCCCGTCGTTCTCGTCAGGGTCAGAGTCATACCTGAGAGTCACGGAATAAAAGATGTAAAAAAAAAAAAAAGCACTGGAGCGGAGAAATGGAAGTGTGGTTGAAAAGCAGACAGGTTTGATGGCTGAGCAGGGTTGAAAGTCCTCCTAAAGTAAACAGCGTGGCAGCAGGCGGCTGCCCTCAGGGCTGATTGGACGCGGGGGATTAGCGCCGTATGATGCAGTGGCTCCCCCAGGAGATGTCCATTGATCTTTCCACGCCGCCTTTCAAAAGGAGGAAGAGATGAGATCTCTGACTCAGCCCTTTCGGGTTTCCTCGACAGATTCTGGAGGAGACCCTGCCTGTGGATGTGGTCTGCTGTCAAAAGGGCTCTGGATGGGATCTAATCAGTGTTGTGGGACATTACAGCCTTGAGGGGTTTTAAGAAAGCTTTCACATCATAGATGATCAAACCTGTGCAGAAGTGAGCCAAACAAGGGCCGCTCCTCCTCCAGATCAAGGTTCAGCTCGGAACAACGAACAACAGTGAGGCATTATCGAAAATCATAAAAGTGAACAACAGTGAAGAGTGTGACTCCACACTGGACGGTGGTTATTATGTCAGCCTGCTATGTATAGCACTCAGCTCAGCGCGCCTTTACAGCAACAGTGGGAGTGTGTTCACAGAAGGTTGGGTGTTGGAGAGGAAATGACACCTCATCCAGGTGGAGAGAAGAATAGAGTCCAGGGCCTGACCGAGCGAACATGACTGTGTGTGTGACTCAGAAATGCAAGAATAGCACTTACTGACAGGAGGTGTGACTGAAGAGGCCAAAACACTGAAGAGAGTCATTCCTGAAGCTCGGCACCTCAGAGGAACTGCTACCTTTGCAACCTTTGCAGTCCAGAAATCCATGCATTTTGATTCACAAATAGAGACATGAAATTTAAGTGGTGTTGTATGACCTGCAGGCACTTCTCACCCCCGCCTTTGCCCCCCCCCCCCCCATTTAAATTGCCCACGCTGCCCCTGCCACCCTGGTCAGAGCTGCAAGTGATCATGTCATAAATTTTTTTTTTTCAAAATGCCAGCTGTTCTGTTGGTTCATCTCCATAGCAACCATTCGTTTTTTTGGTCGCCTGGGGTTGACGTACATGACTATGTCATTTTTAGAAGAATCGGCAAAGGTTAATTTTTTGATTTCCTTAGCAACAGAGGTTTTTTTTTGGTTACCCCGGCCACATTTCTAATATATTCATATCGTATGTCATTTCGTTTTGTTCGGTTTGAGTCAAAGTTTCACGAATTACATTTTTACCAATATTTGCGTGAAAAAATATGCGGGTGCTAACATTGTTAAAAATCTGCAGCCATTAAAACCAGCAATTCTCCACAGTGATGCTCGGGAAGGCGATAGATTCAAATCCCGCGGAGGAGTTTAAACCTGTAGGAGGTAGTAAAAGGTCAACAAAATTTGGTTGAGGTTGCAACTCTAAAGTAGCGTCATGTGTGTGAAACTTTCCGAAGGTTGCTCAAACAAAAGTTTTCTTTTCCATATTGTGCGAAAACGTTGCAACACTTATGTTTTGGTTTCATTGGTGGATTATGAAATATTTTTGTATATGTATATTTTCTGTAGAATAGATATTAAAAGATCAAGTTTGTCATCAAACTATGGCTTACAGTTTAATACATAACGTGAGAAGGTACATCCTTGACGAAACTCATTTGGTTCATTTACTCAAATGCCCCGCCTTCAGTTGGTCTGTTTTTGGGCTGCGATTTTCAAAATAAAAGCATTTCACTGGAAACTTCATGCAGCTCTGTTTCTAAGGTGGTGTTGCCAAAAATGATCTCTGACCGGTTAGAAACGAAGAACCAAGAAGAAACCGGGAAAGCTTTTACGCCTCTGACTTTTAAGGAGCTGCTCCTCCTCACAACTCCAAGATTCTTCCCACCTTTCTATGGATTTGAGCAGCTTTAGATTCATCCTGTGAGTTTTGGCCTCCTGTTTTCTAATGAAGAAAAAGACTGGGGGTTACTTTGCACTTTGGTCTGCTGGATAATCGACCTACATTCTCACTGCTAGTGCACCGCCGCAGGGTTCACTTGCAAACAAATCCAGGTTCCTAGTTTTTGTCAGTTAAATCAAATTTAACTTGATTAGTTTGCAGATTTCAGAGGAGCTTCCTATGGAAGCATGTGTGTCTCAAAAGTTAATACCGAAAGCACTTTTTCGTTTTTAAATTAATGTTGCGTTCGTAGACTCAAACTTTAAATGTAAATTATGAGACAGATATGCTTCCATAGATTCCAAATGTGTCTAAACAAGCAGAGAGAGGAGCAAACCGTCTTCACAAGAAGAGCTGTTATTTCTTACAAAGTGGTCTGAAACACTACAGTGCCCCCTTGCTGTTGGAGGAAGTCTTCTGCACGTCGGCAAAACTAAAATATCCTCATTTTAGGATTTTAAAAAAAAGCACAGTTAAAGCTTTTAAAGGTGTCTGGGAATAAAAATCTTTTTGCCCAATTGATGTTGACTCTGAAAATGATAACAGAAAATCCCAAAGGTGGTTAAAACTGTAATCAAAGTGGATTCTAATTACCAATTTGACGTGTTTCAATACTAATGCATGTAAAAGAAAATGCATCTGTTACAAGAACAAGTTCAAAATGAGCCAAATGTTTGATGTAAAACGGATGAAGAATAATTTTCTGAGGAGAAATGAGCTGAAGAAATGCAAAGAACCTTTAATTCTTAGAAAGTGTGAACGCTTCAACTCCACAAGTAAAGTAAATAAAGTTGGACGTTGATCTGTGCGTTGAGGCTGCCTTCAAAAAGCAGAGCACATTCTGTGTTTGCCTAATCTGTTGTTCCCCATAAAGGTGCACAACGCCAGCAGGAACTTTGTGTTATGACCGCCACGCCACTCCCTCAACAGCAAATACTTGTGAATGAAGTCAAATCCGCAGAGAATTTATTCATTTGTTTATTTGTTCTCCACAATTTTCAGGGGTTTAGAACAACAACAATGCTGTTGGGACTGCTGAGTAAAGGAGAGAGAATTGGTTTCAGCGTTGGGGGAGGACAACTGATTGGTAGGATAGATCGCACTAGATGGGGGGGGGTATGTTTTATGATCTTTAGATCAACAGACTTACCTTATTAAACTCCATCTGCTCTGGTTAATCCTCTCAGTTCTTTCGTCAGTGTTCGCTGGTCTTTTTTCTGATATCTTTTTCACTTAAAAAAAAAGCATAATTTGGTTGAAAGCCTTTGAAGTAAACTCAACGGCAGCAAACAAACTCATAAAAATATCAAATAAAGTGAGATGCAACTTTTCCAAGCAGGTGATTTTCAGTCAGAAATGAATCAACATCATGTCATCTGAACATGAAAAACTTTCAAAACAACGTCTAAAGGAGGAAAGTTGGCGACCAAATCAGCTAAACGGATGAATTTAGAACATTTTGTACACATGTATTTAGCTTAGATTGCCCAAAAGTCCAATTCAAATCTATTTTCAAATTGTTCTCATTGGTCTTTGAATTAGGAAAATACCATTTTGCAAAAATAAAAAAAACTTGTCATTTTCTTGTACATAAATTCTGCCGAGCAGCAGCAGTTGATTAGAAATTCACTTCGGAGGGTGGGACGGTTGGCAAACCCATCCCCTTCCCCTCCATGTTGCTGAAAGCAAAATATAAAAAAGGAGAGAAAAAAAATACGCCGCTAAATGTTTACAATTTGGATTTCAAGCATGAAAAACTTTGTCTCCAATGAATCAGACATTTTTTTGGGTATACCAGTTTCTACCATAATGAGAGGACTTTCTGTTTTCATCAAATCGGATTAATATTTCTCTTTTGACTGTGTAACACCAAATTTAAAACAAACTACTGCAAACCCAAAAGGGGAAAGTGTGCAAAGTTACTGTTTTTTTGTTTGTTTTTTTGCTCTTTTTTCTGTGAGTCCTTACAGGAACGAAGTATAAAATGATCCGGTCATAATTTGAAAGTCAAATCAGTTCCTGTTTTTAAACAATGGTGGGTTTTAAAGTTTGGTTACTAACTAATAGAAAGTTTTCTTTAAAGTGAGTAAAAGCCGTTTGAGGAGCAAAGTATTTGTTGTTGTCATGATCCCCCAATGTTTGCAGAGATTCCTGGGAGTTCAGTGCAAGGTTACGGCTATCTCTCTTCTCCTGCTGCAGCCCTGCAGTCAGCCTTGTATCCAAGGCGTGTTGAATTAAGTTCAGTGCTCTCGTGTATGGGAACTCCAGATCTTGGCCAAATGCAATACTTCCCTGAGTATTTCTGTCAGAACCTCAGCCTTTAAAAACAAAACATGGTGAAATCACAGCAGACTCACTTTAATCAATTAAACCTATGTCAACAAGCAAAATGCTAATCACCCTCCTGACAAAGGCAGCAAATTCTCTTCCGCTGATGTGGATGATCACAAGTTAAACATGACAGAAATGGACAAAAGTGACAAATCTGGACTATAGTTTCGCTTTGCGATGGACAGGAAATAGCCTGTTGGCCACATTTAAGAACAATGCACGGTGAGTTTTTTCTGAAAACATTCGTGTTTGAGTCATTGGGGGTGTGAGTGAGACGACAGTGAGTCAGACATTTTCATGGATCCACAAAAAATAGGCTTTTGGAATTTCATAATCAGTTTTTTTGTTATTTAAATCTTTACAAGATCTCAACAAATGACTTTAACCTCTGTAAACTGTTGATCCTATAAAACATTTGAGCTGTTTTCAAGCTATTTTTTATTATCAAAACTTCAATTTATTTAACCCAGCATCCTATGAAAGCTTAGTGAAGCTTGCACTTGTAAACCCTTTTGGCACTCTGACTTAGATCCTAGTCTTTCACAGTTTACAAGCAACTTTAGGGAAATAAACACAAATATTGAAGTAATGTCAACACCAAAGATGTGGCTCTTTAACAAGCTGTTTCAAAAACAGATTTGCTAAAGTGAAACTTACTTTTCAAGATGATTTTAGGATGAAAGAAAAGTTTTTATTCTTGAAACGTTTAAAAAAAGCGATCATTTATTGGTGCATATGTTTTTGGGTCATACGTGTAAACAAAAACAGCCTCAACCAACGTCTTTTAGGTCAGTCAGATGAGTTTTTCCTGTTTGAATGGCTTCGAGGTGCCGAGCCGGATCCTCAGAACTGTTTCTGAGTGGACTGACAGCTGAAGGAAGAGCACTTTGTTATCAATAACAGCCAGGCAGGAAGCTGCATCATACTCTCCAAAGATCTGCTTTTGTCTGTCAGCAAATGGGCAGCGAATCTCCTCATTGCTCCCAGGTGGTTCTCAAAAGCAGACTTTTCTGTGGAATACTTTAACTTGTGGAAAAAGGAAAAACACAGGAAAAGAGAAGCTCTTTAAAGGGGGAAATTGTAGCTTTTTTGCGGGCAGCAAGTCATTATTTCTTAAGGAAGTTGTCAGGACAGGTTGCATCAAATCCTAAGAACCAGTAAGTATGTAAGTGTGCGTGCACAGATCTGTTGAGTCAGTCTGTCCTAATGACAAAGGGAAATCGTCCTGAAGACGAAGGACAGCCACTTGGAAGGAACCATCTCCTCCGGTTTTATAGCAAGTTGTGGGAATAGCTAGACACTTCTGGTTTGCGGACCTCAAAGAGACGGTGACTTCCCCAAATGCAACAGGACATTTTAAGTAAAGTCTTTGATTGTTTGGGAATCTCATAGGTGGTCGAGTCCATAAAACCGAATGGAGGAAAGCTTGCTGCAGGAATTAGCCTGATCCCATAGGATTGATCAAAGCAGTAAATCCTGACGTGTCAGTGAGTGATTGTTTTCTTAAATTAACTACTATAACTGAACTGAACAATCATTTTGTGACGTCACTTTCACTCACTCAGTTCTGTTGTCAGCTGGCAGCAACCCCTTTATGACGGTGGTTATTTATTTTAAATAGTTGCTTTATTTGCAAATAAATCCCGGATTACTTTTATTCCTTGGATCATTGTGAATGTTTTTGGGTCATTGAGGCGATTAATTTGTTCCTCTTTCCTTTATGCTACCTTCTTGTGATCTTGAGTGATGACTGAGACCAGAAATGTACCCAGCACAGAGCCGGTGTGAGTTTTGGACAACGACTTTTTATTCATTAGACCAATTTACAAAGTTATTACGACTAAAATATAAATGCAAAAGTTCTGGAGATGAAACCCTAAATTTCCAAGAGGACCTGGCTGCAGACAACAATATGGCGCCCAAACATCATTAGCCGGAACCAGAAGTCCAGAACCGGACATTTGCGTCCCCCCCTCCTCTTTTCAGTCGGAAGATACTCTTTTTTTGGTCCAAAAGACTAATTTAACTGGCGGTTATAACAGTTCCCTTTTTTTCTTCTTTTTGTTTTAAGCTTTAAAATTTTAACGCAGGAGATGTGTCTGTCTAAACCTACTATGCTCCAACCGTAACTCCTTACATGATCAACGTGGATCAGCTGATCGGCAAAGAAAGGCGGCTTTGCGCCGGGAAGAAACTCATTAGTAATATTAAGTGTTTCATTCTGGCGCAAATTTGCTTTTCTCCATGACAGATTACGTTGATTCACGTTGATGGCTTTAAGGTTTGAAAAGTTACGGTGGTCGAAGGAATGCAAACGCTGGAGCTGAAGCTCCGGTGTCAAAGTTTTCCACTTTTGTTCTTATATATATATATATTTTTTTTTATAAATGATTCCCGCTTTTTGGCCCTCTCTGAATTTCAGTCTCTCCCACCATAAAAGTCTCGTTGCCCAGATGAAAGAAACATATTTTAGGTAGTATGTTCATCATTTGAACTGAAATGTCTGAACCACAAAGGTGTAAACCAGAATTGGGCAAAGGGATGGCTCGTGGTGAGGCGTTGTTTCTCCTAAAAGCCCGTTTACAGAGCTGCACTGTGAACCCAGTGATTAAATGCAACAACAGAGCCGCTTCCTTGGGCTTCCCTGACCAAGCCGACCCTTTGGCTGAGACGACCAATTAATTATTGATGTGGCCTTAAAACTTCCTGTTTTTCCCCTTTTAATTAAGCCAATCTGCCCTTCTGCTCCGAGGAGAGGAAATGCCTTAAAATAGTCTTCAATTCAGACACATTCAGTCATTTTGTGCCAAACAAAGATTGCATCAGCTGTGTTAATGTACGCATCAACAGCGTTTGATCGAGAGGAAATTACGTCTGTCATTTCTTCCGGCTTCATCGTGGAATATTGTGGGAACGGTGGGCAGTGCTGGTGCCCGAGGAGGGCACCGCCACAAACGTACGTGCCCTCAGTCAGCCCCATCCGACATCAATCTCTGCCTGAGATGTTTGTTATTACACTCTAACACTCACTTATTTTGAGCGGAGAGAAGGGGAAAAAAAGAAAAAAACTGATTTATGCTTCCACTGTTACCCTTTCCTGTCTGCATTTATGAAAACAAAATTCCAGTGAATTCCAACAGTTTTTGACACTAAGCACTTACAAGGTCAAGTTTTCCCTTACACTGCACAATGCAGCTGGCTCACAGTTATGCACCTCGTGCTGCTCAGAGCAGTTTCGCTTCATCCTGTTGCTGCTTTAAAGTCCCATCATCTTTTGATCTATTTTCAAACTGTTCCCAGTGCTCTTTTAAATATGACTTTGACGTTTTTTTGGGGCAAAATCTGAAACACCTGTGTTGCTTTCTAGGACATAGTTCTGCAGAGCGGCAGAAAATCGTTAGAGCTTGTCTTTAGCACCTATAGGTCACTGCTGCAGGCTTTTTCCAACGGCGTTTTCATCTCTACTCCTGATTCTTTGTTTTTTGATGGTGAATCTTATACTATGGTCACAAATACCAGCTGCCACCGCACGATGGGGAGGCATCGGTAGAATTTTCAAAGGCCCCCTTCCAGCCCCGCCCCCAGGCTAACAGACACACAAACTTTCTCCGTGGAACCAAACGCTTTCATTTTAAATGCACAAAATGACCATCCATCTTTGCAAAGGTTCAGATGTGTTTTGGTGGGCGAAACTAGGACAAACTGCCAAGGTCCGCTCTAGGTTGATGTCATGAAATGGGCCACGCCCACAAGCAGCAAAAGGCGGGGCCTCAGAGTTCAAGTTCTCTTTCTTTTCTGGTTGGAAAATTAGTTGCAAAAATAACTAATATTTCCTTAAAAATTAGTTCTGAAGTGTGTCAAAGGTAATATATTACCACACAAATGGATATTACTCTGTAAGGCTTAACCCTTGTGCTATCTTAGATGACCCCACCCTTACATTGACGTGTTCTCCCTACCATGGCAAAGGTGGATAAAGGTGGAAAGATTTCATGTAATCCATGGACACCAGTGAAGATCACAAATCATTGAAGAAAAAAGGTTCAGAGCACTGTCTAGTGGGTCTAGATGACCCAACTCCCAACGTTAAAGTGCCTAGGATAGCACAAGGGTTAAGAAAGATGACATAGGCCCTTTCAAGACCAGCTGCCCCTACCCAATTGTTTTGACACTCATTGGCGTGGTCATGAATGTAGTCGATGGATGTCAGGCGTCCATCAGTCAGACGGAAAGGATGTCATTACGAAATACGGCGACCACAGGGCGGAGGTAGCCAGATCACTGCAGCAGGTTTGATTGGACGATGTCTAAATTTCTCTGGACTGTGGCCGTCTACATTAACTGCCACCGGCCGCCAGCTGCCTGGTAGCCCGGGGGTGAGTAAAGATGCGACTGCTGCCTCCTGATCACAAATGCCACCTGCTGATTTAGCTTAAAAACTGGCATGTGGCATTTTGGTATATGTGACCTAGGTTTTACAATGGTGGTTGGTTTTGCTTTATTTAACTTTTTTGGCAATGTGTGACGCATACAACTAACACCAGGTACTGAGAGCCTGGAACAAAAAATCAATCTGAGTGGAAACAACTGATGGCTAAATACTTCCAGCAGCTTATTGCTGCTTGTTGTTGTTTCCACCATTAATAATCATTCTAACAATAATCTAAGGCATGGGTGGCAATAGTTCTTTTTCGGTCACCATAAAAATCACTTAGGTTTTTGCTTTCGAGTAGATGCAATATTAAGGTGATTTTGGAGTGGTTTGATGCATATTTGCATCAATAGGAGTTTTTAATGTGTTTTTTTTAATGCAAAACATGTGGAAGAGAGCACACAAAAGCTTGCAGAGTGAATTTGACAGCAGACACGCTTCATATCTCTCACCTCCTTTTTTTTTTCAGTCACACTACATCTACAGCCCGGTTGAAGAGTGCCAAGTCAATGCCACTGTTATCATAAGTGCACGGCGCTCACTGAATACCTGCCAGTGTTTTTCAGTCATTTGCCCTTTTCAACTTTGAACTGAAACTCACCTCCAGGCCTCACCCTCCCGGTTTGTTCACCAAGAAACCGGAAAATAGGAGGAGAAAGTGAATGCACAGTTTGTGGTTAAAAAGGTACGTCTGAAGCACTTTAAACATAATCTTTATAAAGTCTAAAGTATAACTTTAACAAGAAGCAGAAGGAATTGACTGATTCTTTTCAGGTTACTGGGCATGAACTGCTCTTTCTTTTTGAATTCCACAATCAGAGCTTCAGCTTGATTTTATTGCTCTTTTATTATTTGTTTTAATTCCTTGAGGAAACCTTTGAGAGGCGATAAGTGAAACGAAACAGGCAAATAATATTAAGCTTCTCACATTGTTCTTTCAAGTGGCTGAATTCCTGTCATTCCGGAGTCTGGAGAAAAAGGAAGCTTGATCAATGTACTGAATTCACACAGACATGAAGGGAGCGGACTTAATGATTTATGATGCCATTTCCATCCATTTTTGCAGCACAAAAATTGATTTGTAAGTTTTATTAGTTCACACAAAACTGGAAAAGCCGAAGTGGCGGTTAATTGCTTTTTTGCAAAATCATATCCACTAAGGAAGTCCCTTTTTTTGGTTGTAATTTTTGAATCACTGCCTTTGTGCATGAGCAGACACGACCAAACGAAGGCCTAATTGCTCGAGCTAGTGGTGTGATATCATCAAAGGGAAAAATGCGGGCAGCCCCGCTAGCTGTCGTGTTGGAGGCCCCTCCATAAACAAGCTGGTTATCGCATCACTAACATTTATTTAACCCTTATGCAGAAGGTGTTCGCTTAGAGGGTGTGTGGGGAGGTCTCTTTGGCTGAACTGTGGACACCCGCTGCACCCAAAAGTAGATTCATAGTTTAAAGATTTGCATAGATATACAAATGTTTTTTTTTTCTCAAGAAAAGCCCCGTCCTTCTTGAACTCCTCTTCTCTCCACCTCCTGCTCCATAAAATTCTCCCAAGTTTGGCTCTGTCTCTGAGACGGAGTGCTGAAAAACAAGGCTAGTCTAAGGAAAGGTCAAAAAATGAAGGGGTGAGAGGATGAAAGGATGGGGCGAACGCTCCCATCCTTGACAAACCGGCCAACTCCCCAGCTCCATTCCTAACCGTTTGCAGAGCTACAGCTCTCTCCCACACATCTTCACATCCCTGCGCCAGGCCCTGTGTTTTCTTAATTCATTACTTAAAGGAAAGAAATGTGGCCCGAAGCAAAATAAATATGGCTTCCTTGGATCAGACTGTGTGTCATGGCTGTAGCTCCTCCAAATGGGCTGTTGTTTTAGCCGGAGGAGGATGGAACCCTTTGGCTCTGCAGAGTGTCCGTCACTCGGCTCTCTGTCTCGGTCACACAGACCAGAAGCATTAACTCTTATCACATACTTTTAAACCAAGTTCATTATTGTGGAGTGCTGCAACACACAGGGGTGAAATTGGATGCAGTGGGTGTCAACTATGGGATAATTCAGCTAACATTGTTCCAAAGCCCCGTGCAAACAGAAAAGAAGTCAAACAGTCATTAAACATGTCTGATATCTGTTAGTTGAGAGGGGGGAATTCTTCAGTCAGTACTCCGTCTGCAGGAAAACATCCCTGACAAACTGACATAGACAAGTTTCCTCACTCTTTAGTTTTGAAGATATACACATGAGAGGTGTTGTCACATTACCTTTGTGGTTGATGTTGGCTTTTTTTTGGCTTTCCTTTTTGCATGAACACGTTGACATATAATAATAACATATAAGAGCATATAGCAAGAAAAATGTTCTAATAATATTCAGTTTGTATTATTTTGATGGGGAAAAATAACAGTGGGCTGAACTTTATCTGCTCACACACACATCTAAAGATACACTCGTGTCCTGCATCCTGATTGGCTGTAGACCTTGTCAATCAGTCTCCTCCATGCCGTGCCTGCTGTATAGACCATGTTTAGTGTGGATAAAAGGACAAAAGCAACTTCATAGAAGGAAATATGAAAGTAATATGAAAGCAATGCTATCTCTGCAAACGTTTTAGCTTAAACACTACAGTAATACTTTGCTCTCTGCAGGGAATTTCCGTGCTGCAGGCTTGAACCCTCCTTGACATAGAAGAATAAAGGCATGGACGAGTTAGATACTATATCTGCGGATTAACCATAAAAGGATTTAGTGTGGTTCCCAATAAGGACTAAACAGAAATTCTTCTCTAGATACTGCAAAAGATTTTCCAAATGAGTCACCAAATTTGTTTAAAAGCTAATAAAAATAAAACGCACAAGTAAGAGCATTAATCTAAAAGCATAGGAGGACAGAACCTCTGAATCACCTTTAACCGGAAAACAGCGCAGCTCCAAATTAACAAATAAGGATCCTTAATGTTTATTCTTATTATGAAATGTTTAACATGTTTCACGTTAAAAAACGTTAGCGCTCCTTAGTACTGAGGAGTGTTAGAAACAATGTACAGATCAATCTTAAGGCATCTTTGCAAATTGATGTGATCCAACTTCGTTCAAACTTCTAAAAATATATCGATAAATCAAAACTTGTGAAAGTACTTTCTGTTTTTGACAAAAGTAAATTTTAGCCTTTAAACCAGTTATCTTATTTTGAACATGAGGATGTTCATGCAATTCTCCCTTCAGATTAGGTCTGTTAAATGGTCAATTCAATGTTCTGTCAAGTAGAACCCTCCATTGACCCTCTCACACACATGCACACGCTAACACAATCACACACTTGCAAACAATTTACCGCACTGGCACAGCTTTGCACAATCTTCAGCTGGAACATTAATAGTTTGTTTATAATTAGCCCTGACACTTCTTGACTACTTAGAGAGAGGGATTGTTTTTGAAAATGGCCCCTTGGGTCCTGTTGACTGATTGGTCTGAAGAGCTGTTTTTTTTGTTTTGTTTTTTTTTTAGGGTGGGGGGCTGCAGCTGAAGAAGCTGGTCTGTTGCTGGCCTGAAGTTGTAGGCCACATTCTTCCAGGCTGTTCTGGGTCCTTGTCTGGCAGCCGCTCCGATAATATCCCAGTTGGATAGAGTCACAGGGACGTCAAGTCTGAGTCCTGGTCTGAATCACTCAATCAGTAGAGTGGTGAGAGAAGGGGGGGCGGGGGCACAGGGGTCCTGAAATCTTCTTGCTCTCACAGAGGAGCACACAAACAGCTTGAGCTCCATTAATGGCAGCAGTGTTTATGAAGAGGTGTGCAGGGTGTAAATACAGTTTGTGTGGTCTGGTGGCAAACTCTCTGTTGGTGGGACAATGTGTGTGTGTGTGTGTGTGTGTGTGTGTGTGTGTGTGTGTGTGTGTGTGTGTGTGTGTGTGTGTGTGTGTGTGTGTGTGTGCTTGCACTCATTCTCTTTCTGTTTATGAAGGGTGACATCATTGTCCAACCCGACCCCACTCTTGCTCCAAGATTAATAATTGAACTGAAATCAGTCTATATTTGGGGCTACTCAGAAATCCTGTGGTGAGATGAATTCTGGGAGCTCTACTACACTGGGAGTTTGTTTTGTAACTTTTACTTTTTGCAAAGTCAATGTTGTTAAAAAAAAATGATGGCAGCTTTACTTTAAATCTTCTCAATCTCAGCTGTAATTTGAGTGACACAAATAAATGTTCGGGTATGAATCTCCTAAAATAAGGACATCTTTAAGTTAACTAGGACATAAAAAGTTGATAGTGTGAAACCAAAGAATCATGTGATCAACATTATTTTTTATTCAAAGTTGACCTCTTTTGAATTTTCGGTTCTGATTATTCATATTGAAATTGGATAAAGCCTTAGTCACATGACCCACAAGAGGGGTTGACCCATAGGGGTCCTGCAGGTTTTTGGTTTTTCCAGGCGTTTGGAGTGTCGTAGGGAGGAGCGGGTTGCATGTTGGATCTTAAAGTCCCGCTTACAATTATCTTTTGATATATTGTCAAAGGTTCTATTGGTTAAATAGTTCCTTTAAAATAATTGTTACCGGAAATAAACTTAAATGCTTCCGGTTACTTATTTACTATAAAATAAGATAACTGGTTTAAAGCAGGATGGGCAGGCAGCAAGCTCAGGCCTCCTTAATCCTGTGATATTATTCTTTTTTTCATCGAGACAATAATAAAAAGTTCCTTTAGTTTCATTCTTGTTTTCTTTTTTCCCTCTCAAACGTATGTGGGCCACAGAGACACGGATGTAGCGACGGACAGCGGCTCAGTTGGTTTGTCTTTATTCGCATAAATGATTTGATGGAAATAGTGTAATTGCGAAATTGTGTTTCTTTGACATTAAGAATTTCAATAGAGTTTTGTGCGTACAATGGAAATTCAGCTTACGTAAAACAGCTGTCTATACATTTTGAAATGTAAAATTTTGGCAAATCTAGAGAAGATTTGCTTCATTTTCTACAAAATCGGTGCTAGCCATGAAGACACTGCCTGACAACTATTTTAGGTTCATGCGAGAGAGAAAAAAGTCAGCTTTTATGATTTTCTTCATTTTAAATACTTCTTTGTTCGAATGAATTAATATTTCAGGGGAACGGTTTAAATATTCTGTTCGAACAAATTACTATTCTGTGGGAACGAAATGGTAATTTATTTTTCATTTTTTTACCTATGTCAGATCACGGCCTCTTTATTAGTTGTCAATGGGTTCTCAGAGTGATATACGACCTTGAATATTTCATACGGACTACCTGTGTACCCTGTACAGGTTTGACCGTTTTTCAGCCCACATCCACCCATAAAGGCTTAAGGTTTGCATACATTGCGTTTGTACATTATTAAGGTTTGACATCCCAAAATCTGATTATCACCGACAAGCTGTTAGCTTGTCCTTTGATAAGTTTACTGAACATTATTGGTAGTTTTTGCCATATTTTTGTTTCTGTTCGTCACACCTTTAATGTTTTCTTTCTTCGTTCTTCTCCTAATTGTCCCGTGTCCGACCCCTCACCTCCTGCTGACCTGTCACCTGCAGACACCCCCCTCTGGCGTCCTTTGAGGTGTGTGTTTACCTTTATGTACAGTAGGGGTTAATCACACACCTTCAGAGAACACAGAACTCCAAACAATGGGTCGGCCTGCCTCTGTTGTCTGAGAGTTAAGGAGGATTAGAAATTCAAAGGCAAGCTGCGTTTGAGATAAACAGACAAGGACAATATTTTACTCTCTCCACGTTTAGTCAGCGGATGCTGATGTCAGTTTCTCTCTGAGTTTGGACGAAGATGTTGAAAGCATCCAAAGGAAATGTTTTTTTTTTGCAATGGTTTCACTCTTAGCCAAGAAGGAATGAGACATTAAACAGTTGAAATAAACTAGAGAAGGTTTCTTCAAAACAGCCAAATGGCTTTCGATGTTCATGCTATCATGGCATTGGTGGAAAAAGTTTCTTTGGAAATCCTTTGGAAAATCAGAAGTAAATTGTGGTTTTACCTCATTTTTTTCTGTTAACTTTAGGTTGATAAAGTTAGGTTGAGTGTGGCTTAAAAAAATCTCTTAAAAAACATTTATATAAATGATGTGTACAAAACTTTAGTTCATGCTTTGGTTTGGTTCACACTTTTGTCAAACGTTTGAGTTTCCCCACCATTTATGGTTAAACCTGAAAATCAAGCAGAGATGTATTTCAGTCAAATCTGGGATATTTCATCCAGAACAAGAGCAAATACGCCACATCTGTCACACTAATGTTCCCTCAGTTACAGAATAATTTAGAGAAAATAAACCGACATCATTGATCTTCTTTATCTGGGACGTGGCCCAACACTTTTGCAATATTCAGTCGTTTTTTTAGCGCGAGCAGACCTGCCAGCACTGAAAGACGAGTCCTTAAAGACCTGAAGCATGGCTGCCAAACGGAGTACAAAAGAGAGGCATGTTCATAGTAACAAGACAACCTGCAAAGAGACGTTATTCACGCGCTAATTTAAAGTGAAGTGCGTGGAGTTATGGCAAAACAAAGTCTCATGAAAAGCTTCAAAATGCGTCCCCAAAGGCTCAGCATTGCAATCCGTTCTTTTTATACTACGCACGCTATATGAAAATAAATGTGTTGCTGGTCAGGGGAACACATTTTGACTCCCAGTTTTACGTCAACAAATTCTTCAAATGTCAAAAACAAAGAAAAAGGCCTATTTTGTCTAGCAATTCCTAATCCAGCTCATCTTGTGAGTAAACCTGGTACTGGTCAATTTCTTCTTCATTTTTTTTTTAGACACAAGCTGTTAAACAATATTTTTTTACCCAGGCCCAGCAATATTAAAAAATATATTTGACATATTCAAGACTTGAATAGCAAGTTATGTGTTATCCTATAGTGGAGAGAATGTCCCTGCTGCATTACCCCCCCCCCCCAACACCACCACCACCGCCGTTGACAAACCAACTAGATAACTTTCATCAGTTGTTGCAGAGTGAAAAACATCATTTAAAGCCTGTCAGCTCCATAAAAGACTCTCGTTTTTGGTGTTTCTAACATGTTCTTGTGGCATTTTTCGGGAGGACATACATAAAGGAAATCAAGCTCCAAATTGTAGAGATCGGTACAGGAATTACGCGGGCGAGGCATAGCAACGAGAGAAAAAATGATGGAAATCGTGTTATCATGAATGAAATTTAGCTTCTGGAGCCAATCTGCTGGAGATGTTTGCTGCTTCTCCGTCTCCCCTTTTCTCTGCTGCCGTTCACACAAAAGGCATGAACTACTTCTTTCCTTCCTTTTTGCCCCTCTGAGTTAGCCAGAGAGGGGGTAATACAGAGAGGGGGGTAACACAGACGATACAAGAGACAAGAGAAAAAAAAACACTTACAACAAAAGACCCATTATAGGTTAGTCTATGAACATATACTCAAACAAGAAGCACATTTTTCATTACCAATTTAGAAACAAAAATGCTTTCTTAAGTGCTTATTAATACAAAATGATTCAATTGGAGTGTTTGAAACAATAGTAGCATGTTTGAGGGCAACAAACTTCTGATTTAACAAGTATTGATCATATTTGTCAGATGAATTCTGTGAATTTAGTTTATTAGATTAGCAGCGTCTAATTTCCTTTGGAGACTTCGTCAAACATCATTCGTCAAATTTGGCTTAATTTGTGTAAAACAAACATTGACTGTGTCACACGTCATGTGTTTTTGTGTTTGTTTTACGGCTGGAAAGAGCTTAGTTTTTCCATTGACACAAAATTAGGAGTGTTTTGTTTTAACAGGCTCAGAAATGTGCTTTACTAGGAAGAAGGAAGTGGCAGTGGTCCAGCATTCACGACTGTCATCCAGGAGACCCCACTTTGACCCAACTTACGGTTAAGTTAATATTGTTTCTTGCTTTAAAAAAACACTCAAAAACATTGTAAATCTTCCCTTTAAATCTTTCTTTGGCAGAGAGTTTTGCCAAATTTGAAAATGACAGTTTTTTTTAATAAACAAATGAAACCCCAAACCTTTGTAAACAACTTGGAGTTCTGATTCTGTCTCCCCAAATCCTGGACTAGAAGGACCAGATTGTTTGTCTTCTTTCTTACATACTCAAAAACTCACCATGAATTTGCATGCCTACCCGGTGAAAATTAGGTTTGGGCATAGGGAATGACCTCAGGAAGAGGCAATTTCTGCCCCCAAAAATAATCACCTTTGCATCTTTCGACAAATCAAAACTTCTTAGAATTTCAATCTATCAAGCCTCTAACTGCTGGAACAACATTGGGAAGCTACTTGGGAAAAATTGCTTTACTGCTCACACAATTTTTACCAGAATAATGTGAAAATGTAATAAATGGGGCCAATTTTAACTGCACCGTAGACATTTAGGGGGCCTTGGTGGGGAGGTTGTTTGGACATCCCTGTGAGTAATCAGGAGATGTCCTCTCAGTGCCCTACCTGCCAATTTTATTGCACCCCCTTCAATACACTTCACCTCAAAAATATACTCTCCAACACACATACACACAGCACACACACATGCTTACAAACACACACACATTATACGAGGAAGGTGGGACCTAGGACCATCTCCCCACACATGCTGGTAGGGGTATCAGGCCCTTAACCCAGCGTTGGCCATGTTCCTTGGAGTGCTGACTTCTGGGCCAGCGGGCCTGTCTCAACGCGGGGACAAGGATCGCTGCTCCCTGGCAAGGCTGGGGGCCAGTATTCGCATCACACCTGAGCCTGGGGGTGTCCTTGTCCCTGTGGTGGGGTTCTGGTCCTGCTCTCGAGCACTGATCTTCTCAAATTCCGTCTATGGAACCTGCAATTAGGGCTGTGGCCAACAACACTTCTTGTAGACCCCCACTGCTCTTGGGCGTCTTCCTCCTGGGCAGGGGTGGCTGGCCCCTGCCTTGCTCTCACCTGGATCAACCGTGGACTGGGTGGGCGGTTGTCTGGAGCGTAGGGTCTCCCTTGGGGGGCCAGCCGTGCCCGGGGTGTGGGGATGCCCAGGAGCCCTGGCGTGGTGGGTTGCTTGTCTGGGGGTGCTCTCCTGGGGTGGGGCCTCGCATTGGGCCCTACCCAACGTGGGGGGGCTGCTCTCCTGGTTGGGCTGGGGCTTGCACTCTCTGTAATGCCTGATGCCTCCCCGCTCTCTGACTTTGGGGGCCACCGTGGGTGTCCTGCTGGCCCTGGCCTTGGTCGTAGATGGGATTGGCTGGCAGGTGGTTGTTCTCTATGTGCTGCCGTGCGGGTGTTGGGGGGATGGTCCTGGCTGCCACTACTTCCACGGCGGGGAGATAAGCTGGTGTGAGGATGACTGGACCTCTCCCTCCTTCTTTTCCATCCATCATCCACTTAGAAGAACAAGAATGCATAAGTGTGCATGTGTGTGAACATCAGTTGTATTGTGTACATGACATGTTTTGTATGTGAGCATTTTTGGAGCCCAGGGGTATGTTTGTGACATTTAGGTGAGTGTGTGTAGACAGGCCCCGCCCACTTTGGGGATTTATATTACTTATAAACCTGACTGTAATGATTGTAAAAATCCAGCAACATCTCTATGCTGTTTCACGGTTCCTCTTTAATCACCCTCCAACCCCCCCAAAGACATCCCTCTCTCCTCTTCCCTTCTTTTACTTTCCGTCCATCCAACAAAAGACTGTTAAAGATATGAGTAATATAAAGTTTAAGCCTAAATTACAAAAGGGGTTTATTTAAATATACACCTAGTGTGTCAAATGTTCTAACCCCTATTGTAACAGTGAAATATGTCCAACACAAGAGGCTCTCAGCTCTCATCTGTCTGCTCAGCTGTTGGACAGTAAATAAATAAATAAATAAATAAATAAATAAATAAATAAATAAATAAATAAATAAATAAATAAATAAATAAATAAAATGTAACACATGAATCGTTGGCTCAAGCTAAACAAAACGGAATGACATACATACGCTTTGTGATGAACAAAAAATCCAAACTTTTACTTTTGCTGATTCTTCTAAAAATCCCATAGACCTGTTTTAAAGTCAAAAGAATAGGGAAGCAGGAATTAACAGCTGCCATAATAAAAAAAAAAAAATTTTGGAAAAAAACTTTACAATGCTTTAAAAATGAAACAAAAAAAGAAGAAGAAAATAGGAGCGTTTTTTTTAAACCTGGGTATTTTCATTTTCCTGAAGATTCCGGGAGTGTACAACAGAAGAACAAACTCGATTCAACTTCTATCTAAATTTTATTAGTGAACTTTTGCTAAAGGAGCTGTGTCACAGCTGTAAGGTTTGATTCCTGGCTGCCCAAGTAACATGTCAATGGGTTCTTGGTCAAGATATGGATTTCCTTTTTGTTGTCTTCTGTGGGTTAGAGAGGCCCCGTATTTTACCATCTTTTTTATTGTGAAAAAATCTGCCCAATAATTCTGTTAACATGACAGGAAATCAATGAGAGGAGGGAGTGTAGCTTCAAATAGACTCTGCTTTGGTTCATGTTTGAATGGTTAGGAATGTCACTAAAATCAGTCTAACCTCCCCCTAAAACACAACCTGTTGTCATAATTACCTAGCAGATTCCCCTCCTAAACTTGAGATTATTGCAGATATTTTTGAATGTAACTGAATTACAAACCATAAATCTAAATGTGCTGCAGGTGAGAGACACCAACGCATATAAATACTGAACTACAGACTTTCTGGCTCACAATTTGTGACTCAAGTAGGCGATTAGAGAGGCGCCAGGAAGCTGTTTTTCACTTTAACCCGACAGCACAAACATAAGAAACTTCTACTAATGTAGAAATTATGAATAAAAGCAAACATGGTTCCATTCATAAAGGCCTGTATGGCTTCCTTTCCCATTCAGCAGGAGAGTTAGCCTGTGGGTGTGCAGCAGCCTGCAAATAGTACGTATGATGACCTCACACTCAGGTGTGTGAACACTGAGGGCATGTATATTTCCCCCCCTTTTTTAATTCTTAAAAAAAAAATCCCCCATAAAATTCACTTTTGAATCACTTTTAATGACACATATCTTAACATTGAGGAAAAACAGCAACTTTCCTGCAAGCGCATGAAACCCAAACCAAAGAATACAAAGTGTTGAAAACTCACCAACTAGCGTCTCAAAAGTTCAAATTTCCATTCAAAGGTTAAAGTTGGCTTTTCTTGTGCTGCCATAATTCCTTTTTGTTTCGAAAGAAAAACTTAATCACTACATATATAATTCATAGTCTATTGATTTTTGAATGTCAGATGAAAATTAACACAAAAAAGTGCAGTAATGACAATAGCAATTACTAAATTTCCCTTCGGGGATTAATAAAGTTGTTCTTGAACCTTGAATCGTGAGCAAATGTTTTCTTCTTGTAAACACTCATCTATTGTCCTTAAGCTTTTGACTTGCTTCAAATAGACTCATAAAAGCCAAACCATCAAATAGCTATAAAAACAATTGTAAAGTTATATAAAAAAATATATAATGGAATGGTTATCAAAGTAACTGCATTTTGTGATACAAATTTTGCATTATTGTAGGTGATGGATAATAGTATTCTGTAGGTGTCCCTCAAGTTATAAGACAGAATTTTCTGCATTGACAGCTTTTGTTGAGACTGGGGCAAATAGAAATTTGTTTAAAGTTGAGTGTATGGCCATCATCTTTAAAAATAACCACAGTTTTGAAATTTTCTCTTGACAAACAGGCTATTTTGAAAGAGGGGATCCTAAAGTACATCAATGACAAGTTTAGTAAAATCCAAGAGGTATTTGGTACATCAACCTAACTGGCTCCACTGATAAATGTTAGATTTGCACAAAAATAACCAAAGAAAACTTAAACCAAAAAATAAAATATTTTTTTTCTACTTCTAGATGATGTACTTTATAAAATTGCCAGCCAAAGCATTTTTCTTTCCTCTGATGAGGTTGTAAGTTCTAATAACAGAGAAAACAATGGATAATGAAGACAATCTGCTGATTTCTGAGGTTATTTTTCCCCACAAACAGTTTAGTCCGGGTTCTAAAGTTGCTCATAAACAAAACTCTCTGGAGAACTCCACCACGCTGCATCAAGAGAAGAAATACTTGTGTACATGGAGCCTCTACTTCCAAGAGGGAATTGGTAATAAGATTTCCTTGGAGAAGTATCAGTAGGAGTCAGACGTTCCTGTTGGAAGACTTGGTTCCTCTTTGCACAATGTCTTCACCCTTCCCTCCCTCTGGAATCTGATGACAAACTAGGTTTAACCTCCCAGCTTTGATGAACTGGGTTCAGCTTCTTATTGCAGTGTGTGGAGGAGGGACCTGCTGGCTGCGGGGAGGTATTCGACTGGTGAGCAATGATTTTCTGGTAGAAAGAAAAGATTTGGACATAAACAAATTCATGATTGAAACAGAGTTCCATGAATTTCTGTGCTTTTCTCCATTGTTTCCATTTTATTTAAGATGATTTAACACAACCTTTGAGCAAAAAGATTAGGATTAGGGTCAGAGGTGTTCAACAATCAGCAATACAAAAGACATTTGAGCCAATATCTCACTGAGGAGCAGCAGATTCTCACATTACCATATAGAAAATGTATTTCTGTTGTTAGTACTTTTCTGATTTTGTGTCTAACATGAATAAAAACATTTTTTTTCTAAACATGACATTGTTTTTTACTTTACAATTCAATTTGATTCAATTCAATTTTATTTATACAGCCCAATATTATAAAAAATAGTCATCTCAATCGGCCTTATACTGACAATTGTATAGTAAACATGAAATCATGAAGAATATGAAGCCACTAGATTTAATAGGTTATGGCTACACTAAACTAAACAGTCTAAGCTAAACTGGGCATCCCTGTCCTTAGACCCTCCGTCCCTGTAAGGGGTAAAAAAGAATAAACCTCAAGGGTGCCCACATGAAGGATCCTCCCCCAGGACGGACAGGAGATGTACCAGAACTCTTAGAGAAGAATTTGTCATGCTCGGTGGTAGCGTATGCAGATCCAAACGCTGAAACCCAAAACGACAGACACTGGAAGTGGCGTGAATGGATTTAATTATTGATGAGGCCTTGACAGCTTGGAGCCTAGTGGCGAAGAAGTCACCGGAGCAGGAGAGGACAGATGCGGAGGAGGATTTTCGGAGCAGAGCTGGAGCGGCGTCTAGGAGGTAAGTGGAGCTGGCTTTGCGAGAAATGGCTAGATGGCAGGATAGAGTTAGTGCGCTGGCGTTCCGAAGAGGTGGAATACGGACTTGAGGTTGATGGACGTGTGGCTGGACCCAGGTCGGCGTGGATGGATTCGAGGAGAACTCAGATCAGGCAAGAATAGGGAATTAACCAGAGCATGAAATAATCAAACCGAGAGCTTAGGGAAGACTTAGTAAGCACCATAGAGGGCAAACGAACTGGCGTAGAATTCTGGTCTGGAGCCGTCTTAAATACAGGTGCAGGTGATGAGGTGAATGCCAACAGCTGGGTCCAGTCTAGGAAGAAGCAGAGAAAGGAGGGGCCTCTCGAGGGCACCATGACAGAATTAGTTTATCTAACTCTACAACTACATGTTTGAATAGTGCAGCGGATGGGAGTTGGGGAACGGCTGGGGGCACGAGACGAGCCTGAGGCGAGGTCCATGGCCAAGTACATGACTGTGGCACATCCTGCCTTTTAAAAGAAAAAAACACCCACACGAAACATCATCATGGAGCAAACGCACTCAATGAAAATAAAAAATAACACAAGTCAAAAGAGGCCTTTTCTTTTGTTAGACCTGTGAATTTATTTTTCATTCTCTTCCTAACATATTACTGCATTTAACCTGAATCTAATCATGCTTTTATTGGTTTGCCATCCAATCAAAATGTTTATAAAGTCAAAACAAATAAATTTTGTGGCGGATTTTATATATATGTTTATTTTTAGCACTTCCTCTCTGGACAGCAACTAGTTGGGCACCATTAGATAATATGTGCTTTAAGCCCATTCCAGTGATAAACAAAGCTAAAAAAAAGGTCAAACTTTTGCCAAAGTTTTGTTCTGTATTGAGATTTAAGCATTCTAAGCATTTTTTTCAGTTGTATGTCACCAATGGAGTAAAGAAAATGTTTATTTTATTGTTCTAATTGCACCTCTGCAATAAGAGACTGACCCTTTTACTTTTACAACTACTATAATTTTACTTTTCTTCATCATGGAGGGGAGCTCCGGGTTGTAGATCCCAAACCACAGACCCTGCAACGACAAGATTTACACATATATATAAAAAAAAAATGGGCTGCACGGTGGTTAGCGCTTTTGCTTCACAGCAAGAAAGCCCCCGGTTCAAGTCCCGGCTGGGGTACGTGAAAAATCAACATCAATGGGGGACTTTTCTGTGTGGGGTTTGCATGTTCCCCCCAAGCATGCGTGGGTTCTCTCCGGGGTCTCCGGCTTCCTCCCACTGTCCAAAAACATGCTTCGTAGATTAATTGGCAATTCTAAATTGACCATAGGTGTGAGTGCGGGAGTGAATGGGTGTGTGATTGAGAACATTCTATCCTGCAACAAACTGGCAACCTGTTCAGGGTGTCCCCCCTGCCTTCGCCCACAAGTGGCCGGGATAGACTCTGGCAGCCCCGTGACCCCGAAAGGGATAAAACGGTATAGAAAATGAGTGAATATAAAAAAAAAATGTAAGTCTGTTTTTTTAAATCTTAGGATCAGTTCGTGTTTTTTTTCCCTTTGCTTTAGGTTAGTACACATGTCATATTTCTGTTGTCCAGTTTAGTTCCTTTATCTCCTGTTTTGCTTTTCTAAATATTCCCTGTATGTCATTTATTTACTTGTCTTTTTTTCATGTCCATACCTGTTCTTTGTTAATTGTTTCTATTTCTATCAGCTCAGTTTCTCTTTGCTCCAGAAGGTCAAGGTCCAGGTGTTTTCCGGTCATAAATCAGTCCTCGCTGCCGCATTATCCAGTGTATTACTGTGTAAATAGGTTTACTTGAATATCAGTACAACTTTGCAGAATTTTTTAAATAAAAAAACACTGTAGTAATCAGTCCAAAACTCATTAGATTAATTTCAAAACAGATAACTTATTTTCACAGGTTGCCGTTAGCGGCGCTGCTTTTTCTGCTCCAGTGATACACAATCAGTAAAAGAGAACTAAAGATAACCTTTGAGTGTGGAACTGAAAACACTGGTTTGCAGTGAAATCGTTTAGGTGTTGTGGTGATGTCTGCTGATAATGTGTCGGCTTTATCAAGCAGATAATCATCAACATTGTCGTGATTTGTAAAACACTGTATGTGGAAAGCAGCTGACGAGTAGAGTGTTGTTTATCTGCTCGTGTTGATGTTGGTTTGTTAGATTCTCAGACCTGTCAGTGAAAAGTCAAAATTGTCATCAACATGTTCATTAATTAATCATAGTTTGGTTATTTTTTATTACATTTATGTCAACATCTGTGGGAAAGAGTTGCAGGGATGGAAGGAATCCTGAGGAGGAGATGACTAAAAACTAGTTAGAATGAGTCAAGCGGGACTGAAACAGTGATTGATTAAATCAGACAAACTTCATGTTTGGTCATGTGACTGTTGTGCTGAATCTGCTACAGAACGTATGAAGCACACTGATGCAGAAAGATCCATCCATCCTCCAGTGCCATTGAACCACTAATAGGGCCACAGGGTTGCTGGAGCTTATGCCGGCCACTGTTGGGCAAAGGTGAGTACAGCCTTCTACTCCACTGTAGGGCCACAAAAAAAAACATACAGTACAACCACACACATTCACACGTAAAGAACAGCGGGAAGAAGAAAACACACACATGTAAAAGGAGAACATGCATACTCCACACTGAAAGGTCCCAGCTGGGATCCGAACCTTCAGACTACTAACCCATACTCCACTGTGCAGCCCTTGGGAAAAATTGTTGGAGAAAAACCTACTTGAATATTTCTGGTAAAGAATCTGGAGACTGTCACCAGTTCCTTGTTACAGTTTTTCTCAGTCGCTTTAGTACAATTCTCAGATCAGAATTGAAGTTTGCAAATACGTGTGTGCATTTCTCAAGACAATTTGTACAAACAGCAAAACACTATGGATTTCTTGCAAAAGCCTGTAACTTACTCAAAATCCTTAGTTCATCTCTCAAAACTAAGTCTTTATGTCATTGAACATGTCAGTGCCATCAGAATGTCAAGTCCTTGTGTCATTGTCTAGGAACAAGACAGTCAAATGACTTAGTAATGTTGTCAATATAGGTGTGTACTTTAGAGGGAGGTTCTGTTGGAAACTATGGCTAAAGTTTTGATGACAATTATTGTAAAATGTAAGTTACAACTTTTTTGTTTGATTGCAAGAGACTGGACAAGATTCACATTTACACTTTTATTGTTCATATTGTAATTTGTTGACAGACCATGTCATACCAACATAGAAAAAACTCACTGCAAACAGTAACACAGAGGGGAAAAAAGATAGGACAATATTCTGTACAACAGTACAGGCAGTGCAGTAGGAATTGGTGTGGTCTTCCTACACCTCTTGTCGTTCCTGTATGTTAGGCCACAAATTCTCATCCACATCACAGCGAATATCCTCTCTTGCAATGCAGCGAAATATGTTTGTCACATTATGACAACTTGGTCAACCATTTTGCAGTTAATGACTGATACGATGAACTAATGACCAGGTGTTTTGAGGAGGAAGACTATTGCACAGTGAACTATATAATACATTTTGATCAACATGACATAGACAATTGATAATGTAGCAAAGAGCAGAGAATTGTACATAATCATTTGCATGGATGTACCAAAGCAATTGCAACTTGTTCAAAGAAGTGACAAACTGCTTATATGATGTGCACAAGTGACATCATGATGTGAAGATTGAACAAATAGTTTTGGGAATTTCATTCTGATCGGAGAATTGTACTAAAGCAACTGAGAAAAACTGTAAAACCATTGACTGTACATGAGAACTGGAGTGAGTGGGCGAGACATCATCCATAGGATTTCTGGTTTTTAAACCAACCAAAGTCAATTAAGTCACCAGAATTTTGCAATAGTGTCGGCGCCATGTTGGAACCATATGGCGTGAGTAAGCAGTGATTGGTCCAAGTCGATCTGACTCAACGTTTCAATGTCAACCACGGTGTCCAATCAGGAGTCGAGCTTGTTGGAAATCCACATCCCTACCGCTACATTAAATCTGTCAATTAAACGTTTTGAATCGTGGATGTGGGGGCCAGCAGCCTCCACTCACTTTTACTGAGGCATCTTATTGGTCAGTTTATAATTTGAAAAACTTGGATTATGAGTAAGAATTATCAAGAACATGTTAAAAAAAAGAGTATCAGACCAAATATGGTTATTCTGACATATAGAATTACTGACTAATAGCTGTTTCTTTCTCTATAGAAGTTTATCGGATGTCGGTTTCTTGGAGTCAGGGGTACTTCCTGTTCGCAACACCAGAGGCAAGGGTCAAGTCCAGTCCTCATATACAGTCAATGATGAAAAGGCAAAGGAGGGTCTTGATTAAGATTTTTTTATTCCATTATGCTCTCATTTATCAAACCTTTATTTCACCCTCATAGACAAAAACAATTCCTGTCCTTTTGTTACATTTCTTCTGTTGTGGTTTAACTTTTCTGCCATGATTTCTGTTCCGGAATTCTCAAGACAGTTTTCCCAAATCACCTTCAGTTTTCCTGTTTCCTCCACATTATTGGAAAACATGACAGAATAAATGAGTGGAGAAAAGGGGAGTTTAGAACTTGGGAAAAGGACATCCCAGCATTCAGAGTCTGAATTCACCTTTGTTGACTCACAACTGAAGCCACAACCCAAAAAAAAAAAAAGTTCTGCTTCGTACTAAAGTTAACATTTAAGGTTCTTAAAATGTGCAGAATTTGATTAATTAACTTTCAGAAAATTGTCACTGTGCAGCTGCCGTTGCACAATTCTTTTGTTTCTGGAAATGATGACATTGAAATAACAATATCTTGCATGTAATCAGCAATTTAGTGTTACTTGCAAGAACTCCTATACTGTTTGTGTGTTCCTGCAGCAAGGATGAGGGAATATTAAATGCAGTATTTCTACTTTTTCATCTTTACTTTATCAGAATCAGTCTACAGACTTTTTTCAGGTGTGAAATCAACCTTTTTCCAGACTGAAAACATGCCTTGCCCTTACTTTTGACCACATCTTTTAAGTTTGCTCCATTTGAAAAATATGTTAAATCTCAAAATGTATTAAATGTTTTAAAATGCAAAAAAAGACAAACAGGCTGCAGTAAAATGGATTGAAAGTATGCAGCACACACATTTTGTTTACATGAGGCTGGCCTGGACAAACCGGTTTATAAATAGACTTAAAACGAGATAAAAAGAAGTGAAAGCTCAATTATCTGAACTTCAAAGCAGGCACATTTTCAATACTCCCCCCATGGCATGTTGAGTTGTGCCAGGGCTTTCATCTCTACCCAGGGTCCTCAAGGGCCACTTAGACTGAGTCAGGAAGCCATTGGCACTAATGTAGGAGCAGAAAACAGAAGATTCAGTCGAAGAAAACATCATTTAAATAGCATTTGGGACAGAATAGATTTTCCTCTTCATTCCAGACTCTGGATTTAAGATAAAAAAATGATGTAGAAAAGTAAACTGTGCTTAACAGTGACCCACTTCAAGCCAGGAGCTGAGCTTTCCCGAGACAAATCGTTCACATTTTCAGCCGAGGTGTTTCCTCCCAAACTGTTTAAGAGACAAAAGAAAGCAGAAAGTGCTGAGGCAGCTTGAAGGATGGTGTTCTCGTAAGTGTTTTAGCATGTCTGTCACAGAGGCTGCCCCACAGTAGTTCCCATTATCTTTCCGTGGGACAGGGGAAGTTATCTCGGGAACCTATTGTGTGTTTGATGAAGTTTTGACTGGGTCCGAGTGTTTTAGGGAGTGGTTTTTACTGAGCGTGTGCCGCCGTGGTGGAGATTGGCGCTGCATCCCAGAGGAAAACCCTGGCACCGAAGGGGCCCGTCCTCCCCTCTGTCCTGTCCTGGGCTGGTGGGGAAACTAGACATGGAGACAGTGGAGGATGAGGGGGGGGTTTGGGGGAAGCAAATGAGCAGAGGAGGTGCTAGGCCGGCTCTTGCCCTCTCACTGACAGGATCTGGTCAATGTCCTGCCGCCGAGGGTCGCGGCCCAGCTTACGCACACAAACTTATCTCCAGTGCATCTGCTGGGCTGCCTGCGCAGTCAGCCTGTCTCCACTGCGGGCCACGAGCGTTTTCCTGCTGGAGGGGGGGGGGGGGACCAGAGGAGCACGGTGGAAGGATTGAGGGAGGAAGGGAGATACAGGGGTGAGAGGAGCACGGAGCGGGGAGGGAGAGGAGAGCTCGCTGTGACACTGCCCCTGCAGAAGCCTGCCAAATCACTGGGCTATATGGAAAACACAATCTGCCTCCAGGGTAACAGTTCCACTTCTGCAAACAAAAATAGCCCCCATGTCTGGCCCTGGTCGCTCTCTGCGAGTCTGTCAGATTTCCCACACCGACACCAAGCTCGTTTAACCGGAAACACCTAACGGGGGCTTTATTAACCAACAAGGAAAATTGGAAATAAAACACAAATATCAGAATGTTCAAACTCAGAAGTAGCCATAATTCCTTCTGGTTCCCGGATGTGGATGACCTCTCGGTGACCAACTGTGTGGAGCTCAATTTGAGGTCCCTTTGGTGAGCCATTTCATCATTTATACAGCACAAGTTCCAATTCTCATGACCTAATGCCGTGCAGAATGCCTGAAATCTGCTGCTTGTGTTTTCTCTCCTCTTCCTCGACCCTTTCTCATTAGCAGCAGCACGGAGAACAGCACAAAGCAGCTGACAGTGCTGAGTTATTGGGGCACGCTGCCGATGCATGACATGTAACACAAATCCCCGTGAGCACAGCCGAGCATGAAATGTATGGATGGAACATGAAATGCATCCCAACCATGGAGCCAAAAAGTAACCCTAGCATCTATTAATTTACAGAAATATTTGTTTTCACGTTCTTTTTTCCCTCATGTTGGTGGGATGGAGGGCGGGATAGTGTGGACAGAAGTAGGAAACAGGGTGAAAGTCAAAAAAGGATAAATGTTTCCTTTTTTTAAGAATGATTTTGTGACATATTTCACTTCAATAAGTTGTGACTACTGGGCCCAAATTAAAGATTGGGAAAAAAGTGTTTGTCATTTGCCAATTATGTAAGTGATCCCTCTTAAATATATAAAAGATGTCCATAATATTCAATATACACTTTAAAGACCCACTCCAATGAAAATATGAGTGTTTTGAGGATGTACTTCCAGCAATTATTTTGATGATGGAGGACACAAATTAAGAAAAGTAAGCTTAAAATTGCATTTTTGAGTATTTCTTTATTCAAATCATTGTGAATCAGGAGCACATGAAACAATGCAGTTTGAAAAATAATGTATTTGTGATGTAGAAAATAATCTGGGTGGGCCGCAAGCTCCATTCCGATGCATCCACTGGTAGACAACTAGATGTACGTCTCTGTTTTCCTGGTGTGAGCTGGCATCTGGCCCAAAACTCCATTATTGTTTGTCTTTTTTTTTTTTTTTGCACCAGAAATGCTGGGTTCTGGGTATGAGGGGCTGTAAGCCAGCGGGAGAGCATGTATTTGTGCGTAAAAGGAGGATTTGGTCGATAACTCCTTTGTTCCTTCACTAAATGGATAAATAAAATATGTCATCAACTTGCTCCAGATCCCTTAGCAGAGCTTGTCAGACAAAGAAACAGCTTTGATGGAGTTCCTCAAGGCTCTGTCAGAGGTGACTGTCACATTCCTCTGCACATGGAGCACTTTTAGTGAGGAGCGCAGGGACATGGAGCTCAGTACCTCAGGAGGTTAAGTTGCAAAAAAACATACAACTGACAGTATCTATACTATTTTGTTACAATTCAACAACCAAACAACAGTCTCCCAGTTGGTTTTCACACTGCTTCACTTTAAGTCCATTTATTTCAGATCCATTGCAACACAAACTGCGTCATACACAACGTGCTATGTCACTACGTCCTTACAGGTAAAAAAAGGATTGAAAAGTAAAGAAAACAGTGACACAATGTAAAAATTCAAATACTGTAGGGAACCTGAACTAAAGTAATATTCTAACACAAAAGGAAAGCTTAGTTTTTAGATGAGTTTAAACTTTTTTCTTGGGAACCAAGAAGACAAAAACAGAGTTAACGGATAAAAAAGGGGATTTTTGCTCCTTTTATAAAACAGATGCAGTTAAATAAAATTAATATAAAGGTAAATCCTGATGACATCCTGCACAGAAAGTCTTTTGAAGCTAAAAACGTCAGAACTATAAAATGTAAATATATATAAAAAAACGCCCCTCTCTCCCTCTGCGAGTGGTTTCTCACCCTTGGTTTCTATATATACATGTATATATCTATGTATATCTAGATAGATAGATAGATAGATAGATAGATAGATAGATAGATAGATAGATAGATAGATAGATTAGTATTAGTTTGGTTAAAAAAAAGGGATAACATACATGAAATGTAGATCTCAGCTCCAGATTTTAACATCCATCCTTGTAGAATTTTGAAAAAGATGATACTTCCTTTTGGAAATGTTTTCAGGGAACTGTATTCACACATCTTCACTAAGTATTTACAGTTTGACTTAATTTGCTGAAAAAATGATTAAATAAATAATAGATAAAAATGTGCTTTTGACTCCTGTAATATTTTAGGTTCCATTCCATCTAAGATGATTTTTACGGAGCCCGTGTCCTGACATTAAAAAAATGAAATATATCTCGTTCCAACTAATTAATATCTTGTTCCCACAAATTGATATCTTGTTCGCATGAAATAATATTCCGTCCTAACGAAATAATATTTTGTTCCGTCAAAATAATGAAGTTGTGCGAACGAAATAGTATCTTGCTCCCACAAAATAGTATTCCGTTCCCACGCATTAATTAATTCGTGCAAACGAAGTAAATATTTACGTCATAAGCCATTTATAAACACGGATTGCTGCTTCGCCTACCGGACTTAGCTCCTAGCTTCATACATACGGATGTGAGCAATAGTTGGATTTACAGCAGATACCTTTACATTTCTGTCTGTGTGTGTCTCATTACATTGCATTAAAGACCCTGAGGATGTTTAGAGGTCAGATTTATTTATTTTAAAAAGCTCTACAAAAGCATCATAATCGTTAGCAGTCACTTTACATCCGAAGGCTAGTAGGCTACATGCTACATATCCCATCATGCATCACGACCAGCCAATCATTTGTCTTATTGTTACACTACAGTTATAGGGACACAGGGAATGGTCGAAATGCATTATGGGGAAAATGTGATGCACGATGAGACACGTAGCATGTAAATTGTATGTTGGTCACAGAGACACGGACGTAATTGCTGAAAGCGGCTTTTGCGGCCAGATGGAGACCATATCCGTGTTTATGAATGACTTATGACGTGAATAATTATTTCGTTTGCACAGCGTAATTATTCTGAGGGAATGAAATATTATTTTGTGTGAACAAGATATTATTTTGTGGGAACAATACATATTTTATTTTTTAATGTCAGGACACTTTTGCAAATAAATGACCATCTGCAGCAGCAGAATCCAGAGCAGGATAAGTAGACACTAACAAATCTACCTGACCCTCACGCTGGTCCAGCCGGGCTTTGGACGTCCCCTGGATGTTTCCCCATTGATGTTTTGTTACAAAGGTAAAACTCAGTCGGAGATTCTCAGTCTAAGTTTGATTATATGATCTAACTTGTAGTATGAGGATGCTTGGGGCATTGGGAGCTTTTCAGTGATCCCTAATGTGAAGGGGGCGGAGCTCTGGGATTTCTGGTTTTTAATTAATTAAAAAAAAAGTTGACAGAATTTTTTTCTTTCTCACATAGTCAGGAAGTTAATCCAATACATGCTTTAAAAGTAAAAAATGATTTTTAGTCTCACGCTGACTGCAGCGTACGAGAAATAGAAAATGTGCACACAGGTGAGATATTTTAATGGGGGGGGGGGGGTTGGCTTTTCATACAGTAAAAAAGTCAGAAAAGGTTTCAGAAGAAAAACATAGAAGAAGAGAGAAAAGATGACCTCCTAATGTACATTCTGTTCTGCTTTGGCTGGGATTCTCAAGGTTGCCTGTCTCGTGTGTTGTGCGTGTGTTTGTGCGCACGTGTGAGTGTGTGTGTGTGTGGCTGTGCCAGGCACTGCATCTCCTCCGGCTCACACAGTGTTGACCCCGTACTCTCCTCCCACTGTGGGCGAGGCTTGGCGGTGCAGCACGTAGCAACACTGTGTTAACACTGATATGTGTACACACAGAAAGGCGTATGCGCTCAAGCCAACAGACACAAACACACACGCCTACACGCCATCAGAGAATAAGAGACTGCCATGTTTGCTCACTGGATGCATTCAAAGTTCACGCTTCAGATTTGTTCTGTATTATTATGGCGCCTAGTACGAAGAAAAAAAGCTCATTTACCATCCTCGCCGTCATCTTCGTCGCCACCACAGACAAAACATAACAATAGGCTTGATAATAATTAGGAGCAAACTATCAAATCAGGTCACGCTTCTCCTCTACCTTGCAGTTAATACGGACTGTTTGTTTAAGAGGAACTGAAGAATTCATATAAAAGTCATTTTTCTCCTTCTTCTCACTCCTCCATTAACATCACCAGACACTCTCCAGTGCAAATTTTTATAAGTGAGACAAATATTCCCATGTGAAATGAACGGCAAGGTATGTGAAGCTACATTCCTGAGACTGCTTTACCCTGATTTAAGGCCTTCTTGCCCAAGTTCAGATCTTTCCTCATTTAAAATCCAAATGTTCCTCGGAGAGAAGCCACTCCATCTCCACGTTCCAGCGCCTGATGGTATCTCGCCATCACTGCGCGTCTCACCCACTCCATTCCAAATTAGTATAAATGACTGTTTTCGTTGGGAAACAGAGCCCATCAGAAAGGCATGTTTGGAAAAACACACCAAACCTGGTAAAGAAGATGCAAGTTTTTGGAAAATAAATAGTTTTCACGTCTACTAAAAAAGCTTGTTGATGGGGCTTGAAAAGGCATAAAACAAGTAAAAAAATAATCAAACTTTTTAATTTGAACAACACTGTGACTTCTATCTAGTAAAGTCCCACTCTGATCATTCTTTGATTTATTTTTTTGAAATCATTCCCATTGGTCTTTCAATTGTGATAATGCAGCTTTTAGCCAAAAATCAAGAAAATCTGTTGTTTACAAAGTTTCTGAAGAACAGCAGGAGTTCATCAGAAATTCTCCTCTGCAGGACTGTTGGTGTGTAGTAAGTCTGCCCTCATTTCCCATCACACCTTTGTTCACACGCTCCCCTGCTTGCTTGCTCGCAGCCCCTCACAACCCAAATCTAACATTACCAACAGAGAATGGCGAGCGGTATCGAAGCTATCCAGCCGTACAGTTTTAGATCCAGATTCCAGTTCAGACGAGGAAAACAGAGACGTACACGGATCTACGGGAGCACCCATGTCACTGCCACAGGCTGTTACAGGCTTTTATGAATGAAGAAATACTTGGAAATGCAGCTCTAATCTTGTTTTTATTTTTTATTTATGTCCTCCATCGTGACAAAAATGCTTTAAAAACCTTCTTAAAAACACCAAAACCACAATTTTCTTTGGAGTGGGTCTTTAAAGCCTCCTGTAAAAAGGGAAAAAAACAACACAAAAACCAGGCATGCATTCCTGGACCACAACCATTACAAAGTGACTAATAGCAGGGAGTGCAGAGGTCAAAGCAACAGGAACGAGTCTCTGGATGTGACACGGGTTAAAAAAAAAGTGGTTCACGTTTTTATTTTCTCAATTTACTTAGAACCAAACACGGGGGGGGGGGGGGGGACTGACCCTTTTGTATTCAAACATGGTTTCATCATTTCTGTGGAATCCTGAAAGATGCCAGAAACCTGTCAGAAATATAGAGGAGGATTTAAATAACCCTGCCTGCCTCAAAGCCTTACAGAAAGTATGTAGTCAAGTCAAGTGTCTGTAGTGTTATGGTATATAGTGGTAGGAGAATCTGTCTTGGTGGACGGTCGACATTAAAAGGGGCTCCAGTGTCTTCTCTTGGTTCTGTTGGGTCTCTCAACCGTCCTCCAGTCTAAATCTCTCCATTTGTGACCCCTAGGGTTGGCCTTCGTTTGGCCGTCGCCTGGGCCGCCTTTAATCTTGTGAGGAGATAAATCCTTCAGTCCAAAGTGCTGCCCAGTTGTGTCCATAGATCAACATAATATGGCTGGATTGATATAGGGGAGGGAGGGGCTCCAGCACCTGGGGTGGGCTTCCTTTCCACAGCCCTCGTGGGATCATCAATCGTGGGGCGCAGCCGCAGTTCCTCCTTCCCTCCTGCCGCCGCCGCCGCCCTCCACCTCCCTCACAGCCACGGCAGGCCATGCCCTCCTGACCGCGGAGCGCCCATCAGGGAGAACACAGATCACACAACCGCACTCCAAAAATATCAATTATCTGTGAAGACAGATTCTGCCTGCTAAGAAATATATTTACACATTTTACTTGCAAACATACAGAGCCCTCCATAGAAAATAAAAATCAGAAAAATGATTTTCAGATTTTTTATTTTCTTTTTAACCATTGGCCCCTGGGGGGGCTCCGTACAAACATAATAAAATCCTTTCATCTTCATTTTGTGACTAATAGGAAATATAATGCAGATGACACACCTGATGAAATGGGGGCGGGTTTACCACGGCCGCAATTCAGAGGCAAATTTCTAAGAAACTCCTGCCGCTCTGCAGAAACGATGTCCTAGAAAACGACTTTTTTCTATTAATGTTGGCTAAAACTGGCAGAAACATAATTTAAAGACTAATGAGAACACTTTTACAATAGATTAAGAGATGATAAAAGCGTTAATCGACGGGTTGAACACGCTTTCAACACATGATGTTCACACCGGACAAGCAGGGAGGGGCTTTTTTTTCTTTTTCTACTGTTTTCTAGCGCATGTCCGCCACCTACAGTGGGAAGAGGCTTGGTGCGAGATGTTGAAGTGATGGAAATCTTGCTTTTTCTTTCACAGCTCCACTCCAACGTATGAAAAAAACTTGGTGCCATTTTATTCCTTCTGGGCACAAACCGCAATTATTAATATTCCCCTTCACAGTTCGCACTTCCATTTTTTAAAGGGATGCCGTCCATACATTACTACCAAATCTGAGTCTCTGATTGGTCAAACTGGTTTTCAAACAGCCACGCGTTTTGCATCTAGAGCCCCTGAACTGTCTTAAAAATGTGCATAGCTACTCGTGAAGGTGAGACTTTTGAACGTCAACTCAGGTTTTTTTCACGTTTGCGTGGACTTTTCATTGAAAGTGCCCGTTCGCCGGTGTGAACGCAGCTTTGCAGGACTGCTTTGTTTTTATGTCAATCATATTTTAAATTCACAAATAGTCGTCTCTCTTTTGCATTCTAGATGGCCCACCTGCACCCTTGTTCTCCACCTAGAGCCATGGTTTGGACTGGTTTGGCCTCTAACCAGCATTAGCATGCTTGCAACCTGAGGCTCTGGAATCACATGTGGCTTTTTATTCCTCAGTTGTGGCTTTTTGGCTTTAAAAAAAATACAAGTTTTTTGGATAAATAATAGGTTTTATAGTTTAGATTTTTTTAATTGAGGTGATCTTATATTAGTGAAATAGCATGCTTTTTTATTTGTACCACTCTCAAATCAACAATGTGCTTTTCCACTCTACATAAATTCAAACATGTCAGATAAATAAGCAACAACAGAGCTGCTCTGTTTTAGAGAAAAATTGAACCACATATTATCTTTGATGGACAGTAGCATCTAGCTTAGTAAAAGGAGAAAAAGTCATAATCCCAAACCCAAATAATAGAAAATATCCTGTTTGACTTTCCAGCATGTTTCAGTAAATCTGCTGCAGCAGGAGAATTTTATTTAACTCAGGGGGTGTTTTATTTTAATGTAAATGATATGTACTGTGTCTAAAGTACGTGCAGAACAAAACATGGTGGGATTGTTTACAGTCAGGTGCAAAAAGATGATTTGCAGCCTGCTTTAATTCATTTAAATGTAATATTCAAGGCCCACAGGCTGCTTCAAGATGCAGACATTCCAGCTTGACTGAAACACCAACTGCATAGGTGCCAACAAACCCCAGAAAGTTCCTGAAAATGCTTGTTTTACTCATTCAAGTGCTTTTCTTTTTAACTTGAACAGAAGTTTTCTTTTCTTGGCCTTTAGGAGCTATGGTCAATCTGAACATCAAAATGTTAGCTACCTCTTCTCATGTCATCCACCTGTGACTGATAAGGTAAAAACCTAATGTAATGTCATCAACATGCAAATCATCTGTGTCATTTGGTATTAGTAATACCTATGGATTTGATAAATGGTCTGCAGTTGGACTGGTAAAGTATAAATAACTCAGAAGTTACAAACTATATTATGTATAATCCAGTTTGTATCTATGTATCTAAATATGTAAATAAAGCATAACAGCGGTGGGATTATATAAATTCACACCCTCCCTTAATAATTCATACATTGTATGTATAGGTGCAAATATGTGTATTTATGACTAAGAGTAATTATAATGGCTTCATTTACAGTACATGTGTTTATGTATGTACAGTCATATGTATCTTCCTTTACTTTTCCAATTAAGTGACATGTTTTTCTTTGTTTTTGATTGCTTGAAATAAACCAAATCTAGTTGTCTAAAAAGTAAAACATATTTTTTTATTTCTATTTTCCTGAGGGATTTGAAATACCAAACAAAAACCTGCATGTTAGGAGTTTATCCCAACAAGGCCATAAGGCTGGCAGCAACATTAGCACCCCTGAAATAGCTGGCCAGGTATTTTAATTGCTTTCCTCTGCAACGTTTCAACATAGTGTTACAGAAGAAAACAAGAACATTTCCCACCCAGAGTGGGGATTTAGCAGCAACACCTCCTTAAAAACAAAGAGTTTAATTCCAGGATTTAATGTGACAGTAAAAGTACCTGGATGACCTCATTTTATTCCTCCATTGTTGAGGCTGATCTCTGGCCCCGTTCTTCCGCATTCTGTCCTCTCACCTTAAGCTCGTTTTTTTTTTTACACCTTGAGCTGCAAATATTGCATCACTGTACTTAGATTTAAGGTCTGCCGCTCTGTGTTTGTTCTTCTCCCACGAAAGCATTTTTGTCTTTAATCATCATGAACGCAGCAGCAGAGTCATGTGCACGAAACCTCACAATGAGGTGCTGAAGTACTTCATGAGTAGGAAACTTCACACAAACACAGGAAGCTCGGCGTTCTCACCGAGGGCAGGAGTCTCTCTGCTGTGGCGCTGCAGGACTGATGGGCTGCTGAGATTAAAAGGGGGCCTAACAACCTGCAGGTCTATGAAAAGGCCTTAGAAAGTTGAATGCATTGTGCAGGATAGAAAATGAGGATTTGACACTGTTGGCTGCATAAATCCAAACCAGTAGTCTCCTTTTTTCCTTTTTAAGAGCTAGGAGCAACTAAATATTTTTTTTTTTATTCAATAAAACAACCCATTAAATATATAATTGCTATAGTTGCACATAATATGTTACAAAAGTGAAGAAAAGTTGATATATGGGAGCTTAAACATCTGCCATAAACATTAAATTAAGAGACAAAAACATAAAGTCAAGAGTTTAAAATGATTCCACTGATGCACATGTATCACAACAGTGACCTCTAGTGGCAATAAATTGTCTCAAAATGTTTAAATGTTTTCTCATCTTTTTGGCCTTTTGTCTATAAATTGAGTCTGTTATTTCATTTGATCAAAACTTTACTATAAAAAAAACCTTCCCTTATTACAAACCTTTTAAAAATTGTAAACAGTTGAAAGATCAATAGCTATAGAAATATGAATTGGGATCCCAAATGCGGCCTGACAATACGGCTATGCAAAGAAAACAAAAAAATAAAAAAACACGTTTCCCCAAAAATGTCATTATAATTGGAATTGATTCAGAATTTATTTATTTCAAGCAATCAAAACACAAGAAGACAGACGAAAAGGATTCACATCTATGCTTAGATGTATCAAACGTAGTCATAATTTCATTGGAAAATAAAAAAGTAAAAGTAAAAGAGATACATAGCCATGAATATACATGCAAATGTAAATGATGCCATTATTATTACTCTTAATCATAAAACTTATAACTAAAATACATTACTTACTTACTTACATTTAATTGAAAAGGAGTACTCAAGTATCGTTAGTTCATAATTAAGAAGGAAACTTTACTCACCAGAAAAATAAGGTGGAGAAAAAAATTATACTGTTTTTTTTAACCTTATGCATCTAAGATTTAGGAAAAAACAAGATTCAAAGCAACAGGGAAGCTAAGTTCTCAAAGAAAACTTTGCTTTGTCATCTACCCGTGAAAATATATATATAGACAAATATGCAAAAAATGCAAGTCATAAAAAAACAAACAAACAAACACAAAATAGAATCTAAAAAACAGAGAATGCAAAATAGAACAAAAGCAGAAATGCAATAAGTAAACAGTAATGTGGTATTGTAAACTGTCTGATGTGCATTTTGTGCAATAAGAAACATGATTGTGAAAGGAGCAGAGACAAAGTGACTGCATGAAGTCCTGTCAGCTGTTCAGAAGTCTGATAGCAGCTTCCAGGAAAGATTTTTTGAGTCTTGCTGTTTTGTGTTTCACACTTCTGCAGCCTGAGGGAAGAAGGGTGAACAGACCGTCTGTTTGCAATGGGATCTTTGAGCATGGAGGCGATGGTAGATGATCAGCAGAGAGGGCAGGGATGTCCTGGTGATCCACTCAGTGATCCTATAGCCACCCTCTGCAGCAGTGGTGTTGCTGTACCATGCCATGATGCAGCTGCTTATGGTGCTTCTCAACCATACAGCCGTGGAAGCTGCTGAGGATCCTGGACAACCGGACAAACTTCCTCGGTTGGGAATAATCCAAGGTTATTTGCCAAATGTGTCAAATTAAAGCAATAGTGCAATGCCAATTGAAAATTAACGTTAACATTTAGAAAAACTAATATCTTTACACTTAATGAAGCTACAATGATATTTAAGGCAAAAAGCTAGAATTTTTAGATTAAAGCCAGAAAAAAGACAAAAACCTAAAAAAAGAAGTTCTAACTTCCAAAAAAGTCAAAATTCAGGTTTTCTGTGTTTAAAGACTGTGCATCAAAGCGAAACCTGATTAAATCAATACACGTGTACCAAGCCGCTCTGTCAGAACGATAATGAGGCATCAATGCTGCGTTTGATGCTGTCAGGTTATGAAATGACCCGGATCCGTGACCATCAGGCTGTCGGCAAAGAAAACACGACCCGTGCCTTTTTTTGTTTGTTTGTTTGTTTGTCAATAAAATAAAAAAATCTGACTTATTCTTTTAGAAATTTGACATTGATCGATTATTCTTTCAGGAAAATCTACAGATTATCCTGTATAAAAAAAAGGTTTTTAAAAAAAGAAAAAGCTTAAGTTTCTACTTAAAAAAAGTCTGATTTGGTTTTATACTTTTTAAAGAATTCAGGCTTTAATCTCAGAATTTTGACTTGAATTTTGAAATTTTGACTTGTTCCTGAAATGACTTTGATGCCAAACTTTAAAAAAAATAATGTCCTGAGTTTGTCAGACTTTTTTGCCCTCATCAGTTTGAGTTTCTGAAATGGTTTCACAGAAACGTCGCTGAATGACCTGTAGGTGAACTCTGTATTTCAGTTTGCTGACTTGTGGAAACAAATATTTGAAACTTTTGGAAAATGTGTCTGACTTGAATATTTCAGTGGTTTGTTTTTGTTTAACTATGACTTTCAGGTTTGGAGGAAATGATCAAGATGTATTAAATATTTGAAGTAAAGATAGAAAACAAATGATAAAACATTTGAAACAAGTGGCTTTTTCTTCTTGTTTAAGCCAACAAGCTTTAGTTCATCCAAAAGCCTTGAAGGCTTTTTAACCTTGGAGAACATTAAATGGTTTCATTATAATAATTTACTTACTGACTTGTCTTTTTTTGATGAACTTTGACAAGGCCACTTTATTCGAACCTTTCAAATTCTTACTGAATTTTGTATTATCAGTCATTCTTGATTGTTGATTTGTGTGTTTGGTATATGTTGTTGGCAAACTACAACATGCCCAGGGACAACGGTTGAAAATTAGGAGCTAACACTGTTCCGTAATGTGCACTGTCGCTGTTCAAATAAATATTACATAAAATCAATAATAAACAAATTAGTAAAAGAAAAGAAATGTTTCTGGGCGAATTTGACATTTTTTTAATTGTGCATATGGGAGCAGCTGGGATTAAAGTACCCCTCTGATCATCTTTTGAAGTGTTGTCAAAGCGTCTCCAGTGGTCTATTCATTATGATTATGCCATTTTTAGCTAAGATAAAAAAAATACAATAAAAATAATAACTGTCTTTTTCTAGGACATAGTTTCTGCAGAGCGGCAGGAGTTCATTAGAAATTCACCTCTGAGTTTGCGGGGGGGTTACCGTAACTCCCCTTCCCCTCCCCATCAATGAGAGCTCTCTGTTTACACACTCTCATGCTAGATCACAGCCCCTCACACCTCAGACCTAACATTAGCGGTGCAACAAAATTGGTGAGCGATATCGGAGCTATCCAGCCGTAGTTTGGATCAAGATTCCAGCAAACAAGGATCTACTTGTCTGCAGGTGGATGCATCAGAATGGAGTGGAGCAGGCATTTTTGCGTCTGTATGGAAGCGATTCTGTAGCATAATTAAAAATAAAAGTCAAAACCAGAGATGCTTTTCATTGTCAAAATGAAACTGCATTTTTTAACTCAAAATGGAAATGAAAAACCAATCCTTCAAACTGCTTTTTCATGTTCTTCCTGAACACCGCTTATTCTGTCACTTAATTAAAATGATAAAGAAAATGGTATTTGACATTTCATTTTCAAACAGTTCTCTGGTAAATGTGTGGCAACATTCATTTAGAAATGTCTAATTTGACAATTAAAATGGATTAACAGAAATGCCTTTTCATTTTCAAAATGTAACTTCATCAAATGACTCAAAATTAAAATGAAAAATCAATACTTCAAAATGCTTTTTCACATTCTACTTAAAGAACGCTTATTCTGTGTCATAATTAAAACGAAAATGCAAAGAGGGGATTGCATTTTCATTTTAACATCCACCCTGCGAATTTTGTCGCATATCTCAATTTGCCTTAGCATTTCCAGAGGGGAAGCAGGCCGATGACGTCAGTGCTTTCTCCGTGTGTCCGGCTGCTAACAGACTCATGCTAGGAGCAGTGTCCCTTTGTGCTAGCGGAAGAGAAGAGGGCTTTGTGATGGTTGTGAACGTCTGATGATCTTAAACAGCTTCTCAGGACTACGTGGCAGCATTTCCGCCTTCTAAGGATGCACCGCGGTACGTCAAAACCCCCCACCCTGCAGGTCCGAGGAAATAAAGCTAAAGCTAAAGCTATTGAGATATGCGACAATGTTCGCAGGGTGGATGTTAAAATGAAAATGCAATCCCCTCTTTGTATTTTCGTTTGAATTATGACACAGAAGAAGCGGTTTTTAAGTAGAAAATGAAAAAGCATTTTGTATTGATGTTTCGTTTCAATTTTGAGAATTTTGATACAGTTTCATTTTGATAATGAAAAGCATCTCTGGTTTTGACTTTTATTTTTAATTATGCTACAGAATCACTTCCATACAGACGGAAAAATGCATGCTCCACTCCATTCTGATGCATCCACCTGCAGACAAGTAGATCCTTGTTTGCTGGAATCTTGATCCAAACTACGGCTGGATAGCTCCGATATCGCCCACCAATTTTGTTGCACCGCTAATGTTAGGTTGGGGGTGTGAGGGGCTGTGTTCGTAAGAGTGTGTAAACAAAGAGCTCTCATTGATAGGGAGGGGAATGGGAGGCAAAAAATGCAGCTTCATTTTGAAAATGAAAAAGCATTTTTGGTTTTGACTTTTATTTTTAATTATGCTACAGAATTGCTTCTATACCATCTGCTGCTGATTCACAACAATTTCAAAGAAAAAACTCAGAAATAAAAGAAATCCACAGGAACGTAATAAAAAAACAACCTTTCCATCAGTGAGCCTTTGACAGTGACCAAAAATACATATTGTAGCGACCTGGGGGTTAGCCTCGCCTTCAGCCCCTAGGACTCATGGGAAGTGGGGAATCATGGGGGAAAACTGTGAGTAAAAGGGCTGGAAGCAGAAGTGACGTCCATGCTATTACAATGTTTGTTTGTGTCCAAATATATGGGTGATGATGATGAAAAGTATATTTATGTTCTCTGACTTCTTCCTCTCTGAGATTGTCTGGACTCGGACAGCTCTCCAATGAAGCCACTTTATTAGAGACTCGGCTATAGTGACGTATCGGCTGGGTAGTTACGATATAAATTAAAATATTGGGATAAAATCAAAGCATACTTAATAAAGAGGCCAAATCTGACCCCATGGATTTTCCAAGGTTAAAAGCAAAAGTTGATTTTTTTTTCTTTTCTCTGCGGTTCGGTTGCAGCTTCCGCTCCAGAACCACCAGATGGCACCACGGAGCTGCAAACGAGATGCGCTTTCTTCAGCCAGATGGCGCAATTGCCTCACAAAGGCTGTTTCCATAATAGTAAGAATAATAATAATGAATGTTCTGAAAACAAACACAGCAAGACTCCTCTGGCCAACAGCTGATCCTGCTGTGCGTCAAAGGGGAGAAAAACGCGCCTTTAGTCACGTTGGAGAAAACTGGAAGGTTTTCCAGACGTTTTTTTCATATATATGAGTTTTATGCGTCAAATGAGAAATGCTTAGTCAGCAGCAAAGTGTGTTAAACTCTGCTACTGTGGAATAAGTTGGTGCACCAGAAGACAGAGGCGCTTCGGCTTCAGGAACAGGCAGGAAAAGGATTGTATTCCTGACAGCTAATTGGTCCAGATTTTCCCTGTGCTGCCACAATGCAGAACACGTGACCTGGCTGTTTTCACCCACTTCAACGCGTGGACTTAAAACACGGCCACGCTCGCGCCGTTCCCCCACAGTTGCGGGTTTCTCCGCCCAAGCAGCGCGTCGGGGTCTCGGGACGCAGGGAGGGGACCATGGCGGCTGCCACGAGCAGCGGCGCATCCACGGCCACGCTGCAGATGAGACACTCCGGCGTGGAACAGACGCGGAAACGCATAGACCCGAAGCGCAGGCAGGCAGCGCTGTCCTTCCTCAGCAACATTTCCCTGGACGGCCGCCCCGTGCAGGACGACGCAGAGAACCCGGAGCAGGAGGACGAGCCGCCGGAAGCCAGGACTAGTCTCAGCGCGGCTTCCCCGGAGCGCGCGGCGCCGGCGGCGGCCACGGCCGAGCAGGCTCTGGCTTTGGCCAACCAGGCTCTCCTCCTCGCCAACAATCGGGCCAGTTCTGGGCTCCCTTCTTCCCCAGGGGGCACGGACGCAGAGGCTGACGCCTCCACCCCCTCCACGTTTAACTCCCCCTTCTCCGCGCTCCCTGCCTCGACCAGAGGGAGGCTGCAGACCTACACTCAGGGAATCGTACCGGCCCCCTACTCCAGGCAGTTCTCCCCCAACTACTGCCCGGAAATCGGACAAATAGAGCCGCAGAGGTCAAGGTAACAGTGTAAACACTGACTTCTCTCTACTTGGCTGTGGACACGCGCGCGTGAGCATGCGCAGCAGCATCTGATTCTAAAGTCCCATTTTCCTGAGAGTTTGGTTCCTTGTGAATGTTTTTCCTTCCAGCTGCTTTCATTCAGGAGAGGCTGCAGCCGATGAGTCAGATCTATGCAGGCTTCACTTCACTTTCATTTCTTTGGCTCTTGCCTTTAATGAGCGGACCACATTACGTCTCCACACAGACCAATGAAACCTGAAGAACTGTGCACTTCCCTGCTGCACCACGGTGACCCAAACATCATGTAATCCTGTCCCACTCCAACTCCGCTTTATGTCTTTGTCCTTTTGTAGTAACTTTGCCTTCTCTCAGATTTGTTTGGTGGTCTCAACTCAGCAGAAAGGAACCTTCAACCAATTAGTTTCAGAATCCTTTGCTGGTTGTATTTCTTCCTCCAGGATGCTCTGGTTGATGGTAAAACTCTCACCAGAGAAGGAAGGCACAAGAAGAACAAATCAAACAAACAATCAAACAAAAAGTTTAGGGAGTAAAAAAAAACAAGAGCCTCCAGTCACAATGACCAGAATTTCAACCTGGTTGATTAAAATAGAAGCAACAGGTCTCTAAAAATACGCCGATCCGTACAATTCATCTTTGCAGATGATGTTGTCCTGTTGGCGTCATCGAGCCAGGACCTCCTGCATGCATCGGAGAGGTTTGTGTTTGGGATGAAAGTCAGCACCGCCAAGTCTGAGGCCGTGGTTTTTGACCAGAGAAATTGGTGCTGCACAATATAGAAAAAAAGAAAAAAAACCTCACAATATTAGTTATCAGTAATACGATGACGATATGACTTGATACACGAAGACTGGACGTCTTTGCTTAGACTGCTGCCCCCATGCCCAGATGAGCGTAAAAAATGGATGGATGGAAGTTTTGATTAATAATTCTTAAATGATGAACTCTTGTTTTGGTAACACGGCTATTATAATTGTTTTTATTCAGAAAAGGGGAGCGGTTAGCTTTAAGCTTCTTAACCTTGAAGGAACTTTTGTTCACCTTTTTATGTCCAAAGATTGTCAACATTTTTAGTTGATTAATTTTCTTAGAAAGTAGGTTTACTTTGCCAAAAATGATTTTTTTTTTTTTTTTTTTTAGTTTGTGATCATCTTCACCAGATAAAAACCTCCAAAGAAAAAAAGCAGAATTGTATTAAGTTCTGCTGTTTCTAACAGTGAAACGATGTTTGCCCCTTCGGATCTCTTCAGCTGCTTTCGGGTAAAACAAACATCACTGACGTTGTCTTTGGAGGACGTCCACATAATATGAATATTTCCTTTGGAAAAACGAGTGACCTGCTGATGGAGCGTGGATAAATTCCCCCGGCGCTCTGCACACTGCCCGGTTTGTTTTCCAACGGCAGCTGGTGGAAACGTGTCCAGAGGAGCCTGGCTGAGCCTTCTGAACCCCGGCACTCAGAGAAAAGAGTCTGGCTCTTCTTTCTCGTGATTTCTCTCCTCCACTTCCTCTGTTACGGGGGTGGCAGGGGGCAGAGTTGCACTCTTCTCTTTTTGGCCTTCACTCCTGCTCCCATTCAGGAAGTCACAGAGCCTCTGATCTGCCGCCAGAATCTGCCCTCTGAGGCCGTTGGTGGATGAATTTCACATTCAGCTTCCTCTGCTCAGGACAAATGTCATGAGAAAGGAGCTGCATTTATCACATTATCTGGTCTGGTGTTGGAGGTGTCTGAACTACTCATACTTCTATGTTTTGACTAAATATTTAATATGACAAGGCAGAAGACACTGTGGAGGAAATAAGTATTTGATCTCTTTCTGATTTTGTTTTTGTCCGCTTCGACAATCTGTCATCCTAATGTTTGGTTCACTTTCACAGTGTGGTGTAGAAAAGCAGAACATCCATTTTATAGATTTTATATCCATTTATTTGCATTTCATTGAGGTAAATAAGTATTCGAACCCTCTTGCCAAAAATATTTGTGGTAAAACCCTTATTTGCGCCCCCCCCCCCAAATATGGGTGTTGCTTAGCAACTCTGAGCTTCTGGTCTCTCCGTAGGTTTTCTAGAGGATTGAGGTCCAGAGACTGGCCAGAGAATGGGCCACTCCATGACCTTGGTATGCTTCTTCTTCAGCCATTCCCCGAATGTCTGGGCTGTAGGTTTGCTTTTTTATCACGTTGGAAGACCCATCAACCACCCGTTTTAAGTATCCTGGTGGAGGGAAGGAGGTTTTCACTCATATGGTGAAGTAGCCTTGTGCAGGAAGACAGCCCCAAAGCAAAATGCTTCCACCTCCATGCTTGAATGTGGTGTTCTTGGAGTCATAGGCAGCATTTCTGACAGGTTCAATGCCAAAGAGCTCCATGTTGGTCTCATCTGACCACAGCACTTTCTCCTGATTATTCTCTAGATCATGAAGGTGTTCATTGACAAACTTCAGGTGGGCCTCTGCATGTTCCTTCTCAAGCTTTGCAAGATTTTATACCATAAAATAAAGTATCACCAATGGTTTTCTCAGTGGCTGTGGTTCCAGCTGCTGTGAGATCATCAACTAACTTTCTCTCTGTTCTCATGATCATGGAAACCCCACCAGGTCAGATCTGGTTTGGAGCCCCAGACCTGCAGGTGGATTGATGCTCATGTTCTTGTATTTTGGCCCAGTTGCACCAACAGTTGTCATGGTAACCTCCAGCTTGTTGCTGATGGTTTTGCAGTCCATTCTGGTCTGGTGCAGGCCTACACTCTTCTTTCAATCCACTGAAAGCTCTTTAGTCTGACTGATGGACTGATTCTGTGGACAGGTGTCTTCTCTAGAGTTGTTGAGTTCAAACAGGGGGCAGCCAGGTTGATTAGGAGAGTCTAACTATTCTGTGTGAACCAGAACTCTTAATGCTTTATACGGGATCAAATTTGTATTTCCCTCAATGAAATGCAAATAAATGTCTATAAATTCTTGAAAATGGATTTCTTTCTTTGTGATTTTCTGTCTCTCGCTGTTCAGATTTTTGTTTCCCGAGGTTGCGCTTGATACAGTGAAAGGGTTATATAGGAAAACTATTCTTCCTCAGTCTTTTTGTGTCCTGGTTGTTGATAAATCTTGGGAAATGTAGCAGAGTTCCCTTTGAGGCAGAGTATGGAGGGTCTGCATGCAACGTTTTGGTCCTGACCCCAGCTTTTCATTTCCAGGTTTTCCTTTTTCTGTGCTGCTAACGGCGCAGCACAAAAGAACCTTTTAATCACACTAAGTGACTTTCTGTTTGGCCCGGCTGGGCTTGTCTCAAGGAGTCCAAGAACGTGAATTTTTTCCCAGCAGCTCTGCAGCAAATGTACGATTATGTAGTCTGGCAGCCTGCCAGGTGAGCGAACACGTGAAAGTGTCTCATCTGCAGGTTTTTGCAGTTCAAGTTTGCTTGTTTAGATGGTAGCAGTGGTTTAGCCTTAGGTTTCCTGGGGATTTATGACTGTTAGTTCTGCAGGAAACGTGTTTTCGTTTGGCACAAGCTGCAGCCACGAATGTGCTTGAGACGACCGGAGTGGAAATGGTTAGAAAGAAGCACAGTTAATGTCGAACTGTACAGATCCTGTTTGCTGATGAAGCGGTCATCAATCAGTGGCCTGGTCCGTGTTACTGTTTCCATGATTTTACGTCCTGGCCTGGAAAACCTCTTTTGCATAAGAGGCTCATCCTGGTGTTCTTTCTCTCTGGCTGCATCTATCTCTGCACATCCTTCCAAAAGAGGACACCTCATTTGTCCCAGATACCGTCATCTGTAAGTTCAGGAGGCTTGTTTTTGCTTAAAAAAACCAAAAAACATTTCTCTCATTTCACTCCTTTTCTTTCTGACTTTCTGTAGCGAGTGAAACCTGCACTTTTTCCACCTCACAGCAAAGATCCTACGGACAATTACAGGCATCTCTATTGATGCTCTCATAGAAGATTCTGCATCAATTACTCCACAGTTTAACGAGTTAGCCTGTAATCCTCCGCAGATGGGCCCCATCAAGCTCCTGCCTTATTAATATAAGTCAATCTCCAATCTGATTGGCTGCTGGACAAAAAATGTTATGAAAACATGAATGTGGTAAAAACCAATTCAGATCTCAGGTTAAAGTGCAGTTTACATAACATTTTTGAAGTTTAATTTCTTAAACCGACTTTGATTTACTACATTAGGTCCTTAGTAAACTGCAAATAAATGGAAAAGAGCCCTAATTTAAAAAAGGAAATCCCTAATAAGTAGCAAAATTATTACATAACACTAAATTGCTAAGATATCATAATCTAGAAGCAAGTATTTGAAATGGGAACAATAAGCTTAAAGATGTGTTTGATAAAATTACTTTGAATTGAATGTTATGCAACCCAATATTAAGTTTTTTTTTGTTAGTTTTAACCAAATGGTTTGTAGTTTTAAGTTTTCATTAACCTAAGTGTAGTTTTATTTTGATCAGTGACAAAAAAACTTAAATGAGTGGAAATGACTCATTTTACAGCAAAATGTAAACAAAATGAGAATCTCAAGTTAATCCATTTTAGTAAATCCTCATAAAATCTAAAATTAGGACTTATCCATCGATCATAAATGTAAATTTCTGTTTCCAAAATAATGACAATGAATGCAAGTCTACATTTTATATTAATTTATTTGGATTTGTCAACATTTATTGAAATTTGAAAAATAAATCTTTAAATTTGAACCTAAATTTACAATTGCATTTTTTGAAGTCTTAAATCACATTTTCTTTATCAAAATTATAGCGCAATAGGATGTGGACTCAATTTAATAACATTTTTCTTTTATCTAGATCCTAGTCGAGAAATTGTCCACTGTGTTGGTTTTGAAAAAAACTTGTGAAGACGCAAGAGCCAAGAGAAATTAGAAATAGTAAAAATATAATAAAATAGTATTATACATACATATACATTTTATAGTAAAAATAAAATATCTTAAAAGTTCTAAAAACAAGATTTTAAATCTTTCTAAGAATCAAATAGTTATTAGTGATGCACCAACAGAAACAAAGGGAGAACCCACACACCTCCGGTTTGTGGTTTGTCCATCTCTCAGGGTGGAAGAGGATGATAACCCCATATCCCCCGAAGGAATATAGACGTGGTTAAGAAAAGTCTTTGTTGCCAAGGAAATCCAAAAAATAGACTATTACAGATACCTCTAAAAATTACACAGAGCTGTTTGTTATTCCCAAGCGAGAAAAAAAAATAAGGTGGTTGCTAAGGAGATAAAACCTACAGAAAAAAGGTAAAATTTCTTTTTTTTAATGAAGTTGTCACATGCAGCTCTGACCAGGGTGGCAGGGGCAGGTAGGCAGTTGGCCAGTGAGGACGGGTCAAAAGGGGGGGCTAAAGTGGGAGCGGGTAGCACCTGGGTCATACAACACCACCTGTGGCTTTAAATGGAATTACTGTTAGTTTCTGGAATTTTGTTTTGCAGTTTTTTTACTTTTTTGTTATTGTCGTTTTGATCTTTGGTATGTTTGTGCATTGAGTGATTTTTATTTTTTGGCTTTTAAAAAAGTTAAATCATTCTGAGTCGTGAGGACTTGTACCCTGACAGTCAGTCTCAGAAAAATCCACTGAGATGTCGCATTTGTGTGAATAAACTCAGAATATACGGATGCACGGTTTGATAACGCAGGTTTTTTTTTTTTCTTGCACAGCAACAGATTTGTCAAAGATTGGTGACCTCAATTTGTGCTCCTGTTTTTTTTGTCCTGCAGTAACCTGGAAGTCATTTAGCCAAATTGCTTTGTGAAGCTGTGAGGAAACGATCCTCCCTGAAGGAGCTTGTGCCTTATTTTTCTGTAAAAGAACATTTGCTGCAGCCGTCTGATGATTTTTTTTTTTTTTTTTTAAATTAAAATCCTCTTTTTATGTCTCTATCTGCAGACGAAGACTCATCTCTCAGCGCTCGTCACTTGAGACGTTGGAGGACATCGAGGAGAATGCCCCTCTGCGCAGGTGGAGCACAAACACGGCTGCAGGAGATCAGCTGACTCCGGCACCCTTCCGCCTCCTTGATCAAACTTCTGCTCTGATGTTTTAGATGCCGAACGCTGTCCGGTTCCCCCCGCCCAAGGAGTTTCAAGAAGATTCACTTCATCAAGAACATGAGGCAGCATGATATGCGCAATGGAAGGTACAAAAGCAGACGATGGCAGCTTGTCCATGAAGTGCAGTGTCCGTTTCCCAATGGAATGATGAAAGTTGATGTGGTACCTGCGGAAAAGTCTGATTTCTGCACCAGATGAGAATCCTTGCAGCACATTTTGCAGAAGCTTGTACGAAGCTCTGAAATCCTTCACTGCAAAAGGTTTAGTCCCAGCTGTCTTCAATAATTATAAGCCAATTCCAGAGCACTCGTGCTGTCGGATGACTTTAACATTCTGTGAATTTTAAGGGAAGCTTTGGTTGTTTTCTTGTTCTTTGACAGAGAAAAGTTCATTTGCTCTCTGCGGTCCGTTTTTGTTTTTAGCTTTTATTGGTTATAGCTTTAAGGCTAAAAAGGATGATTGTCAATCAAAAATTCCCAACTTGAATAACTTATTCTTAAACTAGGATTCAGTGATGCCGATTTGGGTTCAGACCATTTTGAAGAACTTAAGATGTTCTTCAAGTTGCTATTGAAGCCATTCTGGGCCCCCCCACGCTAAAACGCATCACCACGTGTGAAGTTGCAGGTTAAAAAAAACGGGCTGACAAAAACAGGTTCTCATCCTACTTTATTGAAGTTTCTCATCTTAAAGCTCTCTCCAACATGAACCTTTTGTCAGCTATATGTTGATTAGCTTGTTTACCGCTTTCTGTTTTCTTAGGATAGTCCTTATCAGTGGCAGAAGATCCTTCTATAGTGTATTTTCTGTCCTGCCCTATCGAGATTGTAGCCAAACAGGGTATGTATCTTACGGCATGCCGTTCCTCCGTTCCACCTGTGCTCCCGCCTCCCCTCTGTTTCCTCATCCGTCTTCTTCTCTGTGGCCGCTCTGTGAAGGTTTTGGTCCTGTTGGGTGCATTTTTATCCCGCTAGTTTGATAAATGAATGCTGGACTTTAATGGCATAGACTAGATAACGGCTTAATGCTTGCATTTTTTCCCCCATAATGTCTTTAATTCTCATCTGTTGTTTTTTTTCTTCTTCAGTTTTTCCTAATAACTGGATTTGCTTTTTTGCCAACTTTTCTCTAAGGGTTTTCTTCTCTAAAGTTTAAACGTTAAAATATCAAACTTTTAATTCTGCTTGTTTTGTTTTTTTATATTTAAAGACCTGCTCCAATGAAAATGGTGTTTTTTTAATATATTCTTATAGCTTTTTTCTGATGATGCTGGATACATTTAAAGAAAATTACCGTATTTTCCGGACTATAAGTCGCTCTGGAGTATAAGTCGCACCAGCCCAAAAATGCATTATAAAGAAGAAAAAAAACACAGATAAGTCGCAGTGGACTATAAGTCGCATTTTGACGAGAAATTTATTTGACAAAATCTGAGACCAAGAACTAATAAATTCCACAACCTCATATGACACAATCCTAGCAGACTGTTTATCTCATAATTTCACAGTAATTCTTTCTCAAACTTATTTATTTATTCCTTTCATGAAGCATCATTGGCCAACTAATACTCTGTTTTCATCCTGTATTTGTAGAAACAGTTGTCATTTTTATTGCATTTCTGAATTTCTATGAAATCATTGGAAAATAGAATATTATGTTGTTAGCCTTCAAGATCTTATTGTAAAAAAAAGTTTGCTGATTCTCTGAGTCACTTAACATACCTCATTCTTCAAATTTAGCCAGGAACATCATCTCTGTTCCTCACAAATGAACATAACAGGAGGGTTAACAATGTATTTATTTCAGTTTAGTTCTAATATAAGTCGCTGCGGAGTATAAGTCGCACCCCGTGCCAAACTACGAAAAAAAGGGCGACTTATAGTCCGGAAAATACGGTAATCTAAAAGTTAAATTTTGAGTATTTTTTTTAATTGAAATTGTTGTGAATCAGTAGCAGACTAAAAATGCAGTTTGAAAAACAGCTTATTTATGAATAAAAGGTTTGCTAGGAGGACAACAGGCTCCATTGTGACACATCCACATCCAGACAAATGGATCCACGTTTTCCTCGTCTGAGCTGGAATCTGGATCAAAAGTGTACGACTGGATAGCTCCGATATTGCTCACCATTTTTGGTTGGGTTGAGGGGCTTTAAGCTTGCAGTTGAATGTGTAAACAGAGGGACAACGGGAAGTGGGGGCGGTCCCGCTCACAACTAGGATGCAAATATTAAGGAACTCCTGCCGCTTTGCATAAACTATGTCCTAGAAAACGACTATGGCTAAAAATGGCACAATCATAATTCAAAGATAACTGGGAACGATTTGAAAATGGATCAAAAGATGATCGGAGTGGTTAGAGCAAAAGTGCAGTCATTAGGGATTTTCATGGACCCGAACTGTAAGTTGGCCTTTGTTTGGAAATTTCCACTTGCAGCCATGTGGAGTTGTGGGTTTTGGAGGAAGTAAAGGGAAAAGGACAAAGAACACAACAAGCAGAGGGTAAAGCTGCACACACCAGGCTTTAGCAAAGACTCTCAGCGTTTTCTGGAATCTCCTAAGCGAGCCAATCAGTGAGAGGTCAGAGATCAATAAGCCTCAGCACTGACAGAGCAGTTCAGTTAGAGACTCATAGTTCTGAATTCTCCATTTACTGTTTGAATTTGTCTACAATTTAAAAAAAAAAAGATCATAAACCTTTTATTTATCCAGGAACAGTCCCAGTAAGATCACCAGCCCCTCTTTATTTAGGTCCGGGCCAAATAGAACTGATCAATGCAAAGCCTCAACAAACAGCAGTACAATGCAAAACCATCGACAAGGTCAAACTCTCTGATACGGACCAGATTTTTAACTTTCCAATCCCACCGTTAAGAATTCCAGGTTGTGGGGGCAGAGAACTGACATGAATCCTGTCCAGCTACAGTGGGAATGCTTGGGACAGCCAATAACAGCGAAGATAATAAAGTGCAATAGATGAATAAAGGGTAAATAAAGAGTACTCCAGCGTTCCAGTGACCACTTTCAGGAAAAATCCATGTACTCTAGCAAAACCACACCTTTCAGGCCCCTGCGTTCCAAACTCATGCACTCATGGGCGGCTACGCCATGTTTTAAAACTGTTTTCGGGCTCCACATAAAAACACGTTGGCAGTTAAACCAGGTCGAGCTTTGACCAATCGCGTCGTATGGGAAGCATCCTTTTCATTAGCGGAAGTGCCAACCGTTGTAAAATTCATCACGAAGGAGAAATCGCAAAATTTGCGTTTTGTTGCCGGGCGGAAATACGACACCAAGTCTTCCATGTATCGGAATGGATCTATGAAATATAAAGCCTGGTGTAAGAGTTGCGGGATTTGCACCACTTTGACGATTTACACCAAACACATCGGGTTGCAACAATGCAATGCTAAATGTGCGTTAAGTGCTTCCCTCGACGCTCATCACATGCCCGGACTGAACGAAGCTTTACAGTTTATGACTTGAGACTTGAGCTGTTTTAAAGTTAAACCCAAAGATTAGAGCCAGAATTCTTTCCTCAAAGATGAGGAACAATTTAAAATCGTTCTGATCTACATTGCTCATTTTAAGTTAATTTTTAAAATAAAATGTAAAAACAGATCAAAAAGTAAATTATAATTCAGTGCAAATAATCTATAAGGCTATAAAAACTTCTTCCACAGAGCATACGAAAACTGTATGTTATAAAATAAAAAAAAATGTAAATTGTGGAAACAATTTATCCTATCCTTGTGTCTATTTGAGAAAATGTTTTTTTATGCATTAAAATGTATTTTTTGGAAAAAATTGGGGGTGGGAATTGAGATTTTTCTTCTACCCGCATTTTTTGAGCATTTTATCACTTTCTGTTTATCATGTTTATCCTGATTTTAAACCATTTTATTTTGTTTGAAAATAGCAGAAAATCAAATCAAAGTCAAACTAAGTGATAAAGGAAACCTCACAGACAGAAGTCGTACATGAAATAGTCTTAAGAGTTAAAGGATGTTGTTGATGTTCCATGCACTCATTTTGTAAAAAAAAAAAAAAAACTTTATCAAAAACTTTATCCTCAACAAGGTGATGTCTCAAAGCTGCTTGTAGTTAAGTTAGTCAGAAACTGGATCGAAAAGGAAGGACGTTTGCACACTTCCTTAAAGGTTTACAACACACCTTAGAAACATCTAAGACGCCTTTTTCATTGTCATGTTTTAGAGAGAACTAACTGAGAAGTTTACATTTGTGGTAAATTGAGATGCAGAGGATTCATATGTAAAGGAATTCAAAGGAAGTGTTTGAGAAAAGCGTCGGATAGAAACTCCTGATGCCTTAATAAACACAGCGGTACATTCATTTGGCAGAGCTCAGCTCCTGGTAGTTCAAGGGTCTCCAAACCTGAGGCCCCGGAGCCACATGTGGCTCTTTGGCTTCGAACAAAAATGTGAACCGATTGAATAATTGTTAGTGAGTAAAAATCAATTGTCTTTTTTTTTTTTTTTTAACCACTACTGACATTTCAATAAATCAAGAAGTAATGAGAGCTTTGAGTTAACTGAACAAAATGATGGTTAAAGCTTTGATTCATTGTCAGAGTAGTTTATTGTTAATAAGAATACGTTTAAACTCATATTCTCATCTTATGTCTAGTTACTGTTCTGTTGAAGTTTAATTGCAAATAATTGAACTCAGGATCTTCTTTGGGTGTATTTTATTTTGAAAGGAACTTGTAAGGTAAAAGGAGTCAAAGTTGTTTTCTATGCAAATATAAAACTTTGCTATAATTCAATTATTGTAAATGTTTTTGAGCTAGGTTTTATAAGCGAGTGGCGTAATTTTCCCTAAAAATTTAACTAAAGTTTTTCTAAATAGTGAAGTGGGACTTTGCTGCTCTCGCCAGGTTTTGTCCAGGAAGAAGCTGGACCGACATGAACAATTATTTCTCACTGGATACTAAAAAGCTGGGTTTGATCTGTTTTCTCCTGTTGATTTACCAAGAAAGCACAGAATCAAAATGCAGCAGAGAAACGGCTCCGTCCCTGTTTAGAGGAGTTTTCGGTTGAATTTTTCCGCTTGCCGTTCAGAGCTGTTATCGTTTTGACCTTCGACCTTTAAATCCACAGTTACGTTTTTTTTTTCCTGCTTGGACTTTGCATGTTCTTGTTGCTGCAGCTCGGCTGTCCTTCATTAAAAGACTCGCACTAACGTTTAACCGGTTTCTGTTGAGCTTTGAGCGGCGTTAAAGAGAATCGTGGACTTTGGCTTCATGCATGTTACTAAACTATATTGGATTCGCTTTGATTATTTTTGCTATTTCTTTTACTCTTTTTCTTTTTTTTTATCAAATATTTTTTGTCCATGTCTAAAAATGGCTTCATAAAAAATTCCTCCCTATTTCCAACTTCTCTTCTCTTCCTTCAATAAATGTTTTTGCAAGATGCCTGCTTATCACACATCTTTATGCCCATGATGCAACAGTCCCAACACGCCTGTCTGCAAGATAAGACTGTTGGCATTACAACAGACTAGACAAACATGCCGTCATGTGACGGCCGTGTATTTCTATATTTTATCAGGACGCAGTTTGAAGGGGAAACACGGCTGAGGCAGGGCAGATAAGGCAGCAAACCACAGTTACCGTCCCTCTTCCGCTGTTTTTACCTAATGACAGCAAAATCCCCACGAATGAAGTTGTTCTAAAATTTCCCATCATGCAATGGTTCTTGTTAACCTTTAAAACCATAGAAAACTATAAAAGGAAGCATTATTGAATGGATTTTATTTATATTTAACATGATTCCAAAAAAAAAATACAGATTTCATGTCATATTTGCCGTTTGAAAATAAATGTAATTTGGGTTGAAAACCTGTTTTTGAAATGGAACTTTCATTAAAAATCATGAATTCTTACATTGAAAAATGACAGAAAACCATTTCTTTTGCCTGAATAAATAAAGATATAACTTGATTAATCAGTATAATCAATCAAAACATTTTTTAGTGATTGATTTTATTTGATACACTTTATTGAACTCAACTCTAGTATCTACTAACTATAGTTTTCCCAAAACATTTAATGAAAATCCTGCAGGATTTCCTACAGGCGGTTTAGAGACCTGGCCGCTTCAACATGTGCGGCATCCGTAGACGCCCACCCTTTGCTCCACTGACACACTTTGCCTTGCAGCCTCCCGTTTTCTGTTTCCCGTTTTCGAGCTTTCGGCCTCCTGAACATCTCCCACGCCAGCGTGGCATTTCTAGCTCCTCTGAGGCAAAAGCTGCCTTTGACGAGGCCTGAAAGAGTCAACCTGAGCTCTTCTCCATGCTGCCTCCCTGGGGTGCACTATATTTTAGGCTGCCCTGCGACGCAAGCAAAGACAAGTATGTCAGCTGATGAGCACAGATCGATATGAGAGCTGTCTTTGAAAGGGACAAAATGGAGCAGGCAGATGCAAAAGAAGAGTGGGAGTAAAAAAAAAAAAAGAAGCCTCAGTTTAATTTGCTTGGTCTAAAAATGTAATGCTCATCAGGGATGTGAAGGTGGAAGGACGTCAGCGCCACCCGTCAGGAGGTGTAAGTGCCAAAGAGATGGTGATTGGGCTGGAGGGCGTGGAGCTCGGAGCAGATGGAAAGGTGAGAAGAAAGTCAAAATGTGCATGTGCCGTTGATTTTAAAGTGGATGACATGAATACAAAGACAAAACAAAGGAAAGCAGCAAAAATAATTGGTGTCTGGCAGCAAAGACACCATGTGACTCTCCACCAGCATCCATTCAGCTCAGGTCCCTGAACACGCTGCGATAGACGAGAACATTTAGTTTCTATGACAGTGTTTCCTCTTCAAATGGCTGTAAATTTAGTCTTTTTACTTATTTTTACAATTTGTAAAAGAAAAGTCATCCAAACCTCCAACAGTGCATTTTTTCTACTTCTCAGTTATGTTTTATTTTTTTATTTATTCCTCATAACAATAATAGTTTCTTTCCCTTTTTTGGTTTTTCCTTTTAAAAACATTTTGACTTTTCTACTACCAGAAGCCAAAACGGCCCAGAATTTAACCAATTAATCCTTGATGACATCTGGCTCCAACATGGCGGCGTCCGTATCAGGAAAAAATGGCAACTGAGTTGATGGTTATGGGGGACTGTCACTCAGTTCTCGTATACGGTCGATCCTGTAACCAATAAACGCAATGCTATTAGAAACGATGCTTAGGTCAGGCAAAGAATTATAATCGAGTAAGATTAAAAGCTGCAAAAAAACCCTGCAAACATAAAACCGAATCAGAACATTTCTTTATCTTCAGATGGGGAATTTTAAGGAATTCAATCCTTAAAGATTAAAAGACTTTTTTTTTTGTTTTTTGTTTTTTTGTTTGCAATCTTTGAAAGAATTTCACTGATGGTAAAAGAAAAAAAAGAGGTTTTTGATATTATAGATGAGTACTACTACTATGAGTTCTATGCATTAAAACTAGTCTGAATACGACAATATCTACAGAGAGTAATTATACATTAAGTTTACTCAGTTACAAAAGTATTTGTAACCGAATAGATGTCACTGCCACCTTTGGCTAAAAATTAAGCAATAAATTGTGTTGTTGGATGTCGTTTGCATCCATATTTGTGACTAATGTGGGTTTGTAGTTTCAGGGGCAGGAATTCCAGTTACCACAATACTTTAATCTTTGATGCAATTAATGCACAAACTTTCCAAACTGTTAAATACTAGAAAATAAGAACAATTTCAATGCGTTTTTTTATTTTATTTTTATTTATCTATTGATTTATTTATGTCTAGTGTTTGTGAGACAAGCTACAGAGTATTAATTAATAAAAGAAACTGTCACGTGGTCAGTTAATTAAACCGATCATAAAATAGAAAAGCTTTTGGCTAAAATAAAATCTGGTTTCATCCTTTTGGGCCTGGACTAAACTGAAAGTGCTGGTGTTTTTGCAGACTGTGTCTTACACGCAGCTCCTGTACCCGACTAATGGGCTGGGCGGTCGGAGAAACACCATCGACTCCACCTCCTCCTTCGCTCAGTCGCGTAACGCCAGCCATCGCAGCCTCAGTCTGGGCAGAGCCAACAGCAACCAGAGCAGCTTAGACGCAGGTGGGCGGGCTGATAACACCTGGAAAGAACCCCCCCCAAAACAAAAAACTGCCGTTGAAGCCGATGCGTTTCTGCTTTTGCAGGGAATGACTTTGTCGAAATCCGAGAATACGATCCAAACCTGCTGGATGATCCTCAGTGGCCTTGTGGGAAACACAAGCGAGTCCTCATCTTCCCGTCTTACATGGTGAGAATCTGACATCCACCTACTGGTTTGTTGTAGAGATGAAAACTTTCTCTAAATGAGTTTATTTCAATGTATCTTAACAATTGGTCATCCGTTTTTTTAGTTAGGACTGATTTTTCAGCACATGGGGAAGACCTCCTTGCAGTTTGTTCACTGAAAGAGAGTCAGGAGGATGTCATAAACCACATTGAATCAAAAAGGTCATTTTTCTGGAATCTTCTCCAAGCATCTGGCCTTACTTTAAGTAGTAGATTAAAGCAATAAGGATTATGATTTTGCTCAGTTATTTTTTGATTTTTATTTTATTTTACCAGGAAATTCCATTGAGACTACATCTCTTTTTCAAGGGAGACCTGGGCCAAAGGGCATCAATACAAAATAAAATACAGTTAAAACAACTGAAATAGAAATACATTACAAAATACAAATGCAATAACAATTGAAATGGACAGTAGGACAATGACTAATAGGTTAATTAAAAGTGGTAGAGATAGTTATGTGATATATTTAATATTTAAACATACATAACAAAACCTAATTGATTAAAACAATTTAAAAACCATTATTTGTTCTGATCATTAGCATTTTTTCTTCAAAGCCACATTGAAAGAGAATTCATGTTGGTTGATCATAGTGACTGGAGTCACTGCTAAATTATTGAATCATTTCCATCAAGTTTCATTTTTATTGTTTTTCACATTTTAGTTTCTGGTTATTTTCATTTTAACAGTTTTATAATGATCAAATGTAGACCTACCATTTAAAACACATAAGGGGTAAAATTCAGTCATTATTTATAATCAGTACTGAGCTCTTTAGTTCCTGTGTAAATGATGGTAATTTACTCTTTTTGTTTTAAACATGTCTTACCCATCCACTGACAATTGTGTTTTTAGCATTTTTTTTTTATGTTTTTGTGGCATTTTTCTGATGATCAGGAAAATTAAGCTCAAAATTGCATTTCTCAGTATTTCTTTATTCAGGTTGTGTGGAATCGAGACCAAACAACAAAAAAAGCAGTTTAAAAAAGATTGTATTTGTTAGAAAATATGCAGCTTTCCTCTTTGAATTATGTTTATCGTTCTTTTTTAAATTCTGTCATAACCAACCAATATGGGTCAGAAGCTCCCTGCTTGAACGCCACACATGTTCTGACTAAAAATGGTATCATCCTAATGTAAAGACCACTGGAGTGGCTTTTTATTGTAAAAGTCAAACCAAACATGGCAGAAAAAAGCTCCTTAAGCCCCTTTTAACCTTTATTATATCCATTGTTATTAAAAATATAAATATTAAGTGAAAAAATTGAAAAGTTTGAGCTACATAGCCAATGTTTGAGTGTAAAAAGTCAAATAATTAATCCTGACAGTTGGTTTAGTAAAATCACTACGCCACTACACATAAAACAAAAGCATAAGAGCTTTATTGATTATGATTATTATAATCAATTAAAATGTATTCTAATCAAGCCAGATTATCTAACTGGATTATAAGTGACCAACAGATTAAATCCAAAGGTTTTCAGCTCATCCCTGTTCTGGTCAAACAAACGGCAGCAGTGGACAGAAAAGTCGTCTAGATAGAAGAAGAGGAAGAAAGATTAGTTTAAGCAAAGAAACCCTCCTTCTCAGCGTGACGTTTAGCTCATAAACGCCGCGGTGGTCATCATATGAGCGTGCGCTGGGAGCGGGTCGATCTGTCTGCAGGAATTCATTTAGGAAGAAATGCCCTTGAAGTGTCAGAGGCAACAAGGCAGCGCAGTCAGGTGGAAGCCACCTAACCGTCCCGTGATGACAGCCGCCGTTTTGACGCTCACACTGGTTTTCTGTTCCAGACGACGGTCATCGAATACGTCAAACCGTTTGACCTCAAGAAGGACATGAATGAAACTTTCAAGGAGAAGTTTCCACACATCAGACTCACCCTCAGCAAGATACGCAGGTGAGGTGACAACTTTCTGAGAGAGGATTTTGACCTCAACAACCTCTAAAACCAATCCCCTTCTTTTATTTTTCATTTGTTTGTTCTGCAGTTTGAAAAGGGAGATAAGAAAGCTGGCTCAGGATGAATGCGGCTACGAGGAGCCAACTGTGGCCATGGCTTTTGTCTACTTTGAAAAGCTGGTTCTGCAGGGCAAACTGAACAAGCAGAACCGGAAGCTGTGCGCCGGCGCCTGCGTCCTTTTGGCGGCCAAGATCGGCGGGGATCTGAAAAAACAGGAAGTTAAGCTCCTTATTGATGTAAGTCTCATTCAAAGCTGGAAAAATGACACGTGGCAGTTTGCAGGTTTGGTTTGTGAGGAAAAAAATCCTGATGTTATGAAATGAAGTTCGGTTGAGCCTGCAGGTCATGCATCATCTGCAGAATTTACATTATTGCAGCTGAGTGTTGAAAGGACCAAGCAGTGAACTATTTTTGAGGCAGAAACTTGAGACTTTTGGCTTCCACGAAATGATTGAGGGTGGCTGACAGAATTTATTGAAAGATTTCACTTCAGAACAGAAGATCTGTGTTGTTTTGTTTGTTTTTCCACATTTTCTTTAAATTCCAAAACATTTTTTTCGAAGTTAAATTTTTCATTTTCAAATTTTCAATATTTCTTTTAATTTTACTCTCGGGTCTGTTTTCAAATATTCACTTTGTTCTTCTTAAATTTACAATCTGCTTTTTCATTCACTTAAAGATTATCCTGATTCAACCCCATAAAAAGCTTTTAATGCAACAAACACTGTTGTAAACTGATAAAGGATCAAGGGTTTTGACTTTTCTTTGTATAGAATGGAAACATTTTGCATTTTTTATATGAAAGTATATCCGATCATGACTTAAAGACTCCCTCTGATCATCTTTTGATCTATTTTCAAAGCGTTCGCAGTGGTCTTTTAATGAGGATTATGCTGTAATTTTAAATTCAGACTAAAATTTAAAATATATATATTTTCTAGGACATAGTCTCTAGGACAGTAGCTCATTAGAAATTTACCTCCGAGTTGTGGGCTGGACTGTTGTTGGAGCAACCCCGCCCCTCTTCCCCGCCCCACCGCTAAGCGCTCAAAGCAGGGACCTTATGGCCCCCGCCCAGTGTATTTTCTTGGTCACAAATATGATTTTTTTTGTCTGCTCCTGATTCACAATGATTTAAATAAAGAAATAATCAGAAATTTCATTTTACGCTTAATTTATTTAAATATATTTTATATAATATCACAGCATTACCTTATAATACATTTTAAAAAGATGAAAAAGAATGCTCAATCAATTATTGAAGATGAGGAAAATGAATGATTTTTAATTATACTTCACTTCCTCCAAAAATTCATTCATGATTTTTCCTAATGAAACATAAGTTGCACATATTTTTAACTTTTGATACTTGATCAATGTTTGAAGATTTTTGAATCAGTGTTATATTTATTCTACTGATTTGGTATTATTTTTTTTAATTACGTACGATTTTTGTTATGAATATAATCTGCACATATTTTAGATAACTGATCTGCAATTGCTATGTTTATTTTACATAATAATTAAGTAATTCATCTTTGGTATGTGATTTATTGATACGTCAGGATTCCTATTCTGTCTGATAAAAGTTATAAACCGGATAATGATAAATCATGTAATAAAATGGTTATGGTAGAACAGGGGTGGGATTATATAAGTTTGCTTCCTTCCACTCCCTTTTAAGCAGTCTTTAATTTTATGTCTAATTATCCTAAGTTTGATATTTTATTGTTTTTGTGTATTATTTTTACTTTATTGCTTGAAATAAAGCATTTCAAATCAAATGAAATCAAAAAGTTATGCGTGTCCTCCATCATCCAGAAAATGCCACAAGAACATGTTTAAAACAACAAACACGCCATTTTCAAGGGAGTGGGTCTTTAACGCCTTTTGTCCAAACTCCCACAGAAACTGGAGGAGAAGTTCCGAGTGAACCGCAGAGAGCTGATAGCCTTCGAGTTTCCCGTCTTGGTGGCCCTGGAGTTCAACCTGCACCTGCCAGAGCATGAAGTCATGCCTCATTACAGACGCCTGCTGCAGGCCTCTTAGCGAAGGTGTCCCGTCAGGAGGACGGTCTCCGCCTTCTCCTGATACCTGCCGTCACTACAAACACCTTACAAAGGAACTTTGACCTTTTATCGGACTTCCAAAAGCTGTCTAAGAAAAAAATATTTTTTACTGGTTTGCATGTCTCTACTTTCTTTATCTTTCCTTCTTTTTCTCCTTGTGTTGATTAAGGAATCGTTTTTTCTTTTAAGCTTTTTTTCCATTTTGGTTTTAAGTAAATCTTGTAAACTTTGATATTATTGGTTCTTAACCTGCTTTTAACAAAAACCCAGTAAGCGGCTGGTTTTTGGCTGGACTGTTATTCATCTGAGTCCTAAAAAGTGCACTTTCTCCAAAAATGGGAGGGCAGATTTTTTTGTGTTTTTAACCTAAAAAAAAAGAATCTGTAATGTGCCAGATGAACCTGTTTGGGTGGACCTTTGACCTTGCTGCTTGGCTGTGGCCTCCTGTTGTCACTGAACTGTTCTGTTCCTTCCTTCTGCCTCTTAAATTTGTCTTCTGGACTCTCTGAGACCAGATCAGCTCGTTGAATTCCTTGTGCTCTACGTTAGAGTGTATATTCGGCACATTTGTGGTGCTTCAACGCAGCTTTTTTCCTGCATTTCAGGAGGCCAGCAAGCAGTGATCAGCGGCTGCGATTGGTTATTTTCCAGGTGGATCGTCTCTGCCTCTATCGTCTGTGTTCTCTCTGCTGTAGTGCCGTAGTGCAAGGCACTACGAGACGGGCTGCTGCCACTGACTGCTGACTTCTGTGAGAAGGAAAAAGCCTCCAAAAAAAGGGCCTAAAATAAGGGGATCAGCTCTGGATCAAATTTTCAACTTGAAATTGTTTTAGTCTTTAAGAAAAAAAAACGGAATTGATATAAAAATCGTTTTTATTGGCATTTACTGAAATTTTTTATAGACTTTCATTTTTTCATACTCCAGATTATGACTGTATCTTTTGAATCAGACGTGTGCTATACATCCTGCTATATGATGCAAAAGCATGAAGTGCATTGATGTAAACTAAGAAAAAAAACCTCTCTGTTTGCGAGCCCAAAGACTTTGCTGTAAGATGCACTCCAAGTTCTCTCTGAAGATTCATGGGGGAATCCCTGTGTGTTTGTAAATAAAACGCTTCGCTTGTTCAATCAAAAACTGATTTTTTTTTCTTTTTTTTTTAAAGTTTTCAGCAGCCGTTTATCCATCTTTATGTATAAAAATACAAACATTTCTGGGGTTTTATCATATTTTTTATAATAGTTGGATAGTTGGGCCTCAAATCCAAAGATTATGAGATACTGGATATAAAAGAAAAAATAAAGAACTTTTTTTTAAATCTTTTTTTATAAATTAACAATTTCACAAGTTCATAATCAAAATCAGAAAAAGAAGTAACCACCGTAAGGATAGAGAAGTGAAAATGAGAAAAAGTTATAAAGCGCCTCTAAAGATTAGCACACATATTTAAAAGTTCATCTGAAAGTATAATTAAGTTGTACTTTTCTCGTTGAGCAGGAAATCCATTTTTCTTTTTAAATCAAAGTCCTGTTCTCTCACAGCATAATAGGCTGCTGCCAAAACAGTTCATGTTGGAGCTTGAAGCTTGCAACGGTTGACAGAAGCGACTTCTATGGACAAAACCGGGGGGAAAAAATGAAAAGTGATAAATCGATGTTAAATATGTACATGTAATCAGTGGGAACATCTGCAGCGATGCATGCTGCAAAGAACAGAGCAGTGATGAAGCAGTGAACTCGCTTTCTGAACTTTAAACTTCTTTTTCTGCGGCTCCAAAGAAACCTGAGTGCCTCCCCTTTTAGACACTTATTTGCTGCAGAAATCTGCTGTGTTTACATCACTGTTTACCGAGACAAAGTTCTGCGCTTTTATGGAATTTCAGTTTAACCTCAACTTGCTGTACAGTTCAACCCAAGCAGTAAAGCACTGAAATCAGTCATCTTCATGCTGCTTTTCTCATTTTAACATACGACACAAAGTGCTGCACATGCCAAGCATGTGGAAATACACACATTATGAAAATAAATCATTATAAATGAAAAAGTAAAGTAAAAAAATATAAACTGTTATCTGTTTTTCATTGAAATTATCACAAAGCAAGGATAGACTGATGGGGGAAATTAAAGGTAGATAAATAAAAATGTAAAAGAAACTGTAAAAAATGAGGACAAACATATATACAGTAAAGACCAAAAGTTTGGACACACTTTCTCATTCATTCCGATTTTAAAATCGCTGCATTGGCTCCCTGTGAGCTTCAGGATTGATTTTAAAGTTCTTTTATTGGTTTAACCCCACTAGACAGTGCTCTGAACCTTTTTTCTTCAATGATTTGGGATCTTCACTGGTGTCCATGGATTACATGAAATCTTTCCACCTTTACCCACCTTTGTCATGGTAGGAATAACACATCAATGTAAGGGGGGGGTCATCTAACGGCTGGGTGGCTTGGTTGGTAAGGTAAAGGGCTACAACGCAGGAATCCAGGGTTCAATTCCCGGAGGGGAATAAGCAATGGTACTGGGGGCAAATACCATATCAATGGCAAGCAATTCACCCAGTGAGGGTTCTTAGGCAAGACCCTTAACGCTACTGCCTCCCGGGCGCGGCTTGTCTGCAGCTCACCGCTCCCCCAGGGGATGGGTCAAATGCGGAGAACAAATTTCACACACCTAGGTGTGTGACAGAAAGTAGCACTTTCACTTTCATCTAAGACAGCACAAGGGTTAAGTTAGCTGCATCTTTTCAATCACTTTTAGAAAGAATTAAGATTCTTTTGTTAGTTCTTACGCTGGAGGCAAGTAAGAAAAAAAACTGAATACACAGATGGATGTCTATTTTCAGGATTTTTTTTTTTTTTTCATTTTTAACATTTAATTACAAATGAATCAAAATCTTTTTGGCTTGAAAAATTGGGTCAAATAGTGTGAATGAAATGAATGAAGTGGTTTGGATGTGATACTCAGCTCCCAGAGAAACTATCTTTGTTCTTTAAAAAAAAGTTTACATTAACGTAAAACGATTGTTGATTATTATTTTTCTTTAGGCTGTGGTGCTAAACCACCCTTCCAACTTCTACTATATTTTTTAAACCTTTTGATGAAATCCACAAAACAAATTTAATGTTTTTCTTATGAGATATAGATAGCACAAGTTATGATTCTGTAAGTATTTGCTCACAACAATATAAAAATACTAACATTGTAAGTTTTTAGCACCTTATTTACCCACTATCTCAAATTTGAGCCCCACATTTTCAGGGTAGAAAACATGTCCAAGTTCTGTTTAATGGGTTTTAAAAGAAAGTTTGGTAATGAAATAAGAGTTTCAGAAAAGCACATATCTAAGTCATAATATCCCCGATATCCAATTCCCCCGAGCGCAGCTAGCCTGCAGCTCACCGCTCCCCTCATTGTGAGATAAAGAAAGTATCAATTAATTTATTATTGTTATTATGAATGGTTGTAAGGGTTAAAAGATTTTTACTGTCAGCATGAATAGCTCTTGTCAAACTTCCAAATTAGCAATCGTCTATATCAAAATAGTCTAAAGCTCAGGTTTTTCCCCAGTGAAAGCCAGCCCTTGAAGCCAGACAATCGGTTTGCCATGTAGTTTGCATGTCTGCTTGATTCAGAAATGGATGGTCTGAATTTGCCAGCATCCACCAGTTCCAGGAGATGCTGCTGAAAGTGAATTCTTCTGTTTCTCTGATGCAATCCGACAGATCGATTTCTCAGCAAGGGGGCGGGGCGGGGCGGGGCTGTCGCCTGCCTGACATATCCAACATCAACAAGGCCAGCGTGCACAGCGGTCCCGCGCTGCCATCAAAACAGACCAGCCTGGCCCGCGTGTGGCCACATGGCTTAGTCCCCCCATTCAAGGCCTAATTCCCCCCACAGCTTTTCTAATAAAGGGATCCATTGACAGCCCTTCCTGAGTCCCGCTCACACATAAGTGACCCTCATTGTGAAAAAACTATGTGTTGCTCCGTTTGGGGCATGCTTCTCTTTAAAACAACAACATTTGGCTGAAACGGCATTCTGCACCTTTCCTGTTGGAGTACAGTGACTCAGGTGTTTGGTGTTGTTGACACTCTTTAAACAGGGAAGTGAAAACCATTTCAACCAAAACGTGTTTGATTTCCTTCAAAATGACCTAAGAGCTTCCCAGTTGCTTAGTGACTGAAGTGAGTGTGAACAAGTTCCCACCTGTCGGGTCTCTTTTGTATCCTTTTTCAATGCACTTTGTCACATTTTTAGCTTCCTTGAAAGATCGTGTAAAGTTCTATGTCGATGACATCCAACTAAGTTACTATTTCAATAGCTCTTAAGCTACGCTGACACCGCCCTCTGAAACTCACGTTTAACCCTTGTACCATCTTAGATGACCCCACCCATCCATTGACGTGTTCTACCATGACAAAGGTGGATAAAGGTGGAAAGATTTCATGTATGGTAATCCATGGACACCAGTGTAGGGTTACCCCTTGGTTTTCATAAATTGGCTGTGTCCTTCTATATAGCTACATATGAAATTCCATTTGATTTATTGTCATATTTGTTCTGTATTACTTCCACTTTTTTTTACCAGAACTTTTTATTACTGTAAACATATACAGGATGTAACCCTTGTGCTATCCCAGGCACTAGCATTGGGAGTTGGGTCATCGAGACCCACTAGACAGTGCTCTGAACCTTTTTTCTTAAATTATTTGTGATCCTCACTGGTGTCCATGGATTACATGAAATCTTTCCACCTTTATCCACCTTTGTCATGGTAGGGAGAACACATCAATGTAAGGATGGGGTCATCTAAGATAGCACAAGGGTTAAATTGGATTATTCTTGATTTTTCGATCCATTTTAGCCTCCGAAATTTAAGGTTGTTTGAGAAATTAGTGTCTTCAGGTTGTCAACCTTAAAAAATTGGGATAAAAGCTGTTTTTATCTCTGGAGAGAAAAGCTCAAAATTCTAGGCATTTTATTACTTTCATGTCAATATTTAATCCATCCTTGCTTTCAGTACTGCACCAAAACTGTAGGACCCCCCCCCCCCCCCCGATAAACATGCATCATTCCTGTAACCCTTGTGCTATCCTAGGCACTTAAACATTGAGAGTTGGGTCATCTAGACCCACTAGACAGTGCTCTGAACCTTTTTGTCTTCAATGATTTGTGATCTTCACTGGTGTCCATGGGTCCATGGATTACATGAAATCTTTCCACCTTTATCCACCTTTGTCATGGTAGGGAGAACACGTCAATGTAAGGGTGGGGTCATCTAAGATAGCACAAGGGTTAACCCTTGATCCAACTTGTAAAGAGATACACAGCTACTACACTTGTCAGTAGTTGTGTGGACACCGTGTGATGGTGTGTGTTTACATCTGTGTGCGCACCAATGCATGTAATTTATGACACTTATCCCGTGAGTTTCTGTCTTCCCACCTCTTGTCCTGTCTGACTGGCTAAATCCCAATCAATAAAGTTCAATTACAAAAGGGGTTTATATTACAACACTTGAACAAAAGCTAAACATGTCAATAAACAAAAGGGAGCCCAGCTACAGTCTTTGTGTTCTTTTGCTGGACAAGACAAAAAAAAAAACTTCAGACCTAAGGTTTTAAAATCTAAGAGGTCTTGTTCTTTCAGGCAGAATCTCTACTTCAATTATTTCACTTTTGTTTCTTTCAGAAACTGATTTCCTCACTAAACTGGTCTCCAAAACTGTAGTTGAGGCTTAACCCTTGTGCTATCCTATGGGGTCAAGATGACCATTGACGTGTTCTTCCTACCATGACGAAGGTGGATAAAGGGGAAGAGGATTTCATGTAATCCATGGACACCAGTGAGGATCACAAATCATCGAAGAAAAAAAGTCTGTCTAGTGGGGTCTAGATGACCCACTCCCAATGTCAAAGTGCCTAGGATAGCACAAGGGTTAATGACAGGAAAAACAAACATCTTGGTTCTTGTCAAACAGTCAAACCAAAGTTTGCTTGAGCGGCTTTCTGCTGGAACGGTTTGCTTATCGGACGAAAGCTCTGCAGGTGGATTTGAAAATCTGACCCTCCTCTCATGTTTGTTGAGGCCACTTAATCTCCTTTTTTTCCAGCCCAAGAGTTCATTCGAATCCGCTGTAACAGAAAACCGGTGACGCAAAAACAGAACATGAAACACGTCTTCAAATGATTTATTGATAGATCGGAGACAAGGAAACCAAGATGCTTTTGATTCACGCTGTGGAAAACCATTAGTACAGGTCAAAAGTTATTAGGAGATCGTATTGGGTAGAGATTCAACAAAACCCTTGTAATGCACTTTTTAAGAGACTTCTGGAAGGCAAATGAAGTTAAAACAGTCAACAAATCAGTTTTTAAGCTGCGCCAACCTATAAGTTACAGAATTGTATTGTTTTTTGTAATCAAAAATCAGACATTAACTGTGAACCTCAATCCTTAAAGTTCATTCTTAACAAAATCAGTCTGAATACCAGTCTGTGACAGTTTTACATACATTTGTTTTACTAAAATTGGTTCGATAGGTGGTGTAAAACGGATAACAAATCTTTTATATAATCACAGAAACAGTTATAGAAGCGAGATGCGTTACGGCCCCCCCATTACCCCCTTTTTACCTGCCCTTGCTTGCCGAGTGGCTGCACCAGGCCTTTCACTGTCTCCATTTGCTCGTCTGAGCTCCACGAAACAAATTCACCCTTTTTTTTTCAAAACGACTACTTTTCTTTTGGCTTTATCTCCATAGCGAAGTCTCCATCTCCATGTGAAGTTTTGGCCGCGTTGGGGTGAGGAACAGGTCTATGTCATTTTTAGAAGAATTGGAAAAAGTACGTTTTGGGGTTTCCTTGGCAACAGAGGTTTTTTAGTTAACCACGCCCATATTCCTGACAGAGTCAGATCATATGTTATATCGAATCATTCAGCTTGAGCCAACGATTCAAATCTCAAAATTTCACAGTATTCCAGTAAAAAATGTGCGAGCAACAAGGGAATGCCACCTTTAACCCTTGTGCTATCCAAGACATTGGGAGTTGGGTCATCTAGACCCACTAGACAGTGCTCTGAACCTTTTTTCTTCAATGATTTGTGATCTTCTCTGGTGTCCATGGATTACATGAAATCTTTCCACCTTTATCCACCGTTGTCATGGTAGGGAGAACACGTCAAAGTAAGGGTGGGGTCATCCAAGATAGCAAAAGGGTTAAGAGCTCGCCACGCTAATGCCGTTCAAAATCAAAAAACTTTTAATTCCAACGTTTCTGTCCAAGCAGCTCCCAATGATGAGTTTAGGAGGCAATACATGGAAAATTTTTCTTTTTCTTTTAATTCAAGATGGCGGCCCCGTCCTGAGGCCAAAGGTCAACTAAACATTGGTTGTAGCTGTGTAGACCTTCCTGTAGCCATCCCAGAACAATTTCAAAACGTTCTTTGGATGCCCCCATTGTCACGTCTGATGGTGGATTTTGAAATGTTTTTGTTTGGCTCCATGACCTCATTCATTTTTTTTATGGTTTCTCCCACTGTGCTATCATCTATTTTTATGCACCAAATTCATTTTCAGCGGGTACTAGATGAGCGCCAATGTTTCAGAGCGTTGAGCTGAATTGCAAAAACAATGTGGTTGTTGTAGTCCAGGACTGGTAAAGTCGTACTTTTATGAATACTTCACATAAAAAGCCTCACACGTCTGCTGTATTATTTTGGTATCCTTCTGCTCTTTCGTGTTTTCCACATCTCACTGAACTAGAATATCCCTGCTGTTCAGGATGTCTGTGCCTTCACAAAAGGTGGAGGGGAGGTCAGACTCTAGACGGGGGGGGGGGGCTTGCACATCTTACATAATAGTACTTTAGGAACCTGTCTGTTCTGCCCCATAAACGGCACCTGCAGTGGAAATTAATATTTTAATCTGTGGGCTGCACTCAAAGGCCGGTTCCTGCTCTCTCAGGGCAGCGGATAAATAAGTCATGAGCAGCAGTTTTGTGTGACAACAGAGCCGCGCCGGCAGCCACAACAACACGCTGACAGGAAGTGGAGCGACCACGTCTTGGCAGGAACTTTCAAATGGGATACGACTGACGAGTGGCCTCTGGAGACACGCCAGCACACAGAGGCAGGCTGCATCCCTGCTATTCATGAAATCACAATAACCAGGTCACGACTGCATGACTGAGAGAGGGGGGGCTTTAAAGAAAGCGCAGATGACCACTGGAGTCAAGACGCCACACTGTGGTGGCTCTGAGCACGAGCAGCTTTGGCACAACAGAGTGACAAAAACATTCTTTGTTTGCTTTTTGAATCTTTTTTATTGTGTTAAAATTGTTAAAAACTAAATATTTGCTTCTGTTTTTTCCCACATCTGTATGTTTCTTTGATGTCAATGCACAGCACTGCAAGAAGCACAGTTTGTTTTGTTTTTTTACATCAAGTTTAAACTCTTCGTTTGTTAAATCCTTGAAGAATGCATCAAAAAAGAAACAGTTTATGTCTTAACCTAAAAGTACAAGTAAAGAGTAGATTTTAAGTCAGAGACCCGCATGGACATCAACTTATTTCCATCAATCACAGTTTGAGAGACGCTTTATGGGCGGAGCCACATTTATTTTCCAATTTGGCTCAAAGAAATTATTTAACAACAAAATGTTTAAGTCTAAAATAGAATAACTTAGAGGACTTCAGTATTATGAACTTAATTTGACAATATTGAACTAAAAACACGTATGTCTGAGGTTTCTTCTGTAAAGTTTCGTCTCTCCGGGTAAATTCAGTAACTAGAAAACTTGGTTTTTAACAAAACTCCTAACACACTAACAGTCCAGTCCTGCTGCAAACATGAGACGCTCCGGAATGAAACGAAGAAGAGTTAGATCCACAAAGCATGGATGCAAATACATTCCTGAATAACTTTTAAAAGGTTTCTTTTACATCTGTCATCTATTAGTAAAAGGAAAAGCATAAGCAGCTCTTGAATATAAAAAAAAGGGGTGTTTGAGGGCTCTGGGATGCTCCTTTGCTTGCAGCTGCATCTCGCTCAAACTGTTCTTTATATCAAAGTTATAACAAAAGGAAAGCTTTAGAAATTCAAATGTCTATGGTCGAAGCATATTTCTATAAAAACTGACCAGTTTTACCCTTTTCTCAGGCCCATAAGCTCCTTTCGGTTCAAACTTTTGGAAAGCGGATGCTGGATTGGGCGCGGGGGGGCGGGCGGGGGTCACACACTTCCCCGTCGACTCCCCACAGTTCCGCATGGCCCGGGCTTCAGGCGCTGAAGTCAAGCTTGTCCTGTAGTGTGAGGAAGAGGAGGGCTGCTGGGGGGTCTACAGTCTTTAGATTGGTTAGTGAGCAGAAAGACTTCCCTTCCCCGGATCCTGAGTTAGACGGTGTTTTGTAGTTGCGATGAAGATGATGATAAGGGAGTTTTCGGCAACCCACACAGTCCCTCTAAGACAGACAGTGAGTTCATGGTTTCTCCTGTTAACCAGCTGCTAGTAGTTGAGAAGGCGTTCTCTCTCGGTGCCGGCGTAGCGCTTGTTAGCGGCTAAAACCTTGGCTTTGTTCGGCGACGGACCTTCAGAAGAGAGGAAACAAAAACCAGATGAGCGGAAACGAGTTTTTGTTTGGCATTTCCAGCACTCATAACGGCAGACTGCGTACCTATATAGCTGAGTAAGACGGGGAGGAAGATGAGGCCGTGCGCCGCGCCCAGCAGCACGATAGCCAAGTACATCCTGAAGTAGAAGACCTGGAAGATCTGCGACTTGGAAAATGCCAAGACGACGATGCCTCCAAATTTAGTTAATGTGATTCCACTGAAAACCTAGGAACATGAGATTAAATTAGAAGGATTTTTTTTTTTTTTACAGAAAACAGAAGCAGTTTTGACAGAAAAAATTCTTAACTTGACTGCAGTAAAGAATTTCAGTACTTATTTTAAAATAATTTATTGGGCAGGAAACCACATGACGTCTATATTGGCATCAAAAGGTGAATTCTTGGAGGAATAGTGACAATAACATGATGGTTAAAGTTTTAGATGCAGTGGTCTCTTGCTATACTGCAGTTCACTCTTTGCATTCTTTCTGTTTTGTGGATATTTTTCAGAAAATTTGTTTCTTTTTTTTTCCTGCATCCTGATTGGCCGTTGACCTCTTGTTAGGACTTTAACGGAACTCACCGAGCTGCCCATGTGAGCCAGCGCCTCCTCCGCCCGCTCCACTCTGCTCCTCTTGGTGCTGATGGAAAAGGCCCGAACGATGTGACTGCAGAACTCCACGGAGATGCCGCAGCTCTGCAACACAAAGCAGGAGTCAACAAAACCAGAAAGAAAAGTTACATTTCGTCCCCCTGGTTACTAGAACAACAAGGACCTTCACAACATCACTGCATACACGTGATGTGACGTTAAAAGAAAGTCCCGAAAAGCGCTCAAAGGGTGTAGACAAACTGTACATTTAAAGCCAAAACATCCCATAAAATGAAGCTTTAGTCACATGGACCGGTATGGGAGGTTGACCCGTTGTAGTGAGGACCGGCTCCACCTTAAGGGAGGGGTGTGTCTTGCTGTTCATTCATGGTCATGTAAATGGAACATACCATTGTCATGCGTGTGCCGAGTGTATTATGACGTATTCGTATGGTTAATGTAAGTCGCTCGTACGGGTGATGCTGTCGTAAGGTGCCCCTTTACGGCACACTCTAGTCATTAATAAAGTGGGAATTCTGGTTACTTACTGCCAAATGCTGCACACAAAGTAACAAACTACTGTAATATAATTACATTCGTCAGTAACGGAGGAACGTAACGACATACAGTTCGAATTCAGAGAAATAATTTAATTACTGGACTATGAAAACCCTCGTTACTGCAGTACTTTGGTAAAAATGTCTCGGTTAAATGAAACAAAACAAAAGTAATAATAAGAACAAAGTTACTGTATGTGCAAGCCTGCATGCACAGATTTATTAATTCACTCTTACTTTATTTTCTCTCTAAGCTGCACAGCATAAAACATGAAAACATGACATTTTTTCTCCACATGTGACTTTGAGAAGTGGCATAGACCACATGTGTTGTAACGTCTGTAAACTCTACTAAAACCAGGTTGTGTCTTGAACCAGGTTCATTCTTTGCACAAGGTCATTGGTCTAAAAAGAAAGTTAAAAGAAATACAAGAGGATCTAGTTTGTGCTGTTATCCCCCTTGAGAAACTGAATATGAGAGGAAGAAATGTAAAGTAATGAGTAGTGAATTACTTTTTCAAATAGGTAATAAGTAGAATCATTTAATTACAATTCTAATCCAGTAACTAAGAAAGGTAATCAATTACTTTTTAGAGTAATTTACCCGAAACCTGAATGCCCATTTTTCACCTGCAGACAGCTCTTATCCACCTGTTAGGGCAGGTGTCACTTTAGTACTTTAAAAACTCCTTTTTAAAAGTGTTCAACATTGCTGACAGTTTAACAACCAATTTATGTAAATTTAAAGTGAACTAAAGGTAGTCTTAGAAAATCTCATTCATGGCGATCCCCGTCCACCCCGCCGTTTCCTTACCATCACCAAGTTCACCAGGGACACTGCGTTGAGGCTGATGTCCCAGAGCCACATGACCCCGAACATGTTCACCAGGATCATGGCGATCGTGATGCTGACCATCAGAGCGGACCACACCTCGAAGCCCAACAGCACCGTGGTCACCACGAATATGGCGGCCAGCGACACGCCGAGGTTCAGCGCCGTGTCGTAGGCGATGGTGAGGTACTGCTCGTAGAACACGTAGAAGACGCTGCAAAGGTAGAACGGGAATAAGAAAAACCGATTAGCCGCTTTGTGAGCAAAACCTGCTATGCCGACGGGGAATCCAACCAACCAACCAACCAACCAACCAACCAACCAACCAACCAACCAACCAACCAACCAAACTAACCTGTAGGCAAAAACCTTGTGGTTGATGGACTGACTGATGTTTTTTGCCAGGACTCGACCCATTTTCAGGGCATTGATGAAGTCTGGAGAGTCCTTCAGGATGGTGTGGTAGGTCATGAAGTACGTGGCTCCCACGCCGCCGTCGTTGGGTTTCAGGTCCACTGCTGTGGCATAAGCTGCGTGACCACTGCAGAGGCACGCATGAAAAACATTACAGCAAGAACCGGCGAGGATCACAGAACGCGTTTGTGTTTTCAGGGAGGATCGATTACCCTTTTCCACACTTGGGGTTTGGATTGTCAGACAAGAACATGGGTAAAAACCGCATGAACTCTTCTCCTACGGGCCTCTCCTTCCCAGCAGGAGTCATGGGTCGACAAGACACGCAGGACGGGTTTATCACTGGACAAATACAATGTATAGAAATAACATCAAATAGCAGGTTTAAGTTGACACTAAGAAAAAAACATTACTTGGTTGTTCTTTTTGCATTGTAACCCTTATCTGGTTTTCAGCTTCTATTTAGGGTTATTTATACTTAACCAGTCACAGTGCTGATCATTTAAACAGACTGTAACAAATAAAAATACCCAATAACAAAGACAAAAGCACTAATTGCTTCAATTAGAAGACATTACAGTATTTCAGGAATCATTACAAATCCCACATCGTCAAGTGTCGCTGCATTAGCCTGATCGGGGATTGACCTGCAGACCCGTAATAACCACGTCGTTCATCATGGAGTCTTGTTCCAAGTCGTCCAATCGTTTCTCAAGTATATCCATCCCCTTGTTTCTTCAGTTAGCTCAGAAACTAGTACATTAAGTCGCTTTTCGCACTAATAAAAAAATACATTCAGTTATAAGACCTGCAGAGCACTAGAAAGGTGCGACTGTTGCTGTTGACCTGCAACCGGAAACTCCAAAATGTGATTATTATATATCGTTATTCCTTGCTATTCTTGCACTGAAATGGTGATGCTTCAATTTCATTGTAAAACGGACAATGACAATAAAGCAAATCAAATCTAATCTATATAAAACTGCAGCAGTGAAATGGAAATGGTGTGTTAGTGTTTTGTTTTTTTGCCATTTGCTCAGGTACCGCAAGTCATTTTGTCATTTTAATATTGGTTACAAGTATCACACATCCCTAGTTAATATCTATCTATCTATCTATCTATCTATATCTCAATCTCTCTATCTATCTATATATATATAGATATATATAACCATGAACCAGAAAAGTAGAAGCGACATTCACCTGAGGCGTTGCAGAATTCTCCGGTTGAGTTGTAAAATCGGCAGCAGGTCGACTGCGGCTTGATCCAGTCAAAGTAGTCGTCCAGCCAGGAGGACGGCGTGTAGGCGATGGTTGTGCTAAGAGGCAGAATGAAAACATCCTTAACTTTAAACTCTGATTAGGGAAAAACAATGAGATCAGTTTCAAAGATAACTGCATTAAAAAGTCAATGAACAGAATCAGACAATATTAAAACGTCTGCCGATAATGTCATTGGGGTGGATCCGTTTTAACTATAGTCTTTAATACATCAGGAAGCGCCTGTGTTGTGATTATGTTGTAATAATTATCAGATTACATCCGAGTAAATTACCTGCTAAAGCCAGTTTTTTCCCCCATTATTCTAACATTATTCTAGCCAGAGCATAGAGGTTCAAACTGAAAGCCTGACACTTGCTCACATTTTGCGTTATTTATTTATTTTTTTTACAACAAGAGGTCTTCAACGTTAGAGAGCCGGAGAAACCTGAGGCAGCGGTGCACACAGACATTAAAAAACATCAACCTCATCCCCTCCAAACAGGATTATTTCCTCCAGTTGGTTCTGATTTGCGGGAAAACCCGGCCAGGATTTCACTGTTTGATGGAGCGGTAAAAAGCTCAGAAGGAAAGCCTTTGTTAGCTCTATAACAAAAGGCTCTACATTCAGCTGAGATGCAGTTGAACCCATAAGGAAGTTAACTTTAGTGACTTTGGAACTGTTCTGCTTCTGTGCTTTATTTAAATGTTGAGTCATTTTGGGTTTTACCCTCTTTTTAGGAACAGAAGTGGGTCACGCGGAGGGTTTTGTTTACTCTTTTTGTTTCTGCAGACAGAATTTCAAATCTCCTTTCTTGACTCACTAGTTGCTGATAAGAGAGGCGGTGTAGACTTGTTGGACCAGGGAGTTGTTGTTACATCCCACTCCTCCGCACACAGCGTCCTGGCCGTCCAGACTGGTATAATTCAGACCGTCCTCCACCACAAAGTACACGGGAGCTCCAGTGTGAAGATACTCGCTTAAGTTCTTGAAGTAGTCCAGAACATAGGAGTCCTAAATGAAGAGAAAACTGTCAGAACGAGCAGAGGGAACCGTGCTACAGTCACGATGATGCTGGATGTTGTAGGGTCATCTGAAGCTTTAGTCACAGGGCGTCGACCTGTACAGGTGCTGCTGGTTTTGGGGTTTTCCAGGTGTGTGGAGGGTCATTGAGAGGAGCGGCTGCATCTTACGGGGAGCACAGATATCTCTTGAGGCTCATATGGCCACCTCAAGGGACCTCATGAAAATGGGACGTACCATTATCATGCGTGTAGTGAGTGTATCTTAAAGTATTTGTAAGGCTAATCAAAGTCATGACATACAGGTGATGAAGTTCTTATGCCACACTCTAGTCCAGAGCTCACCAGCGCAGCTCCCACCGGCACATGGTCGCCCACGACGACCACTTAAAGCGCCTACAAGGCATGCTCTAAAAATATCACACATCACAATGGAATTCAATAGAATGCTTTTGAAAGTTTCATTCATTCGTGTGCGCGCTTCATTTAAATCAACGGTCTGTTCGCTTGTCCAAAAGCGTGTTAACCAGAAGCTTTCGCCGCGTGTGGGAGGGGCTTCTGTCCAAAGTTTTTCTCTACTTCATCACGGAGGACGCGGACGATGAGAAATCTGGTTTGTTTAGCCGCTGCTCCTCTGTAACGGGTGGGAGGGGCTCCAAATGCTACATTTTCATTTCTTATGCATAAAAAAAACATGTATTCTCGTCAGATGATTCTCGTCATTTCATAAAATGCGATAAAAATCAACCTATTTCACATTTTCACAAATCTGAAACTGTGTTTAATGTGTTCTTTACTATCTAAATCATAATTTAATCCAGTTTTGAGCAGTTTAGGTCCTGTGGTTTTTGAACAGGACCGGTTTTAGGTGATCTTAGTGCAAAAAATGCAGCAGAATGTTCCTTTAGTGCCCTAATGAATCGGAAGCCAACTTCAGCGCCGTGTGCCCCGTACAGGTTTGATCTTTATTTGCCCATCTTCACCTGTAAGGACAGTGATGACTTATGCTTCATTTTTGACATTGATGATTGAACTTACGTCAGGCATGGATAACTTCTGGTCCAGCCCAATTTGCACCTTATTGACTGCAGCAATGCTGAAGGACAGCATTCCCACAAACACTGCCACCTGGGGGGGGGGAACAGAGCCAGCACACACGGTGAGCCGACAACACAGGGTCGGAAAGAAAGACACGCACGACTGAGGCACTCACGATGACCGGTCGGACCCACTCTTGGAGGATGACTGGTGCGTATATCTTTTTGAAAAAGCGAAACAGGATGCCGTCAGACTTGATTTGTTGGCTTTCTGGCAATTTCACACAGCAGCAGATGTCCAGGCGATTCCGCTTTGAGACACAACAGATAGCACAACGTTAAAAAACTTGACAAAGAAGCTGCAGATCCAGTGAAATGCATCTGAATAGTCAAAGTAATGACAGCGGGCCATTTATTTGGGTATATTCCCTGCTTAAGGACAAAAAAGAAAAGAAGAAAAAAGAAAATTCTGAAAAAAGGTTTTATTTGCTCTGCGACACAAAAAGAGTCAAAAATGATAAGACTGTGCTAACAAACAGCTGGATAGTGGAAGCACATTCTTCTGGCAAATGAAATAAAGATAAACCGGTTCCCCTCAGATGAGGAGCAGCATGGTCCGAACGGACAGATGCCTGAGCATCCACATCAGAAACCAGATCTCACCTCCTGCCGTTTGGCATCCAGTCCCAACAAGCTGACGAAGCAACTGATCTGCAACAGGAAATCAATGAAAATGGCCAAACCGGCAAACAGCGAGAAGGTCCTCACTGCAGGCATGATGGACAGAGCGCCTGCAAGCGGAGAAAGAAAGTTAAAAACCTCCAACAACTTCTACCGCTTCTGATAAACGGACTGGTCATAAAACGCTTACCGAGAAAAAAGGCCACGGTCTCTGACAAGGAGGAGAGGAACATGCTGGGAGCCACGTCTCCAAGAATGCGACCGATCTGCTGGTGAAGCTCTTCGTTTGGCATCCGGTCGTCCCTCTGTTTAACAGACGCACACCCAAAACCAATGAGGCAACCGAAATCTCCTCCACCCGCGCCGAAGTTAAAAGCTTTACCTGCAACGTTTGGACTATAATGAAGATGTTGTCGACTCCAACGGCCAGCACAAGGAAGGGAATGACCTCGATCACGATGAGTGTGAGCGGGATGCCGAAGTAGCTGAAAATCCCCAGAGAGGAGGACACCGAACTCAAGACGATCAGGATCCCGGCTATGCCCAGAGAGATTTTAGAGTCCACCTGTGCAGAAAAAGGTCACGTTTCAGCCTCTGTTTCCTGATGGGATGAAAACAACCGTGATTCATGCCCAGGATTTGTTGCATTACAACAAGAATGACTAACGATTACAACAACACAAGTTATGCACTGTGGCTCGTTCTGTAACGAATATCCAGTACTGGGGTCTCCTGCGATCTGTTCCAGAAAGACACGCATGAAAATTTGTGAGGACCAAGATCGACAATTCAATTCTCAAAAGACAATTCAATTTGCAATTTTATCATGCAATTTGAAAATATATTTTGCAATTTACAATTCAAGAAAAAAAAAAGATGACATTTCAATATACGGTTTGCTTTAAATTCCTTTTAAAGTAACTTAAAATTGATTGCGTTGTAAAATGCTGTGCTGTTTTTGTGTCAAAAATTCTAAGGAAATTGTAAAACAGCGCCCCCTGGTGTAGTGCCTTTCCATTTGCATAGAGGGACATAAAAACTGTCAGATGCTGATTAGGGCGGGGCCTACCATCATCATAAATTTGCTAAATCCCGCCTCCAACTTCCAGAGTGTAAATCCTAAGGCAGAGGATGGAAGAGCTCCAAACACGTGTGTTGTACAAACCCAACACTGTTCTCGTCTCTTTTGCGTCAGATCATAAAGGTGCATGTTTAAACATACTGTGAAGGCGTGTTTATACAGTATGTCCAGAATTGATCCATCTAGACCTAAAAACATCTGCATAACAAAAACATACATACGAGGGCTAGTCTGACGGTTTAAACTTAGACTTTTTGAAGATTTTCCCTTTCACGTCAAAGTGGAGGCTAACAACCGGACGCCAACTTAAGCCGCACCCGACTTCTCAGGTGTAGTGGATAAATAAAGATAAAATAAAGTGACACAACCACCGTAAAACTGGTATTTTCTAGAAAATAATATAAACGAGAATCCACCGCGTCCGCAACTTTAGACCCGTTTACTTCAAAGATGTGCTCCAAAAAAAAAAAAAAAAACACAGCAGTTGCAGTTGTAGTCATAAACACAGAAGATAATTCATTAGCAGATAAATCTAAATCTTTGTGTTTTTATCTGTGGGGTTTTGTTGATTCTAATCTCCTTTTAAAAGTATATTATTCTTATTTTCATACATCCAGTAAAACAACCTAACAGTAAGAATCCTAGTTTGATCTGTGAATCATCAAATACACCTGAGTAACGATATCCAGCCCTACAAAAAACATATGTAAAGAGAGGTTCATAGAAATATTTAGTTTTGGGGCATAGAAGAAAAAATCCATTACTTTAAAGCTGTTTTTGAAGTGAAAAATATAAATAATATAAGTTTTGGAAGCAAAAATTGGTCATATCTTTGGTTATGGAATAAAAATATAAATATCTAATGGAATCATCAGTGTAACTGTGGCGGTAAAGCGGAGTCTAGATCAGTGTTTTTCAGCCTTTTTTGAGCCACGGCACACTTCAACCTCGTCAAAAATCCCGCGGCACACAACAGCATCCAAAAAAAAAAAAAAAAAAAGGAGAAAATCATAGTCTGTATTGATCTACAGCCCCCTGCAATCTCACATGCATTTTTGTGATAATTGTGGCAGAAAAAGCTGCAGCTGTTTTTTCTAAAAGATGTAATAAAAGTTAAGTTAGAAGATTTAAAAACTGTTTGATGTGTGTTCGTTGTGGTTTCAAGACGTTTAGGGGGGGGGACTCATCATGCGCCGAGACGCTGTCACTTTAACCCAATGCATCATGGGAGACGTAGTGCAAAAATCCACCGACCGCAGACAGACAAGCGTCTCTGAGCTTCATTGTTTTGTTCACTTGTTCCACGGTCTGACACCGGATTCTGTGGAAAGTTACACCGCTAAAGACGAGCTTTAGCTGGTATTTTTGTTAGAAGTGAAGACTTTAACCGCTTCTGATTGGTCAGACTGATGACATGTGATTAAGACTCCAAGAACGATTGGCGGAGACAGTTAAAGGGGCTGGGCTTTTCAGAAACGGCTTTAGTTGCAGCTAAATCGCGGTACCGTCATTCTTATCAAAATGTCTTTAATAGAATCAAATAAACAGAAAGAAAAAAGTATTTTATGATCTTTCATATTCTTATCTACTCAGTGTTTTAATCAGGGCCTGTTTGGATGAACAGGATATCCTGGAGATGGGAAATGTTTTTAGATCAGTGAAAATGGGTAATTTCCCACGGCACACTGGTTGAAAAACACTGGTCTAGAGTTTATGTCCTACCAGGAACATGCCGAAGCTGTGGATGTGACCCAGAGCCAGCGAGATGTAGACAAACATGATGATGTAGCTGATCAGGATGGTGTTGATGTCGCTGTTGCTCTCCCTGTTGATCTCATCTTCTACGCTCCTCTCGGCGCTGAAAGCCACCGTCAGGTTGGAGTTGGAGAAGTTCTTCATGAAGCCGATGAATCTGAAAAATTCAGAAGAGACGTTTGTGAGCCAAAAGCACAGACCGGTGGAACGTTCTGGACGGATTGTGGTCTCACTCCTTTTCCCATGCCAGGACTTTGCCCAATCGCACGGAGTCGTTCAGGTAGTTGTTGAGAGGAAAGGTGATCACGAGAGCCGTGGCGTTGTTGTAGTTTGTCTCTGTAGGCAAGAAGGAAGCCGTCATTCAAACAATACGTATAAAACAGGAGGACTGATTCTTTCAAAAATGTATGAAATTAATAAAGTCAGCTATTTATGACAAAACTCAGACTTGGCGTTAATGTAAATGTACAAAAAAACAATAATTTAAAGTTATTTTTTCATTTTCCAATACATTCATGAATAATTATCCTAAGTTTGATATATCTATGCATAGATATTAAATATGTCTTTTGTCTTTTTACTTTTTCAGTTTTTGTTTGTTTTGATTGCTTAAAATAAACCAGTTCCAAAAAATAAAAACTTTCACCAGAAATCTTTTTTTTCCATTTCCCAAAGTAGCAAAAAGCCTAACTTTCCTTTACATTTTTCTGTTTTAGTCGTAGGAGTAAAACTATGAAATAATGATGTTTTTTTAATATTTTTAAAACTACATGTGAGGATGAAAATGTTTTATTCATTGATTTTTAATTGTTAGGGAAATTTTTCTGCTATTAAAAACTGTTATTTTAATTTTCTTAGTTTGCTTTATTGTTATTGTGCTCTTCATGTGATTCATCTCGTGTGTTTGGACACATCCATACGTCAGCCATCATATCCGCATTTACTGATTCTTTTAATATAGTCATAAATATTAAATACAAAATATGGTTGACTTCATCTCAAAACGACTCATTTTAGAAGAAGGTGACGTTCCGCAAGAAACATCAAATCAGTGGGTGGGGCTTGAAGGTCAGGCCAGGAAATCCGACCAATCAGATCAGACCTGGTGTTTTGGAGGTGTCGCTGCGACCAGTTTATGAATGAAGGAAACGTTGATTTAATCGCTTTTGAAAAGCCACACCCTGGAGGTCTGACCTCACGCTCAAAGCTGACGTTAACATACTGAAAAGAGGCGACTTTCTGTCTTAAAAAAAAACAAAACAAAAATCACAAAAGAAGAACAAACATGTGACTCTCTGTCACAGCCGAGAGTCCCGCCTCCCTGTCGTGCGTGTTTTACTCGTTTTCCCGCTTACACACGCCTGATTCAACCGACGTTGTGCCTGTGGAAAGGGCGTGTCAGAACAGGAAACTGATGTGAGGCAGAAATTCCACTGAACCAGAAAACAGGAACATATAATCAAACCTCCCAATGTTCAAAAGAGGCTAAAAGAATCTTCTCTGCACCTCCTCTACAACAAATTCCCAACTCCCCCAAGACATTTCTTTCAAGTGTAGAGCGCTTGATGGACACTGCGAGTACCAAGAGCGTCTGTACAAGTCAAGTTTTTCCTGACTTCTCCTCATCAAACTCCGATCTTTTAACACGTTCTTGTTGAATTTTTCTCACGATTGAGGACATATTAAAAAAGTCAAGCGCAAAACTGCATCTTTAAGTATGTCTGTATGAGATTCCAGGTCATTTGATTTACTTTTGTTATGCATTCGTGTTTTTCATCCTCTTGCTGCCGTTTAATAGCATCTTTGGAAACATTTGTTTAAATACATTTTAATCTCCAAGAAAAATGCCGTCGGAGTAAAGTTCTTTGCAGAAATGAAACCTGTGAAGGTCTAAAAGGGTCGTCCACGGTTTCCTTCTAGTAACAAATGAGTAAACAGAGAGAGCGAGAAAATACGCTGTAAAGTCATTAAACCCATATTGCACAATAAAGATAAAAACAATAAAGATAATGTGTTTTTAAATGTACAAATCTTCCTTTCAGATAAACTGTATGCACTAGGAAACCGACTAAAAAGACCGTTTTTTTGGTTTTTACGTTACCGAAGAGTCACCATCATTTCTTTAGTCAATTAACAACAACAAATTAAAAATTGCACAGAAATTTGGCATTCTTTAAAAATAAAAATTATTTTCAAACCAGTGAAATGAACACAATGACCCTGAGAAATTTATAAATGTTTTTAGAAAAATTTTGAATAAGAAAAAAAAAACCAAAAAACTTTCTACTCACCATCATAACCACCGAGTGCCAGCCAGGGGAAGACGGGGCCCCCAAAGGTGCCCAGGCAGGGGTCATGGAGGAGAGTGGTGTCGTTCAGAGATGCTGGTGCGCTGGGGGGGGGACAAGTCATGTGACCGTTATCTCAGTTACTCAGTTTGACTTTCTTTTTTAATGTCCAGCAGTTATAAAGAGCAGAAAGACAGAAGGTTGTTTTCATGCGAAGAGCCTGAATCTCATCCTCTTAAACTGTTGGAAGTAGGTCGTTGATGTGTCATCAAGAAAAGGGAACCACAACAATAACACAAATGCCAGTTTATGAGTAAGCATAAACAGATGAGTGATGCGCTTTGACTAAGATCACCTGACACAGTAGAGGAAGTGGCTGTGAAAATCTGCGTAGACGTAAAATTCGTCTCTGGCGATGTGATCCAGCACAGAGTGGCTGTTCTGGAAGTAGTTGAGGATGCTCAAGATGGTGCAGTTGTTGTTGTACGGGGCCAGCGGGGCCACGCAGATGTCCTTCAGCGTGACATTTTGACCTTCGTATGTGGCTACGAGGCTTTGGACGGCGAGCTGAAGGTCCAGAACCTGGTGGATCAGAAAAGTTCAGAGGTGACTGACTCTGCTCTCCATGAGGTTTCTGCAAACAAGCAGTTCATTCAATCCCCTAAAGACCAACTCCAATGAAAATTGTAGTTTTGTGGCATTTTTTCTAATGATAGAGGACATAAATAAAGAAAATTTTATTCAAGTTGCTGCGAATCAGGAGCAGAAAAAGAATGCCGTTTGAAAAAGATCGTATTTGTGACGAATAAAGGGAGCTTCAGGCTCCCTACTCTGCTCTGCAAAGGTGAAGGAAAGGGGGGGCGGGGTTGCTCTGTGCCAATTGTACCCACCCACAACTTGGAGGTGAGTTTCTAATGAACTTCTGCCGCTCAACAGAAACTATGTCCTAGAAAACAACACTGATTTTTCATTTTATTTTGGCTAAAAGCATCATAATCATAACTAGAAACCAACAAGGAATCCTTTTAAAACAGAGCAAAAGATAATTTGGAGTAAAAGTATTTGGCAAACTCACCTGATGCAAGAGGTCTTTGTCAAAGATGGGTTTGAATGGAACATCTGAACCACCAAAGTATGGAGAATATGTGAAATTGTTGTTCGTTGAAGTGGTTATGATGAGCTGCGCCGTTCTAAAGAAAGGCCCGAAGTGGCTGTCAAAGTAGTCCTTCTCCTGCCGAGCCTGGCTAGCGGGAGACGACCACAGCTCCACCGGGTCTGTGGTGATGCGCATGTATCGCAGGCCGTAAGAGAAAGCAACCACCAGGACCAGACTGCCCAGTATGACCACAAACGGGTTCCGCACACAGAAGGACCCCCAGGAGCTGAACAGGACCCGCAGGAAATTCTCAAAGCGTTCTCCCAGAGTTTCACAACACGATGGGCTCGCTAAGAAAAAACAAACAAAAACAAAGCTGTTAGTCAGAATTCTGCTGCGAGGGCCACCGATTACAGATCCGTCAAAGCACCTTGACCCAGATCATCGCTGTTCAAAGAGAGCGGGTTGTTGCTGTCCAAAATGGGGCCATACTCTGACATGACGGTTCTTCTCCTGCCAAATCAAAGAACAGACACTTCAGGAAAAACCTCAGAAATGGAGTGAAATATGTTTTCTGCACGAGAGCGAGTCCCTTACCTGTAACACCAAGCTCCAAGTACAGCTCCGAGGAAGACGAGCAGGAAAGACAAATACGAGAACCACATGATGACATTCATGGCGTCGACACCAAAGATAGTCCAGGGAGGAGGGACAACAGGAGGGTTGGGTTTGGGGCCACAGGCGTTGGTGCAGTCCTGACAGGAGCAGGGGCCAGAACCGTCCTCCAGACCCTCGGTGCAGGCGTACGTCTTATTGTTCATGGGGGTGAAACCAGACACCTCCACGTCTGACGTGAGGACGAAACATTCAACCTTTATGTACAGACACGACTAAAGTACAACTGCATACATTAATACAGGGGCGCCCACGGGTCAAAAAATGGAGGAGGACCAGACTGTCGGCCGGTGGTTCAAGGTCCAAAGGTTTGGAGGAAGACTGATGAGGAGCAGAACCCAGGCTGCTGGAGGCCCAGTGTGAAATCTGCACAGTCGATCATGATCTCTGTCATCCTTTTGCAAAAACTGAGAAGTAAATGGTGATTTCTCCAGAGTTTTCTCTTCTATTCTTCTGAAATCCTGATTTCACAGGTTTTATGAGTTGGAACCCCAATTTATGTAAAAATAAACAAATACTTGAAATTAACTAAAGAGTGGGCCCTGAATCTTTACCAGGGGTGAGCAAACCACGGCCCGGGGGCCGTATGCGGCCTGTTCAACCAATCAATCTGGCCCCCCCAAACTGGAATAAATTCCTGTATATTGATATTCCTTAATAATATTTTTCCCCTGTAATTATTTGTTGAAAGTTATTCTGTATTCATGTGTGTTTTTCCGACTCGGACGTTCATTTTTCGGATCATTCCAACAGCACACGAACGCAGCATTTCTCTAAGTTTGAAAATAAATACACTTTTCCATAAAATTTGACAAATATAGAGTGAGGCCACCCTAGTCAACCACCAAACTTGTCTCTCTTAAAAAGATTAGAGGCCTTTCATTTTCATCAGACAGACAAACTGAAAAGAAAAAAATCCAGAAAATCACATAATTTACTTATTTGTAAATTATGGTTGAAAATAAGAATTTGTTCAGTAATAAAGGTTCAACTTAATAATTTGTTATAAACCCTGTGTTGGCAATGACAGAAGTCAAATGTTTTCTGTAAGTCTTCAAGGTTTCCACAAACTGTTGCTGGTATTTTGGTCCATTCCTCCATGCAGATCTCCTCTAGAGCAGTGATGTTTGGGGGCTGTCGCTGGGCAACACAGACCTTCAACTCGCTCCAGAGATTTTCTAAAGGGTTGAGATCTGGAGACTGACTGGGCCACTTCAGGACCTCGAAATGCTTCTTATGAAGCCACCCCTTCGTTACCAGGGCAACACGTGTTTGGGATCGTTGTCATGCTGAAAGACCCAGCCAGGTTTCCAATCCTCTTCTGGATCATCCAAATGCTCTCTGGCTAACATTAGACAGGCCTGCACATGTACTGGCTTTAGCAGGGGGGCACATCTGCAGGGTTTGAGTCCCCGGTGGTGAAGTGTGTTACTGATGGTAGCCTTTGTTACTTGGCCATAGTGGGGTTTGGAGTGTGACTGTTTGAGGTTGTGGACAGGTGTCCTTATATAGATAACCAGTTCAAACAGGTGCCATTACTACAGGTAACCAGTGGATCCTGTTACAAGTCTGTGAGAGCCACAAATCTTGCCTGTTAATAGATGACCAAACACTTATTTCCACTATAATTTACAAGTAAATTCTTTGAAAATCAGACTTTTTTCTCATTGTCTCACTATAATGAAAATTACAGGCCTCTCTCCTCTTTTTAGGTGGGAGAACTTGCACGACTTTGCCCCACTGTATACATATAATAGCGTGGGGGCACCCCAGCATTAATACCTTCAGGAGACAAAATAGGGAAATTACCAGAGAATATAGGGATGATGGGAAACGGAGCCTGCCCGTTGCTGGTGCTGAACATGTACTGGATCCAGTTGGTGGCATTGCACTCTTGAGCAACTTTGCCACACAGCAGCGATAAGGCCTTGACGTTACTGGAAGGGGCCTGAACGTCGCTGCAGGCATTGTACATGGCTGCAAATATAAAAGAACAAAGAAAAAAACAAGTTTCTATTTGAAGCATAAACAGCTATGACCATAAGTCACCCAGAGAATCACACTGCTGACAACATGACTGTTAAGGAAGCAGAAACACGCCACTCAGCAGATTTCTCATGAGAGCCAACTGTGGATGTGATTTATGCAAAAAAAAAAAGTTTTGTAAAGCTTGACACCAAAAACACACAAAAAAAAAACACTGAACTCACCGCTGGCGAACGTTTTTCCAATGTAATATTGCACTTCCATCACATTGGAGCCGTTAAACTTTGTGGCCTTCGTAAACTGGCTCTGGTGAGGGCTGCAGGTGAGCTCGCAGAAGAGGTTCATCAGGTTATAGAAACAGGCGGGACACCTGCAAGAAAAAAGGAAGAAAAAAAACGTAAGTTAACAAATCAAATCAGCCCCGGTTTAGTGGCCGACCTAAACGTGTCATGTGCTTCACAGGGTTTGAGCAGAACTGCTGACCTAGACAGGAACTGGAGTGGAAGCTGGAGGCTTCCCTTGAGCGTACGCAGCTGGTTGGCGTTGCAGCACAGACTTCGATTTCCATAGTCATATCCGGGACACAGCTCCTATAAAAAAGATTGTTTACGTAAATGCCAGAACTAATGACAGGATAATCTTTTTTTTTCTATAAAAGCAGCCCCTACCGTGAGAAGATCATAAGCCTCAGGCTCCAGCGGCAGTGGGGGGCCCGTGTAGTTGCAGTTGAATTTTTTCCCAGGGACCGGGCTGTCCCCACACTCGCCGTACCAAATACAGTGATGGGCCTCAACCTGACAAAGTCATAAAGTGTCACAAAATAAAGATTTTCATAAAAACAAGCGACTAGATGCTACGATTTGACACAAAAGCGGGTCAGAAACACGCTTGGTTCCTCCGCAGAGCAAAACTTTTTCATTTCCAACTTAAATATAGACACATCTGTCAGATTCTGACCTAACAAGGTAAAAACCTGGTAATCTTTTTTTGTCATTTCCTGTTTCTAAACTCGTACTTTTGTATGTATGAAATTAACTTCTGCTCAAACATCCTTTTGATGTAGATTTCCCAAAGCAAGCCGGTGAAAAAAAATGGATCTCTGAACGACAGAAAACAAGACTGAAAATGCATAATTGGAAGAACATAATGCCCTATTTAATATTTAACGTGTTTTTACTTCAGTATTTCTTTTTTTCTTAGTTTGAGCGGCTAATAGAGCAATTTTGACCACTTAAACTGCCCAAACAGGCAGTTTTTCCTTTATTTTTTTAAGGGAGTTCCGCTGCAGCATCTGTCAAACACCTTCTGCAAAGATTCTGCTCACAGCAGTCGCACAAGAATCAATATTTTTTACTGATTTCAACATTCCTGCAGCTTTTTTTTTTTTCCAAACTGGGATGCTGATACCCTATCTTTGGAAAGTAATGATTAATCAGCTTTCAAATGTTCCCGCAAGGTTACTGAGCACTTTTGTTCATTTCAGAAGGAGTAATTGCATCATGAAACAGAACGCAAACAATGCAGAGACGTGGACAGCAGAGAGGACGCCGCTTTTATCAGGATCTGATTAAATCAGAGCAAAGGATTGGAAGGAAGATGAACTTTTTAACCCACAACCCTTTCCTGATTGCTTCTTTCTTTTTTTTTTTTTGAATGATCCTAAAAGGAAAAGTATCACAGTATGACTACGAATGATAATCAATGAAAAATGTGCAGAGTAAGGTGTATACTTTAACAGTGTTCTTGGAAGTTTCTATAGGTTTTGCTTACTCTTATACTGATCTTACAATCATTTTTACGCGTTTCAGTAAAGATTAGACTGTCGACACCTCGCCTGAATAAGATAGAGCTTAGATCTTGGTAATACATGTGTAAAAAAAACAAAACAAGTATGAATAAAATATGACTACTTTGTTTGTCCCTCAAAGTTTGAGGGACAAACATGGTTAAAGTGATTTATAAAGTGGAAATAAAGTCTCTTTTACCAATAAAATTACATTTAGTTAAGAAATCGTCGATAAAATTTAATTTTCCCTACTTAACCAACAGATGCTAGGTAAAAATAATAATTAAATTATTATAATAATCTGTGGGGTTTTTTTATATCTGCAATTTCGGCGTCTACAGTCCAAGCAATCAATAGAAGTCGGACTCGGTCTATGTGATCAATTCGTGTGACCGTGCGTTTATTTAGACCGGCGTTAACCCCAATTACCGGCTAAATTCGGTTTGTTTATCTCCAACCCCGGGGACGAATGTAGCTGCGCTGGTTAGTTTCGGACGCCCTGATACAATACTAGCAGCAGCTGAGTCATGTTTTGGTCACGAGAACCGGGACGTCGGGTCGCGCTTACCCATCGAAAATAGACGGTGGCCGCGAGGAAGATGAAGAGGAGTCCGCGTGAAGCGCACCTCCCCGCTGCGGGCCCCATTCCTGTCCGTGGAAAGATCGAAAGAGAAGTGTCGCTGCGGGTAAACTTTCGCCTCTCTTGTTGATGCTTTCTTCTTCCGCTGGAGGTATTTTAGGGGCGGAGACGAGCCGTCAAGCGCACTGCTGCCCCCTGGCGCTCAAAGCTGCTAACTGCATGTTGCGTAACCCCGCAACGTCCGGGTCATTTAAACCTCTTTCGCTGCTACTGGTCATCTAAACCTTTCACTCACTAAATTTACGAGTAAAACGCAAAAAATAAAACTAAATAAACATTCAATGTTATTGCAAAGACTCTTGTTGGGCAACAAATCAGCTGATAGGATTTCCCTTAAATGCATACACGAGTGTAGGGATGATTACAAAAAGGGGAATCAGAAACTATATGCCTTTTTTTTACAATATTGATTGATCAGAAATGATAAATCAAATTATAAGGTTAAATATGACAAGGTTGCAGACAAGCTTTAAATGTGTTGTTGTGCTGCAACTAACCCACTTCTGTTGCAATCCTCTTTACCACCATGCAGAGGACATAGGTTACTTCTGAGGTAGTGCAAGTCTCTCATATATAATAGACAGCAGCCTGTCCTTTGGATGCCATGCATATTTTATTTTATTTATTTTATCTTTAAAGAAGCACAGCAACCCCTCCTTTTCTTGAGAATTCATATTTTTCTCCATTTTAATAAGGACATCTTCTCCAGGTCATCATCGTAAATTAAAATAAACTGTTCCTAACTGGTTATCCTGGTAAAAAAAAAAGTTAAATGAATCAAAATATTCATTCATTCATTCATCTTCTTGACCGTTTATTCCCTTTCGGGGTCACAGGGTTGCCGGAGCCTATCCCGGCCACTTGGGCGTAGGCAAGGGATGCCCTGGACTGGTCGCCAGTCTGTCGCAAGGTGAATCAAAATATTCCATGGTTATATCATATAATCTAATATTTCTTACTGCTTCAACTTTCTCACCCTTAAAAAGCATTCATTTCAAAACAATTAATCAGGCCTTCAAAATGACCCAACCACCTCAGTCCCCTCTCAGTGACCTGTGACCTCAGTGACAGGCGATCGAGAACAACACCCACCCTCTACGTCTCTCTGCTGCCAAATTGTATGTGGATAATAATGCCGTCTGTGATCTTTATTTGTTTATCAATATCAATACCCATCCATCCAGTTATGTAAAAATGTTGCCTACACAGACATTAATCGCAAATAGTTGTAAAAAAAAAAGTCACAATAGTTGTCGAGTTATTTCTCCTTATTTTCAATGCTGCCCAACTCGAATTGCTCAGGAGACAACAGAGGGCGCTGGACAAATCCACTCATTTTTACTTCTTTTTATTTTCAACAAAGAATGGATGAGAGCTTGATAACCTTAAAAATAAAAAACAAAATTAAACAGATATCAGAAATGTACTGTTATTTTAAACTTTTGCAAATATTGTTTAATTTAACTATTTCAATTGTTGAATATTGTTTACACAAATCTCAGAATATAAATGAAATTGAAATGAACATACCAATGGCGTCACCAAAGTCTCAAGCATTCAAATGTTGTTCAGTTCACCATGACTGCCAGACATGACCCTCACCTGCACACTGTTCCCTAATTTCATCCCTCTTCTCTTCCCATCCACCCACCTGGTAGATTAGAATTCACATTTTCTTTATACTGCCCCCTGCAGCTATGGAGTTGATCCTACCTGGAACAATCCTCCAACTCAATGTTCAGGAGCAAGAATAAGGAAAATAGAAGACAAAAATGCAGATTAGACAAATCTTAACAATAATGCCAATTAAAAAAACACACCATGGGTTTGCATTTAAACTACACAGGACGTCGATGTTTCAGTGTTCATTTAAAAAAAAGCAGCTGTCAGCAAAGCTTTTAGCATCACACACGAAATCGGTCCAGCAAATATTTGAAAAACTGGATTTTGATTTGACTTTATTTATTTGAGCCACAGCAGAGACCAATGTCAGCAGATAAAAATCCATTTTTATTCAAAATGAGCAGATTCTGAACAGATGTTCGGTCACATGGATCAGGTAAGGGGTTTCCTAAAGTTTCTTTTTTTTTAATCTACGATGAAGTTCTTCATGCTCAACGTCGACAAGAATCTGCAGACCTGGTAAAGTGGAAAGTACGTTGGAAATAGAGGAAGTTTTTGCAACCAATGTTGATTCCAGTTAAACAATTCTGTAAATTGCACCAATAAAAATACACAGATAAGGTGCGACTCAAGTGTTGCGTTGGCAAAAGAAAACACAACACGTCGATTTCTTCCTTTAGTTGTCGTTAAAGCTTTTTTGTTGTTATTTGTTGTGGTGCTTTTTTGCAAGCAAATTGTGTTTTACCAATGAACTTTTTAATTTTTGCATGCAGGCTTTGAAATTTAGATTTGATTTTTTTTTATGCCTGCAGCTGAGTTTTTAATCTTTCCCACTGCGGTCAGTGACAGTCTGAAAAGTTTTTCTTTCACTTTCATCTGAATGAGATCTTTCTGTGTCGACATGATTTCTGTGCAGTAATTTTTGGCAGCTTACGTCCCACGGTTTCATTTTGTAAAACGGAACTGTTTTTCACTCCTGACCGAATTAAGGTTATTTAGGGAAATTAGATCGCATCCTGCATTAGTGAGCAGGAATTTTTCATGATTTAAGATATTTCTTCTGGTTTCTTGTATTTATGATTGAACTTTTCCCTGTTCTGCATGCCTTTTAAAAATATTGTAAGTCATGTGACCAGATCCTGGCAATTACCCTCAGATGACCTGAACGACCTTCATGGGATTTTTGCTTAAACGGTAGCAGGATTGAGAGGACAGGATTTAATAAATGATTAAATCTATTAATCCCATCGTTTGTTAAAAGGTAAAGTCAAATTAGCACACAATTCCACCAATAATTCTTTTTTAATTACTGAATTATTAACCAACTTTTCAGTGTGTTTGGACATTTTATAAGCCAACTTCTGCCTTTGCCATTGTCTTATTTGTAGGAAACCAGCAAAACTATAACAATTGATCATAAAAGAAGCAGCACAGTGGTGTAGCGGTTAGCACGCTTGCCTCACAGCAACGAGGCCTGAGTCCTTTCTGTGTGGAATTTGCATGTTCTCCTCATGCATGTGTGGCACTCTGGCGTCCTCCCACAGCCCAGAAACATGGATGCTTAAGGTCGATTGGGGACTAAACAGTCTCCCAACCGTAGCTGTGTAGGCTCCAGCATCCTTCTGGCCCTAAGGTGGAACATGCAGGTTTAGTAAATGAATGGGTTCAGTAGGTAAGAAATAAATAGTTAAAAGGATAAAACATATTATTTAGACTTAAAGCATAAAGCAGGTAAACTTAGAGTGATTACAAAAAAGGTGTTTTCTGTAACTTTGAAAGAACAAGTGGAGTGGAAAAGTAACTTCTGCGTTATTTCAATGTTTTATGTCTTTATGCTAAATTTCAGTTTAGAAGAAGATTTAAAAAAACAACACACAAATATTTTCTTTGTCTTACTTGACATAAGAAACGGCATTAGAGCTATAAATGACTGTTTTGTGTATTTATTTATCCCTCGTCTGTACATGTACCTTACAGAAACTATAAAAAGTATATTCCTTTAAAAGTAAGAATCATATTTACAAACATAAAAAGCTTTCAAGACTAAAGTGCCTAAAAGCTTGGAGCATATTTTTGGATGCGTTGTCAAAACTGTCCACAAAACATTACATCAGACTGTGAAATCTTACAAAACCACAAACAAATACTACAAATATGTTTAGTCAGCATTATTGTTTTCCTCAAACCAAAACGGATCAGAAGTGGGGCTGCTTTTTACTTCTTCCTTTTTTTTTTGTATGTCTCTGTTTGCTAAATGCAGCATGGAAAAAAAAAAGATAAGCTTTAAACGCAGTCAGAGGTGTTGAGAAGTAATCAGTCACTGGGCTAAAAATAAAGACCCCCCCCCCATTGTATGCAGCCTTACATGTCCCACTGATTAAAGAAAACAAGAAGACGAAAAAAAAAACCTCTGCAAACTTTACAGGTCTGCATTAAGAATTCTGCTCCTACAAAAGTGCTGCAGTTTCTGAGCTACAAAACGCAGCGGTGTGAGAACGACGGCGTCGTCCTCGCTGCGTGTCCTGTCACATTCTCTACATAGTTAGTACAATATAACATTAAGAATCAACCCTTCTGTCTGCAGCTGAGAGTTATGCCCTCTACATTCAGAACAATAAAACACAATCATCTTTTAGGAACAGTACTATCAGATGATTGACCTTAAAGACCCACTCCGATCATCTTTTGATCAATTGTGATTTTGTCGTTTTTAGCCAAAAATAAAAAAAACCTGTGTAGTTTTCTAGGACCTAGTTTCTGCAGTAGTTCATTTGAAATTCAGCTCTGAGTTGTGGGCAGGACTGGTGCAAAACAACCCCGCCCCCACTTCCCTTCCATGCTGTTGAGAGCTCAGAGCAGGGAGCTTGTGGCACGTTTTCTATTCTCTTTTTCAAACGGCGTCTTTTTCGTCTCCTCCTGATTCACAACAATTTAAATAAAGAAATACTCAGAGATTCTATTTTAAGCTTAATTTTCTTTTTATATGTCCTCTATCATCAGAAAAATACCACAAGAACAGGTTAAAAACACCATTTTCCTCCGAGTGGGTCTTTAGAAATGTCCTTAAATAGTTTTCCTTTTGTACAGATGAAATTGTTGGTGAACCTGCAGAACACGTGTACCACAGGCTCCTCTGGAATGCAAGTTCATATAGGACACCTGCTTCCAAAGCACAGGACACTTCCTAAACACATCACAGGCTGCCCCTCCCCAGCTGTCACACTTTTGGGCAGGTATCATGTCCTCCAGGTGGAGAGCGTCTAGTCCGGCGGTTCTGATGTCAGCTAAGTTTGCTCTGCTCAGTCCCACTTTCATCAAACTGTCATTCATAGGATGAAGCTGAGACAAAGCCTGTTTTGGTAAAGAGATCCACTTCTCCAGCTGCAGAATATGTCCCTCTGAGTGAAACAGAAAAACAGTTTCTTCATGTTTGCCTCAGTCCGGGCCGAGGTACTCTGCGTTCTCTGCCGCCGGTATGTGTCCGTTAGCGTGAGTCTTTAGGGTGGGAGTGAAGTCCTGTTGGTAGTCTGGGTTATCCATGCTGTTCTGGGGCTGACGCATCTGAACGCCGTGGACCACGCCATTGGATGAGAGCGCGGGGGGGGACTCGTTGAGATATTCGGGTCCGTTCTTAAAACAGTTCAGGTACTCAGTCTCGGCGCCGTCGGATGAGATGGTGGGAAGAGTGGCACGGGGGGGCCAGGGATTCTGGTAAATGGGATTGGCCACATCTGAAACTCCGTTCTGGTTCATATAATCTGTAGGCAGATAAACATGAGATAAAAATCCAAACAGCCCAGATTAAATACTGATGGGTGTGTCACGCAGTGGAAGCTTCATGTGACCTGAAAGTGCTTTGCTCATTTGAAACACTTTGTTTTTCGCCCCCCTAAAAACTGTTATTTACTGAAATGATGCTTCTTTACCTTACTCCTTCATTCTGCAGGATGTGATGTTTTCAACTTTGGTGCAAACCAGTTTATGTTTTCAGAGAAATGCAAAAGGACGACTGGAACATTCTGCTTATCTGGCAGCTAAAGTACAACTTGTGTTTCATCGGACTTCAGTAAAGACACAGCTTTACATCTCTGACTGGTTTGACTGCATGAACTGAAGGAGTACGCGGTGAAGCTTGAGGTGTCAGTGATGAGGTTCAACAGTCTGCCTCACACTGCACGTCTGGATGAAGCCTCAGTTCCACAGGTGTGTCTTGCATTCCTTGAAGCTTGTATGGCCACCTCAAGGGACGTCATGAAAATGGAATGTACCATTGATGCACATGAAAAAAACATATGATGTATGGGTGATGCTGTCAAATGGTGGCTTTACGCCACATTTTGTAAGGTGCGAGTACTGACTCCTTACTGACTGCTGTATGCACTACCGTGATACGAAAGTGCCCGTGGGATGTTGTACTAACAGCACCAATGGCGCTTCTTGCACAGGGTTTGAGTGTGGTCAAAAAAATGAAAAAATCCTTAGTTGATTCCTTCTCATTGAAAACATGTTTACTTCAACCCAACGCCTGCAGCATGCCCATAGTTAAGGGCATGAACATTTTCCTTCTATGGGTTCACTAAGAGGTCTATGACGTCACCTGCATGACCCACTTGGGTGTTTACCATTTTTTGCCCGCAGACAGCCTGTATCCACCTATAAGGACAGTTGTGACTAAGAATCTGAATCTGGCTCCTCTTCATCTCCTCAAGCAGGAGCCGTAGCAACTCAGGGCAGGCTATCCTTTCTCTGGAAGGGGGGCCCGTTGTTGCGCCTTTGGTTGTCGAGGAGAAACGCATTTCTTCATGTGGGTGTGCTCTGAAGCACAGAAGTTTACATTAGAGTCTAAGTATTGACTTTTTGCTTTTTGTGAATACCGGCGACTGATGACGTCATCAAACGGTGGTAAGGTCAAATTTGAAGACACTGTTTTTCCATAACTCTCTGCTTGGAGGTTTAAATGTAAGATTCAGCCTAAGACTTGATTTCTGCCTTTTGGTCCGGACACTAAACTCAGAGGGAGGAACATAAAACAACATCTATGTTTCTATGACAATGTCTTAAAATCAGGTAAGGTAAACCAAATGTGATCAACAACTCGTAAAAAACCTGTTTATCAGCTGCATGAAAAGCAAAAATATAAAAAACAAAAAACCAACAGACAGTGTGGGAAGCAGTAAATCAAGCTTCACGTGTCTAACGTCACTGTGAGAGTTTTTTTTTTTAAAGCATTAGGTTTGCAGGTGATTATGGTCTTAATTTTGAGTTATTACAGCATTTGCATTCTTCTCTTTTTGGGTTATGAATCTGTCATAACTTAGCTTTTGTTAGAAGGACTCCCTCTTTCCAGCAGAAAGTATTAGTGTACACATTTGGGATCTGCTCTGAGATTATGAAGCGGTCTGGTGGCCAGGCTGCAAAGCAAACCCAGTCAGCACCCCCTCCCCATAGCTAAAATCAGGTCTTTCTGCTGATAAAGCCTCTTTCTTGTTTCATTTTAGCCAAATGTGGCTTAGAACATCTCAGCCTGAGATCTCCATATGTTCTTGTTTGTTTCCAGGCCATTGTTCCTAAAATTCTGTGGTTTGTTCACATGTTGCAAACCACTGCTGACCTCCTCTGTTCTTGACGTAACAGTAAAACAATCAAGTCATGTTTTATCTGCACGTTTAGTGAATTCAGGAGTTGTGAGTCTACTTAATAAAAATCTTCAGTCCTCAATCAAGATTTGACCGTTTCAAAAATGCCTATCAGCTCAAAAGTTAACTTTAAAGCTGCAAAAACCTCCTTAGATTCCCAGATTCATTTAATATGAAGTTACATTTTTACCATCATTAGGAATTATGTTTACATCATAAAAACATGTAATAGTTGGACTAAGCACCAACAGGCAAAAACAGCGAAAAAGCTAGCAGATGTTCTTAAAGGACTATCCTCACATTGAGTCATTCCACTTTATTTTTAATTTTCAAAACCTAATAAAGTGTTTTTCAGATTAATTAAATATCTGACTCGGTTGTCCACCAGATGTCCCTCTACTTCAGGGAATCAAACAGACCAGCATTGCACTTTCTCCACTGATATTTCTTCCTATAGGCGCCGTTCAGGCGTTGTTTCTGGGAAACACTCACCTGGAGCGGGCTGGAAGGCTTCATCCAAGGATAGGTCTGTGGGGTCGGGAATATATCGGAGAATCATGCTTCCATCTCTGCTTGGGAATCCATTCTGTAACCACACAAACAATAAACAAAAAAAATACTCCTGCTTTTATAAAAACTTGTTATGTAGTATGTTAGGTATTTTTCCACTCACCAGTAATCCATTTCTGCCATGGTACGGTCCAGTGCTACTGTTGGTGCTCTGAAAAACAAATCATGTCTTGACGTATTTCTTTGACTCCATCATCTTGTTTTAGACCCATCATTTTAAATTGCGTACATGTTTTTCTTTTGTTTTTGTCTTCTTTAGTTTTAAATCTCTACAAAGGACGGCAACATCCTTCCGAACAAAAGAGTTTGAGTTCTTTCTTAGTGTCCACGAAGGCTCAGCTGTCATCCTCAGTACAAACCGATGAGGAGTTACAAGCCAATTCGTGTTCAATTAGGTAAACTGACGCTCACTGCGGTTTCTGGTCGAGTTAAAACAACAAAATGTGAGCAAACTCAGGGAGCAAAGTGACGGGTGAGAAGAAGGCAATTACTTCTCAACAAGGCAACCAAATTGAAACATGCTCAAAACTCAGTCATCAGTAGAAAAAAACAGGAAAGCACTGTATGTGGGTCATCATCCATCACTGGTTCTACAAAGCTGCTGCAGGTTGGCTGTTAAGGCAGTTACTTCTGAGAGCCCATATGGGTTAACCAGACTGTGGATGGAAATGATCCCAGGTAGAAGAACAGCCGGACGCATGGGTGGCCTTCAATGAGCCCACAGCAGAAAGCCTACTGATCCAGTTGCTGTCAATCAGAGGCCAACTGGGAGGAAGCGTGGGACAGAGTTACCAAAGGAGGACAAGTGGGCGGAGTCACAAGGAAACACCTCTTCAAAATTCTCCTCAGCTAAAACTTTCAGTCAAAACAGACAAATGTATCTTTTTTTCCCCTGACAACTGACATTTGTTTTCAGAGAGCAAACATGGTGTCTGTGTTTATTTCCTTTTCTGCATCTGACAGTAATGATTAATGCAGAAATCCCATTTTCCCAAAAGATGCTTAAAATAGCACCAACCCATTTTTAACCCACTAAACAGTACGGCGGTAAAGGGAGCGCCGCAAAGGCTTCTTTAATTTATGCAGCTTTTTCTGAAAAATTCAGCTCTGGCCTTTCCTCTCAGCTTTCTCAAACAAACAAACTCAGTGTCCAACTTTATAGCATGAGTCTATATTTCCCTAGAAGTGCTGCTCACAGCTTAAATGAGGCCACCTGCATCTTACAGATGCAGATTTAAGACCAACTGGAATGTTGATGTTCAAACGTCTCCTCGGGTTTGCAAGTAAAAGGAAGAACTTTCAGCCAAATTGTGGAAATATTGAAGAAATCTTAAAATGAAGGATTTCTGTTTAAAAACCTTTGACTGTACATAAGAACTGGACAAAGTAACCTCTCCATCCTGATGTTCAAAACAGGAAGTGACTCCAAGAAGCCAAAATCCTGTAGACTATTATAGAGAAATAAACAGATGAGGTCAGAAGAACCATTCTTGCTCTGATACCTGGTTGAACATGTTCTTGATAATCCTCATTTATTCATGATCATTTTTCTGTAGTGCAGGTTATTCAAGCTATAAACTGACCAATTAGAATCCTTAATAAAAGTAGGTGGAGCCTGCTGCACATCCAACATTCAAAACATTTAATTGACAGATTTTGTGTAGCCTGCTTTGCTTTCAAGTGGGAGGGCTGTGGACGTCCAACGAGCTCACTCCCGATTGGTTAGCGTGGTTGCCATGAAAACGATGACTCAGACTGACTTGGACAAATCCTTCCTCACCGAAGACTTCTGGCTGAACATAGTGGCATCCATATCACGATAAAAATTGCAACGGAATTTACTTAATTTGGGTGGAGCTTGAAGTAAGCCATTTTCTATGGGTGACTTCACACTCACTCACTCCAGTTCTCATATACAGTCAAGGTTTACAACACTAGTTATCTAAAACTGTGGACAGGAATATGTTACTGATATACAAAACTGGGAAAACTGAGAAGCAGCTTCAGCAACAGACTCCTGCAGACTCACTGCTCTCAGGAACAGTACATGAAGTTAGACTCTATAACTCCTCAGAGCTGTGCTCACAAACTTATATGAATGCACCTGAGACATTACATGAGTGCACCTGAGAGGATGCACTTCAAGCTTTCAGTTAGAATTACAGGGTATTTATGTTCATTTGTCTGCTGCTATGTGTGTAGTTTCTTTCCTGTATATTTTGTATTTATTTGATTGTGCTGCTACAACTTAATATTCCCACGGGGATTAGAGTTAATTTAATCTTATTTCTTTATGACAGATCACTCATGCTGGACCTGTGTGGATGCAGTGGCAGGAAATGCTTTTTTTAAACTGAAGGAGCTGCATTTCCAGAAGAAAATGCAGGGTTGAATGCTGAATCAAAATGAAACTTGAAGGGGAATAATTGGCAAAAAAATAAATAAATAAAGAAATGATCAAAGGTGGACATAAATAAAGTGAAAACAGCACAATAACAAAAAATATATATTTTGTGAAAAATGCCAGTGTTGAACCGGCGAGCTTCTGCACCAAGGTTTCCCCATCTATTTCAATGGAGGCAGAAACGTTCAAGGATTTGAAGGACCAAAAGTCATAGCTGGAAAAAGCTGAAAGTGCTAAACATTTTAATAGTTAAATGGATAAAATAGCAGAAAAATTGTAGGAGTTAAGCATCAAAAATGGTGGAAGATACTGTAATAAATAAATAAATAAAGAGAAACTGGAAAACAATGGGTTGAATGCTTTATAGCATTGAATGCTTTATAGCATTCAACCAATAAGGAACTTTCAGCTTTCTCTTGATGAAAAGCTGCTTTGCTAACTTTACAAAGATGAAGTGTTTCGTATCAGTGGAAGGCTGCTTTTCTACGCTGGAATTACATTAATTGCGCAAACAAATGAGGAGTTAAGGCAGTCAGAAGACTGTCATAGAGTTCCAGTGTTAAAGTGTTAATGGCATCTTACCACACAAATAAAAACAAAAAATTGGGTTGTGTATTTCTGAAGAGTCAGGAGTAGCACTTAATCACTTTCCTGCACCTAAATTACCCATAATCAGAACTTTTTCAGCGTTTAGTTATGGAATAAACAGTTCAGATGGAAAATAATTTGTTTTTGAAAGAGAAAGCTTACTGTAGAGTGAAGGAGAGGGGTTTGGGAGGTGCTCGGACTGCTGAAGAAGCCGTGCTGTGGCAACAGATACTCATCTGCATCCACGGACTCCTCCGTGTCCTCCCCGCCGATCAAGCTGCGATAGAACTTTGTGTCTGTCGGGCTCGGCAGGTGCATCCGATCATCACCCTAAATTATGCCAATTAAAGTGGAAAGACAATCCTGAAGATCTTCATTTGACCTGATAAAAATCTTGAAGCAGTTAGAAGAAGTGAGCAGTTATACCTGAATAACAAGATAGCGGGACGGATCTCGAGCCATTTTCGTAAACTCGCCGATCAGTTCTCTAAAGCGAGGCCGACTTTCGGCGTCGATCATCCAACCTGTAAGAAGGTAACACATTCAAAAAAAAATTACAGGCCTAAAATACACAATAAAAACAGAAATCATTGTCTGAAGATAGAATTCTGTAATTCAGCTTTTTTGTACGTTTTTTTTTTCCTGGATAAATTGCAAGACTAAAGGAAAAAGAGAATACCAATATAATCAGCTAAAGTTATAGCAACCAAAATGATATTTTGTCTGTTTTCTCTGTCAAACAAAAAAAAATCCTCATTTTCAAATTGCTAATTTAAACAAAAAGCTAAATCTGGCCTTTAAAATCAGAGGTAAAATTTCAATTAATGTTTTCAATTAGTGTTGCCATTATTCCATAAAAGCATGTGTGTGTGAAGTAAAAGTGACTCACATTTCACCATGATCATGTAGACATCGATGGTACAGATTGGAGGTTGAGGGAGTCTATCTCCTTTCTCCAGAATTCCGGCTATTTCACTGGCTGGAATCCCGTCATACGGTTTGGTCCCAAATGTCATCAGCTCCCAGACCGTGACACCTACAGCAGAGGCAGGAGGACACCCGCTTAACTAACGCCAGTCTGATGAGCTGCCATTCAATTTGTTTCACTCCAGATTTAAAAAAAAAAAGGAAAAAACAGAGTGACAGGATGTACGCTTCTTTGATATCGCTCTGTGTCAAAATGTTGACAAATTGGCTGTGCATGCAGGAGTGGGAGTTAGCCGGATGCCTCTCTATGTTGGAGGAACTGAAGAAGGAAAAAGGAGGAAAGGAAGCTCATCACTTCTGCCAAGATTTGCTGATGCTTTTGCCAGATTGAGCGGAAGGCATAATCAAACCCGGGGGGAAAAGGATTTGGAAGCAGGCCCACTCTAAAAAAGCTTGGCTGTGTGAATGTGTGTAGGCATTTCTCCATATGCAAAGTCCTGAGCTGGAAGAGCCGCTTCAGTGGGCTGAGCTGACATTTGTCCGTCAGAGCCTGAGGGAGTGTGGGTGTGTTCTACCTGGGTCCCAAGCTAACCTACCTGCAAGCTGTGTGTGCTATAAACTGAAAAACAACATTTCTGGCAAAGCTTGAAAACAGCTGCCCACTTTTTCTCTGTTAAAACACTTCATTTGTGGAGGAATCCATATTTCTCCAGTGAGACTGGCCGAAGAAGGAGGAAAAAGGAAACCAGCTGTTTTCTTTTTGTATGTTACACAAGCGTTCAATCTGAGACCATGGCAGCAGAGTTTCTGCCTTTGTGGGTCAGAAGTAAAGTGTGCGTTCACATCACTGAGGTTACCGTAGCTCCATACGTCACTCTGGTGAGTGTAGGTTCTGGTCAGGATTGATTCAAGAGCCATCCATTTTATTGGCACCTGTGGAACAGAAAACAGGTTGAATAACACAATTTCAAAAATACAGATAAGTTGTGATGTTGAGCTCAAATTCCTGTGCAGATACAGTACAGCTGCTGTCACGGAAACAATGAATCTAGAGGGATTGATGCATTCCTACTACAAAAAAGTAAATGTGCTTCTCAATTTGTGGTACAGAAGGTAATTTAAAGGTTTGAGAAAGAAACTTTCCAAAACAATCAGCCTTTTTCATTGATATAAAAATTTAACTATTCTCTCTTTAACATATCAAACATCTGCAGTACGGCTTGAACCAACCTTCCCTCCATCTGCGTGGTACTCCTTCTCATCTGCATTGAGGAGCTTGGCCAGACCAAAGTCAGTGATCTTGACATGATTAGGGGTCTTCACAAGCACATTTCGAGCAGCCAAGTCACGATGGACCAAATGGCGCTCCTCCAAGTAGTTCATCCCCTTTAACAAAGAAAAATGTGTGTTTTCACAGATAACTGACAGATAAGGTTTGTTGTTCTCTTAAATCTATAATGACCATGGATGAATCTCATGACTGACTATAATCTGAGATTCACCTCCTTCTCCTCACCTTGGCTATCTGCACGCACCAGTTGAGCAGGTGCTGGGAGCCGATGTTGTCCTTTTTCTCTTTGACATAGTCCAGCAGGCAGCCGTAGGGCATCAGCTGTGTTATCAGCTGCACGGTTGAGGTGAGACAAATACCAAGCAGGCGACACACGTGGGGGTTTTCCACACTGGCCATCACATACGCTTCCTGTTTTGTAGAAATAGGCAAATGACGTTCATTTTTATTTATTTTTACTTTTATATTTATAACTACATTTGATAATTGTTACATTTCTTTATTAGTGTTAGTGATGTAACAGTATTTCTATAATACTATTTCAACCCAACCATATGTAGATGGATTTTCTGTCTACGTAGTCTGCTTTAAAAAAGATGGAGGCTTCAGAACAACAAAATAGAAAAATATCAACCAAAGAATTTTCTGGCGGTGCACACATTTTTAGATTAAAAGTCTTTTTTGGATCTGAGAGTTTCTGCCATTGTGGAGATTTTTAAATGTAAATTAAATACACATCTTTTGTAATCTAGCTTTAAAATCCCTCTTTTAATCCACTTATTTATTGGGCTTTTATGTATTTTATGGCTTTTATGGTTTATCATTTGTACGCTTTTAACCCGTCTATCTTTTAATCTAGGCACTGCCTCCTCACATTTTCCATCCTTTTTATGTTTTTTGTCGCTTTTAATCGAATGTTACTTATGAACTCTTTATTGTTTTGAACTAATTTTTATTTAAGTCTTTTTTGTTAAGCACCTTTTGTTCCACAGCATACTTGTGAAAAGTGCTATATCTAAAGTAATTGATTTATTGATCAATCACACAAAATATTTATTTCAGCATTTGCATTGTTAACCCTTTTAGCTGTCATCCCCAAACTGTGTTTTTGCTGACATGCAAAAGTGTTTCTAAACTAGGGGAATGGCAGAGATAGCCTGTTTTCCATGGAATGCAGACGTGTAGTGACTGAGCATCACTAACACAAAAGAGTCACAGAATCAGACATTCACATTCTGAAAAGACTGTGTTCATCCTGCAGCTTTACGACTGCATTCCTTTTAAGAACACCTCGGGCTCAGATTACATACACACCAAAGCCTCTGCATCAAATGAATTAATCCAACTTCACGTATTCCCAGAAGACAGTCACTGTGTAACTGGACACATTCTCCATTACAAGAAAAACAAGTGCTTATTAGTCTGAAATAAAGACCTGCAGGGTCTAAAACAGGATGCAGTATAGCTATGCTAATATTGAACAAGCGGAAACAGACACTTTGGCTAACACAATGTACTTCTTACTAGATGTGGTAGACTTCTCTAACGCCTTGGTCACAACTGCCCTTACATGTGGACACGGGCTGTCTGCATGCGAAAAACCAGCCCAGGGGACGCAGGTGCACAGCTCGGGTCGCAGACCATGCAGTGAACCCATAGAGAGAAAATGTTCATGCGCATTTTTAAATTTCTACTGGCCTGCTGTGGACTAAAACACTTACACAGCACACAAGGGTAAGTAAGGGGGAAGTTGGTGAAACGCAGGGGCATCATACAGATATTTATTTGTTTCAACCCTCTAAATCCTGCGCAAGGAGCTAGTTAGTGTTGTCCATGTGATAAGTGCGCACTTCTTGCTGCAGCCTGACTGCTGGAAATGAGGAAATTGGACAATCAGAGTATAGTTTGTGTGGAAAATCTACAGGCGTCCTATGGGCACTTACGTATCACATGCTCAACGCGATGAATGCAGCATGCACAGATGGTCAGTAAGGGGCCAGAACCTGTACCTTACTAATGACTAGAGTATGACGTAACGACACTGTCTGACGGCATCAACTTCACGTCATCATAAGTGTGTGCAATTTATATTACCCTTACAGATACTTCACGGTACATTGATCACATGTACCACCATCGTATGTTCTATTACAATGGCTGTACAGCGTAATAGAAATGATAGATGTACCACCATCGAATGTTCCATTTTCAGTAAACTCTTGAAGTAGCCGTGTTAGCCTCAAGGAAACTGCAAGACACACCTGCGCTCCCGTCAACCTCTTAGGACATGGCCTCCACATGTCTGGACATCGCATTTTGGGTTTTAATACTACAGTAGTTCATTCTGCTCAACTGTAGGTCTGTGACAACATGTGAAGAGGGTTATCTCCGATCTTACGAAGTTAAGAGGCGGCCGTTCCTCTCTACAACCTTCCCCGGGCCCGGACAAACCCAAAAACACGAAGCATGTGACTGATGCTATGTTCACACCGGCATGTGACAAACATTTAGCAAATCGTCTCAGACTGGACTGCAACTATGGAAGAGACTCAGTGTAAAATGTTGAAGTGGTGCAATCTTGCAACAGGCTTTTTCTTTCACTCTACTCCGATAAATGAAAAGCTTGGTGTCATATATTTCCAGGCACAAAATGGAATTGTTCATTTTTCCTCCATTTTCAGTTTTCAAATTGTTGGCACCTCCATGAATTAAAAGGGAAGCAGTCCATACGTCACCACCAAATCCAAGTCCCCGATTGGTTTAAAAAGTGTACCTGGTATAACTTTGAACGTCCTATCAATGGCCACAGTTTTTTTTTTACATAGAGCCCTAAAACAATCCAAAAAAACTTACAGAAGCCTACAAACGCTGAGATACATGCGTTTGCATAGACTTTTCATCGGAAATGGGAACTTGAATCCACGTTGCTGAGGGCGGTGTTGCAGTACACCGTATTTAGTGTTCCTAAAAGCCTAGGTTTAACCTTATTTATAGTCAAAATAATGGCTATCCTTGATCTGCCATGGCATTTTTAGTAAGCTTGTTAATCAGGATCCTCCACAAACAGTAAAGTGGGACATACATCCAAGATCTCTTTGTTGGCTTTGGGTGATGTGGCTTCTCTCAACACCTTGATGGCCACTGGGATCTTCACATCCTCACCCTCAGGTACCCACAAACCCTGCAGGAAAAGTACACATTTGATGACTTTATTTCACTTTATCAAGTGAACACAAACACACACACACACACACACAGTGAGATGTAGTGGCATGTCCTTTTTTAACATGGTGAAATCAACTAAACAGAACAAAGTTCTTCAGTTTAGGAAAAAATGTCTACACTTCATTTGTTCAGTAATGTTTTATTTCTAGATGAAGATTTACTAAATTATAAACTACTATAAAATAAAGAGTTAACCCCAACAGATCACCTTTTTGCACTCATGTGAAACAACCCCCCCATCTGTGACTAATAAAGACTGATGCCAGGGGAAAGGCAGTCAGGCGTGATCTGGAAAGCTAAAAATGTGTCACGTAATTGAAAAATCTAAAACACATGTAGTCCAGGAAAACTGTTGAGTGCTGCTGGTTTTATACAGTTTCCACACGGCAGAGTTGGAGGAGTTTAGCCGAAGATGGGCTGTTTGTGTGCGCATGCGATTACCTTGTAAACGGTGCCAAATGCTCCTGAACCGAGCACTTTGATTTTCTTAAACTCAGATTCCTTCAGGATCCGCAGCAGAGCCTGGTTTGGAGCCTGTCCACTCGGGGTGAGAGGTTCAACAAGCTGCACAGTTGAGGAAAAAAAGTTAAATGCCGTGGGGAAAGCTTTTCCTAACAAAGTCGTGCCATCCCGTCACCTCTCTCTCCTGCAGCAGCCTGCGCATGGTCCTTTTCCGCTTGATGTATCGTCGGCGTAGCAACACAAAGACGGAAAGGCCGGTCACAAGTACAGTGAGCAGTCCACCCACTACTCCAGCCGCGATCATAGAAAGACCTGTGGAGCTAAAAGACAGGAGGCCAAGTTGAGCAGTGATGAATTGACTGTATACATGTTTTAAAGGTAAAAATCAGAGTTTGCTGAGTGTTTCTGTCACTTCTTCCAAAAGAAAGGGCTTGTATTTTTGGTGAGACATCTCAAGGATGCCTAAAACGCCTGATGTCATTCAGTCCGGGACAGAAAAACACCAAAAAAGCCACAAGACATCAGTGAAGCAGAGTTTGTTATACCAGCACTTATTCAGTGAAGTGTGTGAGCATGTCTGCTCTTCTTCTGTAAAAACAAGCAACACCACAATGTCTTAGATTTTTGATGTCTTTTTAACCCCCTTAGGTCTTGTGCACTGCACACGGACCTTGCTAGTGCTGTCCACGGGATAAGTGCGTGCTCCATGCAGCACAGTGAGGAAACAAGTGGATGCATCAGAATGGAGCAGCTTCTATGTCACAGCTACAGGCTTCATTCACAACAGTTTGAATAAAGAAATACTCAGAAATGCAACTGTAAGCTGAATTTTCTTTGTATATATGTCCTCAATCTTCAGTAAAATGCTACAAGAACATGTTAAAAACACCATTTTCAATGGACTGAGTCTTAAAGATGTGGCCACTTTTTGCTACAAAACCAAAAATCTACTGTACCTGAACAGATGCATGTGACTAAGGCCTAAGCTGGATCTAAATCAAGGACTGTTTTATCCGTCAGGATTTGGCTAAAAAAAAACCTTTAAGTCTGTGCATATCTTGTCTGTGTTTGCAACAAACGGTACATGTTTAGCTCTGGGGATAACGAGAAGAGTGAGGGAGATAAGCAACCTTGTTTTAGTAAACTCTAGACCAAAGAGAAACTCTTATCACTCATCCTGGATGTGTGACAAGAGCAGCTTTGTAACACCATCACCTGAACCTGATGGAAAAAACAAACATCTTTGGTATTTGAACTGAGAATAAATGTAGCTTTTGTACTCTGGCTGGTATAACTGGGACTGTAGACCACTTCTGATCATCATCTTGGAGAAATTATTTCTTCAAATTCTCAATAAATATCTGTGATATCTATAAGATTTGAGAAGTTTACTAGAGAAGAAAATTATTTAATGGATCGTGATTTTTTTTTTCAATCATTAATATCATTAAGATTGATGCTGTGATCGGACTTTTATGCCGTATCCAGTTGATCAACCTCATTTATTTTGCGTAACTGCATTGATCTAACAAAAACATTAAATTTGCTGGTGTGTTTTTTCTGCTTTTTCTGTACCACAAGCTCTTTGAAGCTTCTGAGTTTTTCAAACCTTTCCAGCCTGACAAACATGGAACTATTGTGATTCTGCTGAGGTCTTCTAAGGTCTTGCTTGTGGCCAGATACACTTTCACAAACATCGCTTTGTAAATGAGACTTTGATTTGTCTAAATAAATATAACGCACACATTCTTGGCATGTAATTGATTGAAAACATGTGACAGTAGGTTTTTTTCCATTTAAATGTGAGTTTTTGAGTCTCCTTTAATTTGTTCCTTTGCAAATACAAATATAAGATTTTATCTACATGGTGAAATTCTTTTTTTTTGTCCCTTGGTGCTGCTGGTGAAAGGTTTCCTGTCTTTAAAGCATCACTGCACTCACCTTTTAATGTGGCAGCCTTTGAGACCAGGTCCTGTGCACCTGGAAATGAATCAAATGCAAGCCGTTAATGCTTTTCAGCTCTGCAAACACGCTGAAGAAAGCTCTGCAATCAGTGACCATCAAAAGCAAATCAATGTTGCAAAACTTCTCCATTTCCCAAAATATTTAATTTCATTTGTGTCAGCAAAAGCAGGCCAGTTCTCTGTAATTTCCCACAAGACTAAATAATCTCAATCAACGCATTGATCACTGGGGTCGGACGCTGATCTCCATGAATCTTTGTGATGTATTTATTAAACATCAAACCATTGAAAAGTCACAGAAACGCATCATATTCCCTTTTAAAGGGAGTTGCACAAGACAGTTGCAGAAGAGAAACCCTGACACAACTGCACTCGGTGGTTTCAGGAGTCTGCCAGAGACTTTTCCCTGGTGAATCATCAGCTCTGCGTTAATTGTAAATCACTGGGAACATTTGGTTTATGCTCAGTCCTGTCCGTCTGCGCCATCATTGTTTCGCTACATAATGGTGTGCAGACCACTTAAACTAAATACTTCAACAAATAGGAATCTACTCAGAAAGTAGAACATAGACATCTATTATTTGTTAAATTTGAGAAAAATGAGAAAAAGAAATGAAAAAAAGTTTGTTTTTTCGCTTTGTTGACAGCAAATCATACAAACTGTTGGACATGATGAATGTCAGCAGTATGGAAAGAGATCTGGCCCTTTGCTTTTAAATTTTAGAACCTAAAAGCAACAGAAAAAAGCTTTGCCAGGCCTCTGTTCTTGACTGTGTTTACCCTTGGGTGCAGTTTTTGTGGCATAGCTGACACACATTCCTCTCATCCGCGTATTTCCACACCAGGGTGTCGTCCTCTCCAGGCACGCCTTGAGGACAGCGGGACACACAGTACAGCCCGTCTTGGAAGTTGGCACACTTGGCACAATTTCCAGGACCCTGGAAGTAAAATAAATAAAGGTGCTTACAGCTCCATCAGGATCAGCTGTAAATATTTTGAAAGACTCTTTGCCTCATTGTAATACTTTGGCAAAGCAAGCATGTAATGATCTCATAAAGGAGACAGTGATGACCAAACTGTGCTGTCCTCTATAATCATGTTGTAAAGCTGGGGGGCAAAACTTTAGGAGCACAAGTCAGCAGCTCTCTAAACGTTGCAGCTTTTGACAAGGATGCAGTATGTGGTAAAGGTTTTATAAACAGGTTTCAACACAGAGCTGTTCTTCATTGAGAAAAAAATTTAAATAAAGACAGAAACACCCCACATTACAAACACAATTAAAGCGGCGTTGTATTGTCCACAGACGCTACCCTCCCCTGCCCTCGGTGTCACCTTTTTACCGGCGCTCATCAGCTGATTGGCTCCTACACACCTCCCACTCAGCCCTTCTGCCCCTGATTAAAGCTGCATGTGATCCATTTATAACTACCTTTTTTTTCAAAATGGCGGCTTATGTTACTTTTATCTCCATAGCAACCACTTTATTTTTTGGTCCCCTGGGGGTGACCAACAGGTCCATGTGATTTTTAGAACAATTGCTAAAAGTACATTTTTGGATTTCCATGGCAACAAAGGCTTTTGGTTAACCACGCCCACATCCCTCATATGTTTTTATCATGTGCCACATCGTTTCGCTCAGCTTGAGCCAGGGATTCACGTGTTAGATTTTTATGATATCCTGGTGAAAAATGTGTGAGCAACAGGGGAATGCCACTTTTGCAAGCTAGCCACGCTAACTCCGTTCCAAATCTACAAGTCCTAAAATCCCCATTTTTTCCCAAGTAGTTTCCCAATAATGCTCTAGGAGTTTAAATTTGTAGAAAGCACTAAAGGGGATTATTGACCCCCAGAAAATTGACGATTTTGGTTGTGTTCACCATGGCCTAAATTCATTTTCACCGGATGGGTACTAGTTGTGTTTAAATTTTGGTGAGTTTTTGAGTGTGTGGTCTGGGGGGAAATTTTTGTGGTAAGAAATAAGAACTGCAAAAACAAAGGGCCGCTGCAGGACAGAACAAGTCTTGTGGTTTTGATGAACTAAAGTCCATTCAGTCGGTGACAAAACAGTAGAAAAAATGCATTTGCTGCCACACAAACGCAGACTTCACAGATTGTTTGTACAAGAAGATGAACAGAACTGGGGAGGTTTTATTTGTGATGTGGCAAACGTACAGAAGCGCTGCAGGTTGCTGTCCCATTCATGCGCTGACACTCGGGGTCACACTCCACACAGGTTTTATTCATGACTGCTTCCCGCGGCTCACTGTCGAAGCAAGAAAAGAATTAAGCGACAAGGAAACGTTTAAGAACACAAAAAAGAGCCTTGAAAGCCCCATACGTATCAAGATTCTGAGTTTATTAAAAGATTTCCGAAGATAAACACGAGCCGTCTCGGCAACAATGTCTGCCTTATGCACTGAAAACTGAGCTTCTAAATCCCTCTGGATCTGTGCTTTTCTTTCAATAATCCCCAGTTTCATCTAATGCCACACACCGTGGAAATACTCATGGAATGAAGACAGACTTGAAGAAATGACTGGAAGAAGTCAGGGATGATTGGACCGTTTGCCTTAAACACTGAACATTTTTTCACAGCTGGCAGGATGGCTTTTACCCCTCCAGGATGTTGCAGGAGTCGACACATCTCCCTCCACGACTGTAGTCACGACAGGCGAAGCACATGTCCGGGCCGGGCCCCCAGCAGCCGTCTGCGGCACACTTCCTGTCACACGTGCTGTTCATCAGAGCTGAAAGCAGACGGGACGTTTTCAAAAAGATAATTCTGCAGTTTTTAAAAGTTTCAGGAAAATAAAAGTACGTATGTTTTTAGTCTTTTTAACATGTTCTTGTGGCGTTTTTCTGATCATGGAGGACATAAATAAAGAAAATTGAGCTTAAAACAGCTTTTCTGCGTATTTCTTTTGTTCAAATTGTTGTGAATCAGGAGTAAAAGAAATAAATGACACTTGAAAAAAGATGGTTTTAGTGGCTCAAAAAAAAAAAACGCTTGGTGGGCCACAAGCTCCCCCCTATGAGCTCCCGACAACGGGGAATGGGAAAGGGAGACGGGATTGCCCCTTGCCAACAGTCCCACCCACAAATCAGAGGTACATTTCTAATGAGCTACTGCTGCTCTGCAGAAACTATGTCCAAGAAAACGACTATCGATGGCATAATCGTGATTAAAAAGACCACTGGGAACGCTTTAAAATTGATCAAAAGTTGATTGGAGTGGGACTTTAAGTTCTGAAGTGAAGCCCAAAGAAGAACAGCCTTAAAACAAATTCCGGCTAAATTCCAGTTATTCCACTCACCACAGGCTGTGGCGCTTGCATTTTCGTCCACATTGGCGCTTTGTGTTTTGGACTTGAAGAGGCCTTTCCAGTGGCTTCTGTTGGTGTAGCAGAGATTGTGGTTCTTGATGATGACCACGTCACCATCGCTGATTTCTTTGAGGGAACGAAGGCCCAGGTAGCTGATGTCAAGCTGAGTAATGGCAACGCTGCGGCTACCCCTTTCCCCCCAAAGAAAGGAAAACAGTCAAGCTTTGCTCTCGCCAAACTTTCATTCTATGATTGAGCAGTTTTGGAATTTACTTTACGAGGGACATACTGTTTTGTTCTTCCTCGAATGATCTCCAGATTCTCAAAAGGGCTGAGTGAGCTCATGTTCTTTGGCCACGTCTGAATCCACAGGTATCCTGAAGCAACACACAGTTTGTTTATTGTGTTGTTTTTCTTGTCACGCATGACTCACTCCTTCTTTGATCTTACCCGTAATTTCTTTAACAGTTTTAAACACATCAAGCTTGGCCAGATCCATCTTTGGGGTTTTGGTGAACTTGTCCCTGCAAAAAAAAAAAAACAACTTGCAAAGATTCTGCCGCAACAAACTGCAGCTGATTTCTGCTGTGATTTCTCAATAATGTTTGTGACTTACCCATAAATAGATGTGTGAATAAAAGCAATGTTCCCATTGATTTTAGTGCAGTTTTTGAAGGAATCGATGTTTGTGGCATTGATGGACAGAGTGTGGGTCAGGTTTCCTGTTCCAAGTCCATTACACACTGTAAACAATTAAAAGAAAAACGGAATTATCTTCATAATAATAGGAAGAAAGGCGGGTCAGTTTAACCCCTTCATGCTTGAATTTATTTCCAATTAGAGAAAAACATTATTCTTCAATGTTTTTTTTCTATTCAAATGCCACAAGGTCATACTGAATTAGTTTTGATGGTAGGTCTCTCAGCGGCACACAACATGAAGAGGTTCAATAAAAAATGGTAAGAACTATTAATTAATTGAAATTCAATTAATTGAAATTTTTAATAAAAAGAACAAGAAAAATGGGAAATATAATTATGAAAAATAGAAACACTTGGTCACTAAATCCTGTTTAATAAAGAAGTTTTTTTGACGGTAGACAATAAAAATTAAGACTTTTGATTTCTGGCATAAATTTATGCTTTGAAAAAAGGGGGAAAGGTGAAGTTTTGTAATACACAGTCAACAAATTTTAAAGTTCTAATTTTTGTTCAGTTTTTTGTTGAGTTTGCCTGAAGGGACATAGAGGTTCATGACACAATAAATTCCTCACATTCTTAACTGATAGCAGGTCAGAGCTGCAGGCCGGCCACTCAGATTCCCAAATGCGTGTCTCCACACACAGTTTTTACAGCGTTTGCGTTGTTTTGTTCAAAATTTCTATGTGCTTATTTGCAAAAGTGCCTCCATCATTGAAGGAGGAACAACCATTGATCGAATATTATCCTAGACTGGAAGTTCTTGTAAATTGTGATTTCAGTCTGACATGGCATTGTTTGAGCTTTAGCCTTGTGCACTTGTACAGGGGTTGACCTGTATGGGATCTGTAGACTTTGGGTATATCCGTGAAGGGTCCTAGAGAGGAGGAACTGCACTTTAAGGGGATCACAGGTGTGTTCTGCAGTTCCCTTGAAGCTCATACGACCACATCAAGGGACATCATGAAAATAGACCGTACCATTTTTTCCGGCATGTGGTAAGTGTATTGAGAAGTATTTGTAAGGCTAGTAGGCTAGTAGAAAAAATGCGCATGGACATTTCTGCCTTATTGATTCACCAAGTCTATGACATTAATATTTCCTGCGTGCCCTGAACAAATTTGCCAATTCCCCCAGACAGCCCATGCCAACCCGCAAGGGCAGTTGTGACTAAGGCTTTGCCTTGTAGGGATCCAGTTCTATAACACCCACTATTTTCGTTTTGTTTTATCCTGTGTATGAGCAGTGATATGCTGCGGCATGTTTGGCTGTTACACAGTAACAGCCTGATCTCAAACCTTTTGGACAGGGTCCGTTGCACTTGGCACACTTCCTGATCCCTCCTTCATCCACTTCATAGGTGTTACCGCTGCACGTCCGTACGCACGCACCATGATCAGTCACAACATAATTATCTGGATCAAAATAAAAAGCTGGTCACGTCATGATTTGATCACAAATACAGGTGTCATCTTTACTTTTTTCTGTAAACATTACAAAGCATGTGGGCAAAAGTATAAAAAAGTTATTAAAACACAACTTTATGTTCATCAAGTTGCCAAACCAGGAGACCATGATGTGGATCAGTCCAGATTGAGTAATACAGGAACAGGTTAGAGTAAGTTAAATATTCCAAAAGCAAGTTGTTGCATTAACACACCTTCAACTCAATCATTTTCTTTTCTTGTTCATAAAGTTTATAATTAAACTGGAGCAAAATGAATGCCTAACCCTCCTAAAGAAACAGTATTTGTTCTGAATAAGATGCCGGGTGTGGAGTCAACCCCAACACTGTCATTGTCAAACAGTTGATGACTTCGGGTAACAAAGAGCTCTTACGTGGGCAGTTCTTTACACAGGTGGCACCAAAACTGTACTTTCCATTTGGGTTTGGAACCAACAGGTGGAGGTTTGGATCGTAGCGCATGAGGCGGGGACAGGAGTCCTTACACACCCCGTCGTCTCGGAAGTCCCGACAGGCCTGCAGCACAAACAGCCGTCATCCAGTGTGCTGGGCCCAAAACAGAGCCCCCCCTCTCTAATGATAACACCACATTCCTTTGACACAGCCTTGGCTCAATTCTCAGAGCAGACCCTGAAACTCCCAAAAGAGGAGAACTTTCAATCAACGGTTACATTTCTCACAGGAATTAAGACCAAAACAATACCTTTGTTTTGAAATAAAATACCACCAAGTGAGTCTTTGGCGTCACAAGAGTATTTGGATGGAAAGAGTGATGCTACATATGTTTTTTTTTTGAGAGAAATGTCTTTATCTTACCAGACAGTCGGTGGGTCTGGGTCCCGTGCAGCCCGCTGCACAATGCTCGTTACAGCAGTCGCTCGGAGAAGGTCCTTTGCATCTTTTGGAGCACTGCTGTGCACAGTTCAGTTTGGTTACTGTAGATGGGAGCAGAACAGATGAATGGAGTTCATTAGAAATTCACCTCAGAGTTGATGGCAGGACTGTCAGCGCAGAGCAACTAAAGACTAAACACCATATCACACAGTTACGACATAAATTTTGGTTATTTGTGATAAATGCGTGATACATGCAGTTCATAAGTGTTTCTAGAGTTCGTCATTCGTCGATGTCCATTGAGGGTTTCAGCCAACAGTTCTTTACGTGAATTAGGTTTTGAACTGTTCTGTTCAAAAATATTCATTCATTCATTCATTCATTCATTCATTCATTCATTCATTCATTCATTCATTCATTCATTCATTCATTCATTCATTCATTCATTCATTCATTCATTCAACAGTTTTATGCATACTTTGCATAGCTTATATTCAAAAAAGTTGTGCGTGATTTTTGCGAGATGCATACGCAAATTTGTGGCTTTCCATGACTGTTCAATGTATGTCTAATCCTGCATTCACACTGGACGCGATTTGCACGTCAGGGTCATCGAGGTTCAATGTTAAGTCAATGTACAAACACGATCTGTGGTCCTGTGGCGTTATTTGGGCGTTGTGCGCATTGGGACGCAGTGCATTAATTAATCGGAGACTCAGCTTTGGGTGTGTGACGTTTTCAGTAACTCGATCAAAGAGTAGAAAAATGAACCCAATATGGCTGCTTGATGCAAGGATTTTTGTCCTGAACTTCCAACCATTTTCCTGACCCAATGGGGCCGCGGGGTTGCCGGAGTCTGTCCCGGTTACTGTTGGGTGAAGGCGGGGTACACCCTGGACCGGTTGCTAGTGATCGAGACCGCTACGATGTCATCTGTGGTCCGGCCGGACCCTGGGCTCCGGTGTTCTCTAGCTCCAGCTCCTTTGACTCTTTGATAGGCTGGTGACCTGTCCAGGGTGTACCAACAGTAACTGGGACACTCTCTGTCAACTTAGTACGTGAGGGCAGCACAGGCCGGCGCATCAAGGTGTTGAGCAGTGAATTTGACGTGCGTCAAAAGAGAGGCGGAAGACACAAATTTGATGTGCCAATTGTGTCCGGTGTGAATGCGGTATACTTTTAACGCAGGTACCACCAATGTCTAACTTTTATATAGTATATATATCGCATTATCACGTTCATGTTCTATGTTGATATACGTGGTTTCTAACGTGGTTCGTTCAGGATATATCTGTGAAAATTTCACGTAAAGACCACAACTTCTCTTTTTCCACGTACATTCACGAAGGACCAATTTTCATCGGTGCAATATGCGCAAAATGTACGTAGTGGCTGTGAGACACAGCCTTGAACTTCTCAGAAATACAAATGTGAGCTTTGTTTTCCTTATCTATGTCCTTCACTATCAGGAGAATGCCACAAGAAAATGTCAAAAACAGCAAAAACATAATTTTCATATGAGTGGGTCTTCAAAGAGTAGGTAAGAAATGTGAAAGAATAAAGATTGGAAATTAAAAATTTAGTTGGAATGAAATGAAAGGCAGAAATGGCGGCTTACAGGTCTGACAGTATTGAGGACCAGGAGCCCAGCATGACCCGTTGAAGCAGCTTGAGTGGCATTTTTTACCTGAAATCCCAAAACATGAAATATTAGTTTGGAAGCGGTAAAACAAATGTTTGCACCATCTTCTGCTGTGCTTGGTGACACGTACAGAGAGGGTTATTGCTCGCCATCGGGAGCTCCATCTTTGGCTTCTTGTCTGGATTGACGATATCGAACCACTGTATTGTTTCCACGTTGCACAGCTGGTTGTTGCCAAACTTGATGCCTCCTGCAAGGATCTCTGCAGGACGAAAGCGTGACCTCAGTAAAACCAGCCTAGCTCCACACATGCCTGTTTGCTCTCAGGTAAAAACAGACGGGGTTTTTGCAGCTCACCTGTCAGTTTGGTCAGCAGGAGTTCAGTGGTGCCGGTTCCTTTATCAGAATTAACGAGCACAGAAAGAGCAAACTCTCCTTCATAGAGAGAATGACCCCGGATGATGCGCAGATTCTCCAGGGGAATTCTGGTCGCTGTGTTGAGTGCAATCAGGACGTAACCTCCCACTTCTTCAATCGACTGGAGAAGGGAACCACAAGAATTCCTTTGACTGTGGTTTATTTTTAGTTTTACTAGTCAAACTTAATGTAAAAGAACAAATAAGTAAAGCACAATAGGGTGGGGATGTATAAGTTCAGTTCCTCTCATTCCTTTTCAAGCAAGAAATTCTTTTTTTGGACAAAATTCACATTTGATGGATTCAGTGTACTGTGCTATAAGTGAAAATATGTTTATTTGTGATAAAGAGTGATTATAATGGCTTTCACATATGTATGTGGATCTTTTTTATGTATATATATAGAGATGTATCTTCTTTTACTTTTTCATTCAAGTCACAATTAATAATTCAAAGTTCGTTATATCTATGTATAGATATACATCTCTTTTGTTTGTTTTCTTTAGTATTTTTTAGTTTTGATTGTTTGAAGTAAACCAATTCCTAATCCATTTAGGGAATCATTGGGTCTGTAATTTCGAGTATTTTTATCAATAAAAAATGAAAATAATGTGAAATATTAAAGTACAAACTCTGACCAAAAGACACAAATTGGAAAGCTTATTTAATGCCAAGTTCAAAAGAATAAAAATAAAATCTGAAAGTGTAATTAAACAAAAGCTGAGTCTTTTCTGAAGCTGCAATAGAGCCTGAAAGTATTGTCGTCATGCTATTGATTTTAATTACTCATGACGTGTTATGAATAAATCTAATTGATCTGTTTTTAATCTAACCCAATAACTGCTGTAAAAAATTCAGAGCTATTTTTTTTAACTTGTGACATTGTGGCGTAGCATAGGATCAAAATAACTAAAAAAATAGTGACTGTATTAGGTTTTCTTATTAAAACAGACTTCCAACCTTTTCTTTTACACTACAAACAGGTATTTTTTTCAACCTCAAACAATTATAAAAGGAACAAATCCCACAGTTCACCGTCCAGTCCATTCAGCCGTCCGCAATAATGTATGATAACAAACATCTCATCGGGCTTTATTCCTTACATAATAGATAATAGTTGTGGTGTTTTGGTTTTGTTTTGGAACTACAAAGTCACACATCGATGTAACTGCTGCGTTCAGGGACACCGAGAGCAACGTAGGAAGATTTTCAGCTGAGTTCAAATCGTTCGTGCATGTAGACTGTTCGACAGTTGTTTTATATTTATGAAAACAGATAAAAAATGAGAATATCCCAACTAAAAACTCCACTGATTTGTTTGTAAAAGAATAATTGTCATTAATACCTTCCAAAAAAGAATTCTCTGGCTTCAAATTGCAGGAATATTTTCAGGTAAAGCAAATTGAGATGAAGAGACAATATTTACAAGATTTAAACCTGGACAAAAATAAAGTGCAATGCAGTGATCCCTCGCCATAACGCGGTTTACTTTTCACGGTTTCGCTACTTCACGGATTTGCATCGTGCATTGTGTTCTGCATTCTGATTGGCTAAAAAGTCACTCCGCTTCTTCTCTACCTGTGCGTCAATAACGTTGTAGTTCAAAGTGCACAGGTACGTAAATCAGCTTGCCAAATTTACATTACGTACGTGCAAATTCACTTGCAATTTTGAGTTTCTCTAAAACCCATAGAAAAAAGAGCGACAACAACTGTCAATCACCATGTTCTTCTCCTGAACAAACACAGCTGCACCGCGGGCTTCAAAAGAAGAAAACTCTGCAGAGCGGTGTCTGAAGAGCAGTGAAATACACCTGTCACTATTTGTCCGTTTGTACTTTGTATTTTTTTCATAATCATTTTAAATTTTCTCCCGTTTAATCCAACTACTCGGGTCGCGGTGGGCGGGGCTAATCTCCGCAATTTGAAGCCTTCTGTTCACATCGATGATTAAAATTATTATTTGACAGTACAGTACAGAAGATATTTGTTGAAAAAAACGTTTCTAAAGTACTTTTATTTGTGAAACAAATGCTTGAGCCCGTAAAATGGTTTGTTCTTTCTTTTCAATGTATAATAGAGTATTTAATTATATAATAATTGTAAAAAATAAATAAAGGTTTCTACTTCACAAATTTTGCCTATCACAGGTTCTTTTTGGAACGTAACCCCTGCGATAAACAAGGGTTTACTGTATTTTGTAAAAGGATTCATAAGATGGTAGATAATTAAATCGCACAAAAGAAATGGTTCAATATTTTTACTGGTGACAGAAAGATTTCTTTTAGAATGTTTCAACTTTGATTTGCTTTTGTATGAATAGAAAGGAGTTTTAGAAAGCATGCATGCTCTGTTTGCTGTTTTTGAGTTTTTTTTTTTTAAAGTCTCCCAGATATTAAGCAACACTTTTACAATTAAAAATGTAAATTACTAAAGTAAAATAAGCAAGTAAGCCTCCATCAGCACGTAAAACTCAACGTTTCCCTTTTTTGCGTCTGGTAAAAATCATTGCTATTTAGAAAGCAAAGTGAATGTGACACAGATGAGAAGTTAGAAATCCCCTTTTTTAGAGAAGAATTGCTGCAGCTCTCCTTCTAACCTGCATGCTGACTTATGTTTGTATGAGCGAGCCTGAATGTAAGTGGGGATGGAATTTTACAACATCTGTCTGGTAACCATAACTGTGTAGACTATGATTCCAGCGTTAAAATAGAAAAAACTTGATCACTACGCTTAGTCTTTTTCCCTTCCAAAAGAATTTAAATACAATAGACAGCAGAAGGTTAGAAGGCTCTCTTAAATTGATCCAAAGGATCCTAAAAAAAAGTTTTTTTTTTACCTTAAGGAAGGACAAATCGTGGTGATTATCCATGTAGGTGATCTCCAGGTTCTCCAGCACCACGGTGCAGTTGCTGTAGGTCTTCACCATGTTCAGGTAGTGGTCATCTTTAGAGCCTAGCAGGTTTAAACGGTTGCTGAGACCTTGGCATACTAAAGAAAAACAGAAACCTTTGATCAGAAATATACATAATGCATTAAATGCATTCTGTTAACAGGTCAGGTCTGGTGTGTCCGATTCTACGTGATGATCGGTAGCTTTTTGCGAACGACAAAAGTCATTTCTAATTTTGAAGAAAAGTTTATTTTAAATGTGTTTTTTCACAGGAAGAATGCTTCAGGGGGGCTTTCTCGTCTGCTGTTAGTCTGCAGACAGCTTTGGCTGGCGGGGGGTGGGTTTATAAGCAACAAAAACAATCCCAGACACCGCATTCCTCAACATGTCTGCTCTTGAGGATGAGCAGTCAAACCATTCAGAGACACGCCTCTCAAAGAAAGCAGAGGCAAAATGCAGATCAGGTCCAAAGATGTTCCAGCTCGGGTCCATCACACATGAGGAGGTGGTATTCAACTGCTTTGCCTCCACTGCGCAGTTTGTGTTTGTCATTGACTTCAGGCACACATGCACGAAACTGAAGGCAAATAATAAGAGACAAAAGCATCTGTCTCCCGCGCTCCCTCCTCTTCCTCCTCACTGCTTTGTCCTCAAGGAAGCAACCTGACATGAACCTCAGAGTCCAGCAGCTTAATGCCCCAGCAACAGAAGCAGATGAACAACTGCTTTAATCAGAGGAACCACGTGAGAGGCAATCAGCCTCCTAATTATTACTCCCACTGCAAAACTCAACCGTAATAAAGAAACGATTAGGAATCTTTTGCATTTGTGAACACTAATGATTTAAGGCTCCCGGATGGCAAACTGTAAGTAATGTCCTGCCTGTCGTGTCACATTAATTATAAGTTTCCGCACGGCCCACGTCATGTTTGAACGCTTTTCTTCTGTTGACAGATATAAAGGTCGAGTGGAGCAGGTGGCTGAGAGGAGCAACAAACATCCTTCAATCGATGCTCGCACCGAGTTCTGTAAAAAGAAAGAAAAAAGAAACTGTTTATTGCTCAAGCACGCAGGCTTATGGCCCCCGTAAACACCTAGCTCGTCCACTCGCTGGTTTCATAACCGCGCTGCAGGTGCTGAGTGACCTGATATTTCTAAAAGATTAACTGACTTCCTTCTCTGGCTGCAGCTCGTAAAAACAAAAGTCCTTTTTTTAAAAGTCTCCATAAGATTTGAGTTGGAAGTTTCATAAAAGTTTGCACAACTTCTCAAGTACAGGTAGGGGGTAAAACAATGTTGACTCACTGCCTGTTCTCTCATAAAATCTGATTCAAACCCACTAAAACGGCCTTTAGAAAGCTAGTCAGACAAAGGGTGGAGCTTACATTGACGTTACTGATACCGTGACAAAGACTGATTGCCGATTGCTCCACTGACTCCAGCTGCAATGTCGTCACTAAATGTTCAGAAGGTAAACTCTTGCAGCAGGGAGTGGCAGGTCTGCTATAATTCTAGTAGTTTGCCAGTGTTGTGTGGGTGTGTGCACTTGCATGTGTGTCAGCAACGCAGCGATCAGCGTGCAGGCAGAACTCGACAAAAGACTCCATAAACCCCGCCATTAGTCATCTCGGCCTGTTGCCGAACATGCCTGCCTATCTCTCTTGTGGTGTTTACTTGGGGACTAATACTGAAAGTCCAAGGTGTGTGGCAAAAATGTATTTCTTGAGGCTACGGGATCTGCATGACAACAGAAAACGCAACTTTTTTGTCTTATCTTTTGTGGCGTTTAATCCAAAAACAGATCATTTACACCTGCAGTCAGAGCTCAATGCCAACTGTTTGTAAAAGACAAACGAAATTTATGTTTTTAACATGTCGTACTGGCCTTTTTTCTCATGAAGGAGGACACATATTGAGAAATGTATGCTTGAAAATCTATTTCATGCGCATCATCGTGAATTAAGAGCAGATGAAAAATGTAGCTGGAAAAGGGTCAAGAAACAAACTCCCTGCTGCGCTCTATTCTGATGCAGGTGGACTGCATGAAATTTAAGGTCATAGACCGCTTGGCAAACCCGTAGACAGAAAATGCTCATTTCTATGGCCACGCTGTGAGCGACAGGTTGTAATGAACTCTTGTACAGCACACAATGATAAGTTTGTGCAACTTCCATTAGTCTTACGAATATTTCACGATACCACTTCCACGACAATGGTACGTTCTATTTTCATTAACCCTGGAGAACCCAGGGTTTTAATTGGCTGCTGTAAATTGCTGCTTTCCAAAATGAACGAAAGAAAAAATGCATTTGATTAATTAGCTCTAAAAGCCTTAAAGAAAATAGTTGTTGGGTTCTCCCCTTAAGGGGATATAACTCAATATTAGGTCTTAAACTCATTCTGTCCTCACTATCCTCTCATTAACTCTGGTATCTTTGCAGAAAAAGGTCCTAAAACAAAACTCCCAAAAGTACTTTGGCCTAGTTTCTAGTTATCTTTTTACACTTCATATAAGAGGAAACTAACATCTAATATGAAACGATTTGTTTTAATTCGCTAACTCATTGTAATTTAATCTTAAAAACATCCTTTTTTGGAGAAATATCTCTAATTTTTAGCAGAATTCTTTATTTGGGATTGGAGGAAACAGATTTGTTTTATTCGTGGAAAAATAAATGTTTTATTTGACTCATAATATACTTAGAATTATCTTAAACTATAAAAATTCTTGTCTTATTTTAGGATGATTATCGTCTGATGCTTAAGCTTAAGATAAGATATATTTTGTGGGGGAAAGTCTTTAAAATATACTAAATATAAAGACATAAAACTCATTTTTGAGCAATAAATGCTTGTCTTTAGATATATTATTTCCAATTTTAGGATTCCATTTTAGAGCGATCTTACCAAGACAAATTCTACTTGTTTTAGAAGAATTTATGACTAGATTTGGTCACTATAACAAGAGAAAAACATTTATTTTTCTAGATTTTTTAAACCTGCTTTGAGAAGAACATTTTTGGAGGGAGTTCTGAGGAATGATTGATTAATTTTATAACCATCAGCACAAACAACATAAAGTGAATCTTAAGAAAACACCTCTGTGACAAGATCCCTGAGAAGTTCCAAAACAAACAAGAAAAATTCCCATAAGCCGATGATAAATATCAAGCATGTGAGAGGGCAGAGTTTCCACATATAGCCTGTTCTGAACAAGTTTGGAAAGTAGGTCGTGCACATTTAAACCAAGATTTGAGTTAATGTGCGCCCCTCCTGTATTACCAAAGCGGTGTTGACATCAAACTATGAAAACGTAAACACCAACTTTGAATCCCAGCGACCGCTCTCCGCCAGAAGAAAGGATCATATTCAGGGAGGTAAAAGACCAGCAAAGAATTTATGGTAAACCCCGAAGACAGACGGGTTAAACATGACCAGAGCAAGAATACTGTGTTGTGTACCAAAATCAGCCAAAATGAAAACAAGTGAAGGTCTGCCATAAACTTATGTTCTTTGGCCACATTTTTATGTTTGGGCAAAAAGTTCCTTGTTGTGGAAACAGTGAAATGTCCAACTGAAAGTAATAATGTCTGAATCAGAAGTTCTCGTAAAGATTCACTCTGATCCTCTTCTGATCTTTTTTCAAAGTCTTTCCAGGGTCTATTAATTATAATTAAGCAGTTTTAGCCAAAACCTAAAGATTTGTGTCATTTACCAAGAATTCTTCTTTCATGCTAGTGAACAGTTTTTGGATACATTTTTTTGTCTTACAAGACAGAAAAAAGACAGTTTTTCCTAAAACAAAAGTCTTTTTACCTTCTCAAGATTGTTTTTGCATCACAGAACTAAGAGCTTTCTGTTCACATGCTCTCCCACTAGCTTACAGTCCCTCATATCCACAACCTAGCATGAGTGGTGCAACAAAAATGACGAGTAATATCCAGCCATACAGTTTTGATCCAGATTCCAGCTCCGATGAGGAAAACAAAGACGTCCATGGATCTATTGGTCTACAATAGATGCTCCACATCCGAATGGAGTGGAGCATGGAGCTTATTTTCAAATTGTCACAAATGTGATCTCCTGATTCACAACTATCTGAACAAAAAAAAATACTCAAAAATGCAATTTTAAGCTTAATTTTCTTTCTACATGTCCTCTATCATCAGAAACATGCCACAAGAACATGTTCACAACACCAAAACACACTTTTCATTGGAGAAGGTCTTTAAAGATTGATCTACGCCTCTGTGTCAACATGTTTTGTGTCTTACCCAACACAAACAGCCAACTTCTTCCTGTCGTTTTCTCTTCCTCTTCATTTTACCTGGAATTCAATTACCTTGTGTCCAGAGTCTGGTGATTACATTATCTTTTATGTGATAAGAGACGCATAACGATTCTAAGTAACAGGACTTGTTTAGATGAACTGAACAGCAGAGAATCTTGTGCCTCTCAAACCAAGTCAAATCTACGATTAAAACCGGTTTTTGAAGTAGAAAATAATCTGTGCATGCTAAGAGGGCAAACATGAAAAACAAGAGTTCAGCCAAATTTGTTTTAAGTTTGTGCTTCTTCTTCTTCCCTTTAGACCTCATAATCATCATTTTCTACAAATACGGTATTTTTCAAACTAGATTTTTTTTGTCTGCTCCTGTTTTACAATGATTTGAATAAAGAAATGCTTTAGCTAAGTTTTCTATATTCAGGAAATGTCCTGCATCATCAGAAAAATGCCACAAAATCATGTTAAAAACACAAGTTTTATCAGTGCGGGTCCTTAAGGTTGCATCAGTCTTTCTCAAACCCAAAGAGTCTGCTTCCTTTATTCAATCTGAGCACTCAGCTTCTGTTTCCTGAATGTGCATTTTGTATAATAAATGACTGATCCCAGATCACAACACCGGCAGAACTAGCGGTCTTTGTTTTGGGGCGGGTTTTTTTTAATAAAAGTAGATTTTTGACAAGTCTTACAATTCCTGATATCCTTCTCTCTGTTCAGGGGAAGTGCTATCTTCCTTTGCGTGGGAGATGCATCAATCTCCAGGGGAAAACATCTTAGGGGCCCAGAAAATAAAGAGCCAAGAAAGATGGGAGGATGCCCCTGCACCCCCCCCCCATCCCGAGTGAATGGAACAACACAAAACCCCCTGACACTTCAGGAAGTGGATCGTTGCACAGGGTGAGCTAAAAAAGCTAGATGCAGATGGTAACCAATTGTTGTCTCCGGGGGGAGACGGACACAAGGAGGACTTAAATCAAACTCTATGAGCTATTTGTGACGACGGAAAGGAAGTGAAAGGAGAAAAAGCACAGGGAGAACTGCGTGGGTTCAGCTAACCAAGTTATGGGGTCAAACTGCAGAGGGGGGGAGTAAAACCTCACAGTCTCACACGGATGACCTTTACTGCCAACAATGAGGCGAGTCACCTGAAGAATCCGGCTGCATCCTGCTTAAAACATGACCAGTCCACGTTGATGACTGCGACTGGCCTTGTCTAAGTCAGTAAAATAAGGTTTGAGCAAAGTGACCAAATAAAGGCCAGAAACGGCTGGTGTTTACTCTGTGTATCTGATGAGTGCTCTCACCAGTTAGTGAGACACTCCAGATACCTGTAGCTGGGCCCATCCGAATGTTTACTGTGCTACTCAGACAGAAGAAACAGGGGATTTAGTTTCTGCACAAACAGGAAAAATATAGTTTGATCAGCGTTTGTGAGCAGGACACAGCCTCTGCCTTCAAAGGTTTCATGAGCAGAGACTTTTTTGAATTTCAAAGGAGAAAAAAACAGAGGCTGGAACTCTTCCCGGTCAACTCTGGTTTCTTTGTTAATGTAAGAAGCAGAAAAATTAAGGCAAACATCTCAGCCTGTGCAGGACAGCAACAGCCAGAGTCCCAACATTTGCTTTAAGGAGGAAAAAACAAACAACATTTTCCCCCCAGGAGTGAAGTGTACTGTAGAAGTCTCAGAATCTCAAACTGTTAGTTAGTGAAATGCAAAGTAACCCTTTCAAAATGTAAAAATACCAAATTAATTCCAAAACACAATAACTGGTGAAGCCATTCAAACAGGAAAAACATTATTTAAGTGACAACTGGCAGTCAGGCTTTTAGATCGCTCTGTAAAGGTTTTGGTCCAGTTTGCCCAACAGTGGAGCATTTTTCTGCATGAACTCTCTTTATCTTAGCTACATCCACAGCATCTTCAAGTCCCGCTCTAAACATCTTTTGGTCAATTTTAAATGTGTTCCTAGTGGTCTTATGATTGTGATAATGCTGTTAAAGCAGAGCAACCCCACCCCCCCTTCCCCTTCCCGTTGCTGAGAGCTCAGAGCAGGGAGCTTGTGGCCCCTCCCAGCATAGTTTCTACATCACAAATACGATCTTTTTCAAACTGCATTTTTTTGTCTGACTTCTGATTCACATCAATTTGAGAGAGAAATGCCCAGAAATGCAAATTTGAGCCTCATTGTCTTTATTTCTGTCCTCAATCATCAGAAAAATGGCACAAGAACATGTTAAAAACCCCAAAAACACAACTTTCATCAGAGTGGGTTCTTTTAAGGGTGGAAAAATCAGTTGGTCCAGATCGAGTCCCGAACTTGCGTTAGGTCTGTATTCAGACTGCCGTCAAGTTGAGTTTCTCTGTTCCGGACAATGGCTTGTAAACAAAACCACGTGACTAAAGATCTCTTCACTCATTGGCCATGAAGTATGAGGGTGGGGCAAAGCAACAAGAAGCAGAAATTATGGAAGTATTGTGCTTTGCAGTCTTTGTCGGGATAGTTCACTTTTTCAAACGTCATATATCTCTGACCAAGTCTGTACCAACGTCTGGTACCACACTTTTTACCTTCTACTTTGGTACAGCGGAGTCATGCTGCAATGTGGTTACTTCAGCGACTAAGAAGGCACGCTGATAAGTGTTGATGACGCAGAGATTGTTGGGAAAACAGTGTGAAAAACACTGTGTATCACGTTTAAAGTAATTTCAATGAGCCAGCTTTCATCAGACCACCGTCCGTTTTGGTGTATCGAGACAGAAAATTTGTTCTGGATTATTGGGGGCAGAAAAAATCTGGTTCACTTTAAACAAACCAAATGAGTCCAGTCTGAATGCACTCTAAGTGGACCCAGATTAGAACCTCCGGGTCACTCCGAAGTTTTCATTTAGTTCATTTTAAGCTGCTGCAAAACACTGGAAACCATGTTGGTTGTGTTAGAAATCAGTTAAATTCAGCTGCGCTTTGATTCTCCAACCAGGAACCTCTGATGGATCCAACAGAACTGTTCCAATAACAAAAGCCTGTCCAACTCTCCCTAACGCTTTGTTGAAAAGTCCATTAGTGCTGGACAAGAAGGCAAAGCTCTCTTAACTCCCAACCACATACACATTCCAACACTGCGCCACTTTCCCCAAAAAAATCCTGCAGAATTCAACCCACTTCCTCTTTCACATCCAGACATTTTATCCATCGGAGGCCGTTTCAGCCAGGACCCCCACCCCCCCATGCAATAAAACCCTCCTTTTCTTCCCTGCTCTTAAAGCACTACTCCTCTTCAATCCCACAGGAAGCCAGAGAGGAAGAGTGGACAGGGAGTGGGCGGCGAGCACGCTGCTTCCAACTCCACAGTAGAACTACAGCCCCCCCAAACCCTGACTGTGCCTCTCTGTAAACCCTAATTCTAGCAAACATGACTAAGCCTGAAAAAGATGAGCAGAGAGGCAGAAAGCAGGAAAAAAAAAGGTGACCACACGTCATTCCAGTAAAAAGAAAGCAGCCGGGATCCGGAAAGCCCCTGTTGGTTTTAGCATTCTGACAGCAACGCTGCCGGCCCGGGCTCAAGAAGAACCCAGAGAGCTCTCACTTCGTCTAAAAAAAAAGACGATCAATGCTCTTCGAGGGAGCCGTTCTGCTCAAACACCTCTTATTTTTAGCCCGGTTGCATACAAGACCGTTTCAGAGAAGACCTAACCAGTGTTTCAAAGCCTGCCAACATCTCTGTTTCTGCCTTAGTCATGACAACTCTTTCCCACTGAGGTCTTTACAGAGATCCACTCCACAAAAGGAATGCAAAAGCCTCAGTTAGTAAGCCGTACTCGCTCTCACAGACATTACTCACTGCTTCAATCAAAACTTCCCAAACGGACCTTTAAAAAAAACAAGCTTGCTTTCTTTCCTTTTCACTGTGGTAGTGGGGTAGACTTGCGTAATCCCCCCAAAAGGTTATTTTCTCACACATGAAGTAGCTACAAAAAGCATGACTAATTTAATTTGTACAGGAACGCTTAGGCAAATTTACAGAGTTCTTCCTGCTGACACATAAAAATGAAATGTCTGAAATGCTTCAGGATAACAAGTCCAAGCGCTCCGAGCCCGGAGGCAGCTCAGTGAAAATCCCTCAAGCATCGTCGGAATCCCTAAAAATGAAGTGTGAAAAGCAAAGGACAGGCGGAAATCCATGGGAGTTTTTCCATTCGACACTCTGCATAAAAGCCCCCAGCTCACATTTCAGCCATTGTTAGTGCGTGAGGTGTTACACAAAAACGGGAACACATGGTTGCCACAGAACCAAAAGAATGAGCAAAGCTTTCTGAAGATGATTATAACTGAGGAGTTTTGTTGTTTTTACCCCCCCCCCCTCCTCTACAAACACACAGGGAGGCTTTTTTGCAAAGCCAAAGGCCGCGCTGCTCTCCATCAGTCTTCAAAGTCATGAGACCCGGCAGACAAGGTCCTTTAACGCTATCAGCAATACCGCTTAACACAAGGGCCCTATCTCGGTTGCTATATGTACACAAAGGGAAACTTTGTGTGTGTGCCAGAGAACAAACGAGTCCGGTAAGAACCAGACTTCAAAACCTGAAGGTGAAAAGAAAACAATGTCTGAATGTTTGATTCTTGCAAAGATTTCAAACCTGTTTTTTAGACATTTCCGATATTTCACCTGGTTTGAATTAACTTCTCTTTGCTCTACACCTTTCCAAAGTTTTAAGGTTCTAGAAATAAGTAAATTGTTATTTTAAGAATCTTACCACTTTTGTTGCATATGCTGACAACAGAAAACTTGATTAAAGACTCATGGGACTTAAATTTCACTGCAATTTAATGTTCAGTTTGAAGGATCGTACCTTGAACCTCAATAAAAGTTGTCCTGGCATTCATTTTCAGTATTTAAAAAAAACATTTGTGTTAAAAAGTACCTAGATTTTATGCAGATTTATTAAGATGGACCAACTTGTACTAAGGTTCTAATTTTGTTCATATTTTGTTCTAAAATAATTCATTTCCACTTATTACACTAGTATTTTCTGTGGCAGTAATCAAAATAATCTACAATTAGGTTCATAAAAACTCAGAAAATACAAACCACTTGCTTAAAACTAGCAAAAACATATTTATTATTGGGCTGTTTAACAACAAAATTTAAATTAATTCTATCTAACAGCGAACTTTTATAGTGTATTTTTCCTTTATTGAATGTTGTTGTGGAAATCCTTGTTCCTGAATTTTGAAACAACATAGCTAAGAAGTTTCCTTCTTAAGATTAGAGCTATTTTTCATTTTTAGGCTCTCTTATTTCAGTGTAAAAAGCGGCTTTTTAAAGTTATATATTTGAAGGTTACACATATAAAGTCCAACACCGAGGTTCTGATCATTCAATGTCATTTCTACAAAGACGATATTTCAATAACTGCAGGAAGTCACAATGACATTCTTTGACCTAAAAACCTCGTTTGTTTTCTTCTAATCTTCTCGGTGATGGAATAGAACTGTAATGCTCGCGAAAAAACATGCAGTTTCATATTAGAAATATAATCTCAGGCCGCTGTTTAATCAGCTCAGGGGAGGCTGTTGTTTTAGTGGATACACTGCAGGTCCAGATAATCCCGGCTTCCTGGCACAAGCCCAGATATGCACTCCGGGGTATTTGTTCCCTCCTCTTTCTCCAGCCGGCAGCTCAGCGATGAAGCTCAAGGGTTTTGTTAGGAAAACACAAGACAGGGAACATCTAATGATGCTTCAAGTGGCACAGGACTGTAATATGATGCAGAGCACTGGGTACATACTCATAATCAGTGACCGGCACTAATGGTTTAATGGGCTCTTGCAATAACACGGTCAATTCAACCTGCAGGAGAGAAAAGCAGACTTCCTCCCATTTTTTCTACAAGCCTGCAGGCCTCAATTATGAAAACAAACTGTAATGAAGACGATCCGCTCAAAGTCCCAGCAGGAAATTAATTCTGTGCTGAGTGAAACAATGGTGTTGTTGAAAATTTACCGGGGAACTGGGCAGGTACAGCAGTGCAGTGTGCGGCACGCCTTGCTCAACAGCTGCGGGAATTAAACAAATCACAACTTGAACACACTAAACAATGATGTTCATCTTTATCTGTCTGCAGTGAAATTCGATTCCGAATGATGAAACAGGAACATGCGAGGAGCTGACATCTTTGATTGTTTCTCCGACCTTTCCTCCAGTGATGTACTTCCTGCAGCCACACGGTCTTTATTTTCACATTTCAGATGAGGGCTTTATTGTGATGAGGAGACTCTTTTATTTACTTGAGAAAATTAGACATCCATGGTCATTACGCTTATTACTGTTTACTCTTCCAGCCCTGGTGGACTTCTTTTTTTCCCCCTTCATTTTACTGTCAATAACACTCCTTTGCTACTAAGAGCTGCTTTTTTGGTTTGGTATTTGTTGATTGTTTATTTAACAGGCTGAATATAATTTGATTCTTGAAAAAAGCTACTTAAACTTTATTGATTCGCAGGCTTTTTCCTCTACTTCAATCATCACTTGCCAAACAATTGAGCCTCGGGTCCAAGTGTCCTTAGGGGTGGATACGGGTAAAAATGGACAAACCTGTCGGGGAAAGCAAGTGGCCTGCAGGTAATATCAAGGTTGTAGATCACTCAGTGAGCCCCCAAAGAAAAAATGTTCGCAACAGTAAGTAAGGGTGAAGCAGGTGAGACACAAGGATGTCGTATGGATCTTTCTTTCCCCCCCCCCCGACTCTCTTAAAAGGCTTGTATCATGCAAAATCAACCTTTTCAGCTTTAAATGTATTATAATGTTCATTTCTCACAAAAACAACCCCAAAGCGGTATTTTGCTCCATTTATGCATTTCTAATCTAATCTAATCTAATCTAATCTAATCTAATCTAATCTAATCTAACCCACAAAAACAAGCAAGTTGTCACATTGTGACATCACAAAGGGAGGAACGGCCCTTTCCAGGAAGAGTCTGTGGCTCGGCACGGCCCCAGGCTAACACACACACACACACACACACACACACACACAATATTCACATCCATCTTTGCAAAGATCGGATGCGGACACACTGCCGAGGTCTAGGTTGACGTTATAAAAAGGGCGCCACCCACCCGGAAAGAACAGTGCCTCAGAGAACAGGTCGTCTTACTTCCGGGTAGGAAAAGGGGCTACAAAATAAATCGTATTTATAAAAAAAAAAATCATACTTTAGTGTTCCATAAGTAATACATGATCAAATATATGGATATAGGTGACTATAGGCTTAAGAAAAGCAGGATAAAGGCCCTTTAAATCCTGTGCACTTTGCAAGGAACCCGTTGTTGCTGTCCATGTGCTGCTTTCGAGTTCCTCACGTGCAGCCTGACTGACAAGAAAGAGGAACTTAGACAATCAGAGCATAGTTTGCGTGGACATCATACAGCCGTCCTACGGTCACTTTCTGGTGCACTCACCATGTGTTCGGCAGGAGCCAGTACTTGCACCTTGTTAAAGACCTAACTAATGACTGACTGAAAGACCCCTGTATATGACAGCAAATGACAGAGAATTCCTCTGGACGTTCCGAACAGGAAGTACCCACTGGCTACTAGAATCCAAAATCCCATAGACTTCTATAGTGAAATAAACAGCTATGACTTAGTCATTCTATCGGTCAGAATAACCATTTATTGTTCACATACATTTTTTTTAACATCTTTTTAAAAGTCCTTATTTTTTAAATATTTTTCTGAAGTGCAAGTTATTTAAGTTACCAATCAGATGCCTCCATAAAAGGAGGCGGTGCTTGCTGGCCCCCATGTAGAACGCTCAAAACGTTTGATTGACAGATTTTGTGTTGCCTGCTTTAAGTGGTAGGGGTGTGGACTTCTAACAAGCTCGTGTCTGACTGAGGAGAGTGGTCGGCCATTGAAATGTTCATTTAGACTCAGACCACTCACTGCCAACTGACTACATCTGATGTCCATATCACAAAAAATTGGTGAAAAAGGACTTCATTTCGTTGGAGTCAGAAGTAAAACCTTCTCTATAGGCAGCGTCACAGTGGCTCAGTACAGTCCGTAGATATAGTCAATGCTAATGACTACAGTGTGGGGCAAGGACACCATATGATGGCATCAACCGTACGTCACAAGTGTGCGCAACTGACAATAGCCTTACAAATAATTCACGATATACTTACCACACGCATGTCCCATTTCAATGACACACCTGCGCTCCCCTCAAAATGAGGCCACTCTTCTCTATGACCCTCCATGGGCCTGGACACACCAAAAACACAGAACACGCGAACTCGTACAGGGGGAGGGACTACTAAGGCTTAAGTTAAAGTCCCAGAATTCATTGGAAAGACAAATGCGATGAACCATGAATGTCTACGACAGGCATTCTTACTTCAGTTTTTCTTTCTCTAAAAGCAGATTGCTATTTGGTGGTATTTTTCTCTGAAACTGCCTTCAGAGGTCTTTTATCGAAAGCTGTGTTTAAATAACAAAGAACTAAATGTTAATTTCATTTAATTACATCCTTAAAAACATTCTATCAAACACTCAGATGATCGTGTAATCAAAGTTATTGCCCTAAAACAATCAAATTTGCTCAACAACAGACCCTTTTCGTCAGTAGTTATGTTAACGTTGTGGCAATAACACACTGAGACTTGTGACTTAGTTTCCTCACTGATGTTTAGATTTGACGCCCAACCTTGATATCTGCTTATCAGATTCTCTAGATCTGCAGAAAGTTTTAGCTAACAAAAGCTCGTTTCTCCTCTCTGTTGACACAGGTCTGTAAAGTCACGTCTACATGACAACCGAAGGTCAAGCAAAGACGACAACAAGGTCCCCAAATAAAGAGCCCCTTTGTCCAGAAACTCATTTATATTTGTCCTTTCCTTTCTGTTATTTTCTCGATTGTGTTTGGTCTCTCCTTTCAGCCACACTTTTTTTCCTTTTAAAGACTCACTTTTGGCAGTGGTTTTATAAACTCAAAACTTGCTCTGGAAACATTATCAATTAACAAGTGCTTCATCATTTCTGTGCATGTTTATTCTGTACGGTGTGTGACAACCTTTTTCCATTTCTCTGCTCAACAAAGAGCACTCATCAAAGTCGTGAGGCTGAAAAGCCATTTTTCTCTCCATTGTACCGTTAAAGCTTTCTCTGCTAAGGACACCGTTGCTTTTCAAAGAATAAATGAGCCACAGCGCTCTCTTTTTTATGTGAAAGGGTTGTAAAAACACAAAACCGATTAAATTTGATGAAGTTGGTTCTTCACTAAGGATTTCCCACACCTGTGCAACGGAACATGTAATGACTCCGACAACGAAAACACTCTTTTCTCAGGGTGGTTTGAGTGATGAACCCTGGAGGCCTGACAAGCCCAATCAGGATTCCTCCAACAAGAAATAGATTTTTTTTCTTTAAGCAGTTAAAGCATGATTGCTGTTCCAAATGAGCAAAACCAAGGGCATGAAGAAATATCAAGTTAAGCCAAAAAAAAAAAAAACGACTGTGTGTTTTAAATGTCTGTCATATCTTTTCTGTTCAGACGTGTGAGGATCAAAACTACAAAACTTTTAGTTTTAAAGTCAATAAAAGAGTCACTTCTAAATTCAACTGCATCTGAAGCAGGACGGTCTTTAACTACAATCTAGATTAAAGATCAAACTTCCTGCTCTGTAATGACTTTCACACTTGCAAGAATTGGTGCAAAAACTCATCAACACTCAGTCCTGAAGGTCCACATCCCTAAGACCTGCAGCTAAACTCTAAATGCTATTAGAGGAGAAAGCGTCAGGAATCAGCCACCACCCTGATTACAATGATTCTTCTGCCATATTCTGGGATTTGTTGGTGAGACTATTGTTCTCGACTCTGTGGGGGATTTCTTTTTTGAAGGGAGCCCAGCCTGAAGCCTGGCTTCTCAGCTCGGCCTGCAGGTCATTAGAGAGGATGGGGAACCGACGGGAGGTCCACAGGATAACGGAGGGCGCCTCATCTGAAGTATGGAAGCTAGACAGCTGAAAAGACGGAGGTCCTGAAGATGAACAAGTAAACAATTCCCAAGATCAAAGATTTCACCTCATCCTTCTGTTTTGTTGCCTCTCTTATGACAGGGCCACCCCCACTGTGCACCTCACTGACACCTCCGACATTTGCATGTTGACATGTACAAATATGAAGCTGAATACAAACAAGAAGCAAGAGAGAGGCTACTGTTGCATCTATAGTTGTTCAGCAGCAGAGACTGTCATGATTTGGGTGTCTTAGTTTTTGCTTCCTTTTGTTTCTGTCATGTTTGACTTCTGTTTCCTGTCTTATTTTGGAAGGTTTCCTGTTTTGCCATGCTTTTGAGTTCCCAGTCTGGTCCCAGTCTCTCCTGATCATCTTCAACTGTCTTGTCAGTCCTGTTTTGTATTTGAGTCTTGTCTCTGCCTTCCTCTCGAGCTGGTCCATACAGTCTCTTCCCTGACTGTCTTCTGCCATGCTTTCATGTTTAGGCCACAGTACGTTTAGTTTTGTTTTCCTGCTCTGCAGCGCTTTTTGTTAAGTTAATAAACCCCTTGCCCTGGAACCGTGTGCCTCCCGTCTCTGCATTTTGGGTCCTTAATGCTCACCAGCCCTCCCTACCTGACAGAGACGGGTCAGTCTGAGCTTTTCAGGGCAGCCGTGGTGCAGCGGAAGGGTGGTCGACCCATGATTGTAATATTGCAGGTTCGATTCCCACCTTGCACGGCCATGTGTCAAAGTGTCCTTGGGCAAGGCACTGAACCCCACCTTGCATCTGGAGGGACGTTGGTGCCAGTGTTTGGCAGCGGAGCCGCCATAACTGTGTGAATGCGTGTGTGTGAATGGGTGACAACATTCTTTGTATGTCTGCAAAATGTGGAATAATTTCAATTAAAACACTAAATGTTGTAGATATTGTTGGGAAGTTTCACAACAAGTAGAATTAGTCTATGTATTGTTTTTTTAAATTGGCAAAAGTACATTTTTTGGATTTCATTGGCAACAAGGTTTTATGCTAACCTCGACCCAAATTCCTAATATGGTCACATCGTATGTCATATGGCTTCATTCAGCTTGAGCCAAAGGTATTACATTTTCATAATGTGTCTGTGCAAAATGTGGGAGCAATAATAGAACGCCACTTTTGCCAGCTAATGCCATGCTAACAGCGTTCTAAATGTACAAATTCTAATACCAACATTTTATTCCCCCCTAAGTAGCTTGAATGACGCTCGAGGAGTTAGGATGCAATAGATCGAAATCCAGAGGAGTTGCAATTTGCAGAAGGTACTGTGGGTCATTTTATTTGGAGGCGGTTCAGCTCGTGCTGGTTTGCAGCGCCTTCCGTCCGTGAAACCAGGGTTTGAATCCGGGCTGCTCCCTGTTCCCTTCTCTGCCTCTGTGCCAGTCCCAAGCCCGGTTGCTTTGGGAAGGTTGCATCAGGAAGGGCATCCGGTGTAAAACATTGCCAAGTTTACCATGCGACTTGTTCGCTGTGGCGACCCCTGATGGGAGAAGCCAAAAGAGGAAGGAGACTGTGGGTCATTTTATTTGGAAAAATTTAAGATGGCGGCCTCAAAGTTCAACAAAACTTTGGTTGTGGTTGTAGACTTAAGCTGGAGGCATTTGTGTGTTTTTTTTGTTAGGATAGCTTGAAGAAAACGTTTTCTTTTCATGTATTGTGCGAAAATATGAAAATCCCCAAATGACTCACTTTGCCACTAAATGTTCTTCGAGCCGTAGGTCCTGTAGTCCTTCCATAATAATTTCAAAACTTTTTTCTGTTCATTATTTGATGGTTTCTTCCACCATGGTGTCATAGTTTTTTGGTTTTTTTGGGGTTGGGGGTGGGGGTGTCGCTATGCACAAAATTCCTTTTCACCGGATGCTAGTTTTAGATCAAAGGTGCAGTAGGAAAGAACATTTTTGTAAGACAATCTGGTCCTTGCCGTCTAGATCCGCTGCAGGACAAAATGATGACAGATGAGGAAAAACACCTTTTCATTCTTATATATTTAATTTAAAACAGCATCAGGCATCGTCATTCCATATCTGAACAAGAAAAACTTGAATGATAATTTCAAAAATCCCAGCCTTGAGCCAGGATTAATATCTTCATTGAAGTGGTGGCCTCGTTTTTCCTTTTAACACGAGGCTGCACTTGATAAGATGAAAGATAGCGGAAGGCTTTTTTTCCAGCCTGAATACTTGGGTCTCTTTCCACTGGATCCCCCCCGTGCACCACAAGCACGGGATCATGGAAAGGCCATAAATGCTGCAGATGACTCTGTTACCATGTACAAACAAAGCCCGCAAACTCCTTCAATGAGTAACCATGCATTCACTTATTCCATGATGGAGGTATACAAACTGTCACAGTGGAACCAGACTCATAATTAACAGTTACAGAAGCGCTTCATTTTACGGGACTGCTATTTTTGAATGCATCTTTGTTGTAAAAAGCTAAAAATAAAAAAAAAGATGGTTTGCTTCTTCAGATGACAAACAGGTCTGGTCTCAGACGCTCAGACGCTCCGTGTGAGCTGCCAGATAACCTGTTCTCCACAGAGCTGCTATTGTCCAAGAGTGAAACCCAACTCCTGAACCACACAAGCAATCCTCTCCAATCTCCACCACGAAGACCTTACAAAGTTTCTCAAACCAGAAAGAGGGCGGACAGACATGGAGCTCCAGCTCCCACGGCCTTAAGCTAAAAAGCATTTTTACTGACAATAGCTGCAGCAGATGGAAGTTCTGGGAAGACGGTCAGAGGAACAGCAAGCTGTGGCTGCAAAAGTACTAGTACCCCTGTGGAGTCTAAGATTACAACGTTATTTTCCACTACCAATTCCAGAGAGTGGGCTTTAATGGAAGTTAAAGGCAACATTTCCTTTAAAAAAATAAAAGAACAAGAAGAAGAAGAAAAAACCTAAACTGATGGGAAGAACGGACTCTTTAGAACTCGAATCAACACACAAGGAGAACGGCTTAGTCAGGGTTCTGAAATTCTGTCTAAATCAGCAAAACCTTTCTGTACGTGCACAATCGATGGAGCTCAGCTTGACTTTGTGGTATCTTTTCCATTTATTCAACGGATAAATGGAAAAACCCATTATTCACAAAAGCATATTGATATAAGCGGGTTATTCAGCGCTTAAGGCAAACCTTGCATTAAGGATTATGGACTTAACTGTTGACAAGTTCCTGTGATTCATTTGATCTTTCACAGGTTCACTCTTTGGCTTCACAGAACACATGCAGACTGGGAGAACTATGGTTCTTCTTTAGTGCTGAATATATATTTATAATTTCATGATAATGATGTATATCATAATTTACCACAGTAAAGTACACTCTAAAAAGAGTATTTGGGCTATAGTTGGAAAGATGTACTTTTTTACGTTGTTCTAACTTAATTATTTAGTTTGGTGAAAACAAACCTTTTTTTTGATTTCATTCAACTTAAAAACAACAATAGTTGTCTGACATAGTTATTTTACTTTCAATCAACGTAATTCATTTAAGTTGGTGTAACTTTGGGGTGAAGCTGTCAATGCGTAATGATGTCATAACGTAAGGCAGCGCAAGGAATTATGGGATATCATTTTCTTTGCCTATCTGGGCAGATTGTGGTTTAAGTGTGAGTCTTTGTCCATGGGTTTTGTTGTCCAGCTGTTTTACTCTGTTTGAACTAGTCATTTAAAATGTTATGTTTATTTTTTTTTTGCACCATGAGTTAGAGTTTGGTAGAGGATGATGACCAACCCCCATGTGCAATATAACATCTAAAGTCCCACACAGAAAAGACAGGAATCGAAACATGTGAGCTTTTGTCTTTTAATGCTAATGCGAGACATTATTTGGTAATTCATGTCTTTGATATGAAAATTGCCAGGCCCAGTGGTGGAAACTTTAGAATGTGTCAATTAAAGTTGCATAATTTCTTAAAGTTAAATAAACATTTCAAATTAAGTTGGATAAACATAAAAACTTTAGTTGAATAAACTTAATTTAATTAGGTGTTACCAATTGAAGTGATTCAATTAGGTTGGATCAACTTTTTAGAGTGTATGATGTTTTCCAATATTCTCTGAGAAGTTTAACAAGTAGTTTCATTGCTTCCTTTTCTCAAACTTTATTCCTAAGTGACATTTACCTGAACTGTCACAAATGAGAAACATGTACATTTTAGTGCTGCAAAATTAATGGATTGAAAGAAAACAGGTGTAGTGGAGGAACAAAACCCTCAGCAACAAGTACTACACTTGAAGTTTATTTTTTTAAGTACACTTGAGAATAGCCAGTACTACAGACCATTTAGTTTAGGAAGTATACTAACTGAAGACGAAATTGGATCATTTTAAGTTTACAATATGTATAGTATATAAAATATATATATATATATTAGTGATCAACAATTGCGATGATGACTTGCAATACATGAACAAATAGCAAAACATCAGAGATCTAATGCCTAATTTCCATTTCACTGCAATAGTAAATAAAAGTAAACAAATAATACTGCAAATGACCCAGATCTACCTGGGAGGCGGCCATCTAACATGAAAGGGCTCCATTCGATTGGTCAACAATGTGGGGTCTATCTGATTGGTCAAATGGGCGGTAATTTAGATGTGTCACGCTGCCATGAGTTTTGTTTTAGCCTGTATGTAAACATTTATTGCAGTTTACGCTGTCGTTTGTGACACGTTATCGTATGATATCGCAATGGTGATCATTTTGAGATTCATTGTGCAGACTATATGTTGTGAACTTGAAATGTTCCAATTTAGTTTAAAGACGTATTCAGTTAGTATATTTCCTACACTACTTGTGCATAGTGTACAGTACATTTACTATACCTCTACTCAAGTTTACTTAATAAAATAAACTTGGAGTGTTCTACTTTTTTGCTAGGGGCGAACAGAAATCTGTTTAAAGCCCTTTAACACCGGAGACGTCGCCAGCGATAGCAAAGTACCACACGCTCTTTAAACTACCGTAATTCATAATTGACCAACTCTGACATAGAAAAAAAAAGGCTTTGGGCCAGCCAACAAACATGTAAAGCTGCTTTAAAAATTTTCAACACTTAAGATAAGTCACATTAAGCATGGAACAAACCTGAGTGAGCCCGAATCAAAGTACCGTACATTGGGCAGCAACATGTCGCAAAAAACATTTCATTTTTCTTCGTCTTTATTTTCACTTATATAAATTAAAATTATGCATAGGGACAAGACAACATGAATGCAGTAGTTGCAGGCCAGCTCAGTGGCCATGCGGTAGAGTGTCCGCCCTGTGACTGGAGTTCAAATCCTGCAGAGTCATACCAAAGACTCTAAAAATGGGACCCAATGCCTCCCTGCTTGACACTCAGCATTAAGGGGTTGGATTGGGGGGTTAAACCATCAAATGGTTCCCAAGCGCGGCTGTGTCTGCAGCTCACCGCTCCCCCAATTTCACACATACTGTAGGTGTGTGACAGATAATGGGACTTTAACTATTTGATTATATATATGCTGCGATTATTGATGAAATTAGGTTAGAAATGATAGAAGAAAAAATGGCACAAGAGATACTTTTCTATTGCCCCCACAATGTTGTCATCTCGCCCAGTGCTAGAGCTGTGTGCAGCGTGAGGATCATTTAAACGATTTCCCAGCACAGTTTGACTCTCCTGCAGAAGCCGTTAAGCTCTGAGGGGCTGTTTGCCGAGCTCTGGACTGACAGGTGGGTTCCTCATGGGAGAGGCCGCTGGCTGCCAGGTGTGTTTTCAAACCCAGGACTCATTACCACGAAGCCTCCACGTCTGGCCCATAACAAGCCTGCAATTAGACATGGCTGAGAGATGGGGCTGTGATTATCCTCAGTACCTTTCATCTTTAATTGGAGAAAGCACTTCAAGTTGCTTGAGTCAGCTGGTTTTGATATCTGTTCATGCAGAGCAAATGGGACATTTAACTGAAGACTATGACAAATGCACTTTTATTTCGAAAGTCTCAATCAACCAGACGTTTGACTTTGCTGAGTCTCTTTTTTTTGTTTCGCAAGAAATGATATCTGACTGCTAAACATTTTCAATTAACTTTGAATAAGAAGCTTAAAAGAATGACTGCAGGGAGAAGATTCGAGACACATTTCAAAATAAAATAAGACAATTTAAACCCACAGCAGTCTGAACTCATCATTGAGTTTGCCAATCACATCGGTCGTTTCCATTTGCATAGGAATGACATCAACCCCTCTGTTAATAACGTTTTCATTCAACATTTAACATGAAGGTTTTAAAAGGTTATTAACTTTTTTGGTTAAAACAAAGCTCTGACACATAATTGTTGGGATAAATAATCCCTTGGAATAAATCCTTAGAACATTTAGTTTACAGTTTTTTTAAATATCATTTTCACATTGTTTTGACTTTGCTTTAATTTTGGGTTTCTTAACATTTTTATTTTGTCTCTACACATTTGATCTTTTTTATAAATTATAAAATTTTTGTTATGTTTTCAGTTAAAAAAAAATACTACTTAGAATTGGGTCTGTTGTACGGTTACAGGTTTGTTGTGAAATTATTTTGGAATATAATGAAACAGATCATTGAAAAGTGAATGAAAAAATATAAACAAAAATAGTACAACATATATAGAAAATAATTAAAAAAAATAGAAATAGAAACAAAAGAGCAAACATTGCCACAAAAATCATTTTTAAAAATAAATGAACAGATTAAATTGTAAAGTAGGACTAAAACTTAAAAGGCCCTAAGCTTCTATGGATAAACAGCTTTAAATCATGTCCGCCCACAAATCTGAAGTAAAACTTGGAGGAAAGAAAACACACACACACACACACACACACACACACACACGCTTTACGCCTGCGCACGCATACATACGCCACACACACACACACACACACACACACACACACACACACACACACAAAACTTCTTTAGTATCAGTTCAGTAACTGAGAACTGATAGTTGTTATTAGTACCAGGAAGTCTCCACAACATAGGCTGGCCCAAGTCACATGACCATCTTTATCAAAAGTGGAATTTTGAAAAAACTAGTCAGAACTTGGGAAATACAATGTTCTGTTGTAAAATGCAGCCTCATAAAACGTTTATTAAAATAGATGAAATTACTAAATTAAAATTTAAGATCATGATGGACGATGTATAGATAAAGAAAGTTAAGAAAATTAGGATTCAGACTGCGTTTCTGAGTATTTCTATATTCAAATCACGATGGATCAGGGGCAGATAAAAAAACCTGCTGTTTGAAAAAGCTCATTTTTGTCACGTAGCAACTAAAAATAGGCAGACTAAAGTCATCATGCGGCGCTCAATTCTATTGCATCCCCTAACAGACAAACAGATCCATGATTGTCGTTGTTTTCCTCATCTGAGCTGCTGTCTGGCTTCAAACTCCATGGCTGGATAGCTCCGATATTGCTCACCATTTTTGTTGCACCGCTGATGTTAGGTTGGGAGTGTGACGGGCTGTAAGATAGCAGGAGGATGATGGGGTATCAGCAGCAGATTACTGCTGCACCAACAGCCCCTCCCACAACTCAGAGGCAAATTTCAAAGAAACTTCTGTCCCTCTGCAGAAGCTATGTCTTAAAAACGGCATAATCTTAATAAAAAAGACCACTGGAAACGATTTTACAACAGACCAAAATAAAGTTGGAGCGGGACTTTAACGAACCGCAAGAGCTGAGCTATGATGAAACATTAAAAAAGTGATCCTCTCTATGTTTGTGTTCATTTATAATCTGAACACTTAAGTTAAACGCTGATATCAACATGTGTGATAAAGTTAGTGTAAGCGCCATTTATGTGACACGTTTATAGTTTGTTGCCAGCGATGTCATAATTTAATTTTAAAGAACAATCTATGCTTTTATTTTGAAGTCAGTAACTTCCGTTTTAATCCAGGAAATGTTTTGGGTTTATGATGGAATGTGCTGCTGGTAAATTGTTTTGAATAAATGAATGGACGGCGGAGCCGTACGGTTGTTTTACCGTTGTTGGTATGGACGGCATCGTTGGCGTCTCTACTGAGCCATTCAAACGAGGAAGACAGTCTCTACTCGTTCATTGAGTTTGTGGGATTCAAGATTGAAATGAGAGAAACAAAAAAGTGCAATGAAGAAGAAAGTTTAACAAAGATAACTTAACAGTTAAGACTATATTTTTATTTCTCTCCAAACTGAAATATTTTATGGCATCCTGAGCAGAACTTCTGCTGATATTTTCACAGTTTTGTTCCACTTGAGCTTCTCTGATGCACCTTCTTGTAAACCACTGAGCAGATTTCCATTAGCTCCAAACAACACAAACAGTCTCCAACAAATCTCAAATGAGCAATACTTAATTAAACTGCACTGCCGACAGTTTTCTGAAAAAAGCTCTCGAGTGCTGTTTTTAAAATAAATCCAGGGATTACATTCTCCTTTTATTTTCCATCTTCTTCAGGCTTATAAAGTCGCGTGGATTACCTCAGAACTGCCTTGTCAAAAAGCTTTAAATAATAAAGTTATTTCATTGAAGTGTGGACATGTTTTTCCCACTAATTACACGTTCTGAACCATTTTATGTTGACATAACTTACTGATGCACAGACATGTAGGGTCAATAATCTTTTGATTTTTGCAGCTATTCGTAGAAAAATGCACTTTAATTATGCAGGACAGAGATTTGCATCCTGCTGGATGGAAGATGCTGGATGGAAGACCAGCAGTAGAGCTTCTTCTAAAAAAAAAAAGAGGCAGAGACACAATTTTGCTAAAGTTGTTAAAACCTGATTCCCAAGGATAAGTGAAACTTCAGCAGCAGACGTCACACTGCAAAAGCTGAATCTTAAGAAAGCAAAGACACTTGTTTAAGAAAATATGTCTTTTTTTCTGTCTTGCGAGAATAATTATCTTATCAAGAACGTTCTTTAAAAACATAATAATATAGTTTAAGAAAACACGTCTAGAGTTTTTCTCAAAATAAAGATTTGTGCTACGACCATTTTTCTTACCCCAATCTTTCAAATTTTAGGTATTAACGACTTTTTTTGACAGCAGTTTTTACAGTGCAGAAACTGCTGTTACATGGAGGCTGTTGAGGTTTTAGAGATTTCTATGTATGTTTATCTGGGAAAACCATAATTTTATTTCAAGTTTTTAGTAAGAATTTTCAAAACATATAAGTACTTGTTTTTTAAGTAGTTTTTAGGAAGTTTTGTCTAAATCCACACCTGCTAAACCATCAAGGGCTGCTTGATGGTTTGAAAAAAAATTGAACATTTTTGAAAAAAATATTTCCTTTTTTATAACAAATGTGGACTAAAAATGAATAAAATTAAAAACTAAACATTCCAAGAAACCCTACATTACAAAAACACCAAAAAAAATCACATAGTATTTTTGTTTAGTTTCTAGTTTAAATATATTTTTGTACTTGATATAAGACAATACTACCTTACAGGTACTTTCAGTAAAATGTAAGCCCTTATTTTAAGACAATAAATCTTGAAAATCCTGTTAAGTTGTTTATTCTTGAAAAAAATGTATGCAATATTTCTAATGAAACTAGTTATTTTACTCATAATTGACTTTTTTATTGTTAAATGTGTAATTCTAGTCAAGTTTTATTTGGTCTGGAAAGAAAGATAGATGGACTGTTGTAGCAGTTAAAATAAGATATACAAGTATTTGTTTGTATATAACTATACCTACATGAAAGATATAACATATTAATATTAACCCCCCACTCCCTCATTTTAAGACATAATATTTCAGATTATCAGAGCTTTTTATCTCAATATGACGTTTTTATAGCTTTTTTCACCATCATTTTGGATCTTGAAAAGCAGCCGACCATAACAACTTATTAAAAGAAATCTATTCAAGACAAATTTTGCTAGTTTGGGAAGATTTTCTTTTAATCAAAACAAGGCATAAACATCTTGTATTCTACATTCTATCCTTGATTTGAGAAGGATATTTTCCACTGTAAAAGCAGCAAAAAATAAAAATAAGAATTGGTTGATAATGGATCCACACAAACCAAACCGAACGGAGAAGTTTAAATCAGTAACAGCGTTTGAGCTCCAGACTTTCTATGCAACGTCCTCTCACATTTTATTTTTTGAACAAATTAAAATGTTTGTGCTTTTTAGGAGTCAAAATGCCAACTGTCAACATCTGGGCCTAATTTGGGGTCCAAAAAAACAAACAACTAGAAAAATTGCATCTGGAATGCGACAGTGCATCCTTTGGAAATACTAACTGGATCATTTATGCAAAAAGGAACAACAATAACAACAAAATACCAAGCAGATTCTGCTTGCATTACAGATTCTACTGCTTTAAAACTCCAAAGGTGTTTTTTTTTTTTACTGTTGGAGCAGTACTGCAGCATGAAGCCTACACTGAGACTTGTTTACAAGCCCAGAAATATTTAGGGATTCTGTCTTTTTTGGATCACAAACACGTTTGATTTGTTATGGTTTTAAGAAACCCGCCCTGGTTTGAACCTGTCAGAGCAGACAGGAAAGATGCATCGCTCACATGTGGAGCCAACACTGAAGCTTATCTGCTTCAGAGGAGGAACAGCAATCCAATGAGTGTTGACAAATGATGGTCAATGAGAAGAGGAAGTTAGAGCCATCAGGGAGGAAAGTGATACCAATGGTCACTTTCTCCTCTGACATCTGGACTTTGTGAGGTCTGACTCACTCTAACTAATGTGGAGTACTACTAAAGTGGGTGGGAAGGAGGATGGAGGAGGGTCTAAATTGTCTTTGTATTTGATAATGAATCTGCATCTATAAAACATTTGGGTTACATCTTCAACTTAACTCTTGTGTTATCATGTTGGAATTGATTTTTAGGTCCTTTTTAGAGTAATACTAATTTTTGGGTTTTAATCTTTTCATTTTACTCCAATTTGTGATTTTTTCCCCGAGTTAAAATAGTCCATTTAGTCCATTTTTACCCTAAGTTAAATTAAAAACAACCAAACTTGGATTCGTTTGTACTGTGGATATTATTAGTTTGTAATCATTAGGAGTCCAAATTACAATATTGGTTAAAATCACACACACACAAAAATTGAAAAATAAAACCAAAAGCAATAAAATATCACAAAGAAAACATTTCTGTGGCCTTCATTTCAGGGACAACATTCAATGGGAGTAGAACAAGAAGAAAAAATCTACCCCCCCCCCCCCCCCATTTTTTGGACATCATGTTGGCTTACTTGTGCAAAATAAGACAAAAGTTTTTAAAAGATTGAAAAAATGTTTTTTTTTTGTCTAAACTTGTAACGATAACAAGAAAAGGATATCATATTTCAATGCAACACTGAAGAAAATATGAATGCAAATCTGTGGGTTTATGAGTTCAAAAATCCTCTTTACTCCATCATCCTCTTATTTTCATAAATTGGCTCAACCTCAACTTATCGACGATCTTTTTTTGTTTCATAACTACAACAGTTGGCCAGTGAAACAGCCTTTACGCACTTCGCTTTCTGGAGAGTGGACTCCGCTTTTCTAAAGCTTCACGCAGCGGGACTTCACACTGCGTGAGAAACTTTCCCCGCAGCGGGATCGTGATTCTCCGCAGCTTCGCGCCCCGCCGGTGAGCTCTGTCGAAGCGAAAAGGCCGTTTCTGGGCAGAATGACGCACAGCCCCACATACCTTTCCTTTCCGCCAGGACGCAGGAGAGCGCGGAGGTGAGGAGGCAGATCCACTTCAGAAAACGGGCTGCCATCGTCCTTTGGAAGTCCCGGACGCTCGGACTCACTCACTCCATGCCAACGCGCGCGTGCGTTCTTCGGTTCCAAACCCTCGGTTCCGCTCTGCTCGTTTGCGTAAAAAAAGGACTTGTTCTTTCTCTAGCTAGGAAAGTCAAACTTTGACAGCTCCTCCTCCTCCCTGCAGAAGTCTTCAGTCCGACGGCTCAAGAAGGGGCTGTGACGTCACAAGGAGGACGGCCAGATGTGAGTCTCGCGCTGCTCAGGTGAACGCAGGGTCAGCGAGAGTCCTCCTGAAATCCAGCTGCTGTGGGTTCCTGATAAACAAAGAAAAGTTCAGGGTATGAATGTTTACCTCCACGGGCGCCGCGGCGCGTGCGCTCACCAAGATCGTGTGGCTCCACGTCGCAGTAAATCCTATAACATCCAGATGTTCTACATCTGCACCGGGAATATTCAGATAATCAAAATGAAGTTTGGCAGCAGATCTTTTTTAGGTTGTGCAGAAATTCAGAAAATGATGCTTCAAATAATGCAGATTAAAAAAAACTTGATTTACCAAAAAGTTCAAATTTGCCCAGGATACACCTGTAGAACAGGGGTACATATAATAGTAAGTAACTTTTGGTAAACAGGTACAACATAAGTCTTTTATTTCTGCACACATATATGTTAGGTTAGGCCATTGTCGGCTTCTGTACTCCATATTATTTTAAAGAAAAGCTGCTTTCATTTGAGTGAATTCTTTATTACATCTCCCAAAGTTCTGGAAAAGGTTTTCTCATTCAGAACACTCATTTCAGATGAAATAGATGGAAACTGCAGAATGAATCAGTCTGTGTGTCCCCGTAGACGCATGACTCTGCAGACTTTACCAACCGCAGCAGTGTAACTCATTACAAAAGTAATAGATTACAACAACAGTACTATTTTCTGCAATAAAGTAGTGTAAGACAATACTGGTGATTTTTTTAAATAATAATTTACTCAGTACATGTTCAGTAACTTGTGTATTACAGCACATTTAACATCTGTAAATGTTCAAAGTAAACCCATAACCATTAACAGACTTTGGTCAGCCACTCTAAGCTTTTATTTGGTTTAGTTTAATTATATTTTGTGACGCAAATTTTCTGTTAGACTTCACAAACCCAAACACTTTTACACCATTTCTGTTTCTAATAGTGTCTAGTCATGTTTTTTGTTTTTATAATTTTCAAAATGAAGAACCTTTTTTTTTTTTCATTTTTCTGAGGTAATCTGCATGAAGCTGAGGGTTAGTCTTTCAAGATTTTCTCGTGTACTTTATTGGTTTTCAACATAAACTATTTTTAATGATTCAAAAATACACCTCATCTAAATGTAAATATTTACTGTTCCTTTACCTTTACGTTGTGTTCAACCTTTACAACTTTAACTAGGAAAGTATAGTAAATGAACGCTTTATGATCCTGAAACAGTAATTCTGAAAGGTAAAGGATTACTTTTATAATTCCATTCCAATCATCTTTTGATCTATTTTTAAAGCGTTCCCAGTTGTCATGTAATTATTATTAATTTGTTTTTAGCCAAAATAAAAGAAACCGGCGTTGTTTTCAAGTTTCTGCAGAGCGGCAGAAGTGTATTAGAAATTCCCCTCTGAGTTGTGGGCAGGACCGCTGATGCAAAGCAACTCCGCCCCCCCTTACCATCACCTATAAGTGACAGCTGTCTGTTTACACACTCTCCTGCTGGCTTAGAGCCCCTCAAATCCCCTACCTAACAAAACAGCAGACAATAGCGTAGCTATCCTGCCGTCCAGTTAAGATCCAGAATCCAGCTCAGACGAGGAAAACAAAGACATACATGGATCTATTTGTCTGTAAGTCTCACCATTTATTCATCAGACCCTGATTCGTGTTGATTTGAATAAATAAATACTTAGAAATGCAATTTTAAGACTAATTTTCGTCTTACACGTCCTCCATTAGCAGAAAAATGCCACAAGAAACATCAAAAACACACATTTCATCGCAGTAGGATTTTAGACGCCACACACCGCTCCTCAGATAGTTTCCTTTTTTTTATATATATATAAAATATCTTAAACAAAATACATAAATGCTCACAATCTTTATCTATAAGCTAAGAAGCATTTATGTATTTGTGTTCCTGTGCATAAACTCCCCAAATGTGAAGCGTGTCTTTTTCCATTACCCTCAAAACTATGAAGCTACCAACAGACTAATGCACAAAAAATATATCATTCAGTTATTTTTATTGATAGTCAATTAGAAAGACTGGATCATCTTTGCTCCAGCCTACAAGTTATTAATCATTAACCCACTTTTGCTTAAGCAGGATTTGTCACCTCCAATTTTTTAATAATAATTATTCTAATTATTATTTTTTCCTGAACTGCGAACTTTTTCCTTAAAGTAAAAGCGATAACAGTGTTTCCGATGTGGGAAGTTGAATCTTTAGCAGTGCACAAAAGTCCCATTGATGACTCATCCAGGATATTGAAAATCTGAAGGTATCATTGGATTTAGCTCCTGAAAACTAAGGCCTAGTGTCGGTGCTGACATCCTATAATTACTTTACCTCTATTTTTATGGATGCATGAGGAACCCTAGTCTGCATCACACATGGGCAGCCTGCATGGATGAAACATGGGGATTGCTAAAAAAGAGCCCCCCCCCCCCCCCTTTATGAGATGTGAGTCTAATTGGATGTCCTGCTGCACAAATGTGTTTGTTGTTGTGCACATCTCAGACATTGCGGGGACGAGAATGATAGAAACCATTTTTCACGCCGGTGTTTATTAAATTATCACAGTCTAATGGGCAAGCATCGCACTGTGTGTGCAAGAGGATATTCTGTTGAGCGAAATTACATCCATTCTGCTCAAAGAAGAATCACCTAAAATGAGGTTAAGGTTTCACATGCGCCTGTTCACAACACTATTCATCTGTCAAGCTGAAACCTAAAAGGAAAAATTCAATTAGTGTAATAAAGGAGTTAAATATTACCTGATAATAATAACTGAAAAACAAAATTGTAGCCTCCCTTCAGGGCCATCGTTGAATTAGGGTCAAGGTTTGGCTGCAGCTGCTTCAAAACCAGATTTAGCCCAAAAAGAGAGTCATTAAAGAGGAGAGGAAGAAAGAGATCACCTTGGCATCTTACCAGAGGCCCATTTCTAAAGCACTAGCATATGTTGGAGCTCTGAAATCCCTCACAGAAAATGGTTCCAGTTGTTTTCGCAGCATTGCTCTGTGCCTTCCAGTGCTGCTCCGAGGATGAGTGTCATCTGCAGTGCTGATACAAGCAGAACAAAAAAAACGAAACAAGCATGGAATAATGGCTCTACTAGGCAAGATTTAGAGCACTGTGAAAAAGATAGAAAGCAAAGAAAGATCATGGATGACAATAAAAAGGAAAGAATCCATGTCCTATTTAGCAGACTTGTTTTTCTTCTCACTTTATGCTTCATAAGCGCAGTGTGGCTGTAACTGAGAAACAAAAGCAAAGAACCCTCTAATTAATGAGTCATGTCTGCAAGTCCTTAAAACAAAAGAATTACAATTAAGTTCAAACAAAATAAGACAATTTCTGGCAATTTCACTAATGTTCAAACAAGAGGTCTTATTAAGGGCTTCATTGAGGAAGAATGGCTTTGTATCTATGAGACAGAGATGACAGTTTGTGTTACGATGGAAGGGGAGGGAAGCACCCAGGCGCAGAGAGGTGGAGGAGGCAGAAGGTTTTTTCAGTGAAACAGGGGCTTTAACAACTAAACACAAACTACAAACCAAAACCACTGCATCAGGCAGGCAAACTCGAAAACTTACAATCACACAAGAACTAGGGGAGCAGTAACCTATGGAGCAGCACAGGAGGAAGGGAAAGACAGGACTTAAACACATACAGACAAACGAGGCACAGGTGGAAACACGAAGGACAGATGGGGACCAAAAGCTAAACTCCAGACAACAAAACAGGAAACCCTACAAAATAAAACCGGAACTGAACTCAAAACATGACGGAAACAAAAGAGAACCAGAACACAAAAGTAAAGAAACTAAAACTGTGACAGTTTGTTGAGATGCATGATGGGGGTCGGATCAGCAAGATGTGTCAAAATTTGGGATGTTCACCTAAAGTGATGCACTTACACTACTCAGAAAATTTGGGATATTGGATATTGGAATTTTAAACAAAAGTGCCTTAGTGTTACTAAAAATAAGTGAGAAGAAACACAATTTTTATTAGTTTGATATTTAATAAAGACAATAATAAATAATAATAAAGATAGCCTAATATAACAAATATCCATCATGTCAATTGCGGGTATTTCTACCATTTGCTGCAATAACAACTTGACAGCGACGTCTCCTGCTTCCACCAGCCTCATGAAGTTGTTCTGAGGTGTTCCACTCTTCCACCAGTGCTACATGCAGCTCTGCCCTTTGGGGTGGGGTCAGATCATCCAGTTTCTGCCCTAGCTGGTCCAGCTGTGGCAGATCTGGCACCATGGGTGGAGCATTATCATCCAGTTGGGGGTGTTCTGGTGGAATTGGGGGGTTGATGATGGTTCTGTGATGTCTCTGAGGTTAGAACCTGCAGTGCCTGGACCGTCCACAAGAACCAAATTGGTTTTGCTCTGACTGGTGACGCCTGCCCAGACTGTTGCTCCTCCTCCCCCAAAGTCAACCCATGGAGACCATGTTGACCTCAGCGTTTCGCTCACCTCGTCTTCTCCAGCAACGCTGACAACCATCTTTTCTGTGGATGGTGACCCGACACTCACCAGTGAACAGGACCACTGCTGCATTGTCCAGGTCACATGGTCTTCAAAGCCGAGTACCCCTCACATCTGGTAAACGGGCCTGCAGCTGTGTGGCGTTCGCTAAACCATGTCTGAGGTCAGAGGTCCTTAGGTTCTGGTCATGGTTGTGGTCGGTCGTTGGCAGGTCTCCACTCCTGGGACTGTCCCAAACTCTGTCAGTAGTTCTGTGAGACAAGTTCACCTGCGACATCTGACTGTCTACCAACCTGAAGGAGCTATGGCAGGTGATGCTGCTCCTCTACTTAGCGGCTAGAGATGACTTACTGGCTAAATCAGCTTTTTATCCCCACAGAAAGTTGACAATGATGCCACGTTTCTTTCAGATATTTTTTTTTTTTTGTTTTGACCCCAAAAAGTAAGATAGACTGTACACAGTGAGACCATAACGTGGTAAACACAACGTGAGTTGTTTCTATCACCCCAATACAAACAACACCATGTTTACGACCTCCACTAAGTTTCTTCACAAATGTCCCAAACTTATTGTGTGTAGTGTAGAGGGTGAGGACGTTCAGATGAAGAGCAGGTCTGACTGTCACTCTGCTGCAGCCTCTTTATTGTGAGGCAGAGAAAATAAGCAACCCAAGACGTGCTGTTTTATCAGGGTTCCAGTAGGGTTTTCGAAGCTGCAGAGATATGATTTCATACTCAGAGTTTCTTTGCTTCCAGGGATTTTCACAGCAGTCAGATGAGATTTCTCTCAGCTGAGAGTGAACCCAAAAAGGAGCATACCGAACCTAAACCAGCATCTATTTTCTATGGTTGAAAAGCCTCAGGCGTTCAGTGGCAACTGTCAAGCATCAATTAATTAGGTTTAATTAGAAAAGCTACAGATTAGCTCACGTTCACCATCTGCCTGCCTCAGGGCAATTCTCCCGCCGCTAAACTTGGCGAATAAAGTGGTGAAGGCAAATATTTGAATGTTTGTTTTGCTGTGATGCTGCACACTCACATGTATTTTTATGAGAAAGACCAATAAAAACACATGCATGAGTCTTATTGCTCTGCTCTCCTACCTTTCCTGACCAGGGCCCCTGGTCTTTGGATGCCAGCCATATTCACTTGCCAGAGCATGCAGTCTCCATGGCATCCCAATGGGTTACTCAGTAAACAACTAAAGGTAAATGAATGGAGCATTTTAATCCAGCAGGAATCCCTTTCTGGGTTTCTCAACCTGTCACGTCCTGTTTCCAAATGGTACGCCTTGTTCTCAGGTGTGAGTCATGTGACTGTGATGATTATGAGCCCTCAGGTCTTACAGGTGACTTAGCCTTAAAATTTCCTGCATTTGGAAATACATCCGTTTTTGTTTTTACGTCATAGTACTGTAGCAAATTGAGAAAGCGGCCAAAAATGAAAGTGGCCCTGGGACACACTGGTGACCGGTCGCGGGTGTACCCCGTCTTTGCCCAACAGTACAGGGTCCGGCGACCCTGTGACCCCTAAAAGGATTCAGTGGGATGGGAAGATGGATGGATGCACTACCCACTACCGCCAGCACACTTTTGAACTGCCCTCACTGGCTGAGTGCCGTCTTTGGGCCCCTCACAGTCCTCCAGCCACCCTGGTCAAAACTGTACAAGACAAATTCTAAAAAAAATAACAAATGACTAATCCTAACCCTCAAAATGCAGATTTTCCATTGGTTATATCTGTATGTTTTGGAAGTCTGGGGGTGACGAACAAATCTATGTACTTTTTATAAGAATCAGCAAAATTGGATTTTTTGATTTCCTTTTTATTAACCACGCCCACATTACAAAGAAGTTCATATCATATGTAGTGTTGTTTTGACAACAATTCATGAATCTAATTTTCACAATAGTCCGGTGAAAAATGGGCGAGAAACAGGAGGATGGCACTTTTGTGAGCTCGCCACGCTAACAACCTTTTACAGTCTACAAACTTTTAAACCATCATGTTTTTTCTTACCAGGTAGCTTCCCATGATGCTTTCAATTTGTAGCTGGTACTAGTGATTGTTTTTTTTTGGGGGGGGGGGATTCAAGATGGTGACCTCTTTTTGAAGTCAAAGGTCAAAAAATCTTCAGTTGTGTTTGTAGGCTTAACCTAGTGTGTGTGTGTTTGTGAAGATTGCTTGAACTAAAGATTTTCTTTCCGATATTTTGCAAAACTGCCAACATTCACCCTTAGCAACATAATGGTTGCCACACTGTGGGTCCTGTGGCCATCCCAAAATAATTTAAAGACGTCCTTTTGATATCCCTGATGTGTCTTTTGGTTGCATTAGTGGATTTTATAAGAAAAAACAAAAAGAATTTGAGCCCAAGAAGAGTTTGGCCCCGTTCATTTTTTTGATGGTTTGGCCTGCTATGATGTCATCATTTTTTGGGGGAGGTCGTTCACTGTATACAAAATTCATCTTCATCGGGTACCGCTGTAGGTGCGTGCACATTTTGGTGAGTTTTTGAGTGTGTGGCAGAGGCAAAATATTTGCTCAAACGAACAGTAAGAAAGACAAATTGCAAAACCAATCTGGTCCTTCAGTTCAGGACGGCTGCGGGACGTGAATATTGTAAATAATCGGCATCTCCGGTGTCGGCTGGTACCTTCGTCTCGATGTTCTCACAGAGACCAGCTGCTTGTTCGGTCTAATCATTTCTATTGGTGATTGGACAATCTGCCTACAGGACACTGTGAGTCGTAGACGAATGAATGAGATCCTCTTGGCTCAAACTGTGTAGCTCTGAGTTGTCCGGTTATGTCAGCCCGCGAAGTTCTGAGCATCTGTCCAGCAAATCAGACTGAGGAGGATCCTAAGGATGATAATGATATGAACATTTGAATTTAAAGGAAGTGAATGCAGGTGGGATTAAATTCACTTCCTCCCACTTCATTTCAAGCCATTGATTGCTTGAGAGGAAGCAATAAAACAACATTCAAATGCAGGATTAAACCAATTTAAATGCAAACCTTTTTAAAAGTATTCCAGTTTATTCAGCAAACATGGAATATTCTTGAAGACCTTTCAGAAGACAAAATTCATGACCTTCAGTTGCAGATCAGGTCTTTAACATTATTATCAGACTGTCTTTTTCACTGTAAATCAAAATAAGTTTTTTTTTTACTTTATTATTCAACACAAATAGAACAAATATGTATGACAGGAACAATAGTCATAACATCAACAATGTCAGGGGATGGTACATGTATTACAAAAAGATTACAGATGCTATGCATTGAAAATATTCAGAGACAGACAGTTTTCATAAATATGTATGGCCTTTTTTGTTTAAACTATTAGAAATAGTATGTAAATAAGATTCTAATTCTTTAATTATTAAAGGGAAAAAAGTTGTGATGAAGAAAACTTTGATTTGTGAATATGAAATTAACCAAATATTATAATTATATTAATTGCCAATTTTAAATCAAAGTAAGGGTCTTTGTTGGGTAAAAACTCACAATGACGTATCAAACCAACGTGGCCATGCTTTGTGGACGTGGAGTAGATTTAGGATCCGTGCGCCCTGAGAGAAGAGGATCTCGGGGAAACACTGCCACCTTGTGGAATGCTAAGAAAGCCGATGTGATTTGCTGTCTTTCAGATCAAAGAACATGTGTATAACATGTTACATAACACGGTTGTATGTATTTCCACGTATTTGACCCAGAAATGTAACTGACGAAGTTGATCAAAGCACCAACAAAGGGAACGAGCTTCATCTGACTATAATGTGGATCTGGGCTCCAGGCACGCGATTTTAGGGTGAAATGACAAATATTGGCTGCAAAGTGCCATGATTTTGCAGCGTGAAGGTAAACGCACGCGGACTGCATTGATTGTGTCGTGCGCTCTGCAGGGCTGCTCTCATGATGCTGCCAAGCAGCGCTGCGCTGTGTGAGAAATCAAAGCGCAGGCGTCGAGTCGGGAGGGAGCCCATCCTGCGCAGACTAGGTATCTTTACTGTACATGGCCATTGATGCTGCTGGATACATGAAGCCCCGGGTGTCAACAGGAATGGCGACAGCGGTGGATCTAACATGTCGCTGTTTTTCTGCGTGATACCGAAACAACCTTTTTTTGGCGTTTTCTGACATTTTCTTGAATTTTGCCCGAACCTGCTGTGACAGCTGGCCCGATGGTTTTCATTTGACACACAGAGCTGACGGGCGGCTTCCTGATAAACACTCGACTCAAGCAAGCGGGTCATTATGACCTTAGTATCCGCCAGTAAAAGAAAGCCATCGGATTGTTTTTACGCGGCAGCTCTCTGGTTGCACATTCTGCTTTGGATTTCGCGTTCCGTGTCCGGAGAGGCGCATCGGCAGTTCAGCGTCGAGGTAAGATGATGGCCTTCCCTCCCCGCGAGCATCATTGACCAGGTTCGCATCCTCCGCATCCTCAGCCTCAGCACCCAAATCCTCTGCTGGCTCCGTGCGCATCCTGCTGTTTGTCAGCAGAAATCTGTCACCACAGAGGCGCAGAAATTCTCATTTCTGGGGTTTTGTTTTGCTGCTTCTGTACCTCAACCCAGATAGGATGCACCATGAGCGGCTTTTGTCCTCATAAATTGCCCAGCAGAAGAAGGTTTTAGTAGCATTATTTTTTTGACAGCTTGTGATCTGTCTTACACAACATAATTTGATGAAGATTAAACGTGTGCACATTGCATAATAGGATTCTTTAATTTGGATTTCATTAATTGCTGCTGTCTCCTCCATCCTCAGCACAAAATGCCCCCCCCTCCCCCGACCACCATAAAGAAATAGCTTCAGAGAGATGTTACACACACACGCATCATTATACAATTTAATGGCTCAGTGAAATCTGCCCAGTATCTGTCTGGGATCTGTGTCTTTGAACCAACTCGCCTTGCAGATTCACAGATGCAGCACGCCCTCAGGACCAGGGAGAAGGGGATAAACAAGGCGTTAGGCTGAGCCGGGGAGGGGGGGGGGGCAGGGACGACGGCTCATCAGATTGGTTGGCTGGAGCAGAGACTGTATATGATAGGGAGGTCAGCTGGATGGGACGCAGACAGCTGTGCAGATTGGAAATACCCTCTGGGCCTCCAGTGTCTGATTTCTCTGACTTGAGGTGACTTCACCTGAAGATTTGCATCCGACCACAGCGTGCCTTTGTGGTTCAGGGCTGTAAATCCTCCACACGTGAGCCCTGTCTGAGCTGCAGGAGCGATGTCAACAGCTGGAAATGCTAGTTAATCCAATCATTTCAAGAACCTTTTAAACTTTGTTCTGCAAAGTAAAATCCAAAAGATCATGATTCAGAATCTGTGCAATTTCTGCAAAACTGAAAACCGTAAGGTGCAGTCCTGCATGATTTAATTCATTGATTTACTTTTCAGTCATAAGTTAAAAGCTGAGATGTGAGGATTTTAAAGTTGTTGTTTTTTTTTTTACCATCAAAGAGAAAAGCTGAATGAAACACAACTACGTCAAAGGTTTTATTTTGTTTTCTGTAGTGAAAGTAACGGAACTGATAACAGCCGCTGTGACAAAATCACAGGCAAACGGATTGTGTTAATTCGTTTGAGGACAGTTGGAAATACATTTGTAGATACTTGATTCAGAATAATTGTGCCTTTGTGCAGCATTTCTGGAAACAAAAAAGAAATAAAGAGAGAAATGCAGATTTGTTTTAGAATGCACAACTGATGTTTTACATGGATAGAAACTTACATGAATCACAGGGAGAGACTGCAATGCAGGGCTTGAAATTATAATCATAATTTATAATTGTTTTGGTCAAAATTAACGTTTTGTTTTCAGTTTTCTTAATGCTGTTTCTGTTGTTGAAGCGTCTAAACAGGAAAAGCCTGTTTATATCTCCCTGGAGGTTGATTTATCAGGATTAATGTTTTCAAAATAAAAGCATCCTTTTAAGCAGCGACTTGAGATTTGACTTTCAGTTCAAATGGCTTTTGAGTTTCCTGAATTGAGTAAATGATACATTTGGCTTTTTATTATATATTTGTAAAAATCATTCAGAATGTATTATTTATTGCTTAATGACATTGCTCCAGGCTTAGTTTAAGCCAGGAGTCTTTGGTTCTTTGGTATTTGGTTCAGTTCCTTACAGACAAAGCACAGCAAAAGCTGCAAAACCACACCTCACAGTATTTATGTTTTTCTGTGACCATGAAGCCATTTGTTCACAACTCTAACTTTGAATATCTACTAAATTAACCTACAAATAGCATATCAAATTACTATATGTAACAATTCTAATTTGCTTTACTTTTGAAAACAGCATATAAAGTTAATTGAAAAAAACACAAGCATTCTAGTGATCATGTCAAAGATGTGAAAATGATAAGACAAAAAAGAGTCATTGAGTCTACTCTGTTGCACTCACATTGTTTTCTTGGTATCAAAATAAACGTGACAACTTTGGTTTAGGATATATACTGTATGAATTTAATAAAAATATATATTTTTATGTATGTTAATGTAAACATGGAGGACTTTAACTTCTGAATTAGAAGTGTAAAGAACTGAACCAAGACACTGCTGTGCAGCAGAAGATAGGAATATGTGCTTTAAACCGTAAAGCATCATTTGGCTGTTATTTGATATGTGCATTTTGGAGGAGTTGATAAAACACATCCTGTTTCTGGATTTAGTGTAATGTCAGCAGTGGTAAAAAAAAAGGAGAGAAAAAACCCACATAGTTTATTTTACTATTAATAAATCGTCTCAGTTTAAAAATATAAATATAAATAAAAAAAGCCATACTAGAAAAAAATTAATCTAAAATGCATGTCAATTATTTATTTAGATTATTATCCTTCAAAGCCAAAGAGCCCGAATGGGTGGATAAAAGGGCTACAGAGGATCCAGAAGTTTCATTTAGCTGATACCAGAGGTATAGGCTCAGTGGAAGGGTTTCCACCGATCTTTCTTGCTTATTAAAAAAAAAAAAAAAAACAAGAAAAAAAACCCTTTTTCCAATTTTTGTTTTGTTTTTTGTTGTTGTTTCCATCAAACCAAAACAAAACTGTGACCCAAATATCGAGGTTTGAACAAAACCGTCTGGTGCAAACTGGAAGATACTTCCAAAAAACGTAACATTTTCTACAGATTTTTTCTGTTTAACAACTGACGGGGCGACTGACCTTCGCCTGTGGGCGTTAGTGGCCGTGCCAAGCACAGAGAAAAACAAACAAAACAAAGCGGGCATCTAATGTGTTTACTAGCCATCAGGGCATTAATCTGCAAATCCTCATTACATGCAATGTATTTGTGTACCTTTTACACTTTTTAACTGGGATCTTGGTAATTGTGTCTAACTTTCAGTAAATGTCATCTCAATAGAATTTAAAACAGTTTTAGCTGGGGAAAAAATAGAGAGTAGTGCTTTAATAAGCCCATGTAAAAGCTTTGGCACATGCAGACAGACAGACCTGCCAGATCAACACAGCTGGGTGCATTTGGTGCACAACTCTGAAGTAGAGGGGCAGTTCCTCCCTAAATTCCCCCCGTAGATTCACCCCTGTCTGTGAATAAAGTACACTCTGTGACAAAGGAATGTTCTTTGCACTGAAGGTTCTCCAGGAGATGCGGCTTTTCAATGCTTCCTTTCTGTTATCGCACAGCAGATTCTCGGTTTGCAGTCGGAGGAAAACGTTTGGCACAAATTCATATATTAACTGGTTTTCTAACTGGAACATTTCCAAATGCAGAATCTTTTCTCTTTTGAGTTAGATTTTTGTCGGACGACCATCCTCTTTGTTTTGCAGGGATGGCTACAGAGGTATGGCTACCTTCCCCGCACAGAACCGGGAATGTCTGTCCAGCGCTCGGCCCAAACCATGCACTCAGCCATCGCTGCCATGCAGCGCGTCTACGGTCTCAATGTCACAGGGACGCTGGATGAGAAAACCATGGAGTGAGTAACTGCACATGTAATCAGGCTGTTAGCTCCCCAGTGTCTGCTCGTATATTTTCACCGACTACTGATGAGAAATGCTGCTTCATGTTAGTGAAGATACAAATGTTTATTTAACCTTCCCCACCACGACCTCACCTAAAGCAGTCCCAGGTGAAGGGTTTAACACTTTTCCCTCTTCTCATTTTTGCATGGTGATGCAGTGATATCACATTAAGGTGAGAATTAATGCTTTGCCTTTGTATGGTGTCTGTTCTGTAGTTGTGCTACCTGATGTGGTTTGAAACACAAGCAGTTTGCAGTAGTTTAGCACTACTTTGCATCCTCTACTCTGCCGCTCTGACTCGTCAGGAAGAGAACTGCTGAGTTCACTTCACTGCTTTGTGTTGTCTTTGTGTTAGAAACTCCTAATTCAGACCGTTGGTCGGTCCAGGCGGTTCAAGCCTTTCCTCCCTCTCGTCTCTTCTCAGATGGATGCAAAAACCACGCTGCGGAGTGCCGGACAAAGTCAAGAGTGCCACGAGGTCACGGAAGCGGAGATACGCATTGACTGGGCAGAAGTGGCAGAGGACGCACATCACCTACAGGTGAGGAGCAGAGGAGGCAGTTGCCATGGAAACTATTGAACCAGGGCTCCGTCTCTGATGAGTCGGTGTTAATTTCTCAGGCGTAGCCGCATCTCTCGTGTGGGATGGCGTGTTCTTTTGTTGTCATAGGGACTGATCTAACACGTCACCGGCGGTGTGGAAGATAAAAATATAGTGCCAGTGAATGTTCTCACAGATAAACAGGTCAATTACTTGGGTACTGGATCTTCTTTGCGCCGCATGTAAACAATTCTAGAGTGCGGATAGGGTACATTTCCATAACTTCTTTTAATTCTTTCCCTTTCATAAAACAGTACTTTAGCCTGGGAGTTAGGGCTGAAGGCTCCTCTACTTTAATCTCTGCAGAATTATTAAAACCCGTATCTTATCTGACACGATTAAGCCCAGAATTTCAATAGATTCTGAGGAGAAACAATAAATGGCCCGGCAGCACGGCTGCAAATTGACAGGTTACAGCAGTAATAGATGACAACGCTGCCAATTTATTCAAATCCTTCCTTCCTTCCTCCCTGAATTTGAATTGATGAGTCACCTTTCCTAATGGAATGTCAATCAGTGCTGCTGCTGCTGCTGTTGCACTTTATCCATGAAAATGAGTGGAGGGAGAGGAAGAAGATTTCCCTCTCCACTCTGCCTGCCAGACACTGATAAGAGCGTTGCAGTAAAGGTTCAGCCGAAGCTGCTGGGTTTTAAATAGTTGTGTCAAGTACAACATTTTTCTTCACTGTTGCCTCATTCTGAAAAAGACAAGCTCATTTAAAATTAATCAGATAACAAGTTGTTGGATGGAGTTTGTTCGTATTTTAAATGATGTAATTATCTTTTCATGCTCCTGTTGGAGAGCATTTCCGTCTGTGAGCAACAAATTGACAGGACTTTTTTTCCCCCTCAAGCATAAAAAATGTCACACCGAAGGTCGGTGCCCGGCAGACTCATGATGCCATCCGGCGGGCCTTCGATGTGTGGCAGGGTGTTACCCCCCTACGTTTTGAGGCAGTGCCCTACATTGCCCTGGAGACGGGGAGGCGGGACGTGGACATCACCATCATCTTCGCCTCAGGTTTTCACGGAGACAGCTCACCGTTCGATGGGGAGGGAGGATTCCTTGCTCACGCCTACTTCCCAGGCCCAGGCATAGGAGGGGACACACACTTTGACTTAGACGAGCCTTGGACCCTCGGGAACTCCCACCATGATGGTAAGAAAGCAGTGGAGGTCCTAAACTTCCACTATGATCATCTTTCAATCTATTTTTAAGGCTCTCCCGGTGAATTTAAATGATTATTATGCCGTTTATAGCCACAAAAAAACCTGTGTAGTTTTCCAGGACGTAGTTTCTGCAGACTGACAGTAGTTCCTTAGAAATTTGCCTCTGAATTGTAGGCGGCACCGTTGGCAGGAAGCAAGCCCGCCCCCTATTCCCGTTGTTGTGAGCTCGGATCAGGGAGCCTGTGGCCCTTCCAGCATATTTTCTATGTCAAACATGTGGTATTTTTGCATTTTTTGTCATCTGCTCCTGAAGCTTAGCAATTTGAAATACTCAGAAGAAACGCAAATTTGAGCTTAATATTTTTCAGAAAATGTCCGTCATCATCAAAAAATTGCCACAAAATCATGTTTAAAACACTTTTTTTTTATCAAAGTGGGTCTTTAACTGGTCAGGTTAGGAGTGTAATGATTAGACACGGCTCCACGGTGGAGTGGCAGTGAGTGCCATCGCGTTTCATCAAGAAAACTCTTTAACACCGGAGATGTCACCGGTGACTCCTACATATCACACATCCTCTTTGACACGCTGTAAATCTTTGATCATTTACGACGAGAATCAGCTGATTGTGACACAGAGAAAAGCAGCTCTTCATTTAGGCATACAAAGTTGCATTTCAGTGCTTGTGACAGAATCGGATGGAATTACATTTTATTGCATAAACGGCTGAAGAGTTACGACTCGGCGTGTCACGCTGAAATACACCTGCAATGTTCTTAAAGCTGCCGTGCCACCCACTAATGTAAACCATGCTAGCAAAGTAAACAAAAACCAAAAACATTTGGAGAAAAGAGGAACAGAATAAGAGCCTTCGACTTCAAAATGAAAGAAAAAAAACAGAAGTCTTTCCTCCAATAATTATAATAATATCAAATAATATTCAGCAACTGGCTGTCTGATGTTCTGAAGATGCTGCTAATAAAGTTGCACTAACGGTGGATTGACGTTTTGTCATTTTTATACGTCGCTCCTTAAAAGTCAGATGAGGCTGAAGTTGGCGTCCGGTTTTCTAGCTTCTATTTTGACAGAACTTTATGGGTTATATCAGTGTTTTTCAACCAGTGTGCCGCGGCACACTAGTGTGCCGTGGGAGATGGTCAAAAGTGTCATGGGAAATTGCCGTCATTAACTGATCTAAAAACATTTCCCATCTCCAGGATTTCAGCTCTCTGTTCATCCAAACAGGCCCTGATAAAACACTGAGGAGTTGGGAATATAAAAGATCGTAAAATACTTTTTCTTTGCGTTTATTTTATTTTATTAAAGACATTTTGATAACAATGACGTACCGCGATTCAGCTGCAGCTCCGGCTGTATTTTGGAAAAGTCCCGCCCCTTTAACTGTCTCCACCAATCATTCCTGGGGAGCTTAATCACATGTCATCAGTCTGACCAATCAGAAGTGGGTAAAGTCTTCACTTCCTTGTCCCGATTTAGCTCTTAAAGTCGCTCAGTACTAACAAAAATACCAGCTAAAGCTCGTCTTGATCGGTGTAGCTTCCCACAGAATCCGGTATCAGACTGTGGAACAAGTGAACAAAACAATGAAGCTCCGAAAAGCGATCTCCGCCGGCCGTTTAATGCACTACATCTCCCATGATTCATTGGGTTGTGAGAGTGACAGCGCACAAGGAGATCTGTTGTTAAACGTCTTGAAACCAACAAACACACATCAAACTGTTTTTAAATCTTCTAACTTAACTTTTATTGCATCTTTTAGAAAAAAACAGCTGCAGTTTCCAGCTTTTTCTGCAACAATTATCTCAAAAACGCATGTGCAATTGTGGAGGGGCTGTAGATCAATACAGACTATGAGTTTCTCCGTTTTTTATTTTTTTATTTTGGGATCCTGGTGTGCCGCGGGATTTTTTTTAAGGTTAAAGTGTGCCGTGGCTCAGAAAAGGTTGAAAAACACTGGGTTATATCAAATGTACAAAAATCTAGTGTAGAAATCAGGTTTATAGCAGCTGCAGATACTTTACAGAGGATGAAGATTACCTTTACCCTTAAAAGTTAACAGAAACTGGAGGCCAAAAAAATGTATATATTTTGACGCCTACTTCAGCTTCGTACATGACGGTCTGTGAAAATGTTGTCTGACAGTAAACCGGTCTGTGGCCTGAAAAAGGTTGGAGATCACTTTCTGCAGAGGACTAAGAAGGGGATAGAAAGGATGGAGGGAAGAAAAATGTAGAGCTAAAGAAAACTGGAGGAACGCCAAGAAAAGAGCAGTCATCTGGAGGAATAGATAAGGAAAGATTGAAAGCAGATCATTGGAATACAGATGGCTTGGCAGGAGGGCCTTATCATAGAGATGGTATCACGGGGCAGAAAGAGGGACGCTTAGGCAAAAACAAAGAATGTTGAGACGTCTTTGATGCACTTATGCTCTGTAAAGATGTATCACCCATCTGTCAGAGCTTTATTTATTTTTTTATGATAAGCTCTTTAGATGACAGGATCGAAAGACCTGCTATTTTCAGACATTGGTTGCTGGCAAATGATTATGGTTGTTCAGTTATTTTGACATTTTATTTAGCTCAGTGGTTCAAGTAGGGCAGCCTTAAAAATGGAAATAAAACACCTTGCTGAGCCATGCAACGAAGCACGCTTTAATTATTCCATCTGCACCGCGCTCTCAACACCTCCATCAGGCTGCTTCATTGTTATCAACACGCTAATATTCTTCCGTCTGAGGGTGAGGAGGGTTAGAACGACCTGCCACCCTTCAGCTCCTTTCATACATTCACTTTTTTCTTTTCTCTAATGATTATAGTCTGAGACTCCTGAGTCAGACGCAAGTTCAAGTCCCCCGTGTGACATCCCATGGCTATCCATTTGGCGTGCTGAGGCTGATTGTGAGAGCTCCTGTCTCCACGTGTGCTTCAAGAAGGCCGTGCCGTCTTTAATGGGTTCTCACAGCAGAGCAAGTGTTAACTGTTGCAAGCTGACATGTGCGCTAATGGTAGCTCCGGCCTGTCTCTGGGGAGTCCTCATGGGGAATTTCTTTCGGTTCAGTGGAAGAGGCTGGGAGGGTCAGATAAATGGGGGGGTTGGAGGTGCAACCTTTCAGCTGCTGGCTGAGGGGCAGCTGGAAAGACTGGATGTTGCACCGTAAAGGGCGGCATCCTCCCGAGGACAGCTCCAGACACAGGCTGATCTCAGATGGGGTATTTTGTTGTAAATCTAGTTGACAGCAGAGCTGAAAACCAGAAATGCCAGCTGTGGCCCTTTTTTTTTATATTTTTCTTTGGGGGGGTTGCATTGTTGAATGTCCAATGAAGCAGGCACACAGTGTTTATCTCAATGGAGAAGAGATAATGAAGTGCTCTTGTTACACAGTTGACTTCCAGCGAACCTTAATTATAACTTTTTGCACCTCATTGCCTCAAAGGAGGTTACTTCTGGACTGGAGAGGAGTAATCGTTTGGAATATATATTTATCGTCAATCATTCATGCAGGGATTTTTCCGAAAAAGAGAAAAAAAAACCTCAGACTTTGCAAAACTGTAAAACCTGCTCTTTTTAGAAAAAAACAAAACAAAACAAAAATACATTTGGTAGAGAGGTAACATTCAAAATCCTGGCAATAATGAATATTTATCATTTTCTGCATTTCAAAAACAGTCCTCCAATGGAGACATAATGAATAAAAAGGAATTGGAACTAAAGCCGTGAGCGGTGTTGCCGGTTGTACCAAACAGCATTACACACACATCCCTATGACCCCCCCCCCCCTTTGACCCGCCCTCACTGATTGGCTACACGCCCCTCCCTCTCCCCCTGCCACCCTGTTCTGTTGGTTTCATCTCCATAGCAACCATTTTGTTTTTTGATCACCTGGGGGGGGGGGGGGGGTCAAACAGGTCTGTCATATTTTGAATAATCTGCAAGTGTACATTTTTTAGATTTCCTTGGCAACAGGGGTTTTTGTTAACCACACCCACATTGCTAATATATTCATATCATTTGTCAAATGGATTTATGTATTGAAATTTTCCCCACTATTACGGTAAAAATAAATTGTGCCACCAACACAGAAACGTCACTTTTGCGAGCTTGTCCAGCTGACGTGGTTGTGGACTTAACCTGGTGCCGTGTGGGAAATTTCATGAAGATTGCTCAAAAAAAAACTTTTGTTTTTCCCATATTGTGAGAAAATGTTTGTCCTTCTACAATGTCATAATTTATTGGAAGTGTGTGTGTGTGGGGGGGGGGGGTCGCTCCATATGCCCAAAATCAATTTTCACCAGGTACTAGGTGTGTGCACATTTTTGGTAGTTTTTGAGTTTGTGGTGTAGTAAAATGTTTGTTTAAAGAAGCAATAAGACAGAAAATTTGCAAAAACAATCTGGTACTTCAGTCCTGACAGCTGCAGGACAGAATTAAGAATGAAAGATTAGTTTTATAATCAATCAAAGTTGCTCTCTGGGGAGATGAAAATAATGAAGTAGATGTACACTGACGTAAACCGAGGGCTTTTTTCTATAAGCTTCATTTCATTTTCCTTATGGCCTATTAGATTTTGCACACAGTCCTTTTTGTCCCACTTTAATACAACATTTACCATTAAAGATACATTCTTGATGCATCTTTCTTCTGCCTTCCAGGTAATGATCTGTTTTTGGTTGCGGTTCATGAGCTGGGGCACGCCCTCGGCCTGGAGCACTCCAACGACCCCACCGCCATCATGGCCCCCTTCTATCAGTACATGGACACAGAAAACTTCAAACTACCTCACGATGACCTGCAGGGCATCCAGAAAATCTATGGTACTGATGCCGAAAAGAAAAATTCTATTGATCTTGAAACGCTGAACAACAAAGCTGTGAAAATGAGTCACTGTTGCCGCTTGTGCCAGTCATGATAAGCAGTAACAAGCATTTGTCAGCTGGTAGAGAAGTGAGGCAGCCTGTGTTATCCAAAGACACATGACTCCACCTCCAAGCTGCTAAAGAGCTGAAAACAGTCACCAAAACAGAAAACAGAAAAAAACAGACAAAGATGACTTCAGAGAAAGGCTGCTGACATGTCTCTGTGTTTGTAGGACCACCAGACAGAGCTCCACATCCCACTAAGCCCCCTCCCACGGCCCCGCCGCCTTGCTTCCACCCGCCTTCAGATCCACGGAAACACGACCGCCACACCNTTGATTGATTGATTGATTGATTGATTGATTGATTGATTGATTGATTGAAGCACAACCAAATGTTTTATCACTTCAATCAGCCTTTTATACATCAGTTGTGTCTCCTTATTTTAAAAATAAGGGAATATTTTAAGTGCAGCAACATAATAAAAATTATAAGAAGCCTTTTTTTTTTGTTTTTGTTGTCCAAGGAATGAGAAGACTTCCTTTTACAACTCGGACTGCCTGAGTTTAAAAAAAGCCATGAAACAGAACAAGTTTACACTTAATACAACATCTAAAAATAAAGGAGTTCAGGAACAAAGAATAAGAATTTAAACCCCGCCCCTGTGAGCCACTCTCATTGGCTAACATCTGCTACACCTCACAGCCGCCCCGAAAATCTACCAAGTTCAGGAGAAAAAACACTTTGCAACTTTTCTGTTGGTTTTATCGGCATAGCAACCCTTTTGTTTATGTAATTTTTTGAAGAATTGGAAAAAAGTTCATATTTGGATTACTTTAGCAACAGAGGTTTTTTGTAAACCACCCCCACATTCCTAATATGTTCATATCGTATGTCATGTTGCTTTGTTTCGTTTGATGCAATGATTCAAGTATTACATTTCGCAACATTCCAGGAAAAAAAAACGTGAAAGCAACATGGGAACGCCACTTTTGCAATCTCACCACGCTAACGCTGTTCAAAATCTGCAAACTTTAAAAACCAACATGTTCTCTCAAGCAACTTCCCAATGACGCTTGGGGAGTTAAGAGGCAATAGACGGAAATCCATGGGAGAAATTTAAATTTCTAGAAGGTGCTGGTGATTTTTAGGGAATTGAGATTATATTTTAACAAAATGGGTGTTCCTACATGAGGGGGGGGGTGCATATTTCCATATGTTTCTCAGTATATTTTTGTATCCTATCTTTCCTTTCAAAGTATATGTCTGAGATAAAACATCACTATCATCGTCAACATTGACAATTTAAGGCAAAACCCAACTTAAATGTTTCTCAACTCAATAAAAAAAACAGTAACGGTGATTATTTTCTAGCAGAACACAAATCAATGAAAAAAACCAACATAGGTTCAGAAAGCTGCATGAAAACACTGAATAATGTAGAAAAATAGTTGGGAACACACAAACCCCTCACAAGAAATAAACCGAAAAAAAGCAAAGCGTGTTCATGCAAAATAAAACCTTTTTGGAAAACACTTTTGTCAGAGGAAACTCAACGCTGTAATAAACAGAACCAACAAAAAAGAGGGATGCACCTGAGTGGGATCAGGAAACATGATTGAAAGTTATTGCTTCGCTATGAGAGGTTTTCTTTCTTAAAACATGCACTTTGGTTCTTTACATCATCAGAATTATTTATTGGTAACCAGAAGGGGGCGAAAAGCAAATCTGACTTAATTTAAGATTCCTCAAAAAGGTTCAAGTGCAATTCAATTCAATTTTATTTAAATAGCCCAAATTTACAACAACAGTCGTCTCAATTGGCTTCACAAGTCTTGTAAGGTGACCATGCAATGGTTCAATAATCAAATCAAATCAACCTTTATTTATATAGCACTTTTTCAACAACATGTCACTCAAAGTGCTGTGCATAAAATACAATTAAATTTAAAAACAAGATGACAAGACAAACCGTGCGACAGCCCCCCCCCCCGCAAAAACACACACACACATCAATAAATAAATAAAAAAGTGATAAAATGATAGAATGTAGAGACCAGGCTTTGTCCTGAAGTGGGGAAACGATATTTTGGGGACATATCCACATCAGCGACCCCCCAACCCAAGTTCATGGAGAGCACCACCACAGAACCCCCAGATCCGATCAAAATAGTCAGACCCAGGAGATCCCACTTGCAGCGACCCCGTTCACTGAGAAGGGTCAGTGACTGATGTGGAGGATCCATCAGAGGAAAACACTGGAGTGTAATAAAATGTAAAAGGAATAAAATTAAAATAAATATAAAACATGGACAAAAAACAAATAATTACATAAACCTTAATAGGCATATGAAATAGTAAGAGCGACTTAAAAATTAATAGAATAAATAAATAAATAAATGTATTTACATACACATATAAAACTAATTAAAAGAAAAAAAATAATTAAAATATAAAAAAAAAAAGAATCCTAAAATTCAACTAAAAGCTAAATTAAAAAGGTAGGTCTTAAGCCTTCTTTTAAAAACATGAATAGCCTCTGCGGTCCTCAGGCTCTATGGGAGGCTGTTCCGAAGGCGAGGTCCGTAAAAACTGAATGAGGCCTCACCATATGTTTTTGTTCTAACTTTTGGAATAACCAAAAGGTCGGTATCAGAGGACCTCAGGGTCCGCGAGGGCTCATACTTTAAAATCATATCAGATATATATGAAGGCCCGAGACCATAAAAACATTTATAAACCAATAAAATAACTTTAAAATCAATTCTGAATTGCATAGGGAGCCAATGCAGCGATTTTAAAATGGGTGTAATGTGTTCCCACCCCCTGGTCCTCGCCAGAACGCGTGCTGCTGAATTTTGCAGCAGTTGAAGATTTGCTATTCTTGTTCTGGGAAGACCAGAGAGCAGGGCATTACAGTAATCTAATCTGCTGGTAATAAAAGCATGCATTAGCACCTCTGTACTGGCAAGAGAGAGAAATGGGCGGACTCTGGATATATTTTTTAGATGATAAAATCCTGTTTTTGTGATATTTTTAATTTGTGGGATAAAATTCAACTCAGAGTCAAAAATGACACCCAGGTTTGTCACACACTGAGAAGTTTTGTAATTCTTTAGTTTAGATAAAACTGTCTCTCTCTTGTCTTCAGAACAGATCACTAAAACCTCTGTTTTGTCCTGGTTTAGCTGTAGGAAGTTCTCTGCCATCTATGACTCAATGTCTAAAATGCATTTTAAGAGTGTGTTGACCGACTCTTCATCATCAGGAGACACTGCGATGTAGAGTTGAGTGTCATCAGCATAGCTGTGGAAACAAATGCCATGCCTCCTGATGTAGTCCCCCAGTGGCAGCATATATAGATTAAAAAGTAGTGGGCCTAAAATTGACCCTTGGGGGACCCCATAGTTGATGTCAGTTGGATAATACTAAAACTTTAACTAAACAGACTAAACTAAAGTGGCATCCCTGCCCTTAGACCCTCCTTGGCGGTAAGGAAAACTCCTAAAAAAAACGGATTCCGCAAAAAACGAAGAGACCTCAGGGGTGTCCACATGAAGGAGGGACCCCCCCCCCCCCCCCAGGGACGGACAGGCGATTTACCAGAGTTCTTAGAGAAGAATAGAGAAAAATTAACAGTACATGAATGGCACTGCACCAAACAGAGGCATGGAGAACTAAATGATGAATAAAGAATAGAGGAGAGAGGAATGTAGAAGTAGATGAGAAAAGAGGACAGAACCCCAGTAAACCATAGTTACCCCAGCTCTAACTTCTAGCAGCCTACTAACAACTTTATTGTTATTATTAAGTATAATTTAAAAAAATTAACATTAAGTTAAATAATCTCTGAATACTAACTAGTCTGACAATAAGCCTGTCCAAAGAGGAATATTTTCAGTCTAACTTTAAATGTAGAAACTGAATCGGCCTCTCTTACATGAGCTGGGAGCTTATTCCATAAAACAGGGGCTTGGTGGCTAAACGCTCTACCTCCAACCGTACTTTTACTAATTCTAGGAACCACAAGCAGTCCTGCATTTTGCGAGCGAAGTGTTCTGATTGGATGGTAAGGGACTATGAGGTCCTTAATATAGGACGGGGCCATTCCATGTAAGGCCTTATAGGTAAGCAGGAGGATCTTGAACTTGATTCTAGAATCAACTGGGATCCAGTGAAGTGAAGCTAACACAGGAGTGATGTGATCTCTTCTGCTAGTTCCTGCTAACAATCGAGTTGCTGCGTTCTGAACAAGCTGGAGACTTCTTAAAGAACTCTTAGGACACGCTGCTAACAAAGAGTTACAGTAATCCAGCATAGATGGATGAGTTTGTCCTCATCACTCTTAGAAAGTATATCTCTGATCTTAGCTATATTTCACAGGTGAAAAAATGCAGTTTTGCACGCCTGAGATATGTGAGCCCCAAATGGTAATAAAGTCAATAAAGCAATAAAGTTTTTTTTCTGTAATTTTCCAGATACTGGAGGTACAATGAGGACACGAGGATGATGGACCCAGGCTACCCCAAATCAATCTCCATCTGGAAGGGCCTCCCCGACTCGCCACAGGGAGCTTTTGTAGATAAGACCAATGGTATGGAGTATTGTCCTTTAACCGTACACTGATAAAGATGCCCTTTACAAAAAGAAAGAGTAGGATCCACAAGTTAAATCAATTAAGTGAACAAATGGAAGTACTGAAATTTGTAGAATTACATTTTTTTAATAGGTTGGGATGTGCTGCTCTTTAATTAGCGATAAACATTAATAGTTTTTTAAACAACAGTCCAACTATCTTCATTTCTAGACTATAATCATCTCAAAATAAGACTAGAATCATGCATTTAAAGATTTATTTTAAAAAATTCAATTAAATAAAAACTTCCCAGTTTCTCTAAGTTGAGCAAGTGTGTTTCTTGAAACACTTAGCATTCAACAATAGAGCTTCTGCTTGTAAATATTATGCAAAGTAGTAAAAAACTTATTTAATTACAGATATTGCATAAATAAAGTGTTTTCAAGATAAAATACTAGATATTTAATATTTATTGTCTGAAAACAGATTGTTACTTTTCTCTAAACAGTTACTGGTGAGCTAGTTTTGACTTATATTAAGTCTAACACAATAATTAAACTAGAAAACAAAAAAATACTTGGTGAGTTTTTGTGTTATTGCAGTGTAGGTAGACATTTCGAGCAATATTTATCGTGAAAATGTTTAAGAAATGGTTACCATTTTCTTGGAAATCAGTTTGTTGTTTGGTTGGAGAAATGATCCAAAGACCATGACGTTAATGAGAAACTTAAAAGAGGTTTTATTAGGTGAGGATTTACACTATATTTCAGTCATAAAGACATTTCATCTGCATACTTTGGTCAGTACGGTACATGCTTTAGAGCTCTGTGGTTTAGCTTGAAATGAGACAGTAATGACAGAACTTAATGGCAGAGTATGATAAGTTATTTATGACCTATATTCTGTTATTAGTTAAGGGAAAACACTCAGCATCGTGTTTGAGTAAGTTTATCTAACAAACCAACCTTTAGAGTAAAGGAGGCTTGTTTTATTTTGAAATGCTTATAATTTTTTTTCTTCTTCTGATAATTGTTTTTTAATTGCTAGTTTGCCCCAAAATGGTCAAATATAAAAACAAAGTCAATTTAAAAAAAGAGGTACACTGGAAAAAATCTAAACTCTAAACAAGTAAAAATATATAGAATACTCTCCCTTGTTATGAAAAAGAATTGCCAATGGAGCTAGATGACTTGGTGAGATTTCTTTAAACAAGTCATGATGTCCTGTGCTTTTAAGACAAAATGTAATCTTGAAAGGAGCTTTACACACTCATATTTAGGTCTATTGCTCTGATTATTGGAAATATGTCCTAAAATAAGCCTGCAAAGTTTAAAAAAGAAGTTGAATGTAGTCATATTTATATTCGCTAATACTTTCCTCCAAAAAATCTCAAATTTTAATTGCTACAGAACTAGAAAAAGAAAAAACTAGAATTTTACAATAAAGTTGTCAATATAGGGCTGCAAGATGGTGCAGTGGTTGGCGCTCTTGCCTCACAGCAAGAGGGTCCCCGGGGTCCCGGCTGTGGGACCTGAACCAGAACGCCACTGGGGGACCTTTCTGCGTGGAGTTTGCATGTTCTCCCCGTGCATACGTGGGTTTTTTCAATAGATTCATTCAATAGTTTCATTGGAGATATTATTTTTTTGTGCAGATAAATGTAGGGTAAAACATAAAATAAAAAGGATCATGAATACACACAATTCAATAGAAAAATTCTAAACTGAACTGATTAAACTAAACTAATCAAACCAGACATTCAGGATTTATTGTCTTCAAACAAGTCATTACAAAATACTGAAACAAAACTGTATTTAACAGTGTTTTTTACTGGCATCCAGGGTTTACCTACTTTTACAAGGGGAAGGAGTACTGGAAGTTCAACAACAATCTGCTTCGTGTTGAGCCCGGCTACCCGAGGTCCATTCTGAGGGACTTCATGGGATGCGACGGTTACCCTGCCGACCCCAACTGGGACTGGAGTCCCCCAGCGGCAGAGGAGCGGCACTACGACAACGGTGACGTTGACGTGGTCATCAAACTGGACAGCACAGGCGGTACGGAGAAAGCGGTGGCCATCGCCATCCCTTGCGTTCTGGCGCTGTGCATGATGGTCCTCCTTTACACCATTTTCCAGTTCAGGAGGAAGAGCACACAGCGCCACATACTGTACTGCAAGCGCTCTATGCAGGAGTGGGTCTAAGGTCCTAAAGGAGAGAGTAGGAAGCTCTGATTAAGGTCTAGATTTTGCTTAAAGCCCTATAACTGGAGACACTATAGGAGGACGCAGCACAGGTTTGCCATGTTGGCAGGTTGAGAAGCGAGCAGAGTCAGCAGAACTCACATGAAGACGGGGCCACGCCTCCTTTGTCCAACCAATATGTATGTATCTACTTTGACCCATTCAATTAAGTTGGACAGAATTAAGCTTCTGTAAGTGGGACCTCTGTCTATTCCCATCTCTGCACGCCGCTTCAAAAGCTCTCAGCATTAACTTCAGAGGACAAATTAGGATCCTTACTTTCCTTAATGAAATCCTCCATAGCTGTTCTTTCTTTCTTTTTTTCTTCTTCTTCTTTTTTTTTTTTTTTTAAAGTTTTGACCCCTGTAAAATCATTCATGTGGAGGAGCTGTACACGAACCAAATATAACCTTTTCTTCCAAAGAGGATTACCGCTCGGTTTGGATGTTTTTCCTCAGCGGATCACGCTCTGATTTTCTTCATTTGCTCTGTCATTTTTTGGGGGGAAGGACGCAGCATTTAGCAAAAGCGAGGAACCTGAGGCTGTTGTGGCAGTTTGTTTTCTAAAGACAAGAGGGCCAAAATCCCTCTCTGCAATATTGATGAGACGGCCTTAAATAATCCCAGATTATGCTGGTGTTGAAGTTGGATCCTCAGTGACACAGTCAGAAAAGAAAACGCCGTGTGAAGTCTGTAAGTACTGCCCACAGTTTGATCCGCAACAGGCACGCCGCTCTTGGAAAATGTCAGCTGCCAAATATCAGCTTTCATTAACTGCCTCACCAGAGAGACAAAAGGGTGGCTAGTTGTGTGTCTGTGTGTGTGTGCGTTTGTATTGTGCGGATGTAAAAGACAGGATACTCACTTTAATGGGTGTGTAGTGTCATGTTTGAAACAGCTTCTGTTTTTCTTGATAAGTTTTCTCAGAAACTCTCCAGAGAGCGGCTTCGCTTTAACAGCTTTTTAATTCACATTTTTTTTGGTGTTTTTTATTTAAGAAAGTGTTTTGGATCATTGTTTTTACGCACAACGCCACCCAGAGGAAGAAGAACGCCATCTAAGCCTCTTTCTGATCTGGAAGAATGTCACGCTTCACAAAGGTGATTCCATCCTTTCACTGCAGTTTTTGATCAATAGCATCTCTGTACAGAAGACTGCATGTCCAAACAGAAGCAGGAAATTATCACTGATATATCCAAACTTTCTTTGAGTGAATTTGGGAACTTGGGGAGCAGAGCTGTACCAGTAGAGCCTGTGGGTTCAGTAATAGAACCAGGCTGCTTTATGCACTGTAACTACAACTAACCGTTATGCAAACGCAATCCTGAGCTGAAAGTATGGGATGCTAAACAAATGACATGTGGATTCATTCACTGGGTTTTAGGAAAAGCAGCACAGTGACCAGAATCTGACATTTGTGTTCTGAGCCACGACGTGTGGCAGATGCCCGGACACGTTTAATGTGGAAAAGATGGCGGCACTAGGGAACTCGGGAGTCAGATCAGGCCGAACAAAGCCAGACATTATTAATTTTTCAGTTGCTGTTTTACTTTGTGTTGCATCACGCAGCTTTGGTACTAATGAAACGCCGTCTTTAAAAGCGTCGTGTGGCTTTCTCAGATCTTGTTAACGGCTCTGTTTGTACTCATGAAGATGTTTACGCTCACAAGCTTCTTTAAAAGGAACCGGGAGCTCATCCTTAACAACTTGATCATCTCTGAAGGTTGTTTCCATGTCACAGTGTGAGTAGTTTTACACCAAAAATATAAATAAATATATGAGAAATATGTCATATATCAATTTATAGGAATATATTTGTAAAATTATTAGAGGATTTATGATAATAATGTCATTACATACATAGTCAAAACAACGATGGGAATAAAGTCTCAGATTTATAATCAAAATGTCATAATTTCACAAGAATACATTTTTACATTTTGAGAAAAACTTTAACAATTTATGAACTTTAAGTCAAACAATGAACATAAAGTCACCAATTCACAAAAATATAGTCGTAAAATTATGAGGAAAAAGTCAAACTTTTACAAGAATAAAAGACAAAGTTGTAATTTTACAATAATTAAGTTGATATGAGAAAAAAAGAAAAAAACGCAATCTAAAAATTAAATTCATGACTTTGTTCTTGTAAGATTACTTCTTTTTTGTCACAATTTTACATATTTTTAAATGTAAAGAAATCTAGATTTTTCTACTTAATTCCCATAAAATTATCATTTCTTTTCATAATTTTATGGTGTTATTTGTTCTTGTTAAATTACGATTTTTTTTCTCGATTTCCTTTTTTACGGTGGCCCTAATGTTAAGTCATACAATTTACTTAAAGGACTATAAAAAGTAAAGGTAAATTCCGTCAGCCAAACACCAAAATATCAAACCAGAAACAGCAAAGAGCATGAATATCTGCACAAATGTTTTTGCTTTTAATGGTTTGGTTTTTACTTTTTGAACATTTCATGCATCTTTTTTCATTTTATGTTATAAAATACATTTGAATGTACTTTTAGACTAGTTTGACTACAGATGAAAAAGGTTTTTTATGAACACATGTAGAGTAATGTTTATGTAAGTTTGGTAGCATCATTGACTCAAAAACCTCCACAAAACTATGAAGCAGCACTCATGTACCTGCTAAACCAGCTGGTGAGTGTAAACACCACATTGCGTTTTAATTGCTTTTCTGTCCGCTGTTCAGGAACCGTAATCCAATCTTCCATTTTTCTAAAACACCAGATATTTAAAACGTTTCTGTCTGAAAGCATTGTTCGACTCCTTGGGCTGAGGAGCTTGTGGGAAGGTCGCTGTTAAATCAAGACGCCATTCCATCCCTTTTGTTGACCACGAAACGCTCTCGCTCCAGTCATCTTTGCGGTGAAATGCCTGATCAGCCTCGTAGAGCCCCGATCCAAGCATCGACAGAGTCCAGATCCGGCCTGACCTTGTGGTTTCGGTCTTCAATATCAAAACTCTAAGACCGGTGGAAGCAGGAGCCACTTTCATTTGCGGGCGTGCCGTGCACATCGGCCCACGTCGATCCGTGACCACTGTAATTTAAAGGCTGAGGCGGATGCCTCCGGCTTGGTGTCGTGCGTGATGTTGTATCAGTGTGCGTGTTTGTGGTGAGGGTGTGACAGCTCAGAGATGGAGAACTGAACAAGGCCCCATAGGCGAGTGGATAATGTATTTATTGCTGTAGTTACCCCTGTGTGCTCAGATTTCATTGCATTGTACTGAAAACAACAAGCTGTCAATAAAGTGGGTTTAAAAATGCAATATTTTCTTCAAGTCTCACTGCTACAGAGTAATAACACTCCCTCCTGTTAGAGCAGAGGCAGTTTGTGTTTTTCCATCTTCTGAAGAAGCAAACCCGACGTTGAAGGTGACGGACATCCATGGTCTCAAACAAACATCTGTGGACCACAGGAAGCTTCAACACATCGATGACACGGACCCCGTTTGTCTCCAGACTTCTGTGTGTGTGTGTGTTTTTTGTCTGCCTTGACACTTGCTGCTAAGCATTAGGGCTAAATGGAATCAAAGGACACAGAATGAACGGAGAGATCACACCGAAAGACAAGGAGGAAAGAGGAGATGAAGAGCACTCTAGATCTTCTACAGACATGTGAAACACATTCTCTGAGGCACCATGTACAAGCATTTCACTTGTGTAAATAATGTACAAGCCGGGCTGTATACTCTGCTTTGGACACTTTTGTTTTTGATCCACCGACTCCATGGATAAAGAAAATACCGTCGGTTGTAAATAAAACGAGTGCATATTCATTACGTCTGACTGTTGTTGTCCTTTTGTCGAACGTTAAATTGATTCTCAGAGTTCAGCCAAAGCCGTGTGGGTGTCCCAAGAGAAATGGTCAGATGTGCCGTGGGATGTGACTCCATTTCACCTAAATGGCCTAAAGACAATTAGAATAATAAGCTTTAATGTCATTGTGACGTGGTACGTGCACAAAGAACAGCCAGAAAGTGTCATTTCAGTCAGAAAAGAGTAAACAACATAACACAATGTCGTAGTTGGTTTAAGGCAAGTATAAACGCAGCACAGAAAGATAAAAAATGCTATACCCTCATGCCAGTCCACTTATTGCACAGCTGATCTTGTGAGTGTGTAGATGTTAGTTGAGTGTGTTGGTGGTTGTGGGATAGAAACAGTTTTTTAGTCTGTTTGTTCATGTTCCGATTGCTCTGTACTGCCGTCCTGAAGCCGGTAACAGTCCAAATAGAGTGTCCCCTGGATAGGGTGTGTTCCTGAGTTGTGCAGGATATTGCCAAGAAATCAACTCCAAAAAGGTCCAAGTTCCACACTGATTGGATGGATTATAAAATACACTGAAGTACTTTTTTATATGCATTTATTTAAATCTTATTCAACACACTGATCATAATGACTGCACCGTGTTTTTATCACAACTTTGGCTGATTGCTATTTTCAATTTGATGCTGATTACTTTAAGCATAAAATATTCTATACCAACTACTGGCCATTTCTTATTGGTGATTTCTTTCCCTACAATTATTAGCTATCCTGAAAATAAATACCTTCAAAAACTGTCCAGGTATCAACTTAACTGTGCAAGATTTAAAATACAAACCCTGTAACTCACCTAATGACCAAAATTATCTAGAAATGACACAAACACTTTTATTTTTCCATTTATTAATTTGTAATCAATGGTTTAATGGAGTAGTTCATGCCAAAATTGGTAATTTATAGTATTTATATTTTGATACCTTGGTATTGGTCAATATTTTCATGTAAATTTGTATAAAAAGGACAAATTTAATTTCAGACTTTTGGAAAAATGAAATAATGTTTAAATATAAGTAAAGAGAAATTATAGAAACAGAATTAAGTTCAAATCACCAACAGATGCTTGAACAAAAAGTAAACTGAAATAATCATTTTATTCCCAAAATAAACTAAACAGTTTTGTTAAAGTTACATCATTGATTTAGACAAAAAAAAGACTTAAACCTCAAAGTGTTCACTTTTCTTCTCCTATAGCTGCAATTTAACTTCTAAATATGAACATAATGTTGGTCTTTTTTGTGCACGAGCATGAAAATAAAAATAATTGAATGTTTAAAAAGGAAAATAGTTATGGCTTTATTTTTTTTTTGTAAGCTTACATGCAATTGAATTTTATTTTTAATGCACTTTGACCAACTCCACCTAAATCTTTATGGAAAGTGGCTATACTTTTAATATTACTCTCCAAACTGTCCAACAATTTTTGTTATGCCATCTCTATGGATGGGGGAAAATAACGGCTTTAAAATGTGTACGTTTCCCTACAGACAACAGAGTTTCTCTTTTTCTTTACCTTTTTCTCTTGCCTTGTGATTTTTGTCAAGTAAGGTTTGGGGGGGGAGGAGAGCTATTTACTAATATTTACGGCTCCAAACTTTATTCAGTCTGAAAATCATTTTTTTTTTCAATCAATTTTCTACAAGAAACGAGTGAACAGCTGGGATTTGTCAGCAAGGACTTCCTCCTTATCGCAGTGCGCCGATGACTTTGAGGGACATTTCTCCTTGTTGCAGATCTCCTGGTAGCCTTCAGCCTCCATCAGTCCACTTGCTTTTTGATGCAATGATAAAATAAGATTTAATTAGTTTCCATGACAGTCTGCACTAAATCAGCACAGAGCAAAAATGTACCTTCTATTAGATTGTGAAGGATGCAGTAGTCGTTTGGACCGGTGCTGTTCTTGGAGGTGGAGGTTGAAATAGCCTGTGCAGAGATGACCAGCCAGTGTTACATGTCAGAAAAAGCTGATTTAAAAAAAATGTTCTGCTCCGTAAAGTAAAATAAACTTACTTTAATTTTGCAGAAAGACTTTGCTGCTGGAGGAGCAAACTCATAGTTAATGTCCATCACTTTTCCAGTTTGAGGCGATGTGTGTTTCACCTCAAGGGACTGGGCCGACTCCGTTAATATCTTAAAAAAAAGCAGAAACAATCAAACAAGCCCTCACATTCACAGACAGATCTTTGTGTGCACCAAAACAAGCATCACTACACACATAAAAATGTTTTTTTTTCCAGCTGAGAATGTAGCTCTTGACAATATTAGGTCAGTTTTACCTCATAGCGGCACTTTTCTGGACCATCGCGGCATTTTTTTGTGCTCCATGTCTTCAGCTGCTTCACCAGATCCCTGACGGGTTCAGAACAAGGCAACCTGAAGGTCCTGCAAAGAGGAGAAAAGAAATCCTCCTTAAAGGTTTTTGGTTAGAGGAGGGAAAAGAAGAGCAAAGTTCCAGTCGTTTACCATATTGCTATGCATTTTGAAGGATCTACAGCTGAAGAAGCAAGAAGCACGAGCTGCAGAGACCCAGCAAAGGCCAGCAGAGCTCTGGCGGTCATCATGGTCCCAGATAAGGATTCAGAATGAGAGCTCAGAGCGTCCTTGCTACGCTGTCTTGAGTGATGACATAATATGCTGCTAATGGAGTGTGACTTACTTGGCCAGTAACACAGCGCCGTTGGCCTTGACGCAAAGCTGTACACTGTTTTATTGAGGAGGAAGCCTTGTTTCTGCCTAAACTCATGACAAACACTGACTTCGGAACAAGATGAAGAACTATTAACAGGGATTGTTCCGTTTAAAAGTTGAATTTATCAAAGATGATGTCAAATTGATTTTCCATCCACCACCTAGTGAATCTATAAGGATTTTTTTTCAAGTGTTATGACATTTGTACCAGTAATTATTAACTAAGCTTGAAGAATCATGTGATTGAAATCATTTTTATTTCCACTATCAAGCTAAAGATGCATAAATGTTACTGAAGAGCAGAGTAAACATGGAGGAGTCAGTATGATTCTTCCAAAGCTCTTTGGACAAATAAAACAGAGACACCACAAACTTTATCATCCCCTTAAGATAAACTGAAATCAGTATTGGTTCTTTACCATAAGATGATGCATGAAACCCTGACTTGAAACCAAACAGGAGATTGAAGTGATTCTTAAAACAAAGACAGTCATTTGTAATTATTAAGGATTTTATTATAACAGATAAGGAAATTTCTTCAATATCTGCGCAATAAATGTTGCAAATGATGTGCTTTTAAAAAGCAAAATAAAAAAATAAAGCATTGAAGTACAATTTCATATTGACCTGTTGTGGCTAGGGCTATGGGGCCCTGGTTCAGATCCCGGGTGGGTTCTTTCTATGTGGAGCGTGCATGTTCTCTTTGTGCATGCATGGGTTTTCTCCAGCTTCCTTCCACAGTCCAACCACCTGCTGTAAAAGTTGACAGATAATTCAAATTTCATCCCTGGGTGTGACTTTGGGATTGTGTGGCCCATGTGACAGACTAGCAACCTGCCGAGGGTGTACCCCGCCTTTATCCAATGGCAGCTGGGATAGGCTCCAGCAACCCCATGACCCCCAAAAGGTATTCAGCGGATTCTAAAGATGTTTCGTGGGGGTTGACCCATGCGGTGCTATGACTTTTTGGGTTGTCCTGATGCATGGAGGGTCTTAGAGAGGAGCGGCCGCATCTTAGCCCTGTGCTATCCTGTGACCCCACCCTTTCATTGACGTGTTCTCCCTACCATGACAAAGGTGGATAAAGGTGGAAAGATGTGATGTAATCCATGGACACCAGTGAGGTTCACAAATCATTGAAGAAAAAAGGTTCAGTGCACTGTCTAGTGGGTCTAGATGATCCCACTCCCAATGTTAAAGTGCCTGGGATAGCACAAGGGTCACGGGGAGCTCAGGTGTGTTGTGTTTTTTGATTATTTTTTTTTGATCATGCACACAATTCAATGTTTAACGGTGCAAATCTACACTTACTAAACCGTCAGAAACAAAGTAGGATTCTGAAAACCCTGAATTCTTTTATTGTGTCTCTCGGCTGTGTCCACATGACCATCAAATGACAGTCACCTCAAAAACCACATGGCAAGTCTGTGGTCAAATCAATGTCAAGCTTCATTAAATCGTAAAGAGGCTCAGGCCATATTTACATAAATGTGCTCCAGAAGAAATCAAATCCATAAAATCCCATCTGTCACAGTGGCGACTGTGTTTTCACTCATAAAGTCCCAGAACAAAGTGAAACAATACTGAGTGTGAATGAGGCATGTGCTGTGTCACATGCTGATGGGGATTGTCTTATAGAAAAGATCCTGTCTGCACCAAATTAAAAGCATGACTGCAAAAACAATGAGCTTGCAGGAGCAATACGGAATAATTTCGTCCTGTGGGTGTCACTTGATGTCAATTGTAAATGGAAGTTCATGATATGACTGACCCCAGGCAGGTGTGTTTCCGCTGGAAGGGCAAAAGGTTTTTGACCTGCTGTAAGAAATGGATGAATGAAAGCAGATTCCTTATTGGTGACGTAAAGAATAAAATAAACAGCTATCTTGGATCTGATTACTGCTCGTCATACAGGAAAACGCGACAGATTAGTCCACCTCAGCACGTCAACCTGCAAGATGGGTCTTGTGTGAAATCTCAGGAGAAGTTCGGAGCAGCTGTGGTTCAATGGCTGAGAGATTGAATCAGTTGGACCGATTGATGACTGCAGGAAGACGAAGTGGAACCGGATCGGAACATTGGAGTGGAAATGAAGATTCATTTGTGGATTTGGACAAGAGCCGAAAACAACACCGAAGTGAAGTTCAACTCGCAACAAAGAAACTGATGTATGGGAAGCGCTTCCCTTCTCAAGGGCCATTTGAAAACCTGCGCACACATAACTGAGCAGAAAACCCTGTGCATTGGTTGACTAATCAACATGACTGCTAAATTAGTTTTTACAGCTTGTTGAAGAGTAAGGATCGTTGCCATGGAAATGCGGAATGCAGTCTATAGAGGTAGTCTGCTCCAGTATCCTTGCAGGTGGAACGCACCTGTCAGCTGAAGTTTGACTCTGCCTTATACAGCAGATGACCTATTGGCTTCAACAATTTTTATACAGGCTTTCCCATCCATCCGTCTAGTCATTCATTTTATAAAAAAGCTGAAACCTTAAGGGGTCACAGGGTTGCTGGAGCCTATCCCAGCTACTGTTGGGTGAAGGCGGGGTACACCCTGGACAGGTCGCCCAATCCGTTGCCATAAAATCCCTCCCACAAACGGGACATTTTAGAGTCACCAATTAACCTATGAAGCATGTCTTTGGACTGTGGGAGGAAGTGGTAATGGCTTTTCCTTCATAAATTATTTTTCACACGAATAATTTTGATATTATTTGTTTATTTTTTGCTTATTTGCTGAAAATCATAATTATTTAAAGGCTTTAGCCAAATATTTACAGCACTTGAATAATCCCTGATTTTTTATCTTTTTTTTTAAATGCGTGAAGTTTTTATGTTGAAGGAAATCTTTTTTCTTTTGTTTTGGATTGTACGACTTTTGTGGGTGTCAGGTCTCAGTTCTTCCTCATTATTATTATTATTATTATTATTGTTGTTGACTCTTGCAAATAAAGAAAAAAACTGGAAAAATGAATGCATTTTGGGTTAAATTGGTTTGATTCCTGTATAAAATATCTCAGCTGCTGGTTCTTCTCATGCAGTGAGCAGGAATTTGTTGATTAAATCTTCTTCGTGTGAGGATTTTTTGTTTTTTTTACTTGTTTCTGCTTTGATTTATTTTCTGTTTATTTGAAGTCTGTGCTCTTTATCTTTTATAGGGTTTTGACAGTTTTATGAAGATGCGTTCAATGACTCCATCACTCTGTTAAGAAGAAATTTGTTTGGTGTTTTCACTGTGTTGGTCAACCATTTTCAAGCCCAGTTCTCCTTAACATTTCACTGTCAACACAACACTGTCATAACACTTAACACTTAAATCCTTTTTGTTTTAAGAAACACGAAACCGACATTTTCTAAGCCCTTTTGTCAGACAAAAAAATGCTTTTAATTACAAAAAGACAAATGAGATATTTAAAGTCATTAATTTACTGATAAAAACCCACTTGGCCGTTTCTGTGAGGAACACATAAATCATGGTTTTGTTTATCTGATGTTCCAAAATCAATACTGGCAACAAATCATTTCCTGTTTTTTTTTCTTCTTTTTTTATTTTTTTTATTTCCGTCCTCTTGAAGCAAACAAGCAGTGTCATGGGAGGAAAACAAAAAATACTCACAGGTTTTTATTTCAGTTTTAACCCAAAGAAAAATCACACATTATTTCTAGTCATGACTGTTCTTCATCACTGGTCTTCAAAGTAATAAAGTCATTATTTTTAAAAATCAACTAAATATGTAAAAAGTAACTCTTTAATGTATATTTAAGACCATTTTTAAATTAATTAATCATAAATTAGATGAAAATGACCTGCAGTTTTCAAGAATATTTAGTGGGAAAGAGTAGAAGTCATAAAATTGCTAGCAATTACCTTTGATTTTTAGAGCAATTCAATTATTTAGATTATTTTTGGACATCAGGCTACATTAGAATTATTTTTAGATGTTAAAAACTCTAGCTGTAACAGTAGGATCTCAATAACTTTAACAAACAATAAAGTAAATACATTTCGGGAAATTAATCTAATTACTAAATCTGCAGGGTTTTCTTGGCTTTCTATTGTGAAACATTCTTTCTGGGATGAATAGCTTGATTAATTTTTTAATAAACTAATGAGACTAGTAGGCATATGAGCATAAAAACATCAAAAGAACATTTATTGAGTTTTTCTCTCCTTTCATTTACAGCAGAATTATGCCATCAACTCATTGGTTACGACATGCAGCTCTCCCATCTTATCTGGTTTTTATCACGTACAACCAGTTTAATGAAAACATTTCAGATTTACAATTTTCTTTTTAGCTACATAAAATTCTGATAAACAATGTGTTTTTTTTGTTTGTTTTTTTATGTGCAGCCTCTGCTGAAAGCTCCAAATCAGAAGAGGTAATGATAGTTTAGGAAAACAAAAGCATTCTTGAATGAGTGGAGTTCAGCACTGTGCAGGACTTATGGCGCGCCGCACGCCGTCACGTCCATGGAGGGGCACATTGCTGCGTTGCAGATCTCTGTGAAGCCAGGCTCCTGAGTCAGACCACTTCCTGTTTGTGCAGAAAACAAAACAAAACAAAAAACATACAATAGTAGTCTAAATCTGAATTGTTAAACAGGAAAAAAGGTTTGCAAACCATTAATCAAATTGTGGAGGACACAGTAGGGACTTGAACCTCCCGGAGGCACTGTGGTGGAGAGTCCCTGTGAAGAGACACGACAGTGGGGTTTTTACCAGGATCAGATGTTTGTCGTCAAAAGTCTGCTTACCCTCATGGAGCAAAAGGAAGGAGCGGCGGGGGGTTTAAATGTAAGGTTGAGAGCAGTGGTTTTCTGGGTGCTGAGGTACGTGTGCTTGATTTCAATGTATCCCGGCGTCTCCTTTATTATCTGAAAGGTAATAATTCAAATTGACTCCGAGGGAAGCAGATCATTGCATTTCAAGAGGCTCATTTGACTTTCAAATCAGACCAGCAGGAATAAAAACAGATCATTCCATCAATCTCCTCATCAGCAGCTCTTGAGCTTCACAAACTCTAATTACCTCATAAGAGCACTCCTCTTCACTGTCATAACACTTGTGAGTGCTCCAAGCGATCACCTGGTCTTCCACAGCAGCTCGAGGCTGAGTGCACGGCATCTTGAAGAGCCTAAGAAGAAGGGAAAGAAAACGTCTTTGTTTGCACAATGTGAAATGTGACAATTCAGAAACGATTTTCAAGACGTTACCATACTGCTCTGCACGTTGAGGGATCGACAGCTGATGTGGACGGCATGAGAATCTGCAGGAAGGCAGCAGAAGTGAGGAGCAGAGCCCTGAAAGCCATAGCAGTTTCTCATCAGACGACGTCCTCCAGACTGATGGCGTACAAAAAACTCCAGGCCGTTTTTCTGTGTATTAGACTCCTCCCAGCTGAACTTTCCTCATAGGGTTCTTTAGACCGGGGCCACCACGTTTCTTCCAGCTAGCCTGCTTTTAAAGCTCCTTATTGGATAAATGCACCTGATCCAGGTAATCAGCGGCAGATAAGGCAGGATTTCTGGGGGAAAAAACGCCCTCGAGGGCTAGAGTTTGACCCCTCTTTTTAGACAGACCTGCATCAAAATCTAAACTGCAAAACTGGTTTCAAGAGTTACCAATGATGCAAGTTTTATTATCTGTTCCTTTATTTGTCTTTGTTTTTAGTGTATGAGCACTGACAAAAGAGCACTTTTTAAATTTTGTATACTTGATAGAATAAAGTATCTATCCTTTCCTATTAACATTGTTCCCATGACTATTACTACTCCTCTTATACTTCATACTGAACGGTCTCACCCATTTACTATATGTGACAAACAGACTCCTTCCTGGCGTTCCAAACAGAAAGTGGCTCCAAGAGCCAAAATTCCATAGACTTCTATAGGGAAATAAACAGCTATTACTCAGTCATTGCATTTGTCAGAGTAACTATTCTTGCTCTGATACTTTTTTATAACGTTTTTTTGATAATCCTCTTTTTTTAAGCAGATTTTTTCGTAAGTTCAAGTTACAAATAGACCAATCAGATGCCTCAAAAAATGTAGGTGGAGCTTGTTTTTTGTTTGGCCCTCAGGTCAGTTGTTTGATTGACAGATTATTTGTGGCCTGTTTTCGAGTGGTAGGGGCGTGGACTTCCAACAAACTCATTTCTGATTGGCGAGAGTGGTTACTACAGGAACTCAGACCGATTCGGACCAACCACTGCTCGCTAACGACGTCTGGCTCCAACATGGCGGCATCCGTGTCACAGAAAAATGGCGACTAAATTGATTGCATTTGGTTGGAGCTGGAGGTAAACGTTTTCTATGGTCCAGCTCTCAGATACAGTCGATGGTCTGACTTGATGCCCATCGTGACCATTCAGTCCTATGACACTGTGGTTAACCAGCAAAAATAATCTATTCCACACCACACTGTGTCATTGTGTGTCCACGTGCTACTGAGTGACTGTGATTAATCGATACTGCGCACTAAGAAGTCCATCATACTCTGACGTGCTGGAACAGCAGATCTCATCCAACAGATCTCTGTCCTGTTGGATGTGTAAACCGAGTCATTTATTGACACCAAAACGGAGGACTTTTCTGTCCCTTAGTGAAAAACTTAGGCCCTTTCTCTCTCAGGTATGATCATTTTTGGTGCAAAAGAAAATGAGCAAACTACCTTTACAGCTTTTGTGAACATGGACTAGTTAGGCCAGGGGTCTGCAATCCGAGGCTTAAGCCACATGTCTTTCTAATGGGGCTCTTTGGCTTTGAGGAAATGTGCCAACAATTTGAATAAACTATGGTTTTGAAGTTTTGGTTAATTTACTTTATTTAATTAAGTCATGCCATTTATTTACAGAAATAAAATTAATTTAAAGTCCCATTTTTAGAACCTTTGGTAAGGATTTGAACTCCCAACCTTCCAATCTCAGGATGGACACACTACCACATGGCCACTGAGCTGAGCTAGCACATCAGATAACTGATCAAAATGGTGGTAAAAGGTTTCATTTACTGTCAGAACGGTTTATTATTGAAGCACATACACTTATCTTTTGCTGCACAACGGGGTTAGTTGCTGTTTAAAAGGCAAAGTTCTTATAACTGCATTTAAATGTATTAATTAAAAAAAAACCTTCATTCTACAACAATGTTGTCATGCTTATCCCTTGTGCTATCCTAGGCACTTTGACATTGGGAGTTGGGTCATCTAGACCCACTAGACAGTGCTCTGAACCTTTTTTCTTCAATGATTTGTGATCTTCATGGTGTCCGTGGATTAGATGAAATCCTTTTCACCTTTATCCACCTTTGTCATGGTAGGGAGAACACGTCAATGGTCATCTTGACACCATAGGATAGCACAAGGGTTACATTTGATAGCAAAATGAGAAAAACTGAAGGCATGCCAGAGCTCTAGAAGAAATTGTCATATTTCACTTGACTTTCTAGCATTTTTAGTTCAGGTAAATCTGGAGGATCTTATTTGACACAGGATGCATTTTATTTTGAAAGGAACTTTCATGTGCTGCTGTCAAACGATACCCGAAATTATTAAACATAGAAAAATACCTGTAACACGTTATATTAAGATTCCTTAACAAGCTTTGGTAACTTATTAGCAAGCAGTATAATAGAATTTAAGATGCTAATGATGCATTTATTAGATGCCTAACAAATGTGTCAGTGTTAATAAGCTTAATAAGATTTATTAACAACCTTTGTTGATAAATTAAGAAGTATTATTATTGTTTCGGGTTCTAGTAAGACATTTGTTAGCATTATAAATGTCTTGCAAATACCTGATAGTGTTAATAAGATTCATTAACATCTAAAGTCAGACCATTGTCTTCAAAGTCCATATTACTAACCTGCTTATAAGGTTAACAAACGTATTAATTTACTTTTTATTACAGTCTATAAATGCTTTGCAGAACCCCATCTAAAGTTTGGAATGTTTTTACCACAAACAACCAGAAAGCTTGTAAAAAGAACTTTATAACATTAAAACAGACTAAACATGCAAAAATCTTTCTGTAAAAGAAATATAATAATTTAATTCAGACAAATAAAAAAACACATGGACCAGTGTTGGATGACTCATAGCTAAGGATAAAGTATTAGCATCTATCCTGAGTGAAACATTCATAGCAAATCCCATCACTAACAGACAGTTCTCTGGCTTCAATGCCAACTGCATTCAACCACTGTTGCCTTGCTTCCAAGTCTACTGTAAAGTTGCACAAGCCAGTCATTTTTGACGACTGAAGGCAATAAACCTACATGCTAAAGCTAACACGTTAATGACCGACCGGTACAGAATCAAAGATGGGCGGGGCTTTTTTGTCACCTGTGTGAAAGCTCAGAGAAAGTCTAATAGGCCATTCGATTGGCTGAAAGCGAGCACGCCTGTTTTTCTGATCAGTTTGATTGACAGATTCATTAGCCAATGGTAAATAGTTAACCTGTCCATCTTTGATTCTGTTTTCCATCCAAGAACAAGAATTCTAGAAAATATTTATGGTTTGCACTAACAGTTTGCATGACTGAATGACTGAAATATTTCACACTAGTTGGTTTTAAGGCATAAGTATGCGTGTGAACACTATCTGTTTTGTATATATGTCAACAGGTGGACATTTTTGCAGCTAGCAGGTGTGTTTATAACATTTGAGTGTGTGTGTGGACAGGCTCCGCCCTTACTGTACTACATTTGAACCTTACCATAATGATTAACAACCAGTAAACTTGTTGCTTTATGCTGCTTCATGGTCTTATCCCCCTTCCCCTCCTATTATCACCCCCTACCCCCCCTCTCTCTATCGTCCCTCTCTCTTCTTCCCCTCTTTCCTTTTCCGTCCGGTCCAACACCAAAGATTTTCAGACATGATTGAAATTAATAAAGTTTGGCCTCAATTACAAAAGGGGTTTATCCAGACATACCTTTGGTTTGTCTGAAGATTAATAACCCCTCTTGTTAAAGTAAAATCTGTCCAACACAAGAGGCCCTCAGCTCTCATCTGTCTGCCCAGCTGTTGGACAGGACAAGTTAAGAAAAAAAAAAAAAAAAAAAAATTATGGTTGATTGGTTAATTCCAAGCAATTTCAGGAATAAGGACAAGGGAAAAAGTAAAGATACAGAGATACATCAAATTTAGTCCTGCGACAGACTCGCGACCTGTCCAGGACGTCCCCTGCTTTCCCCCGCAAGTGGCTGGGATAGGCTCCAGCAGCCCTGTGACCCCATGAATTAATGAATATTAAATCTATTTAAGAAAATAATCTACACATTGATTTAAAACAAATAAAAGAAAGTGATCCTATCTCTTTTGACATCATAAACAGACAGATTTAGTATATTAAATATTAAGTTTGTCAAATGTAGCTTTATTAATCACTTGAAAGGAAAGAAGCAAATTTATATAATCCCATCCCATTATGAACGACCCTGGGAGTATTTCAGGTTGGCAACTCGAGCAGTGCGTTTACCCGGTTACTTCTCCCCGCGGGCAGTTCAGTCTAATCAACTCACCTGTTCAGCGTCCTCCTTGGGTTCCAGGTGTGCGGTCCAATCCTCTTCTTCCATTTCCGCAAGCTTTGCGTTCATCACCCCACCCTCCTTCCCGGCTTCCACCTTTGAGCTCCGTTAGGGTTAGTTTAATACCCAAAGTTTTCTATGAAGATCTTTGTTTTATGTAACTGAACGGAACATAATGCCAAACTGAAAGAAATATGGAAAATAATCTTCTCTAATGCATGAGTTGTCTGACTGAAATGTTTTCATTTTATTTTAAATAGTTTCCAAATTCCATACAGTGTAACCGATGTTTCATTAACATATTTAAAAAAAGACCTTAAATCTGTCATGTTTGGTTTTACAGGATGCATCGTTTCAGCAGAAATCCTGATATCTGCACAGCGGTGGAGGTTTGATAATATCAGCTCATTTTTTTGTTGTAGTTTGTCACTTTTTCTTACCGTTCACAGTGTTTATAAACCGTGGCACAATTTAGACAATGTCAGGATTTTTACACAATTTAAACATTTTTTTAATGTTTTTACCGGTAATTTGTTCATTGACATAGAAAACTGGCTCTATTTCTTGCTTTGTTAACCGTTAAAAACAAGCCATGGAACTGTGGACACATCCAGTTTTTTCTTTTTTTTTGGATCATGTGTATTTCAGCAGGAATTTCATGGTTTTACTGAAGACAATCGGCACAAGACCACTTCCAAGTCAGACAACGACCACAAGACGCACAAATCACCCACATCAATTTCAAGCCACATTTCCGCACCTTGTGATGAGCCTGCTGTTTGGTATATATTAGTCTGTCGCCCTCCCAGCATTCACCCACAATCTCCAGAGCGAGGGAGCAGCTGTTACTGTCTGCAACGCTTCAAAGGAACAGACTCATCATGAAGACCCTGTTGCTGACCGCCGCCATCGTTGCAGGACTGTTTGGCTGCTTGGCGGCCTTCCCGCCCCCGGCCCCCTTCCCTTTCCCCGTCCCTTACCACGCCTTCTGCAGGGCTCTCTGGTGAGTCTGATGACCTGAGCTGTTCATTCGCTGCTTGACTGTGGGTTTACCTTCTCTGTCTTTGCTTCCAGGCTCTTTGCAACACCTTGTGCTGAAATCAGCACCACCATTGCACAGCAGATTCAAATCTCCGCCCCGGAGTATAAGGTCAAAATCCTTTTATTGCAGGATCTGTTTTAGTCAGGAAAAGCCGTCTGACGTGATGTCGTTCTTTTGCAGCTTGTGACAGCAACACCTTTGGTCATCAAAGCCAACCACACGTCTGATGGCGTCCAGATGCAGAACGTCACCTTCTCCTTCAGTGACACCATCCTGACCGGAGGCTGCCGCGTGTCTGTTAGTGTTGTCTTTTTCCTTATGTTTTTCTCCATGCGTCCTTTCATTCATTTGTGTACCTTTTCGTCTCCAGGCAGAGTCCATGTCTCTTGGATTTACGAGCCTTCTTGACGATGGTCTCAACTATTGCAACCTCTACAACTTGCTGGCAGGTAAAGAAGCGTCAACTTTATGTTCTCGTGAACACGTCATTGCAGGAGGACCTGATTTGACCGATTACTTTTCTTTTTCAACAGCAAGTGGACTCACCTCAGCTCCAGGCTTCATGGAGATGACCAACGAGTGGGCCTGCATGGGATACGGACTGGCCAAGTGCAAAGCCTGATGAGTTTTGTCTCAGCTTATCAGATGGCAGCAAAAAGTAGTTATGTTTGAATAAGAAATAAGTTTCCTTGTGGAAAACATTTCAACTTTGAATGAGTAGAAGAAAATAAAGTGATGGTTTAAGAATGCTCCTTAGATTTGTGTCATTTTATTCGTCCTCTGATGAGATCCATAATTCTTAATGTTTTCCAATGCACGGCTGCAAAGAAATGGGTGGACTTTGGTGTCAGAAGAACTGATTTAGTCTGGGTTTAAAAGGATGTTGGCTGTCAGTGGGGACAGGAGGTGACTGGGCTGGAACCTGAATCCAGAGACTGACGCTAAGCTTCTCACTTCCATTCACTGATGGGGGGGGGGGGGGGGGTCTTGGATGTGTCCGAATTCCCTTACTACTTTGTGCACTATAGGGCATTGGTCAGTTTTTTTTCCGAATCTACAATTCCACAATCCACTGCAGATCTTGTAGAAGTCTCTGCAAAAGACAGTGTGCATCAATGCTCCCTAGCAAAATAGACCACAACGCATTGGGTCTGAACCATTTTCCATTTAAAAAAAAAGGTTTTGCAGTTATTTTTTTAGAAATTAAGCAAGTTTTCATCATCAAAACAAAGTGGATTTATAAATAATCTTCGTAAAAGGTTCATATTTATTAGGTTTTCACTTCAGCAAATGAGTGACGTCCTATTTGGCACTCAAAAAAAAAAGAGAAGAGAACAGTAGTGACTCTGAACGTCATTAAAATCCAGGGCACTGATAGTCCCACACTATAGTCTAATAGGGTTTAGACAGCAGGGAGGGAATGTGAGGATCAAAAATACGTCTCTTAAATCGCTTTACTTGTTTATTATTTCTTTAAGCATTTGCTATGCTTCTAAGGATACCACTTTGACATAAGAGATTGTTGGGGAAGTTAGGGAGGCAAAGCACTGTTTTGAGGCACAGCTCCACAGCTCCAACCCTGGTAATGTCCTATTGACTAAATATTAATTGTCATTTGACCAAAGAATCAGAACATGATCAAAAAGTGGTGAAAAGTAGAGGAAACAGTTTTTACAGTCTTTCATGTTTTGGTTAATGATGCACATTTATTATTTATTATGAAAGAAAAGAATAAAGTTGTTGACATGCTGTGGTGCTGAAATGATCTCTCATTACAGATGAACAGGCTACTGCAGCAGAAACTCCCTTTCAAAAATATGTCAAAAATGTTACCGTCGTTTTTTAGTACTTGGTCGTTTTGCACAGATGTCGAATGTAAATAAAGCCGAGGTGTTGCTTTTCGATGTGATACTGCCCTCTGCTGGACAAATCTCAAAGTGCAAGCGGAGTTGGTTCCTGATTCTAGTTACATTAAAATTCTGTCATAGGTGATGTATTTCACAGTTCACTTTTAGATTAACTCTGGAAACCCCAGGAAAACATTCATTCTGGGATTTTAAAGTTGATTTGACTTTTTTAAATATTTTATTCTGGTCAAATAATGATAAACAGTCAAGATCAAAAAGAAAAGTAAAAAATGAAAAGAAAAAAAGAAATTATAAGAAACTAATAAAACAAATAGAATAATTTGTGTTATTTAAATTACATATGTATATATATATATATATATATATATATATATATATATATATATATATATATATATATATATATATATATATATATATATAAGCTTGCCTTCACCCTTTAGGTAGGTGGTTTCTCCCTCAAGCTCGGGTCCTCTACCAGGGCCTGGGAGCTTGAGGTTCTTAGCTGTTCCCTTTCTTTTCTGGATTGAGATGTCTGAGATCTTTCCAGGTATCTGTTGTAGCCCTCCTTGCCTCAGCTTGGGGGTTACTGCCCAGTGCTCCAATTACCACAAACCACTGTCACCTTCACTTTCAGGCTTTCTCAGTTCTTCTCTGAGTCCCTGGTATTTCTCCAGTTTCTCATGTTCCTTCTTCCTGATGTTCCCTTAAACGCTTTTCCACCACATCCACCTATGACTTTCCTCTGTTCTTTATCACCACTACAATGTCTGGTTGGTTCGCCATTACCATCCTATCAGTCTGGATCTGTAGAAGTCCCCAGGATTTTTGCCCTTTAAATTTCTCTACCACCTTAGGAGGAGTGTTTTCCCATTTGACCTTGGGGTTTCAATTCATATTCACCACACATGTTCCTGTATATTATTCCAGCCACTTGAGTTGTGGCGCTCCATGTCTTTACCTGCAGCATCTTACACCCTGCAGTTATGTGCTGGATTGTTTCAGGTGCCTCTTTGCACAGCCTACACCTTGGGTCTTGTCTGGTGTGGTAGAGAGACCCTGAGCCTCCTATTGCTCTGGTGCTCAGGGGCTTGTTCCTGAGCTGCCAGGATGGCCTTCAGTGCTGTCCTGTGACCAGCATCTCAAGCCATTGGTAGGACTTCTTGATATCAGCCACTTCAGTTATGGTCCGGTGGTACATCATGCAGGGGTTTGTCCTCCCATGAGATCTGTCCTCAGCACTGTATCCTCTGCTCTCCATTGCCTGAGACATTCACTGAGCACACTGTCAGTTGGGGCCTTGAGCTTGATGTACTCATGCATCTTGAATATTTCATCCTGGATAGTGGCTCTCGCTCACTAGTCTCGGCCTCCTTCCTTAGGCTTCTTATACAGTCTCAGGGTGCTGGATTTGGGATGGAACCCTCCAGGCATGGTGAGGAGCTTTGGTGTCTTCACATCCGTTGTCTGTATCTCTTCCTTTGGCCATCTTATTATTCCTGCAGAGTATCTGATAACTGGCAGTCTTGTAGCTGTTTATTGCCGGGTCTTATTTTTGCCATTGAGCTGGCTTCTCAGGACTTGCCTTACCCGTTGGAGGTATTTAGCTGTTGCAGCTTTCCTTGTTACCTGCTCCAGGTTGCCATTTGCCTGTGGAATTCCGAGGTACTTGTAACTGTCCTCGATATATACTGTGTGTTACTTCTGGGGAATTGAGACCCCTTCTGTATGGACTACCTTGCCTCTCTTTGTCACCATCCGGCTGCATTCTCGAGGCGAATGACATCCCAATGTCAGTACTGTAGACTTCCCCTGGTGGTGTGGATCAGGAGTCAATGTCACGTTGGCTCTTAGCATATGGCCCAGTGTCATCCATGTAGAGGAGGTGGCTGATGTTGGCCCCATTTCTGAGTCGGTATCCATAGCCAGTCTTGGTGATTATTTGGCTGGGGGGGTTCAGACCTATGCAGAACAGCAGTGGGGACAGAGCATCACCTTGGTATATCCACATTCCGAGTGGACACTTATTACAAGTGGCTATTGGCTTCAAAATTGGTTTCACAGCATTGAGAGTTTCCTATGAGCTCTTAGAGTCCTGTTTATGTTGTACAGCTCAAGCATTCAGTGATCCACGTGTGGCATTGAGTCATAAGACTTTCTTAATCAATCCAGGCTGCAATGCACAGGTTGGTGTGTCGTGACTTGCAGTCTTGGTGACTGTTCTACCGTCAACCAGGAGTTGGTGTTTGGCTCTCTGGAGTCTCCTACCAATGCCTTTCTGTGTGTTACTCATGAATTGATCCATGTGCCTGTTATCTTGGTTGCAATTATACTGACGCAGGCTTCCATGTTGTGGAGAAGACAGGTTGTGTGATGGTGGATGGGACTGCACCCTTTGAGGATCCTTCTGGATCAGGATGGATTTAAGCCTTCTGTTAGCCATTGGGATGGTCCCATCTCTCTTAGCAGCTGGTTCATTTGTGCTGCCAGGCGCTCATGTAGTGCTGTGAAGCTATTTTAGCCAGTAGGCATGTATCATGTCAAGGGCCGCTGCTGTCAGTTCTTCATACCTGAGACTCTTTCTTGGATGTCTGCCACTTTGATGGTTACTGGATTCTGTTCAGGGGAGGTTGCATATTTCTTTTCTCCTCAGAGACCAGCCACTTAGCATTGCTGTTATGTGCTGTCTCTTTCTCCCATATACTTACTGTTCAGTTTCTAGCCTTGGTAGGTTTGCTCGGCTGTTTGACCCTGCACTAGTACACTTCGCCAGGATTGAGTTCACGAACAGCCTGTTTCCGTCTGGCTTCATTGTCTCTTGTGAAGACCTCTTTGGCTGCTCGAGCATATATATATATATATATATATATATATATATATATATATATATATATATATATATATATATATATATATATATATATATATATGATATAGAGTTATCATTTTTGCAGAAAGCAGAAACAAATAACACTAGACATTGTGAGTGGTGGATAAAGAACAGAGGAAAGCCGTTGTGGTGGATGTGGCAGTGCTTAGCGATAGAACATCAGGAAGAAGAACATAAAGAAACTGGAATACCAGGGACTCAGAGAAAAGAACTGGAGAAAGCCTGGAAAGTGAAGGTGACAGTGGTGCCTGTGGTAATTGGAGCACCGGGGCAGTAGCCACAAGCTGGAGAGTGGTTACAACAGATACCTGGGAAAGACCTCAGACCTCTCGGTCAGAAAAGCGCAGTGCTAGGAACATGGAATACTGCGTGGGACCCTCAAGCTCCCAGGCCTCTGGTAGAGGACCCGAGCTTGGAGGAGAAAACACCACGGAGATTGAAGGGCGTTTTTTTGTTTTTATATATATATATATATATATATATATATATATTATATATATTTAAGTAAATATCTCAACATGGGTTTATGTATGACAATCCTGGTGGGGAAAAACAGCATTATTCCAATAATTATATTATTTTTAGGTTATCATTTTTGCAGAAACGAAACAAATAACACACTTTTTTTTTCAAAAAGTATTTTTTTAAGGAAGAAGCGAAAATGAAGGTTTTTTTATTGAAAAAGAAATAGACAGAAATAAACCTGCTAAGTAATTTTGATCAGCTCATTAAACTCATCTAAAATGTAAAACTAAAAGCAATCAAGACTTCACATGAAGCAAATACTGATAAACATCCTTTTATTTGCTCACAGGCTCAGGATAAACAATCTACATTTTAAGTGTAATATTCATTTGCAGACAGAAACTCCGTATCCAAGGCAGAGCCATTCATTGGAGAACTCCATGAAACCCAGGGTTTTGGTGAGTCCACTGCCTATAAACAAACAGGAATGCAGTAAAAAAAAAAGATCTAGAAATCTAGAGTCTGTAGAAAATCAAAATAATAAAAAAACAAACCTTTCAAAACTTTGTAGAGGTTACAGTAGTTGGTGCCGTTGTCAAACAGGCTGAATGACAGTGAAGACACAGAAGAACCCTAACAGCAGCCAGAAGGAACAGAAATCTAATAATATTTCAATAATAATTTAGAGTAAAGGAAGCAGAAAAATGTACATTACCGCTACATGGCAGCCCATGGTCATGGCGGTGGGCGCCAATGTGAAGTTAAGATACTCCACTTGCCCAACAGCAGAGGTGTGGTTGGCCAGAATCTGTGCTGGAGTCACTGGACCCAGCTGGAATGGAAAAGAAGAAACAGTTTCTTTTGTTTGCTAAACTAGACATACATTAAAGTTTTTCAGTGGAAATACACCAAGCTTTTACTCTTTGCTCACCTTGTAGGACTGTTTTCCTTTTAGCCCCGACACGAGAGCCACATTCACTTGATCACAGGGGACTCCAAGCAGCCTGAAAACAATGAAAAAGTGGCAGAATTTGGTGGTTTTGATTATGTTTACTACAATGACATCAGTCCCTGATTAGATTAAAGAGTCTACCTTACCAGAACATTTTGCAGAAGGAGTTTGAGATCTCCGGGGGTTGAGCAGTTGTGAGGAATCTCACTCCTGAGAGCAGAACGCACGCTGCAACCAAAGTCCTCAGCGCCATCCTGATCTCTGTTTCTCTGTCTGCACTTCTTCTAGACTCAGCAGCACAACTGCCGGTTGCTGCTGAAGCCTATAAAGAGCACAGCGGGAGAAAAATGTGGCGTGAAGACCTCTGGCCTGTCATGTGGAGGCATGCAAAGAAAAGATCTGTAGAACAGCAAGCTACACGCTGGTCTTCTGGATGATAAAACTCAGATTATTATTTTTTTCTCTGTTGCACAAAGAGACAGAAAATTTCAAGATCCCAACTCCTGCCAAAGATAAGTAACTTTAAAAGTAACTTACTCTGCAGTGATCAAAGTAAAAGAAAACAAAGTTTCACTTGAAGATACCATGTGGAAAAACAAGAAAATATCAAATAATCAATAACATGTTCTCATTTAAAAGGCAGAAAAAAAATCAGGTGAGAATTTAAGGCATATTAAATGTATATGTCATCATGTAGTGTCAGAATATTGTGTTGAAATTTCTTTGAATTTTACCAGTCCTCTTTCTTTCCTTCCTTCCTTTGCTTTACCAGAGAAGATCATCATAAACCCTGAGGTTAACCACAACCAGCCGTTCACTGTGCCTTTAATTCATGATGGTACTGTTATTTCTGCAAACAAAAGTCTCATTGATGCACCCTTCCTGGAGTTTTAACAGCCTGACCAGTGTGGAAATTGTGGGGAAGAAAGCTGAAACGAAAGCATCCCAGCGAACCGAAGCCTGTTAAACCGTTTGTGGTGCATGTCAGCTAAATCATCTGATGTTTTAACCAAATAAAATCTGCAGATCTGCAGTGAAAGATGACGATGTTGTTTCATTGTTTCATCATAGTGAGGACAGAAAAAACACAGGCTGAGAAACCAAAAAGAATAACAACAATAAAAGCATTTATTACAGAAAGATCGCAGACAAGGCTCCGGTTTAAGAGAAAACTAAACAGAAAACTCTTCATCTAACTACAACTATCTTATTTTATTAGGGATCTTTGGATGATGATCCAGAACCAGGAGACTTGATCTTGAACCTTATGAACACATTTTTAAAAAGATTTAAAAAACTCAATTCAATCCTTACAAAAATATAGATTATAAGCCTACAAAAAACAAGCCACACCCTGGTTCTTGTTTGTACTCATTTTAAAACACATTTACTAATACTTGTTTTTATTTATCTATTGCATCTTTGCACAGTGATTTCTAGTGGTTTCCCTGTCAGTCTCAAGCTGCTCTAATTTAGCAGCAAAACTGAGTCTGAGTCTGAAATGACACGTTGCCGTGACAACAGAAAACTATAGAATCTGGGGGGTATCGACACATGGAGATTTGGGTTCAGGAACCTGATGTCCTATTGGGGGGAAGACAGATCATATCTGAACTCAAAACATGACAAAAGACGGAAAAAAATGATCCAAAAAGCCACAGATTCTTGCTGTTTTTTTATTTTTTTTATTATGACAAAGATTTTCAAGTAATCTTTGAGAGACGGTTGAAAATAAATATAATCAGTTACAAAAGACTGCTTAAGGACAGTAAACTATTTAAATTTAGAAAAGAACATTTGCTTTTTCACTGCAAGGGGGTCTTCTGCTTTGTGATAAAAACACAAATAGTGATGATGATGATAAACAGTCCTGATCAAACATTAAATTGGTGTTTTTTACACGCTATTCCAATAGCACAAGATCCATTTGAAGTAAAGTTGCTGATCACAGTCTGCATGAGTGACTGTTCCAAACATGGAGGATTGTCACAAAAACAACATTTCACATCAAAGAACATAATTAAAATTACATATGGGATGTTATTTGCTGCTCTAAGCGTCTCAAGGCGTAAAAGGCAGTAAGAAGAAGAAGAATATGGGATGTTATATGCAATTCACTAGTGATTTGTTCATCAATTACGTAGTTTGAAGCTGATATTTGCACCGTACACGCATTATAAAGGTTATACATCGGCGGTACTGTCATTCCGCCTTCTGTCCCCCGCGCTTCTGACAAAAGTCATCCCTGGAAAGGTTCAACACCACGCTTGGCCATTTCGCTGGAATTATTTTCAAAAACTGCCCGGTTGCAATAAGAGCCCTGGAGTTTGGCCTGAATAGAGCTATCAACCCAAATATGAATCCAATCGGTGACCTCGCTTCCCTTCCACTGACTGGTCTCAGCAGCATCGTCCGCCATGGTTGATGTTCTCGTTCCCGCCTACTTCAACGCAGAATTATGACGTTTGTAGCGTGTCAATGACGTACGGGTCGGATTCTTGTGGCTTGGCCAGTCAGACGGAGTTCGCATTTCAAAAGATCGGATACGTATCGGATTCAGGACCACATATCCAAGTGGTCTGGGTCGCATTTGAAAAGATCAGGTCTGTGTCGTTCAGACTGTCATGAAAAGTTCAGACACAGGTCGCATAGGGGCAAAACGAAAGACGGAAATTTAATATGTGGAAACTGCGTAAACTGTACATGGTTGCTGTGTGACACAGCCTTAACTACAAAATAATAACTCCTGAGACCTTTAAACGTATTCAACACAAACTGGACCCATCAACCAGAACCCGTGTGGTTAGCGTGTTGGTTTAAGACTCAAACATCACCTCAAATGATCCGTTTGCACCAATGCTGTGGCTCAGAAGGAAAAAAGCTGCGGTCGGGAACTAATGAGCACAGCGTGTTAAATGAAAGCAAAGCTGAAGAGAAACACATGACGGCCACAAAGTCAGCTTTTATTCTGAACATCCATTCTCCTCGCACAGCCTCAAGGCTCAAAAAATACATATCTGAGCTTCTATCAGCAGGCAGAAAAACCACAACCAAGGCAGAGCCACTCGTTGGTGAACTCCAGGAAGCCTGGAGCTTTGTAGAGGCCACTTCCTGTTCAGACAGGAAACACAAACATTAAGACGTATAGGTGGCTGTAATTTTTTTAACCAGAATGCAGTGAATAAATGTTTGAATGCTCACCCTTAATGACATTGCGGAGGTTGCAGAAGTTGATGCCGTTATCAAACAAGCTGTACCAAACAGCTGACACAGATGTTCCCTAAATAAAAGAGACGCACGTAAATCATAATTAGTGAAAAAATAATGAGTTTAAGCAGCATTGTATGGCCCACATGCGCCACCCACTCTCGCCAACCCCCTATGACCTCCATCGGACCCGCCCTCACTGGCTGAGCGCCTGCTACTCGCCCTTCAGGCTAGTTAGAGCTACACGTGAGAAATTCATTTTAAAAACCACTTTTTTTATAATGGCGGCGTTTCTGTTGACTTCATCACCATAGTGACCAATTTTTGTTTTGTGACAAACACGTCTATGCACATCTTTAGAAAAACTGGCGAAAGGAAATTTTCAGAATTCCTTGGCGACTGATGTTTTATGTTAACCAAGCCAACATTCCTAATATGGTCATAGCGCATGTCAAATCATTCCTTTCAGCTTGAGTCAGGAATTCATGTACTAAATTGAGCAAGCAACAAGGGAACGCCACTTTTGAGAGCTCGCCAGGCCAATGCCGTACAAAAACTAGAAACTTTAAAACCAACTTTCTTTTTTCCCAAGATGCTTCCCAGTAATGCACTGGACGACCTTCATTTAGGTCTTCCATAATGCAGAGGTTGAGTGGTCGACCTCTGCTCAGAAGTTAACAGGTTTGATTCCCGCCCATGTGTGGAAGTGTCCTCGGATAAGACACTGAACCCCACGTTACTCCTGGTGGTTTAGGGTGGCGCCAGTGTTCGTCATTAGTGTGTGAATTGGAGCGTGACTGCACAGCACTTCTGGGCCTTCCAAGGAGGTAGAAAAGCACTACACCAGTTATCTCTTGTTGTTTGTGTTTTTAACTCAAAAGTTCAAAGGTCAACACAACCACACTTAAGCTGGTGGGGAATGTTTGTCAAATTTCATGAAGATTTCTCGAACAAAAGTTTTCTTTTCCTGTTTTGTAGGAAAATCTGAAAATAACCAAATTTAACACTTTGCTACAAAATGGCCACCAATCAGTAGGTCCTTTGGCCATCCCATAATAATTTAAAGACTTCCTTTGGATATCCTCGACACACGTCTTTTAGTTGTTCGTGGATTTCTACATTGTTTATTTGACTTCTATAGGAGATTTAGGTCACAAGTATTTTTTGACGGTATCTCCGGCTGTGATGTCATCTTTTATTTTATTTTATCTTTTGGGGGGGGGTTGCTCCCTCTGCCATAATACTTCATTTTCCACGGATAAAAGGTGCATGCAAATGTTTGGAGTGTGTAGCAATTGTAACATTTTTGCTTGAAGATGCAGTAAAAATAAGGAATTGCAAAAACCATCAGGTCCTTCAGTTCAGGAAAAATAAACAAAAAAATGTACCAATACGAAAACACAATAGCTGAGTGGACGCGGTCTTACTTGCACATGGCAGCCCAGGATCACAGATGTGGGAGTCATAGTGAAGTTGACGCTTTCGATTTGGCCGACTCCTGAAGTGTGATTGGCCTGAATCGCCGCAGAGGTGACGGAGCCAAGCTGAAATGCGATCGCAGAAAAAGCTACGTTTCCATGACAGCTGTTAAAGTAAAGTGACACAAACAGCTTCTAACGATGTTTTTTTCTCACAGTGTATGAAGCCATGGCTTTAATCTGAGTCACAATGGCAGAGTTGACCTCAGTGCAGGGGACTCCAATTAACCTAAAATTAAAAAAAACAATATGAGTTAATGATTATTATTCTGAGACACAGAAGTGACAAAATCCTACCAGATGATCTTGCAGAAGGCGCTCGTCGTGGTGGCGGGTGCTGCATCTTTGCCGCCTGTGAGGACCCACGTTCCCATGAAGATGGCACACGACACACCCAAAATCCTCAACGCCATCCTGGAATGAGCTCCGTCTTGCACAAGAGGTTGAACTAAGTTTCTGTTTCTGACGTGAGGGTTTATATAGTCCTCTGATCTTCCAGCCTCTAGAGGACACACCATCAGTCATGTGGAGCCATGAAAACGGATTTACATGGCAGGTTTGTCTGTAAAACAGCAGTCACTGTATTTGCAAGTATCTCAATGCTGCAAATACTACAAGAAGACACAGCACGGTGGCGCAGTGGTTAGCGCTCTTGCCTCACAGCAAGTAGGCCCCTGGTTCAAGTCCCGGCTGGGGGACATGAAAAACACAACATCAATGGGGGGCCTTTCTGTGTGGAGTTTGCATGTTCTCCCCGTGCATGCGTGGGTTTTCTCCGGGATCTCCGGTTCCTCCCACCGTCCAAAAACATGCTTCATAGGTTGATTGGCAACTCTAAATTGTCCGTGAGAGTGAATGGATGTGTGATTGAGGATATTCTACCCTGTGACAGACTGGCAACCTGTCCAGGGCATCCCTTGCCTTTGCCCAAGTGGCCGGGATAGGCTCTGGCAGCCCTGTGACCCCGAAAGGGAATAAAACGGTAAAGAAGATGAAATACTACAAGAAGACAAAATGCTGATGTTGTGAGAGCCTAGTCATATAGCTTATTGTTTTTTGGATATCTTCACTTAAAATTAAATAAAAGTTACTTTTTATTCAGGAGGACCTGATGGAACATAGAGACAGACAGAGACAAACAATCATCTGTAAAATCAGTGCAAAACACATCATATCCAGACAATATAGACGCTGTTGAAGCAGCCAAATTAAAAGATTTTTAAAGGAAATAATAATTAAAAAATAATTTAGGATTAAAAAAAAAGAACCAGTTTAAAAGTAAGAGACTGGTATATGTGGTATATAAAAATAAAAACATTAATTTGGAAAAAAAGGAAAGATGAAATACCACTGAAGATTTTTCAACAGCCTTAACTAAACATTTAATCCAGACAAACTTAAATTGAACACATTTTTTTTAAATAATTTAATCTAAAATTAACTGAACAACCCCACAGAAGAATTTGATTAAACATGATTAAAATCAGGTTTTTGGTGTTTTAACATGTTCTTGTGGTATTTTTTCTAATGAAGAAGGACATAAAGAAATAAAATTAAGATCAAACTTGGATTTATGAAGATTTCTTCTATACAAATGGTTGTGAACCAGGAGCAGACGAAAAAAAGCAGTTTGAAAAGAAGCTTGTTTGTGACGTAAAAATACGCTGGGCGGGGCCACAAGCTCCCTGTGCTTTGGCATTGGGAGAGAAAGGGGGAGTGAGGTGACTCTTTGCCAATTGTCCCGCCCACATCTCAGAGGTGAATTTCTGATGAACTCCTGCCGCCCTGCAGAAACTATGTTCTAGACAACGACCCAGCAGGATTTGTGATTTTTGGCTAAAATTGCATAATAATGTTGCATAATAACTGAGAATGATTTGAAAATAGATCTAAAGATGATACAAAAACTGCATTGACCACCAAATATGGTAAAAAGGTCATGTATAATAATTTGAGTTATTGGCATTACAATACACAATAACAAGAAACACCATTCATATCCTTTAATCATTTAAACACATTTTTTTATTCATTCCTGCTTTTCACTGTTTTGGAACCACCTCAGAATGCAACCAGATCGCTTTACTTCTCCATGTCTGCAGAGGGCGTCAGATTACAACATTCGGATTCCTGCAGAACGCATTTAAAAAGAAATTTTGATCCCAAATAGACAAGTGACAGTAAGTCAAGTATGTGATGCTCCTCTGGTTTGAGTCATCTTTCTGTTTGAGGGTCTCCCCGAAGCCTTTTCTCTCTGAAAATGCCACAGATTGATGTGAAGTGACATCGTTTTTTAATAAAAAACGTTATTTTTAGGATTTAAAAATGATTAAGAGCAGCTTTTCGAAGCATTTTTTTTATCCGGCTGAATTTCTTTTATTTACAGTGACTGACTTACATTAGTTATTAAGTTTTGCTTTTATTTCTGTTTTGCATTTTAGTCTTTGTTTCAGATCTCCTTTTAGAAAAACATGACAAAAGTGCAATGAAATGTACTACATTTTCCCAGCTGTAAGGTCTAAATGTCAAAAATACAATTAAAAGATTAAATAGAATTAGTAAGATCCTAACAAATGGTCACAAAGCAACAGAAATATATATTTATGGGGTATAATATGAGCCTATATCTTCAATAAATGAGTATTACAGTATTTGTTAGTCAATGTGCAAAGGTTATTTAGTAATAACCTTTGCACAGGCTAACTTGTTTTAAAACAGTTTAATTTTTAAAGAGGATGTTTAATGTTTGCCGAAGTTTGTTATTATCTGCCCATCTGGAATTTTTAGGCACTAGACAGGGAACTTTATTTTGAAAAACTAAAAGGTCATTTAACATTCAGGAGGTAAAGTGATTCAAGTAGAACCTCCCACTGTGTTTTTTGCCCTATTATTTAATATTTTTAAGAACAGAATTAAAGCATTTAGAGTCATCTATATGAAACCAAAGCGCATATATGCACTTACTTAAACGTGGAGGTGAGGTCAGCCCAGAGCTGATAATTCACTCAGACTACAAAAGTTCCCATAAATTAGCTACCCAGAGCGGTCATTGAGCTGACAAATGGATGGCACATCCACAGTCCATAGATCTGCTCATCTTTCTGCACGGATGGTGGTGACTGTGCACGGGGCAGTTCCCTGCAGCAACAGACCAAATTCTGCTGTGGAGACCATCTGCTGAGAGAAGAGCCAACAGAAAGAGCAGCAGTCTGCTTGGATGAAGACTGCATCATCCTCAAATGTTCTCTCAGTCATCGTGTTTATGTGGAGGAAATCTATTAGGTCAGTGAGGAGGATTTAGATGAAACCTTCATCTTCTTCTCAAACTGCAGAAAGATGCTTTCGTTGTCTGCCAGCCAGTTGGCAATTTGTCCACATCATTGTCTTTGGGCTAAAACTAAGAAACGTCTGCTAAATGTCACTTAAATACGAAAGACAAATTACACTTTTTCATTCCAAACAAAAAAACAAACCCAGTTATTAATTCAATTCAATTTTATTTGTATAGCCCAAAATCCCAACAACAGTCGTCTCGATGGGCTTTGTGCGGAGAAATGTAGGGTAAAACATAAAATAAAAAGGATCATGAATTCACACAATTCAATAGAAAAATTCTAAACTGAACTGATTAAACTAAACTGGACATCCCTGCCCTACGCTGGGTTTTTTAAAACACCCAAAACTCAGAGAGGGTTTTGGGTGTTTTTAACACATTTTTGATGTTGCTCAGCAGAAAATATGTCCTACAAAATTTCCTTTTGGCTAAAAATGGCCTATTAAATAATTAAAGACAACTGGGAACGCTTTCAAAAAAGATCAACAGATGGTTGGAGTGGAACTTTAGAAAGGTTTTTCTCCACCTCAATAAATGACTTTGCATTTCCCAATAGCAATAAAAATTGTACTAATAAATAAAACAAAAAAGAGATAAAACAAACGGTTTAGATTTTTCTCCTCAGTAGTTTAAAGCAGGGGTCTGCGGTCTTTCTAACAGACTAAAACCGAGCGAGAGCTGCAAAGTCCTACCTCACTGTTACAAAAAATACTTTCGATATCTACAATGAATGAATTACAGTGACAAATAAAAATGGTTACAAAGGTGTATGTTTTTCTATGCAGTATGACAATTTTACCCTCAAATTCCTTTCAAAATAAAATAAACCCTGTGTTGAAGAAATCCTCCTGCTGCAGGAGATTTACTTGAAATAAAAATGCAAATTCAACTCAAACACGACATCATTTTCTCCTCTTACTGTCAAATATAACATAATAACATTGGTGTAGAGTCTAATTTTGTTTGTTTGAATTAAACATACAAATGCAATTATATACCTAAAGGACATAGTTTCTGAACAGCAAAAAAAAACCTGTTGTGCAGCAGATCAGAAAACTGAATATACTTAGCGTCTAATTATACCACTCAGACAACAGATTAAACCTTTTACAATCATTATTGATCAGTTTCCTGACATGTTCAAATCTAAACATAAACGGCAACTGAACTAAAACAGAATAACCAAACCAAAAAAAAACCAATATCTATGTAAATTTTAAGCGTCGAAAGCTAAAGAACCACATTGGGTGGATAAAAGTTGCCCCTGGTTGCAGACTTTGATATCTCACCAGTTATCCTTCCAGAGCGTGATCTTGAGAAGTCTCGCGATAATCAGCGTGGGTTCCTAGAATCCCGAACTGCTTCTGGTGGAAGTTGCTTTCTACAATCACAAGCAAGGTCAGAACGCCGATTTTAGACACTTTCCCATACGGTGATAGTAGAAAAGCTTTTACTCTGTGTCTGCAGTCTCTAATTTCCTGCGCATTGTTCATTTGTTTCGCTTTTTCACAACATCGATCGAAAGTTTGGCATTAGGCTGCAGCTCGTTGCAAAAATAGCATGCACTATAAACATGTTATAATGTTCAATTAATAAAGCAGGAAAAAAAACATGCACGTTTGAGGTTTAAAGTTAAATAAAATGACATTTTAATTTGAAATGAACAGCAGTTGTTGCACGCAGGTTCAAAGGTCACTCTTTTGCAATCACTGCAGTTTTAGCACAAAGATTGCCTTTAAAAAATGTATTTCTTTTCAGGTGCTGGTCAAACCCTGACTCTAACTCAGAACATCATGGTTAGCGGGAAGGTCCAGACTGTTCTAGGTCCGGTGGATCCAGAGCAGCTGGGGCGCACCATGACCCATGAACATCTGACCATGAGTTTCGAGTGTTGCTACTGCCCCCCTACAGCTGGAGCTGAGCCAGAGCCAGAAAACCCCTTCCAGATGCAGCACATGCACTGGCTGAGGCAAAAACTGGCTGTCGGAAAACCTATATCTATTTCACAGCAGGGGGCCGGCAGTGCGCTGACGAGCTGCTGGCCTGGGAAGGCCGGAGGAGAGATCCATAGTGGAACACAGCCACAGGCATGGGCCGGGACCTGCCCACCCTCAACCCAGCGTGGCAAGACACCGGGGTTCACATCGCCATGGAGCTGGGTTTTATGTGGGCCTTCACCACTCACGAGGCCACCAGGAAGATGGCGTGGAAGGCTGGTGTCCCTTTTTTCCTCCCATTGTCACAGCAATCGGTCATCGATTTTCTGTCTGTTCTGGCTTTGTAATGCTCAATCCTGTTTTTTATGACCTGTTTCCACACTGACCAGCTCACAGATGTATTGTCATGTGAATTCTTCAGTGCCGATGGAACGGAGCATCCGCTGTGGCGTGATTGGAGAAGATTGGCACCAGTTGGCCCTCTCTGGGCAGCCCCGAGACCAGGTGCTGAGGGCCACGGCTCACGCTCAGGCGCTCAGCTGGGCTGGTCATGTCCATCCGGCTGAAATCCTGCAGCTCAGCAGAAATCCTCCAGTTCTCCAGGAGGCGGAGGGACATCAGCAAAACCGTCATGTCTCACCTTGACAGGTAGGTAAAACCATCACTACTGCCCATTAGAAGCTTCTATTACAATAGTGTCTGATTCTGCTCTTTTTATTAGAAACATTTGTTTTTAAACAGATTATTTTTTAAATCTAGTAGTGGTGAAAGGTTGCAGGAAACTGAGTAAAAACTTTAACAAAAAAATCTCATAAGTAGAAAAGACTTTGGTTTTAAAATGCATAAAACTGTGTTAGGGAAATTGATTAAAACCAGTGAAAATGCTCTTTATTAGCGTTTCTGTAGGACAATATTTGATGAAACTGAGCTGCTGGAGTTTGCAAGCTGGGGAGTTACCTAGATGCGATCTGTTTTGGAACAGAGAGATGCTGTTCACCGTTTCACCTGGAAGTGGACATGTGAAGTGACAGCCAGAGAAGTGAAAGCGTGAGTTTCTCCACTCTGACATGAAGCTGCGCTTCTTTGTCCTAAACTTCTCCCCAATGGAAACATAATAAAATAACAGATTCCACAGCAAACATATCGCTTCAGGTCCATCTTATTCCTCTGCCTGTTCCAGCTTGGCCTTCCTGGTGAAGAGGCCGAGGACAGGCTCGTGATCTCCTGCGACATCCACACCTAGAACCCGTCTGGCCAGGATTTGGCCCGGCCCACGGCTACTCCCACATCCACAGGAACATAGTTCCCAAGATGCTGACGAGGGCATCACACAGCAGCTTGAGTGGACAAGATCTGATGGACAACCCCAAACACTGGCTGACATGCAAATGAATAAAAGAGAAGAGAGAGCGGGGAGGAAGTGGAAGGCAGTTTGATGAAGCTGTGTTTTTACACTCCACCTGACCAATCATCTAGCAATCACCATTTGAACTGTTGAACTTTTTGAGAATGTTGTTTTAGTTTATATTGACATTTTTTAAACTAGGAACATTTCATGCAGCTTTCTGCTATAAAAACACCCACTTACTAAAGATCTCCACACTTTTTAAACAACTTTGACGTCCGTTTTTACGGTTGTCTGTCAGAAAATGAGAAACTTCCATTAAACCTTGTTTGCACATAAAATAATAGTTCAAACAGCACCTGGTACGATGCAAAAAGCTCAACAGAATCATTTGTTCTTATTGTAAGAGTTGCAGTTTTACTATAAAAGGTGTTTTTCTTTTTTTTAAATATGATGTGCATTTTATAAAATGATATTTCCAAATTTAAGAAATGCATGAAGGGATTTTACAGTAAAACCCAGACAGAAGAGAGTTTATCAACCTCCTGTTTAACACAAGAAATTATTATTGATGTTTTAAAGTTTCAAAAGCTTCAAAAGCTTTTATAAATATATTTTAAGATACTGGTTTCCTATAAGGTATAAAGACTTATGTTTAAAGGTTACAAGTGGGATCATTATGAATAAGGTGTACAATATAAAAAACCTTTTGCATTTAGCCAAATAAATGATGTTTTTAAAAATTAAAGAAATTGTGTTTTTTGGGAAATAAAAGTTTGTTTCCTTTGACCTGCATTTTGTCTTTTTTCCTTGAATATGGCAGCCCAGGATTTTAAATGTGGGAGTCATGGTGATGTTTTGAGTTTGTCTTATTTTAAAGATACTATTGTCATAAACTTGTTTGAAGTTAGAAGCGGAAATACCCAGGAATTAGAGATATATCATTATATGTTTTTTACTAAAGATTTATTAAATCATTTGTTACTTTAGTATACTGTGAAAATACATAATCAAAGTCTTTAATTATTGTTTTACTTCATGATTATATCTAAATATTCCAGGTTGGAAATGTGTTTTTGTCATTTTTTCTTTATGCCCATTGAATATTGTACTATTAGAAAATTAAAAACAAAACATATTTTTTCTAAAACCTTTAAAAATATATATTTTACGTTAAAAAAAATCTCAGTGATTTTCATTATTTTACTGTGTTAATTAATAGATGTTTATTTTTATTTTTGGAAATAAAAACAAACTCCAATGAATTTTTATAAAGGGGTTTTAACCTAAAAAGAAAAAAAAATTTATTGAAAATTCTGTGTTTTGTAGACAAACGTTTTAAGCAAGAGATGTCTGCTATGATCCAAAACATTTCCTACAGGGCTGCAGCTTTCATAGCACTGGTCTCGTGAAATCTCGCGATACTTGCTCCATGAGTTTGTGAGCCCTTCTGGACAGCGCGCAGCTCCAGCTCAGGTGAGTGACAGGAAATAAAACTTCCTCAAAACCTCCTTAATGATAAAGTTTTCTTTACTATTAAGTTGAAAACTGTTTATTTAGGTAATATAGATATCATTAACAATAAAATCAAGATTAAGACGCTCTTTAGAACTATTTAACTTTATTTTGTTTTGAGTGTTTACCACTTTAAAACTGGTTTAACTGTTCAGGTAAAATGCACACATAGGTGTTGTACTAAGGTTGTGGTTTGTAGGGATCTGGACCCAGCTGCTAAAAGTCCAAGGTCCTGTGATTCATTGTAAATGTTGTGAACAAACCTGTACTTCATTTATGCACAGGGCCGGTTTCTCTTTCTTCTTCCAACATTTTGGACTTTTCTCATCTGGATGTCATCTTTAAGCGGGAAGGTCCAAGCTGTCCTGGGTCGGTGGATACAGACCTCCTAGGATGCACCATGACCCATGGTGCCTGCTTAATAATGCCAGCTTCTGTGAGAGTTTCCAGCTCCCCCTGGAGCTGAGCCAGAAACCAGAAAACCCCTTCAGATGCAGCACATGCACTAGCTGAGCCAAACTCCCGTACAGCTGTCGGGAAAACCTGCAGCTGCAGCAGGGTTTCCAGCCGGTGCGTGACGAGCTACTGGCCTACAGGAAGGCGGAGGAGGAACCATAGTGGAGAACACAACCTGAGCATCGACCCGGGACCTGCCCACCCCTCAAACAGCTGGCAAAGGACACCGGGGTTCACATCGCGCCATGAGGAGCTGGGTTTTATGTGGGCATACCCTCCTGAGGCCACCAGAAAAATGAGCGTGGAGAAGGTGTGCCTGCTCTGTTATCTGCAGACCAAACACAAAGTTCTGTTCAGACAAATTATATTAATTAGCTAGGAAATTCGTTATAAAATATAACAGATCATTTTTTCCTCTCCCCACACTTAATTTGTTGTGTCTCTGCATCTGTGAATTAATTTGATTTAATATTCTCCTTTTTATCCGTCTTTTAGATGCAAAATGCTCACACCTACGTTTCTAATTACACGTGAGAGCTTTTTAAAGGGACAGACAAAGCTTTGCATCGCCGATTGTCTAAGGAGTGACACTCCCGCTCTTCTACCTGTTTCCACTGACAGCTCACAGATTTCATTGTCTTGAGGTGCTTCATTTGCCCGATGGAACAGTGCTCCGCTGTGGCGTGATCCAGAAGATTGGCACCAGGTGGCCTATCACAGACAGCCCGAGACCAGGTGCTGAGGCCTGGCTCACGCTCAGGCTCAGCTGGGCTGCCGGTCATCATCCATCCGGCAGAAGTCCTGCCGCTCCAGCTGAAATCCTCCGGATTCTCCAGGAGGCCGGAGGGGACGTCAGCAAAACCGTCATGTCTCACCTTGACAGGTAGGATGAAAAGCCATCACTACTGCCTGATTAGAAGCTTCTATTACAATAGTGTCTGATTCTGCTCTTTCATTAGAAATATTTGTTTTAAACAGATTATTTTTTTAAATCTGAAAACAGTGAGTGAAAGGTTGCGGGAAACTGAGTAAAAACTTTAACAAAAAAAAACTCAAAAATTAGAAAGACTTTGGTTTTTAAAATGCATAAAACTGTGTTAAGAAATTGATTGAGAACCAGTGAAAATGCTCTTTTGTGTATTTCTGTAGGACAATATTTGATGGCTTCGAGCTGCTGGAGTTGCAAAGCTGGGGAGTTACCTGGAGTACGATCTGTTTGGAACAGAGATGCTGAACTACCCGTTTCACCTGGAAGTGGACATGCCCAGTGACAACCAGAGAGTGAAGGCGTGAGTTCCTCCACTCTGACATGAAGCTGCGCTTCTTTGTCCCAAACTTCTCCCAACAGAAACATAATAAAATAACAGATTCCACAGCAAACATGTCAGCTTCAGGTCCATCTTCTTCCTCTGCCTGTTTCCAGCTTGGCCTTCCTGGTGAAGGAGGGCTTCGAGGACAGGCTCGTGATCTCACACGACATCCACACTAAGAACCGTCTGGCCAAGTTTGGCGGCCACGGCTACTCCCACATCCTGAGGAACATAGTTCCCAAGATGCTGACGAGGGGCATCACACAGCAGCAGGTGGACAAGATCCTGATGGACAACCCCAAACGCTGGCTGACCTTTAAATGAATAAAAGAAGAGACGGGAGGAAGAGGAAGGCAGTTTGATGAAGCTGTGTTTTTACATCCACACACTGTGATCACCATTATTATTGTGACTTTGTTTCCCTTTTACCTTTCTGGTCACAGAGAATACATGTTTAGATCTACCTGCAATTTTATTTTAAGCTTAAAAACATTTAAATTGCTCTCAGGAACCCTTCTCCATTAAAATCTTGTTTGAAGTTTAGCAAAACTTTTTACCACATTTTTTAGAGGATTTGTAGGAATATTGTTCTTTTTTAATTCTTTTGGCCCCACTTTACTTCATTTCTTGTGTTTTTCTTCAGAAGTAATACCTTCACAGGTGATCATTTCCATGTACAGAGGTGATTACACAGACAGTTCTACAGTAATTGACTTCTTAATTAAACTAAACATCCTTGCTTCCTTTTTTTTATTGCTGACATCTTTGCAAACATGTTTTCTGACAGGGAAATAATGAGCTTCTCAGTAATCAGTATGCTCCGCCGCTCTTGACACGGTGTGGTTGTGCTGGATGACTTGTCCCATGCGTGTCTATGGGAGATGAAGGACGCGTCCTCCTCTCATCTGGGAACAGGTGGCCTCACAGGGTGACTTCACATGATCAATGGTGCGATCGCCACGGCTGACTGTGCGGGGTGAACAACTATGTAACTTTGATTAATCTTATGAGAGGGACTTTCATTTTTATTTATTTCGCCACTTAGTGTCTTGGAAAATAAGCAGATTGGCAAACATCGTCGAGCTGGAGGAAAGATGTCAAAAAGAAGAAGATGCAACTGTCCAGTTTGTGATGATGACAAACCATCAGGCTACCCTGCTGTCTAACCAGATGTCGTATTGACACAAGAAAAATGGATGGTCTGGGGCTTCCATGCCTCTCTTTACACGCTGCACAGTGTTCAAATGACTCTTTAGAAACATGCATTATTAAGACTTCTCAGGATGCAACATCTATAGGACTTCACTTCTGTAAAGTGTATGACACACGTGGGCTTACAATGTGCACTGATTGTGTGAGTATAGAAGCATCTATGCTTGAGTGCTGGAGGTCAAACTTTCCAAATACAGTCAGTATATATTATCACGGCAGCTACAGTGTGCTTGACATGTTGGCAAACTTAATTAATAAAGCCTAACAGTTCATTTGGAGAGCACTAACAACACTAATCAGCCTAACAGGAATATCATTCTGCTGTACAAATTCATAAGTACATTATAGCTCTTGGCTGTAGCAAAGTTTTTTTTTTTTTTTTGCACGACTTCCACCTTAACTGTCGATTCATTTAAACATTGAAACATCGAGCTGCGTCCCAGTTTTGGCTGCGAACTGAGAAGAGAAGCAAACTCCCTCTCTCCCTCTCTTTTTCTTCTGCGCATCTCCGTGTTTCAGTCCGCGTACAGCATGAAGCCAGAGAAGGTGCTGTATTTGTTGTTGTTGCCCCCGTGGGCTTTCCCCCCGTCCAGCTTGATGTAAATCTCGTCCCCGGGCTCCAGATGGAGAACCACGCTGTTGCTGGCGTAGTCGTAGTTCTGGTCGGCGTCCTGAGCGATGGCGCTGGCTCTCACCTGGAACGCAAACAGAATTAGGTTTTCTGTCACCAAAATGTGGATTTATTTTCAAACCAGCAACGTGCTCATTTGATTTACCGGTGAAAATAGTGATTCCAAGTAAAATAAAGCAACTTCTCTAAGTGCTGGATGTGGATTTGTGAGGCGCGTCGTGCGCAAAAACGCAGAGGTGAGCGGCAATGTTCACATTTAGGATTAAAATTCATATAAATACGCTTGAGATTGAATCAAATGTCAGAAATGGAGGTACCTGGTTGTTTTTGCAGAGGTCAGCCCACATGCTCGTCCCATCGCCGCCTCGCATCAGCACGTGGTAAACAAAGAAGTAAATCCCGGGAATGGAGCAGGTGAATTTGCCCGTCGCGGGGTCATAGTGGTTGCCGATGTTTGTGACCACGTCGTCAAATTTTAGAACCTCGTAGCCTTCGTGCTGCTTCTTCAGCCCCGCGTAAAACGCTATCTTTGGGACTGTGTTGTAAGTGGCTGCGCTGATGGCACCGGTTGGCCCATTGGCCCCCGGCAGCCCGGGTGGCCCCGGGGGACCAGGTGGCCCCCTCTCCCCGGGAGGCCCAGCAGATCCAGGTGGCCCGGGCTCGCCGATTGGACCCCTGGGACCCACTCTCCCGACCCGCCCCGGCTCTCCCTGTGGACCTTGGATGAACGTTGGGAGCGACTGAACCAGACGGTTGTCCTTGATCGGGTTGGTCGCCTTGGCCGTGGCCGTGGCCGTGGCCGCAGTCCCGTGGGAGTCACACACCATTTGACACGATCCGAGCATCTCGTAGCGGGCGGGGGGTCCGGCGGAGCTCACCATGACCGGGATCAGAACCACCAGCACCAGCACCAGCGCGACCCCACAAACACCAGTTGCGATCATCTGCGCTCTGCGGAATCGCGGCGTGCGGCCGAGTGGGTGGTCTTCCAGCCTGATTGCGGGAGATATTTTCGCAAAGGGAAGAATTGCACTTGCGCTTCAGTTGCGCCGAAGCCGTTGGAGATCCAAAACTCCTCCAAACGTTCGCGCGTAAAGGTAACCATCCACAACTTTAGCCCTCGGAGAATTCGTCCAGTCGGCTCATTTTAACTTTCTCTTCGTGGCGGGAAAAACATCAACAAAACTTTCTGATTCTGCGTGTGAAGTTTCTGCCTCGCGCGGTGTCACAGGAGAGACTGGACGAGAAATGAGCCGCCGCTGGTTCCTAGATTTGGTCAGAGAGGGGAGGGGTGGATGTGATGGATGGGCTGGAATCCGCGCGTTTCTTCAATCAAGCGGGAGAAGGTGAACAACATACAAACACGGATGCAACTTTGGAGTAAAGACATTTCTCCCCTTATTCTTTTTGTACGCCACGCAGCTGTTTGTGGAGTTGTGGGAGGCGCGCGGAAAGGTGGTGGTGGTGGGGGGTCTCACCATGTAATTCTTTTGCTATTGATTATTGTACATCCAACCATATGGCAATATTAGAGCTCATCCAAACACCCTAAACACAATTAGGCCCTTTTAAGATAAAAGGTCACGCCCCAGTGGCTCCCAGAGCCCAATTTATCATTTAGAAAAAAATCTATAGAGCCACTGAAAGGAAGAGGGAAGTCACTAGAAGCTGGCATTGAAGGATCACTCCACAGATAAACAAATGAAATGTATTCTCCCCCATTTACAGGAAAAATGGGGTGAGATCACTTTATTATTTAGGCGTACACAAACATTACACGTTCATGATGTTAATCTCTCATTCTTTGCTTGTTTGTATTTTACAACTGCTTTTGCTGAAGCCGTGAATGAAAGCAAATAGAAATGAGGAGATAAGAAGGATGAAGGCAGATGATGATGAGGAGGAGGAGGAGAAGAAGAATATCTAAATGAAATGTTCTAATAATCTGAACGGAGAGGGATTTGGTGACCAAACACATGCATTTAAAGGATAATAAAGACTGGAAACCTGAGATCACGCATTGGTGTCAGATTAGTTTAATCTTCCTGCATGTTGTTATTATTTTTTGACAGTTAAAAGGAAGTTTTTAAATGTATTCAAATTTCTCTTATTTCATAAAGTTCTTTCTAAACTTTTGTTGCAGATTTTCTTTACGTGAAAACATCAAACGTGTGTGTACAAATGTGGAACTAGTGGATTTCCTTTTTCTATGGGGCATCTAATAGCTTCAAGTCCCAGAAAAATGCTTTCAATTGTGATAAATGCAGCAAACATGGAGAGAATTGTCTAAACATGGTGACGTGTCACGTTATGATGTAGTAAATTATTACATTCAGTGTAAAGCAGAATTGGGGTTTTTAAATTATTTGGGATATTTTTGGTTTTGGTTTATTTATTTATTTATTTTTGTTTTCTTTTAAATCTGTGCCTAAGAATTGAACCCCTAATTCCCACATGCCACTATCTAGCCGCCATGTTTTGATTTGATAAATAATTTGTAATGGTAGATTTAGTGGTAGATTTAGTTAAGTATAACGTAAAAAAGACTATCACATCAGACAACACACACGTGATGCAGCAGAAACGGATCAGTCCATCATTCCAGTCCAATGTGTGGAAAGACTGTGAATAAAGTCATGTGACCATCCAGTGTGACCATCCAATGTTTCCTTTGGATTCTTTGGATGTGGAAAAACAACAGTGGTCTGAACCTTAGGAAGCTACAATGTGAATGGATTTGACATTCATTCTTGTTTACTTGTTTGTTTGGACACAGATTTCATTTACACTTGATGAAGAAATCCAAGAATCTGGAAAACTTCACTGTTCAGTAGCAGGAATTTCTGTCTGAGTCACACTGGTTGAAGTTTGGCTAAAGATAATACTCCTTTTTTTTTTTTTGTAAAGCACCTTTCAAAACGCTCAGGTACACTGTACAGTCTCAAAAACTGTCGGTATAGCCAGTGCAGCTGCTGGAGAACAGGAGTGATGTGATGGAAGGAAGGAGTCCTGGTGATGATGCAGGCAGCTGAATTCTGGACCAATTGAAGTTTCTTTAGCGTTTTATTGGGAAGACCAGATAGAAGTGCATTGCAATAGTCAAGGCAAGAAGTGACCAGACTATGAACTAAAATGAAAGTGGACTGGACTGTGAGGGAGGGGCGGAGACTATTAATATTGCGTAACTGAAAGTAGGCAGACCAAGTAATGCTAAGGAAGTGAGACTGAAAGGATAATGTACTGTCAAGGATGACACCCGAACTCTTTACCTGAAGGGAGGAAAAAACTGGAGAGGAATCAATGGAAAGTGTCAAATTAGCAAATTTGGAAAGGGTGGATTTGGAACGTACAAGGAGCAATTCAGTTTTATCGCTGTTAAGTCTGAGGAAGTTTAAGGTGAGCTGGGTTTTTATTTCAAACAGGCAGGAGGAAAGGGAGGCAGGTGGAAGAGAAGTGTTCAGTTTACTGGACAGATAGAGCTGAGTGTCATCTGCAAAACAATGAAAATAGGAATCAAGATGGCGGAATAGAAGGACCATTTGCTTGAGGCTCCTCCTTGATTCATAAAAAATTGCTCTCTAAGACCTTACATGGGACTATATTTGGAAAGTCTTTTCTGCATTTCTACCTCGACAAAAGCGGATAATGCCGCCCAAAAAAACGACAAAAACTAAAGAAATGGACAATACACTGTCTGTCCCTGATGATGAAGAGGGCGCCGCTGGCGAGCTCACTGTGGCGGCACTTGAAGCTACTCTGCAAAATGTTCTTGCTGTAGCGGATAAAAAAGCAAATGAACGCTTTGAACGCTTAGAAAGTCAACTTGGCGCAATTAACAAAACTTTAGTGCGCCATTCACAGGAGTTACAAGTGCAGCAGAAAATAACCACGTCTTTACAAGAACAAATGAAAGCAGCTGAGGCCACAACAGCTAGGCATGATGAAACTCTGAAGCAACTTCAGGATAAAATGACAAATTTACATCATTTAGGTTCTAAAGTGGCTAAATATGTTGGTTTGATGAAAAGGTGTAGCTTGATGCTTAACCAATCTGCTTTATTTATTTTGTATCATTCCTTTATAATGGCATATCTAAATTATTGTATTGAAGTGTGGGGAAATTGCTACAAAACTAAATTGCATCCTTTAGTTATACTCCAAAAGCGAGCCATCAGAATAGTTCACAAAGTTAAATATAATGAGCACACCAATCCACTTTTTCTTAATACATTTAATTTAAAATTGCAGGACTTGGTAGATTTTAAAACGGCCCAAATCATGTATAAAGCTTCAATAAATTCTCTGCCGACTAACATTCAATCCTTGTTTCAAAACAGAGATGCTGTTAATAAATATAAATTGAGAGGAATCAGCAAATTCTGTCAACCTAAAATAAGGACAACATTAAAATCGATGTGTATCTCAGTAAAGGGTGTCACAATTTATCGGACAACATGAAAATTTGCAAATATCTTGTTCATTTTAAAGTTATGTTTAAAAGATACATAATGAATGTGTACCAAGTTGCAATGTTACAATGATGAGTATGTGTATTCTCGGACTTTGAAGGATCATTACCAAAGTGGTTGTTTTGTTTTATTTAGTTTTATTCTGTTCTTGTTTCTTTTTCAGCTGAGGCATCTTGTTTCCTTTATAGGCGGTTTGGTGTTTTGTCGGAGTTTTTGGGCATGTCTGTCTGTCGTCTTTAGGTGTTTTTTGTATGTTAGCGTTATTATGTCAAATGTTTAATTTCGTTGTTTTGTTGTTATGAGTGTTGTTGAGTGGGGATTTGGATTTTTATAAGCTTTCGCTTCTTCCATTCCCCTTTCAAATCTTATTTTCCTAGTCATGTATTGACTTATATTTTCTTTTTCCAGGTAAATGTTGATTTGATTTGAAATAAACTTGTTACTACTACTAAAATCAATGTTGAATTGACGGAATATATTGCCAAGGGGTAGTAGCTAGGTAATGAAGAGGAGGGGACAGAGGACAGAACCTTGAGGAACACCAGAGAAAACGAGTGAGGGTTGAGATTTTGAATATTCCCGTTGGATAAACTGAGTGCAGCTCGAGAAGTAAGAATGAACCCAGCGGAGGGGGGTGGACTTGATGCAGAGAGATGAAAGTTTGTGAAGGAGGATGGAGTGGGATATGGGGTCAAAGTGGCGCTTAGGTCAAGAGGGATGAGGATGAAGGTGAGTCCAGAATCGACTTTTAGGAGGTCATTAGTGATTTTTAACAGGGCAGTTTCAGCGCTATGAGATGTCCTGGATCCATTTTAGGTCTGTCAATGGGATTGACAACCACAACTTTATATTAAGTTGTTGTTAAAAAGAATCATTACAACCCGACAAATTCCGTTTTGTCCTTGTGGTGAAATGACAAAAAAGAATCCTGAATCCAGATCGCCTTTCAGAACCTGCGGTTGTTCCAGCTTTGGCATCCAGTAAGTAACATCCAATTAAAAGGAAAACTGCTGCTGTAGTTTATAAAAATTCAATTTTTGTTTACTGTTTTACGCCACAGTTCTTTTTACTAAATAAATGTACTTTAAAGTCACCGTGAGGATGTTTGCCAAAACTGAGCACAATTTTTTATATTCAGTCACTAAATCATTTTTTGTCTTGTTACAATAATCAAATAATTTATTTGTGTTTGTGCAAAGGTCATCTACCACAGCAAAGAAGCAGAATCAACCTCTAAAACAATGACGTGAAGATTTAAAGCTAAGGAACGGAAATCTTTTGTTTACAATCTCAGACAGCCTAAAGTAAAGTAACATTATAAACCGAAATGAAGACGTTTTAGTATAGTTTGCTGAAAAAGATCCACTGGGAAAAAACGTTACTATTCATGTTTTCATAGAATGATGCGATATAAAATAATCTAGAAACATCATAACGACATCCTGATTGTTGCTCCCAAAATTTCTGGATTTTTTTTTTGTGTCCCTTTAAAGCAGAACTGCATCCACTTCAACCAAGTTTCCCTAAAGGTCTCCTGATGACGACGCAGAGAAATGAAGGTTTTGTTTACCGTGGACAGGTTGGAAGACGGCAGCCCTTCTGTGCCGTTTGGCAGCTCACTCCCACAGCAGGAAGAGTCTTCGTCGTTCTCAGACGGCAAATTTCATTAAAAAAAGCAAAAAAAAAATTGACTTGTGAGATGTTTTTCTCTGCATGAGCCCTGCCTTTGCTTTCTGTTTTTTCTGCATTTTTTCTTTATATGTACTTGACAGGATTTTTTTTTTACAGGCATTAAAAACACATAAGAAGAACACGTTTTCTGTGGGATGGGTGACAAATAGAAAAGTATAGAACTAAATAGTATACAAAACACTCACGCGCGCACTGACACAGTGAGACATACTGTGGCGGCTATGAGTCAGTGAGCACTTGTTAGTGGTCAGGCTCTCTCCCTGCAGTTGGCACCAACCTCAAGTGATTCACTTGTCGACCAGGTGCCAACATGCACAGCAGTGTCAAAATTACCCCAAAAGCTGTGGGAAGGACGACAAACTTTTTCTCAACGTTCACAAAAGTCCACTTCTAATGTGCATTTAAACCATGGAAGGTATTGCATTTTTCACGTGTGTGCAGTTGATTTCCATCCCTCCTCTCTTGCAAAGGATCTTCGTTACACGGCTCGCTGTGCTGAGAGATTCCCCTGGCGGCGAGGAGCTCTGACAGGTTGTTTTGAGTCTGGGCTTCGTAGTTCATTTACAACCAGTCAGGCAGGAGTCTTCTGGGAGTTTGATGATTTTTTGACACCCAGACAAGCAGATGTTCAGAGGACATGAATAAAACATGCGGCCCATCTGACCACAGAACCAAGGCTCTCCGAGAGTCTAATGAAAAATGAAGCGTGATTTCAATTCACAAGGAAAGAAATGAAACCTTTTGTCAGATAAGTGGGTAAGCGTATGAAATATGGATGACCTTTTATGTTGGCTGACCTGATTGGCTTGCAGGGTTTAGTTGTGGTCATGACAATCAAAGCTGACACAGGTTTGTCATGTGGTGGATGGGGGGGAATGTGAATGGACCTCTCATTAGCAGCCAGGCACAGGAGCAGAACTGTTTATCAGCTGATAAAACATCCAAGTTTTTGGTTCTGCTTTTCCAGAATCTGTTTATTTCCTCAGGAAAACAGTTAAGCGCAGCGGGAGGTGGGGGTAAGAGCATGCGCTGCCACCTCACCCACTCAAAGCTGCTCCCACGCCGTCTCAGAAATGCGGAAACGGTCCCGTTTGTCCCGGGAGGACATTCAAGACAGAAAACCATTCCAGTTCAGATCCTGTGAATTTAAACGTGATTTTTGCTTGGAGGCACATGTCCGTGTCACAGCACCTTTTCATTGGCCATCAACACTGTGAGCTGAAGTGTTTTCAAAGTACTCAGTGTCTGCCCTTGAGTGGAGAACAGTGTCTACGGCAGATGAACTGCATTTATATAAACCCTCCTGGCCTCCAGCAGCCAGCTCCACGGCATGCTTTTCTTCTGCTTTTCTCCCAGAGTCCATCAACACAAACACCTGTGCTCTAACAAAACTGCCATTAGGTTTGCTCTTTTGGAGAAGGAGCAAATGCATCCCATAATATAATTAACATTCATCCATCCTTCCTTCCCTTCTTCCATCCATCCACATCCATCCATCAGAATCCCTTTGGGTCACATACGGTTGCTGGAGCCTATCCCAGCTGTTCTCTTGCATACTATTGCAGGGCCACCTCTTTCACACACATGCACACCTATGGACAACTAGGAGTCACCAAATGAAAGTGATAATCCACAGTGATAATGGACGCCTAAAAAAGAAGTTCCGGTCACATAGCTTAAATGTTTTGTATCACTGCGCTGGCTTTTAAAATGAATTTCTTAGCTTTAGACAAAAATGAGGTTAGAAGTGAACTATCTTCTGAACTGATGCTTTATTTAACGATTATTTAACTTTGTATCAGCATATATATATATCTTGTTTCAGAAATGCAGGTCGTCCCAAGCTTGATAGGGCTGTTGCTGTCACTGGCACGCACCAAGTTACAAATTGTCCACTTTTTGTTAAAAAAAAGGGATCTAAACCGAACAAAAAAAGAAGAAAAAGTACTGAAAACTGGTTGAATATTTATTCATCTTGACAACGACCATGGTACATGCGGGTTAATGGCCTTTGAATGGCTTCAGAACCGCCCGCACCGAATATTTAAAGGGAATTTATTTTATTTTTTTATTTTTTTTTTAGCAATGTCTGAAACATTTTTTTGCTGTTGGATAAAAAAATTGTTCCAAAGACGATTTGTTACTGATTTCTACTCCAATTGAAAAACTAAACAGGAAGTAAGCAAGCAAAATGGTTTACAACTGATCATAGAAATTACTGTGACCACAAGAAAGTGAAGTTTTTATTCTGCTGTGATCCTAAAATCTGAAACCAGATTTAAATGTCATACCTGCACAAAAAGATAATCCAAGTGAAGAAACTTTAGAGAAAATGGATCCAAATCAGTCTTTCCACAAACTTAAACCCAAATGCTTTGAACACGCTGAGTTTATTGCTTTTTTCTCTGTAAAATGTCCTTGAGTGGCCTGCATTGAGCTTTAAATTACATGTAATGCAGTATTATTAGTTTAGCTTGGAGAATACAGTGTGACCAATTGGAATCCAGTTTAAATATATGAGGCATATAATATAAATGGAGAAGCAAAGACAAAATAAATCAAAAACCACCTCTCAGATGCTACAAGCCTCAGTTATTTGCCTCATAATAAAAACATAAAATTTGAAGAGAATTAAAATAATGTCGCAGTTATCCATTATTGCAGTGCTATAACGTAAATCCTGTTTCAGCAAAACCTGGTTTGTCTTTTGAGAAGTAATTCATTATTTTGTTTACAGATTAAATGTAAAAGAAAACAAGCTTGAATTCGTTCAGTTTGATCCAGAATATATTTCTAGATTCTTCATGGTGATCCAGTCTGTATGGCAAGAGCTGAACTGAAGTGATTTTTATTAAGCTTAATTCAAAAATATGAAACAGTGTTCCAGAAAAGTGAATGTCAAAGGCACAGCTTCATGTTTGTAAGTGAATAATCGGTGTTCCTGTCTCCTCTTCATCATCTCCCTGTCCCAGCAGGCTCAAAGGAAGAGCGTCACGGCTCACATTTCTGAACAAGACGCTGAGTCATGAAGCCTGTGAGGAGCCGGGGATCATGGGAGAACCCACTACGAGCGTCAAAGACAACTCCAGCAAATGGCAGGAGGAATTCAGCCTTGAGGACTTCACCTCGGAGTCGTAGAGCGTTAGCTTACTCCCGCCTCCTTCCCTCTTCCCTGTTGTTGAGAGTCTTCAGCCATGCCTCTCCTGCTGGCTTACAGTCCCCCATGGCAGGCCTTTTTAAATTGGGTCAAAAGCTATCTAACGGGTAGAAAACGATTGGTTAAAATTGATGAATTTACATTAGAAACCATAGAGGTAAGTTGTGGTGTCCCACAAGGATCAATTCAATATATACATAAATGACATATTCTATGTTTCAAAGCTTATGAAACGCATATTATTTGCTGATGACACAAACATATTCTATTCTACAGGCAATCATAGGGAACTTATCAATGTGGTAAACACAGAGTTAACCAAAATAAAACCATGGATGGATTATAAAAAAATTATCTTTGAACCTAGATAAACCCAAAGTGATTTTCTTTGGTAACTACAACGCCAATACTGAGCTCTCAAATGAAATAAATAATGTCCTAATGGAAAATGTTATGAAATCAAATTTTTAGGGTTTTATCGATGACAAACCAAGTTGGAAGCCTACATCAGACACAAACAAACTAAAGTCTCAAAAGTACTTAATCATAATAACCTAAACATATATCAGGATACAACAGTAGATATTTATTGTACTGCTCTTAACATTGGGCTATATTTCAATTTAATACAGAACTTTGGGAATAACTATCAGAGCTCACTACATCCTCTCTGTTTACTTCACAAACGAAATACAGAGTTGTACATAAAGCCGGATATCCTGATCATACGAACAATCTATTTTATCAATCAAGACTTAAAACTGTATGACCTTGTTGATTTTTATACTGCGCAACTTTTATACAGAGCCAGAGGAAATCGGCACATTCAATATCCAAGAACAGTTCTTAGAACATTAAGGAGGCTAGATCAAACTGATGAAAACCACAAATAAAAGTTTCTGTGTGTCGGTGTGAGGCACTAAACTCTGGAACAGTTTAAGTAATGAGCTCAAACAATGTTCAAATTTCCAAATATTCAAGCAGTATCGTATTAAGAAACTCTTATTTCAGGATATGAAGATAAGAGGATTTAAGGATCAACACAGGTGCTTGAATAATCTAAATACATGTGAACTTGATTGTGAAATAATCAAAGCTCTTTTTAATTACAACCAATGAGTATTACATTGTCATGTGCAATAATGATTACTGAAATAGCGAATTACAACTAATAAGCTATTGATTTTGTTTACTTGATCTGCAATGTGTAGCAATAATTTCTGGTTTATTGTGATCATGTGTTCTAATGATAATCAATTATTATTACATATTGTTTACCGTCACTGTTTACTGAAATCATGAATGAATGTTTTCTGAAGATAATCAATCATTACTAGAACTGGATTTTGTAACTTGAAAAGAATCTATCGGATCAGAACCGATTACAAAACTATCAAATGAATTAACTCAGCAGGATGGGATTATATAAGTTCACTTCTTCCCGCTCCTTTTCAAGCAATAAATCAAGCTCTACTTGACTTTAGTTAATTATCTCTTATATTTAATTACAAATGTGATTTAAGGGACTTTGTTTTGTTTATTTTTCTGTCTTTTTGTAATCTGCGCATTTCAACATTTCTGTAATGAGTTTGATAAATATGTAAATTCCTCTTATTGCTTTATACAATGCTTGAAATACATCAATAGATCAAATCAAATCAAATCAATATCCTTGATATCGGGCGGTTTAAAGCCTAATTGTAATTCCAAAGTACAAGTAAAGCTGCAATATGAACCAGTTAACTAGTAATCTTTTAAATGTGCACCTAAGCTACTAGTAAGCCTATTTGTGCTTAATAGTTAACTAGTGAAATCTATAAAGGCCACTGGTTAACTAGCTAAATGCAATTTTCATGCATTTTCTACAAGTTCACTGCTAATGCTCCTGTGAAGCCAACTAGTTTACAAGTGATATGCAAAATGTTAACTAGTTGACTAGTTAGATCTACGTAACCCATGAGTGAGAGAATTTGCACTAAATAATTAGTGTGGTGCACTACGTCCTAAGCAACTAGTATATTATTTTTCATTAGCTCACTAGTGCATCCTTATAAAAGTCACTAGTGAACCAGTGAAGAACTTTCTGTCAGCTAGTGTTACAATATGCAAATGTGGAGGAGTGATCCATCCCTTAGTGAACCAGTGGAGATTTTTAGGGCTAACTAGTACCTTAGTAGCCATTCTGGCTCATTTGTTTTAGAACTCAGCTAGTAAGCAGCAGTTCTAATGTGTGTACAACCAGTAAGAAAGTGACACTGCATATGCAAATGAAGGGGGCGGGGCTATATTCCTGATTGGTTTGTTCTAAAGCCTGAGCTTGAGGTCTTAGTTGATCTGTAGGTTTTTTCACAGAGGAACATCCATTTTATAGCTCTGCTAGGTATTTTTTGCTGATGATTGTGTGACAAACTCAAGGAATGAACAGAAATTTTGTTTTTATCATGATTGAAATTTTATCTTGAGAGAGTAAAGCAGCAGAGAAAACGCAAAACGCCAAAAATCTGTGACTTAAGCTGACTTAAGTGGTTATTGAGAACAGTTTTCTCAGTAAAAAAAAATGCACGTTAAAACAGACACCCCTTCGGGTTATTTTTATTACTGCTGCATCTTTCAGCAATGATATTTAGTGAGGCATGCATAGCTGTAATACCTAAAATGGCCACTAGATGGACAATAGCAGAGAGGAAGAACATGTACTCTAGAAAACAGCTTTCTTAATTTATCTACGCCAAGTATATTTTGTCCTCACCAGGCTCTGTATGTCTGTCTGTCAGTAACTTGTCTCAAGAGATTTGGACACATTCATTTATTCATTTATTTATTTATTTAGAAAATATTAGAAATAGATCAAGGAACAATGGATTCCATTTTGGGAGTGATTCAACATCACTTTGCAGATCCAGGATTTTTTTTTAAAGGATTCCTCCTCATCACGAGGACATTATGTTCAGAGTTATTGCAGAAGATACAATGTTCATAAATGTATCTTTAGTCTGAAAGACTCCTAGTTTAAAACAAAAGACCAGTAATACCATCACCCTCCACATGAGAGCATATTGTAAAACTAGTTAACTAGCTGACAGAAATTTCTTCACTAGTGACCTTTATCAGGATGCACTAGTGAACTAGTAACAAAACAACATGCTCACTAGTTAACTAGTGTACTAATTGCACCACACTAATTATTTAGTGAAATTTTCTCTTGCGCGCAAGTTAACTAGTAAGACTTACGTACATCTCACTAGTCAACTAGTTAACATTTTGCATGTATTGGTAAACTAATACGTAATTTTGGTCACATTAGTTTACTAGCTAGCTTCACAGGAGCCTTACTAGTGAACGTGAAGAAAATGCATGAAAATTGCATGTAGCTAGTTAGTCAGTGGTCTTTTTAGATTATAACTAGTTAACTAGTAAGCACAAAAGGGGCAACTAGCAAACATTTTTAAACATTACTAGTGAACTGGTTCATATTTTTGTCTGTCACTAGTTAACTAGTTGTACTTTTGGCATTATACAGTATTTGTTTGCAACAGAACGAAGCGGAGCAGGGAACTACAAGTACAATCTTTTTCCAACTGCCTTTTTTCAGCAACTCCTGATTCACAACACTTTGAATGAAATAAAAATAAAAAGACAAAAAAATGCAATTTGGACCTTCATTTTCATAATTTATGTCCTCCATCATCACATAAACGCTGCACAAAAACACCATCTTCATCAGAGTGGGTCTTTGTAGAGTAAATATATAAATTATCAGCAGAGGAAACAATATTTATGTTGATCTGAAGATTTGAAACATAAAACCCACATGGTTAATCAAAGCAAATTGCCTCCCGTTAAAGGGGGACATTTGGAGGCAGTTTAGTTTCAGAGGCGGGAGAAGTTTCTTGAGTCCTCATCTCATGCTCCAAGCTTCACTTTGCAGTGAAATGTGGCCAAAAAAGAATCATTTTAGATAGAAATATCTAAATTTTAGGTATTTTGATGTTTTGTTGTTAAAAAAAAACTTTTTACTTGGACCCCAGAATACTAATCTCAAATAAATAGTAATTTTGCAGACGGACCCCTAAAATATTACAATTTAACATATTTTTCCATCAACATTGAACACAATAAGGCGGCTTTGTTGAGGTTAGACGCCGAGGACGCGTCACTTGAGCAGAAATGCTCACTCATGACTCCAGGATCAGCAGTTCTGATGGCTCTGAATAAAACGCCATGCACTGTAACCCATAATGCGGGATTACAGCAAAGGATTACGAGCGAACCAAATCTCCCGTGCAGCAAATAAATATAAGTAGATTGATTTTCATCGAGATGTCAATCGATGCTCTGCTTCTCTGATGGCATAAGAGGGCAGAGTGTCACATTTTCTGCCGATGAGATTGAGCGGCAACGAGGGGCTTAGTGGCAAACACAATCGAGGAGTGTAAACATACCGAGGGCCAGGAGAGGCCGATCAATGGCTCCAGTCTAGGATTGATTAATTACCCCGAGAAAGAGACTGAGGTGTGAGGGCACCAGAGAAACCTGATCAGAACAAGATTTATCACCCAATCTCTGTATTACCACCCCATCCCTCTCACTGTTTTCTCTCTTTTTTCTGTTTTGTTTTTCCTGGTTAATATGTGGATAGATGTTTTTTCCCCCAGAAAATTAAAAAAATAACAAGAACTCTTTTGAAGTGACCTTTAATCCCAAGGGCATCCACTTCAGATAATCTCCTAATAATTCTGATGTTGGACATTTCACAGCCCAGAAAGTAAAAAATAAATAAATAAATAAATCCAAATGTTCCCAAGGAGGAAAATGATTTTTTTTTTCTTTTCATTTAAGGTGAAAAAGGTTTTAAAGTTGTTTTCAAAAGTTTCTGCTTTAAACTTTATCAGTCATCCAATTCAATGGCCAAACTGACTTTAAGTGTAATATTAATTAGCATGTTAGGGCTACAGTCTGGAAAAACTAAGTAAACTTGTTCAACTTGATATTTTATCATTACTTGTACTTTCTGTTAAAAATTCTGTAAATGTCCCTAGGTAGTTTCTGCTTATGTCTGCAATTATGATTTCTAGTCTTTGTTTTGTATAACTCAGAGACTGCAATGTTTTGATTTGATTTTAATTTACTCATCCTAACTTCCTCCACATTTGCTACTGTGTTGGTTTCTCATAACTCTGCTCTCCAGGAGATCCATGTTTCAGATGTTTATGTGTCAAAGATCCTGCCGGTTCAGAAAAGAAGTACTGTTTTAAAAAAGAACGTATTTGGGATGCAGAAACTATGATGGGCGGGGCCACAAGGTCACTGCTCCACCCCGTTCTGATGCATCCCCCTGCAGACAAATAAATCCACGAACGTCTTTGTTTTCCTCGTCTGAGCTGGAATCTGGATCAGAACTGGACGGCTGGATAATTCAATTCAATTTTATTTGTATAGCCCAAATTCACAACAGTCGTTTCAATGGGCTTCGCATCGGTACCATTGAAAAAGTTATACATAAAATCAAAAGGATCATGAATACATAGAATTCAATAGGAAAATACTAAATTGAACTAACAAACAGACTAAACTAAACTAAACTGGACATCCCTGCCTTAGACCCCCCTTCTCTGTAAGGAAAAACTCCTAAAAAAACAGATTCTGGAAAAAACGAAGAAACTTCAGGGGCGTCCACATGAAGGAGGGATCCTCCCCCATGACGGACAGGCGATTTACCAGTACTCATTGAGAAGAATTAACTTATCTAAATCTACAACTACATATTTAAAGTCCAGCAGACGAGCTTTATCCAGATGGAGTTGGGGGGACAGCTGGGGGCGCGGATCGAGCCGGAGACAGGATCCACAGCCAGGTATCGCTCTGATATTGCTCGCCATTTCTTTTGCACCATTTATATTAGGTTGGAGGTGTGAGGGGCTGTAGGTTAACGGGTGTACATAATGTTTGCTTAACTGTAAATCCACTGAAGGAATATTTTAATTTTTACTGTTATTTATCTGTAAAGAAAGCAGCTGTTGAGATTTTTGTACCAAAAAAAAAAAAGGGAGATTGAATTTTTCTTATTACTTCTTAGTTGAAGCGTCTTGCATATCGATCAAACGTTGCATAAATCCCTCTAGTCAGTCACTCCTATGAAAGGAAACAAAACAAAAACTTTTGTCGGGGTTGGGGGGGCTGGAGAGCAGGTAGGACCCAGACACAGAGGCAGGAGGCACACGGTTCCAAGGCAAGAGGGTTTATTGAACAAAAAGCGCTGCAGAGCAGGAAACAAAACTAGAACTAGACTCACTGTGGCTTGGCAAGAACAGGAAACATGGCAACATCCAAGACATAAATGACGCTACGACATGAAGACGTTAAGACGCTAATGGACCAGCACAAGAGGAAGGGAGAGACTAGACTTAAATACAGACAGGGCAGACAAGACACAGCTGAACATGATCAGGACAGATGGGGACAAGGAAGTAAAACTCAGGAACATGACAAAACAGAACACCTTTCAAAATAAAACAGGAAATAGAACCAAACATGACAGAACAAGAATTAAAGCAAAAACCAAGACAAAAGAAACCCAAACCAAGACAACATTTCTGTAAATAATTTGTTTATTTTTTTTTCCTCTTTCTGGAAAATATTGCCGCTGCTGAATTGTAGTGTTGATGACTTTTCAAGTTTTTAGCGGCAAACAGATCAAATCCCAGACAACAGTGAAATTTAGTAAATGAAGTTCAAAGCAGAAACTGTATTTAAAGAATCATAGCACATTCTCCAATTAATACAAATTAAGAGTCACATTTACAAAAAAGGTGCATAAATAAACAATCGTTGTTGTTGTGACCATAAATGTAACAAACAAGCATTGTTTGGGTGTAAAAAAGGAGGATGGAAACATCTGCTGGCTTTTAGGATGTCAGGCGTCACTGCAGGAGAAACCTTCATGCCAGTGTGATCAGTGTGCACACATGGACTTTGGAAAGCCTTTGACGACCACTGACACATGGTACAGTCCAGTGCTTTCTACAGAAATATGACCTGACACTGGATTGTTTCAAAAAGAAGCCATACGTCCCCCAGCATGGACACGGAATTAAACCTACAGAGAATGCAGAGAAATCCATTTCACAAAGCTTCTACGGTGATCTAAAGCAGGTTTGCTGATTTTCATCTTCATCTTCTGTTTGTTTTTCATAAAAGTTTTGCTTTAACCAGAATTCTCACAAACGTTTTGGCACTTTTTAACCCCTATTTTCAAATAAATTAAGCATTTTAGTATCCTAAACATGGGAAGATATTCCATTCATGCTCTTAATATTTCATTGTGTTACAAAATAATTCCACAAAGAGCCAGAAACTGTCCAAAAAATTCTTAGAAGTAAATTTACATTTTTTAAATCCAAAAAAATCAAAAAGATTGAGATGTTTGGAAAAACAATTAAAGATGTAGACACAAGAATACGGAAATGTACAAATCCAAAATTAAAACACAGATAAAGTCAAAACTGTGTGAAAACGGCGGAAAAACAGGCAAAGGAAGCTCCACTTAACAAAGTTCTGAGGATTTATTGCAGGAAAATCACAATTTGTTTTAAAGGCAAATTCATTTGTTTGGCACATTTGGCGTACTAAAACAATTCAACGTGCTCTACATAGAGCATTAAAAGAAACGTGTGACGAAAATGTTAAAGGATTAGTCATTAAACTAAACTAGAAAGTTAAAAAATAACTAAATTTAAAGTCAGCTTAAAGTAACTGAATGGATGAATAAAAACACATCAAATGCTGAGAACAGGTGGCTCTTCATTTAAATTAACCGATTGTTTCAGCTTTCTGGAAGACCAGATGTGTGGAGCATAGAAGCTGAATGCAGCTTCTCCTTTTTTGGTTTGGACCTCCAGAACTGATAAAAGACCAGATCCAGATCACTGGAGAAGTGTTGCTGGTATACATACTGTTGTGTTCTTTAGTGCTGAACCATTCAAAACTTTACAAAACAGCTACAGAGCTTTAAAGTCCATCCTCTGGCAGACAGGCAGCCAGTGGAAAGACCTCAGAACTGGACTGATGTGGTTCTACTGTCGTGGTCCCTGCGAACCTGAGCAGCAGAGTTCTGAATGTAAAAACACTGTTACAGTCGTCAGGTCGACTAAAGACGAACACATGGACTAGTTTTTCCAGGTCCTGCTTAGACATCTATAATCTTCAGGTCTTCATGTCCATGTCCATCTCTAGATCCAAGTTTCCGTCCAGGTTGGTGATTTTTAGATGAAGAGATTGAGGCCATGGTTCTTGACCGGAGAAAGGTAGTTTGCCATCTCTCTGTGGGTGGAGTATCCTTACCCCAGGTGGAGGAGTTTAAATATCTGGGGGTCTCGTTCACGAGTGAGGGAAGACCAGATGGTGAGACTGACAGGTGGATCGGAGCAGCGTCCGTAGTTATGCGGTCGCTGTATCGGTCCGTTGTGGGGAAGAGAGAGCTGAGCCAAAAAGCAAAGCTCTCAATTTACATGTCGATCTTCGTTCCAATACTCACCTATGGTCATGAGCTCTGGGTCATGACCGAAAGAACGAGGTCTCGAATACAAATGGCTGAAAAGAGCTTCCTCTGTAGGGTGGCTGGGCGCTCCCTTAGAGATGGGGGGAGAAGCTCTGTCACCCGCGGAGAGCTCGGAGTAAAACCGCTTCTCCTCCACATCGAAAGGAGCCAGCTGAGGTGGCTCGGGCATCTAGTCCAGATGCCTCCTGGACGCCTCCCTGGAGAGGTGTTCCAGGCATGTTCCACTGGGCGGAGGCCCCGGGGAAGACCCAGGACACGCTGGAGAGACTGTGTCTCTGGGCTGGCCTGGGAACGCCTCGGGGTCCCCCCAGAGGAGCTGGAGGAAGTGGCTGGGGCGAGGGAAGTCTGGGCATCTCTGCTTAGACTGCTGCCCCCGCGACCCGGTCCAGGATAAGTGGAGGAAGATGGATGGATGGATGGATGGATGGATGGATGGATGGATGGATGGATGGATGGATGGATGGATAGATTGTAGCTCTGTAGTGATCCTGAACTGTATTTCAAAGGCAATAACCTCTGTTTTGTTTTAGTTTGGTTGGAGTGAGTTGAGTCACAGCCATGTCCTCAATGTATTTACCAAGAGCCTGTGCAGGGCCTTTGTCTCCCGGTGTCAATGTAATACATATCTGTGTGTCATCAGCATAGCTATGGCTATTAATGTTGTTCTTTATAATGGGTCAATGGGAGTGTGTAGATGTTAAATAGAAGTGGCTCCAGGGAGGAGCCTTGGGGAACTCCTGCCAAATTTTAGAGCTCAAAAACCTTTTTGAAACCTTTGTGTTAAATTTTGAATAAAAACTATAATTATGGGGGTGTTGGTGTCCCTCCAAAGAGGTTAGGTATTTTAGAAGCCCAAAGAAAAAGAGCTCCTATTGTATAAATGAGCCTTCAGGATGCTGCGTCTCAAAGTACAACAAAGAATTAGGATGCATGAAAAAAGTACATACAAAATAATAAATAAAAGAAATATGGATTCCTTGCAAAAAAAGCATGACAGAAGAAGGAAATCCTCGGCCCTTTCCAATGATGGATGTAACTGCAGCTTAACTCAACCACAGAAAAGAACAGGCAGCCTCTGTGTGATAACTTTATAATTTACATTTAAAGGTAAAACTTCTGCTGCACCAAAATGATTCTGAACCCTGTCCACACATTTAGAATAATGAACACAAAATGATCTCCAATCTACAAACATCTGAGCAATTGTAAGAGTCAGTCATGTGGATCTCTTCGGATGAGGCTGTGCCCAGTGAGTAAAAACTGATCGTCGTCATAACCAGGACAGCCACATGACAGTGCTGATGTCTGATGCATGACTGTCTCACTGTCGCCTTACATCCTCGCCCGGACTAATGATGACCTTTGATTCCCAAAAGATGTCAGGAGACACGAGAAAAACTGCAAACGCAGCCAATTAATTTTGGGCGAGGACGACTGGAACAAGTGAATGCGTCAAGCAGCTGGAGTGAACAGTGAAGGGCTTCAGGAAAGACAAAATCCTGGATAATTAGGATTCAGAAGGCCCCTTGTCACAGATAATTAAAGCTGACAGCCACTGGGAAGCGGAGAGGAGGAAGGCAGAAAACCCCTTCAAACTACGGGTCCTACTTTTAACCCGCCTTCCGTCTCTGTGAATCCTGCAGCGCCATCCATCATCCCTCCCCGCTCGGAAAAAAGCAAACCAAGCATTAAAAGTGATTAACAGATCAGCAGCGCTGACAATAAACGCTGTTCAAGTGTTTACATGTGAAATCTTTTGAAATTGACAACTTGGGAATAAATGAAGACAGCACTCTTCGTTGTTTTTGAGGAAATGACATCACTTTATGTGTATTTGTGACAGAACGGATCCATTTGTTTTGAATATACTTAGCATTTCATTTCAGTTGAAAGCTTGGAGATGACCACAGCGTCCCTGCAGTGTGTTTATTGGTGCATCCAAATGCAAAGGCTGCATGCTCCTGACTTTATTATTGCTGTTCTGTCAGTTCGATGTACACAGATCAGTGTTTTCTGCAAGAATTTTAAAAACGATATTTTAAGAACTCTTCAGATTCCTTCAGCTTTAAATTTAAACCCCCCCCCCCGTTTAAGTTCACTTTATTTTCACACATTTTTGCTTATTGTTTGTAAAAGAAAATGTCATAAATCATCCACTTTTTAACCGCTCTCACTGTCTGACTGAGCGGCTGCTAAAGGGCATTTCCCTCTCCCCCTATGTGTCCGCCGCCCCGGGAAGAGTTACACATGACAAATTCAGGGGTGAAAAAAAAAATCTTTTTTCTGTTGGCTTTGTCTCCATAGCAACCGTTTTAAGGCAAGGTCCCCTGGGGTGACGGACAGGTCTCTGTAACTTTCAGAAGAATCGGCAAAAGTAAACGTTTGGATTGTATGGGCAACAGTTTTTGTCAACCATGTCCACTTTCCCAATAGGTTCATCTCGTTCACATCCTTTCATTCGGCTTCAGGCAACAAAATAAGGTATTACATTTTCACAATATTACAATGAGGGAGCAACAGAAGAAGGGCGCTTTTGAGATTTCGCCACGGTGATGCCGGGAATAAAAGATAGATTACAATCCCTAGGAGGAGTTTGAATTTGTGGCTGGGCCGTAAAGGCGATTCTTTTGGAAAAAACAAGATGGTGACCTCTTCCTCAGGTCAAAGGTCAACCAAACTTTGGTTGTGGTTGTAGCCTTAACCTGGCAGCACGAGTGAGTAATTTAATGACGATCCATCGAACAAATGTTTCCTTTTCTCATACTGTGTGGAGATGTGAAAAATCGCCAATTTCACACCCGTGAATCATCTCACCCCGTGGGGTCAAAATGATCACCAGAACGGTGAGCAAAAATCCCAGAACCACACAGGGGGGACCTAGTGAATGACCTGCAGAGAGCTGGGACCAAAAGAATAAAGGCTACCATCAGTAACACACTACACCACCAGGGACTCAAACCCTGCAGGGCCAGACGTGTCCCCCTGCTAAAGCCAGTACATGAGCAGGCCCATCTAAAGTTAGCTAGAGAGCATTTGGATGATCCAGAAGAGGATTGGGAGAATGTCCTATGGTCAGATGAAACCACAATAGAACTTATTGGTTAGAACTCTACTCATCGTGTTTGGAGGAGAAAGAATGCTGAGCAGCATCCAAAGAACACCAGACCTACTGCAAAGCATGGAGGTGGAAGCATCATGCTTTGGGGCTGTTTTTCAGCAGGACGACAAATCCATGTTGTAGATGCCATGAATAAAGTGTGGTCTTCATTATGGTAAATGAATATAGTTTTTGTTTCGATTACAGGCCATTGAGTAGGTAATCAGCTGGTGGGTCACGTGATTGTAGGCGGTGACATTAATTGACTTTAACTCAACTATGGTTTTTCCCTGTGTGAGAGGGAAGGGGGGGGGGGGGTGAGCAGCGAGGTTGCCGTATTTTTTGACCACGTTATACGCTTTTTCTTGATTCTTTGCTTATTCTCTGTTTTGATCACAACAATAAGTGAATTTCATTGCCTTCTTTTTTTCATTATTTAAACTTAAAAACACGAATTTTGTTAAGCTTCATGGTTTATTTCGAGCGCGTCATTCAATAACCGGACCCAGCATCCGCCTCTCAGCGACGGTTTGGTTTTTGAAGTCGCTACACGTGTAAAGGAAAGAATGAATGGGGTCAAGTATGATCAGATTTTGAGTGAAAACCTCCTTCCATTAGCAAGGGCTTTGTAGTTGAAACGTTACTGGGTCTTTCAGCATGACAACCATCCCAAACACACGTTGCCTGGGTAACAAAGGAGTGGCTTCATAAGAAGCATTTCAACAAGGTTTGGCCCACCAAAGGTTGTCTTTTGGCTCACCAAGTCGTGCCTGTAGAGGCTGTGGAGTGTTTAATAAAAACCCCTTAACCTTTCCCATTCATTCATGGAGCGACAACGGCAGTAGCAAACAGATGAGAGGCATTTTAATCAAATATGGGAGGAGGATTATATTTCTCCAGAAATCTCTTCTCAGGTTGTCTTTTTTGTCAGCAGTCCGTGGCTGTATTTAAAGAGTACAATATACGCCGGCCCGACGATACTAAACACGCAGTTTTATCCAAACACAAAGGTGAGGTGCAAAAGACGAATTCTAGGGAGTTCCAATATAAACCTCTGTCACAGCAAGCCGCCCTCATGATGCCCTCGGCAGCACAGGACAGCGCCACATTGGCTAGCTATGAAGGTTCGGCGTTAAGTGGGAGATCGAGAGATTCAAAGAAAAATGTTACTAATTTTTAGTCACACTAATGTGTGTTACCTTGAAAAGTACCAAATACCAATAAATAACCTAAACTATATTCTTTATTCTCTGCTTTTATTTCATGACATGCAAAAAATTATTGTATTTGGCCCACGGACCAAGATCCCAGTTAGATTTTGGCCTTTTTAGCCACAAAGTTTGGTCACCCCTGCCATAGAAAGTCTTTCTTCAGATCACTGCTCTAGAGAAGATCTGCATGGAGGAATGGACCAAAATACCAGCAACAGTTTGTGGAAACTTTGAAGACTTACAGAAAACATTTGTCTGCTGTCATTGCAAACAAAGGGTATATAACAAAGTTGAAATTTTACTATTGAACAAATTATTTTCCACCACAATTTCCAAATAGATCCTTAAAAAAAATCAGACATGATTTTCTGGATTTTTTTCACTCGTTTCATCTCAGTTGATGAAAATTACAGAACTTGTACAGTTTGTGGCTGACTGAATATTTTTTGCCCCACTCTATAGTGTGTATATATATATATATATATACAGTGGTGTTGTAAGATGTCAAAAAGTCTCCAGTTAGAATCATTAGAACAGCAGCACAGAAAAGGCCTCCAGTCACCTTCGTTTGTCATTTTTATTCATTCACAGCCAAAAAAAAACACAATTTAAAAAAAAAAAAAACAGAGAAAGGCAGATGTTATAATCCCTTCAAATATTATACAATCTTTAATTTAGCCCCAAAGGATCTTTTTTTTTCTAATAAAGCACAAACATTTGAAAATGAATCACTTCCCCTCCAGCCTGCCTTATTATATGCAACAGAAGAAGGCTATGACTAAAAGATGCGAGTTTTCCTTCTAAAGGACTCAAATGCTCAACATCTAGTAAATGTTATTTAATATTAGATTAATTAGTAAACAAGTAAATTAAATCAAAAAATTTTTTTGAATACAAATGAAACAAAACAGCATTTAATGCCAAAAAGGTCCACACCACCGTTAAAGAATTAACACTTAAAGATTAAAACTATGTAAACAATGTATTAACGCTGTAAAGAATGAGAGCGCAAAGGTCATTTCATTCATTTTCTTTTATAATTCTACAAAAGGTCTTCTATTGAATATTCATGCAAGAGTCTTTTACAGCCTCGGCCTGCAGGAACGACTCGGCTGCAGAGCCTTTCCTTCTGCCGGTTACAAGCCCGACACGACCGCGGCTGAATGACTTCACAAACCAAGAGCCCACATCCTTCCATGAAGAAACTACACAGAACACAGCGAGCTCCTGGACGGCCTCTCCTTCGCCTTCGGCGCCTCCTGCAGAACCAAAGCGAATTGACAGTTTGACGGGCCAAAGTGCTTCCGTTAACGGGGTCGCCAAAACAAACAAAAAAGGCACAAATCAGTGACAAATAAACCCACGCTGGCTGACGCATTTTACAGCGGTTGGCAACGCCCCCCCCTCCCTCACGTGGAGGGGGGGCGAATGTGGTCATTCGGGAGCGGCGGTTTAGGAATACTGCTGCGTGAATCTCTGATGGAACTCCTGGACTTTGTTCAGCAGGATCTTCAGCTTGTCCCTCGGAGGCAGGATGGTCATTCTGAGCAGAGGAGACAAAGAGACGTTGGTTCACAAGAACCTGATGGGTTTCTGAGCACTGAAGAGGTGGGATCGCCACGACAACCGAGCTCTCCGGGTTTCACCATCCGGTTTCGTTCAGAGGCTTTTTTCTGAAGCATAAGGACTGTTGAAACCAGTCCTCTGTGTACAAAAAAATAAGAGTTTAGTTTGTTTTCCACTCGCTCTTTGACATCTTTACTTCTGGAGATTTTTTCTGTTTTTACCGTTTTCTTTGGCCTTTTTCGGTAAAATGAAAGAAAATACAGAAAACCTCATTTGTTCCCACCAGTGAGTAACAAAATAGCCTGACAAATATATTCATTGTTTTTCCAAGTGTAAAAAATAATATTTATTTCATATTTAAAAGTAATTCATGTTTTAGATGCTGTAAAAACATTTTGAGTTGTTGTTTTAAAGTGGATAAGTATTTTAACTTATAAGGATTGAAAACAATATATGTTTAAAGTCCCACTCTGATCATCTTTTGATCGATTTTTAAAGCGTTCCCAGTGGTCTAAAATGATGATTATGCTGTTTTTACTAGGACGTAGTTTCTGCAGCTGTGAGCTGTCTGAGGGACTGTTATTGTGGAGCAAGCCCGCCCCCACTTCCTCTCCGCCCAGCGCCTTTTCTACCTAACAAATACGTTTTTCTTCACACGCATCCCGATTCACAGCTATTTTAATAAAGAAATGCTCAATTTGCTGCAGAGGGCCCCACATTATTGTTCACCAGGGGCCCCAAACTGCTAAATTCGTGAAAGAGCAAGTGACTTTTATTTTTTCCAGGCAGTAAAAAAGCCCTCACTACAAACTTTATGCACTTTTCTCAGACGGAGGTGAACTATTTCCCGCCTTTTTCTCTCGTTTAAACATTCAAACCTTCGTGGAAAAATAAGTTCAGGTTTATGGAATGAAAACGAAAGAGCTGCTTGCGAATGGAGATTCATGCATGTTGTCATGATTGACAACAATCAACAGCCAATCAGGATGCAGAACACTGCGCTGTAAAAAACAAAATCAAAATAAAAGGAAATAACATGCACTAATAAAAATCTATTAAACAGTGAGACCTTGAAATAGTGAGGGAAAACCAGATAATGATCAGATTTTTGGTGTTTGTAAACTCAGCAGCTCAGAAACAGACTTGGAGGTAAAAATGTTCCTGCGTGTCGAGCAGATTTAAAACCAGGATTTCCTTATTTTCCATGTTCTAGGATTTGTTTATAATATTTATTGCTGATAGAAATAATCATCTGCAGCAGGTTTACAGCCGCAGTTTACCTGAAGTGGTACGTTCCATCCTTCTGACCAAATCCACTTCCAGGAACGAGGCAGATTCCAGTCTCCTCCAGCATCTTCATGCAGTAGAACATGTCCGGCTGCTGCCCGTTTTCCTGAGGAACAGGGGGGGGGACACATCCATTCTCTGGGTAAAGTGGTATTTTATAAAAGGTGACGTATGCAAAATCTGAAATAAACATAGTACAGAACTGAGTTTTGCTCGTTTTGGAGCATAAATGATTCCTGGAGGTTTTGATTTTGAATTAGAATTTGGAGAAAATGTTTTAAAATTAAAAACTAGAGTGATATTTTTGCCACCACGTTTTTTTTTTTTTTTTTTGCTTTCAATTTTTTTTTTTTTGGTTTCAAAAACTTTTTTCCCACATTAATTATTTTTATTCAACCCTCCTTTTTTAGTTCAGAAAATATACAATACAAATGTTGTTGTGTCTCATCTCGCTTTTTTCCAATCTTCCAATCATAAGTTTCAGTTTAGCGTGACATAGCTATATTATTTTATGCAGAAGTGTTTTGAAATAAAAATAACTAAAGAAAAAGTGTTTTGGAATAAAAATAATTAAAAAAATGTTTTAGAATAAAAATAAAAAAAAGTTTTTTTGATTTAAAAAAAAAGTAGTGTTTTGAAATAAATATATTTAAAAAAAAGTGTTTTGTAATAAAAATAATTTTAAAAAAAGTATTTTGGAATTAAAAAAAAAGTATTTTGGAATAAAAAAAAAAGTGTTTTGGAATATAAAAAATGTTTTGAATAAACATAATTTTTAATAAACTGTTTTGGAATAAAAATAATTAAAACAAAGTTTTAGAATAATTTAAAAAAAAAAGTGTTTTGGAATAAAAATGATTTTTTTAAAAAGTGTTTTGGAATAGATTAACAGCAGTAATAAGCAATAGAATGATTTCTCACCAAAGTAAATTCTTGTTTTTAGCAGAAGAAGAAACTTTGATTGAAAAATTATTAAAAGCAAATATTTAATACTTTCATTTATTTGCAACTTAGAGAGTTTTGTCTGCAATGCGGTGACATAAATATCACTCCTTAAAAAAACAACTGGACCAAACAGATACAGTTAAATTGTACATTGAAACTGAGGGTCAAATGCAGGTTTTGGGTGAATCTGTACCATCATCTGCCAGAAGCAGACACGACCTCCTGCCGTGTTGAACGTGATCCACAGTTTCATGGCAACACCGGTCCGTTATTCGTTCTCCATAGCTACTGGAGTGAGACGCCCTTCAGGAACCAATTATCTCCAGATCAAAAGCTTTCATGAAGCCCTTCAGTGGAGTATTTAGGTTTCAGCCCCCCGTTTCTAAATAATCAGAGAAATGTTCTGCGTTTTGTTTTCGGGGATCTGGCCTCACGGCGGTGACGTCGATGTCGGTGGGATTGATCAGGTGTCAGAGGGTCACCATGACGCTGACCTTATCCTCTGCAGGGGAAATTAGGAGTTCTGGAGGATGGGATCTCCATCCTGCCCCTAACGTCCTCCAGAGCAGTCAACTGTAAGACTGGAGCTATAGGAAATCATTTGCTCCCCTTAGCAAACAGCATGGTGGTTGTGCCGCACCGAGATCTGCCTCAGAGCCAAAGCTCCCATGTTCGTTACCCGGAGTTTTGGGCCGATGCAGAGGAATCCTTTGAGCGCTGAAGGTCGTGTGGGTCGCACAGCCAGAATGAAAACACAAAACGTGGTCCAAAGGATAAGTGCTAGACTGAAAAGGATGCTGGGTAAAAATAATCGCCTCTTTCAGTTCACTCAGCTCCTTCAGGGGGATCTTCATCAATACAGCAACCTTCAGACGACAACACATGAGCTTCAAAGGGAGCGCTGCAGGACTGACCGTGGCCTCTTTGATGGCCTTTTCAGGGATGGCGATGCGAGGGAAGGAGTACATGGCGCCCTGCACAGGATTGCAGCGGATCCCCTCCACGGTGTTAAGGACCTGCTCTGTAAGTTTGGCCTTCTCTGCTAAGGCACTTAAGGTGGCTGTGCGCTCCTGGACACAAAGCAGATCAGATGTCATGAAATGCACTTCCCAACCCAGTTTCCGTACGGACACACAAACACCTTTTCTTCTTCTACATCTTCATCATAAGTCCTGCAGACAAAGTGTGGCCCGTTTTACCGAAATGAAGCGCTCGTACGAAGGCTCCCCGGGCTGAGGCGGGTTCACCACCAGATCCATCAGAGCCTGCCCAGGAACAGGAGGACACAGGCGGACCGACAGCAGCTTGGTCAGCTGGGCCTTCACCTCGTCGTCCATGTTTATGATCTCCATGTAGCCCCCACGAAAGCCACATCTGATGAAAGGAAACAGGATTGGAGAAATGCAAACAGATGTATCAATGGAAGGTGAGCCACTTACTCTCCCATGTAACACTTGGAGGTGGAGTGGAAGGAGGCCAGCTCCACCGTTTCCGAGTATTCCGGGCCCATTTCAAACAGGACCTTCTTGAAGGAGTGGAACTGGCACCCCTCGGCATAGACGTTATCCTGGTACACCTTTGAAACGAGCGTGGCAGAAGTTAGAGGCGGAAGGAAAACCTGAAGGGTGAGGGGATTTGAAACGGCGAAGGGGGCTACCTCATCGGCCATGAGGAAGAGCCGCTCCCTTGCGGCAAACCGGATCACGTCTTCGATGCACTGCCGGCTCTGAACCTGACCTGAGAAAAGCAGGAGGGCAGTCACAGAGTTACGTCGCCTTGCTGCCATCTAGTGGTCCACAAAGGGTACTGTCGAGGACAAAACTCCAGCTTTGTCTCCTTTAGGAGGCGGCATTAGAACCAGCAGAACAGATCAGTTACCCGTGGGGTTTCCAGGGTTGATGATGCACAGAGCGCGGGGGTTGCAGTAGCGTCTGGCCTCGTTCAGGGCGCGCTGCAGCTCGCTGATGTCCAGACTCCAGCACTTGTCCTCGTTCAGGTAGTAGTTGATCTGCACCGCCCCCAGCTCGGCCAGCGCCGCCGAATACAGCGGGTACTGAGGTATGGAGATCATGACGCCGGCGCGCGCCGCTCCCTCGCCACACACCAGCAGCTTGAGCATGGTCTGGAGGGAAACGTGAGGATTCAAACGCCACTGAAGGTAATCTGTGTAATAATAAGCTGGTCTGTGTCCAGCTGAAGAAAAAGGCTTTTTAAACAGGTGGGGAGGGAATTTACTATGGAGGTCAAATCAGAGTCAGATGGTGAAAAATATTTTACATTTAAAGAAATACCGAAAAGTTGAATAAAAACCTATAAACCTAAAACTGATCATTTGAAAAGTAGTGTTTATTGCCAACAGCTGCTGCTCTGTCATTTCAATTTTTTTTTTCTTCCTCTTTGCTTCCAGTCCCAAATTATGTGTTTTCACCGTTGACCTTAATTTTATGGGGGTGGGTCTTTGATAAATCAGGACTGGCTTAAAATGAATTTAAAAAAAACAGATTTTCAATTCGAAAACTGATTCAAAATTCGAAGTATACATGGTAAACTTAAAAATGTGGAAAATTTGAATAAAAAGAAATGTAAATTTGATTAAAAAAACATTGTGAATTTGAGAAATTACTAATTGAAGTCAAAAATATCGATAAACCTAACATGGGGTAACAGAGGTTATGGTTCTGCTCCACAACAGCGGGGGAGGGAGGACACGGGGCGGCGCCAACATCAACATGACATCATTACATCATGTCAATCATGTCCCCGCAGCCAAAGCCCCACCCCCAAGTAAAATTAGGTTTAACTCCGAAAAACAAAAATTCTGAAATGAAAAGAGAAGAAACAAAAACTGAAAATCCAACACAACAGCTTTTATATTTAAACATTATTTTTCATTTGGGAACATTTCAGATTAATAGTCTTTGTTAAAAATTTCAGTATTTCTTTAAAAGTTTTTTTTTTAATTTACAATTTACTTGTCAAATTTCTAATATTCCTTTCAAGTTTAAAACAGTTTTTGTGGTTTTTCAATCCAGTTTTTCATTTATTTTAAGGTTTTATGTAAAATTGCCCCCATAGTCTGTGTGTTTGTGTGAGTGTGTGTGTGTGTGTGGGGGGGGGGGGGGGGGGGTTCAGTAAAACTGCTTTAATGTCGTTTCATGATCAAACATCTTGAGCTTATCTGGTTCTGGTGTTTTGTTTTTCCGGTTATGCATGAATAGTGTACATAGAAAAAATTATTTTATTCACCTTGAATTTTTGTTGATCAGGTTTATTTTGTCTCATCTTGTTTTGTTTTTTAAATCTTGTGCGATTTTTACATTCAAGAAAATTTTTATGTAAACACCAGATTACATCTCAGCCGATAATCTCAATCTGAATTCCGTGTAAAAACATAAATATGAATCTATACACATTAAACCATCTGTAATCTGTGGGTTTGCCCGTCTTCTAAAAACGTACAGAAATAAAAGAGTTGAGGTCAGTCAGAAAGTCGCCTCCATTTGTGGAGCTAATGTGAAATTATGAGGGTTAGAAAATCCTGCTCCTGGAGTCAGAAGGAGGAGTGCCGTACCACGATGCCGTCGCTGGCCCCCGTGGTGAGGTAAATGTTGTCGGGGTCGCAGGGAACGCCCCCGTCCCGCCGCTCGATGTAGAGGGCTACGTCCTGCCGCACAGATTCGATGCCCTGGCTGGCGCTGTAAGCACCTGAAAGAAATTCATCCCGAGGTTACCGATGATGGTGGCGAGCACGAGCATCACCTGCATGAGCGCCAGCAAACCAGGACACGACTGGGACGCCGAGGTTTGCAGTAATGCATACACACCCATGCTGTTTCCACCGCAAGAGTTCAGAATGCGGCGTGCTCTATTTTTGGCGTCCTCTGGAAATATGCTGTCGCTCAGCAGCTCAGGGTACGAGCAGAGGGCCAGGACCTTCAAACAAAGACCCGTGTGAGCTTTAGGAGGAAAAATTCAACCTGAACAACCACTAATTATCAGTCTGAGAGCTGCCAAAGCACCAGGGAGAAAGGCGTTTTTAATGATAAAGAAGGAGCTGCTGGGAGCAGGTACAGGCGCTGACCTGTCGGAAGAAGGTGATTGGCTGCTGGCCCATGGCGTGCGCGTCACCAATGTTGGCCTTGATGACCTCTGCGAAGGGCTTCTTCATTCCCTGACAAACATAAACTGGAACATTAGAGACAAACTGGACAAAAGGTTGGAGGCTCAGTTCACTGATCGAAACCAAAAAGTTGGAACTTTTACACGCATGAACCATCCAGAAGCACAGGTTCAGAGCCAAACGCTGCAGATCTGAGCCAAACGCCATAAAGATATGTAAAAAGCAGAAACTGTGCTCATCTGCTACAATTTACATACAATATGATTCCCTGTTCTAACTACCGGATTATGCAGATTAGAGGACGCAGATTATCAGCAATTGTGGTCACAAAAAGACAAAAAAAACAAAGTAGAACAGATAAAAAACAACTCTTCAGATTTACTTTAACATCCACACACATATCAGCAAATGCAGGACAAAAAGATACAGAGAATATATAGACTATACATGTTCAGCCCCTTTAGCAGTCCATAGATTTTATTAAATTCAAAAACAAATATTTTTTAGATGAAACAGAACGTCTGAATTCATACTGATCTGTTGGTTGACAAAGAAAAGAAATACGAAGCCAATATTTTTACCGGATACTTTAAGGAACATTTTGGTTTTTTTCTTCCAGGTTCACACTGCAGCTTGCAGTTTCCTGCTCAGCTATTTTTATTTTGCAACAGCAGCAGATAAAGGTAGACCGGAAGAAGCAGAATGGTTGCGTCGCACAGAAAAACGTACGACGGATAAAGACGACTGTGGGTTTGTTCTGGAGCTGTGAATCCAGTCAAACTTTGGATCAAAACTACATCGACTGAACTTCCTGTGGAAATGTGTTGGATTGCTGACGGGTTGTTGCTTTGATTTGCAGAAGAAGCTGAAGCCAATTTAGGGAAAAGGTTGACCGAACTGTTAAATGGGTTTGCTTAAACGTTTTCATGGCATCAGTAGTTAAACTTTGGCTGTTGTGCTTCTTCAAATTCCCATCCAGACGCCAAAACCTTTCGTTTAAACACGGCTTTGCTAACCGTGAGCCTTTTTTCTTGACGGCCAAAGTTTTCCTCTCATCTGTCCCGGTTGTGTAATGCGTCTGGAAGATGATCTGCCGGACAGCTGACCCCGCTGACAAACACGAGCGCCGTGATGTTCACAGCAGATGCGGGGAGACGGAACGAGCAGAAACAACAGAGTCGCGGGTTCAAACTCTGACATCCAGCTGCAAGCAGAGCAGTGGATCCACCTCCTATTGGTCAGCCGCCCTTGGGCTGAGCCAATACCGTCACACGGTGGGGATGACTCCCCCCTTTTTTTTAACCCAGAAAACTCCCATTCAGGATTCATCCAGCGGACTTCAGTATCTGTAAAACAAACTTGGAAGGCCTGGGATGACTTGTCCTCCTCCCCACTGCGATAAAGCTCCACAAACAGAGCTGCTCTTCCATCAGGAAATGAACCGCTTCACGAGGACGCCTCTGTTTGCGAAGGCGCCTTTCACTTCACCGCTTCAAATCAGTCGTTTCTGACCAAAAAAAAAAGAACCCTTTGACCTCAAACTCTTCTTTTTCCCTAACCAATCCCAACCATCTAATGTAGTTTTCTAGTTGGGTTAAAAAGTAAATAAAATCTGACAAAACCAAGATAGCCTTGTGTCTGTAACCACGGCAACCACCTCAAAAAGTTCCCCCCTCCATTGGCGTTGGGGCCAGAAGCTCATTAAGACAAAACAAAGACTGCAGTGTAATAATCCACTGTGAACCTTGTCGGCACACCTCCACTTGTACAGTCTGCCCGTGTCCTGAGCGAACAAAACAACCAAAGTAACGAGGTCATACCTGCACCGTGGGATTAACAAACGTCCAGGAAACACGAGACCACAATGAAGCTGCTTGTTTCCCAGAAAAAAAAGAGGTATTACCACTGTTTCCCAAAAGTAACCCAACACCGTACAGAAGTTACATAAAAGAAGAAAAAAAAAAGTAGAAAAAATGACCAACAAGTCCCAGTTCCTCTAAAATAAACGCTGCTGCTGGAACTGAAGTTATCGACAGTAATCCAGGCCGATCAGCACATATTAAATTACACTTCTACTAATTGCTAATAACTAACTGAAAGGTTATATTTAGCATACAGAGTCGGAGGCAAACTGATCAATAAACCCTTTAAAATTTTGACCAAATAGAAAAAGAATCTGGTATTTATGAAGGACTCCACCCTTAAAAGCTCAGCACTGTCATCATCACAGCGGCTGCAGGCCTGAGAACAACCATCCTGTCCTGAGCAGAGCTCTGGAAAAGGACCGGTTCACACCAGAGTGCACTCAGCAGCTGCCACATCACCAGGAAGGAGCCCAACTTTCAGTTATTTGGATTTTTTACATTTATTTATTTATTGGGAGGGGTGCACTGAAAGCAGCAAATGAACGAAGGGCAGAATGAAGAGCTGAATGTCAATCTGCTGATCAGAAAGAAAATCAGAAACCAAAGGAGGAAATGGATTCTGGTTTCATGTCCACTTTTTTTCCCCCTAAGTGGTTTTGGAGCACGAGGGCTGTGGAAACGTCTGCACCAAACAGCAGGAACCTCAGGAATGAGTAACCAGCAGGTGGACTTTGATAATTGGGTGAGGATCCAATGTTCTCCTCGGTCAGCTTTAATGTTTGCATGAAGACTCTTCCTATGATTCAACGCATTCAACACGGGTAAAACACAACCATCCATCCATCCATACCTCACTGAGCTCCCTCTCCAGCTCCACGGCGCGCTGCACGATGGGCCCCCGCACCGCGTACTCCACTTTCTTCACGGTGGGGTTCATGTTGTCGATGGTCAACACTTTGCCCCGGGACATCCCATTCTCGGACATTTTCTCTTTGGGAAGCCCACGCCGCGTGGCACTCAGACTTGACAAAGCTCTGCCGGGAGAAGGAGGAGAGGAGGACAGAGTTGGAGAGATCAGCAGGCGGGAGCGCGGACCTCCACCCGCGGACAGCAGCAGCCCCACGTTCCTGTGCGACAGCAGCCGCATCCTGGAGCCCGCCATGCCCTGAACGCTCTGCGGGCTAACTTTTTCCGAGCGTCCGCCGGGAAACTGCCGACCTGTGCGATCTGCTCCGCGCCGCGAGCGCAGCAGGAAACGTTGCGTAAAAACGGAGCGTCGGCGCGCGCGCACCGACCGACTTGTTGTTCGACCGAACGAATGCGCTGAGCCGAGAGGCGCCCGGCACAAAAACAAGCCACGCTCCCAACTTTTTCAGGCGCGTGCACACTTAGCAGCGGCTGGCTCGCGGCCCATCCCGCCCCCTTTTGGATGGGATGTCCCTCCTTATTCCTAACTGACAGCGTAACCTGTTGGTTTGCCGCGCGCTCATGTCATTCTTCAAACGTTTCTAAGCTCTGACCGACTGGTTGGAGTAGTTTGACAGACGAAATGAAGAAAGTGATGAAAATAATGAATTGCACTCAAGCTGAAGCTTTGTTTCCCTGAACTCCTTTATAATGAAATGAACGAAAATGAAATGATCCATCAGTAAAACCGGACCAGGATCCTAAAATATCTTGAGTGGAAGCATCTAGAGTTTGTCTGGTTCAAATGTCCCTTTTCACGAGTCAAACTCGGATCGGAACTCCAGTTTACACTTAAAAAAAAAAAAACATTTAAATATATCAATGCAGGAAAAGTGTCTGAAATTCCACCTACATGTGCCGCAGACATCTGGAAGTTTCTGTTTCAGAATCACTTTCTTTTTAAAATAGCTTCATAAAAACCACCGAAAAGTTGAGGCGAAAAGTTAAACCTCCATAAAGCTACATGTAAAAAGGAAGAGTAGAAAATGTTTCAGAAACAATCAGACTTTATTGTGTGGAGGGAAAAAAAGTCACATTTTATATATGATGCCCTGTAGCTCTCTGCTCTTCATAATGTGTCTTTACTGTTCAGGACTTTTCCCAAACACTGAGCTTTTCAGATTCACAAGAGGCGGTCGGGCAGACAGTCAGCAACATTTAAAACAATTCAAATATAAATATATATATATATATTTTTGAGAAACAGCAGTAGATAAAAAATATAGATGTTTTCACATTTTTCTCCAGGGCATTTCTAAAACTTTTTACTAGCAAAAAAAAAGTGAAAAACTTTTATTTAAGGAAAATTGTTATTTTGTCAACTTTTTGCCACCATTAATTTAAAAAGAAAATCCCATTTCTTTTTTTTCTCTCCTCCTCCTGAAAACCTAAAATTTTGTGGCAGCATGTATATCAGAGAGAGTCTGCATGGCGATGGTACGGAGCGCGTAGGTGGGCACGGATGGTGCTAACAGCAGGTAAAGCTGGTGCTGGGGGGTCTGAAGGCCATAACTTTTGCATTCATCCGTTACCAAATAGCAGTGTTGAGGTTGGTGAGAGAACCCAAGGAGGAAGTCGGCAGCGGCATCTTTCTGATCCGTCTCCTCCGACACTTCCTCCTGTGAGAAGTAGTGCGACACGGTGAAGATGTAGAAGAGCTTCAGCAGCTCCCAACGGCGTGCCTTGGGGAGTGACGGATAACCGGAACTCTGCGCACAGGAGACCGAGCGTCGGGTGTCACGGTTGATGAGGAGAAGTGCCAGCACGTCAGGCCGCAGGGGCACGGCTCCTGGAAAGCAGCGCTCTCCAACGTCCAGGCAGTCTCTCAAGGTGTCCACAAGGGGCAGCCAGAAGCGGCTCAGCAGTTGGGCCTCCACTTTGTGGAGGGAAGGGGTGGGACCGCACAGGACGCACACGTCAGTCCCAGGTAGAAGCTGGAAACGCAGAAGGCGGTAAGCCACGGTGGGACTGCCCCGTGGGAGGAAAACTGGGTAATCGCAGGAGTCAGATCCGGATGCAGCCAGGGAGCGTACCAAAGCCAGAAGCAGGACAATCTCCACCGGTGCCAGGCGCCACCACTTCTCCGTTGCAGTGACTATTCGCCCGTGGACGATGAGGCATCCAAACTCGCTGTCCGCAGCCTCGGTAAAGCCGTCCACGGCTTCTTGGAGCAGAGAGGGGTCTGGGGGCAGCAGAGAATCGGCGCAGTGCGTGAGGTTACCCAAGAGGCCCTCCTGTCTGTCTTCAATCAGCTGATCGATGAGGCCAAAGCAGGACCTCAAGTCTTTCTTCAGCCTTTCAACGTTCCTGACATGAACGAGCTCGTCCTGCCCCAACACCAGCACCATGCAGCTCCACACGTTCTCCAAGAGGCGCTGCAGACGCATCTGCATCTCCCTGCTGCTGCTGCTGCTGCTGCAGGACCCGCTCCGGCCGCTGCTGCAGACGGCGATGAGCATCACACTGTCCTGGAAAACTCTCCACACTATCCTGCCCCCGTCCTCCGTTTCACAGCAGGACAGCAGCGCGCCCTGGCCCCCTCCGAACATGTGGACGCCGTTCAATGAGCCGATGACAGAGAAGGGGAGCTGCCTGCTGGAGCCCCCCCTGATGAACAGAGGGACCCCGCTGCTGGCCGTCAGGCACAGCAGCTGGGTGGACCCATCCTGAAGCATGGCAGCGGTCAGCCGTGGATCATCGTGGTCACGTTAGAACTGCGACAGATTATCGAACCAGCGCGTTCGTGAGCCGGTTGTGTAAAGGACAACGGGGGGAGGCAAAACCTCACAACGTTACATCAGCAATTAGCTATTAGCATCAGCACGCGATAAACCAGCGAACAGAATACAGAGACAAAACACCAGAAGCAGACAGAAACCATAAGTATTCCGATTGTAAACACTTCCGTTTCAGCAATAAATTAGCTTTTTGTTAGCTGTATCTACTAAACATGCTAGGTTTACGAAGGAAGTTACCGTTGTTTCCACAGTAACGACGTCCCATGATTCATTCTTTACACCGTCGAAGGCGGTTTCATTTAGCTGGCCGAGTTGCAGTTCCGGCTCACGAGATCCGCATTACTGCCGACGGAGCGGGACACGAAGACAGACCTGGGTTCAGTCCAGCCCAGCTCTCTCGTGTGAGCGTTAGCTTTCAGCATGGATCTGAAAAGCCGCCGGCTGAAATCTCGCGAGAACTGAGAACTTGGGCGCGTCTGACGCAATAAAGACACAAATAAAAAGAAATATTAAATCATACATTTGGCATGGGGGTCCATTGTTGAGCAAATGTTTAGAACTGACCCATAAAAGTGAAATTGTACATGTAATGGTACTCTAAAAGTCACTTCTATTATTGCACTGCATTAAATCGTTTTGTTAAAACCACAAAGGCATGATTTAGAAATAATAATCAATCCAGTACCTGTGTTTGTACAAGACGGAATATAAGATAACAAACTAGTTACTTTTTAAAGAAAAAAATATGAAGTTGAGACATATTAAGAAATATTCCAAGAAAACATTGATTTTACATGCACTTTTTCTAATAAAAACAGTAATTTTAGGGCTTAGAGAAGCATTTAAGTACAGTATCAATGCATCTCGCCGTACTCAAACCTTTATATCTAGACGCATCACTTTTGAGCATTCTTTTTTGCAATAAGCATCCTTTTTCAAATTGACATCTTACTGTGGCCAGAGGTGTCAGGAATCCCATTTTTACATTTTTTCAGGTTGATTTCAAAACTTCCACCTCTAATTTAAAGCTTTTGATTGGTATTTTTTATTTGCGTTCTTCAAAAAAACAAAAACAAATTGCAAATAAGTTTGAAGTAATAAAGTTGAAAGTCGCACAATGCACTGTTAATTGTAAAAGAAAAATTAGTGTAAAATGAAATTGAACACAGTAATTTATCAGAACTGATCCAAATATGTGGTACAAAATCCAACAGATTTAGTGTTACTATTGCTTTTATGCAAATGAAAAGTTTGATTTAGATCTTTCCCTTTTCTTTAGCAGTTTCTTCAATATGTAAAAACATTTCACCGTCTTTAATACCCAAAAAAGAACATTTTAATATTCAAGATAAATAAACTCAGGGAGTAGTAAAGAAGTTTTTTTTTATTAAATATAAAAAGCTCAAAAAGAACAATGATTACTTAAACAAAGTAATACAAAAGGGCGCACAACTTTACCAAAAAACCACAATGTGCCATGAAAAAAAATCAAACTACCAATATTTTTCCACTGTGGCTGAAAAAGAAAACAATCTTTCCTCCAGAAATGAGCCCAATTTGCCCACATCTGAGACATCTTCCCGTGGCAGTGCGATGGCTAGGCATGAGGAGTAGTGTTGAGGTTTATCTCCCTGTAGATGATATCAAGGCCTAAAGAAGAAAGAAATATATAAAAATACATTTGACTCTTTAAACTGATAAGTATAGGCGTAAAACCACAAGCTCTATTTCAGTTTACAGATTAACCTCCTTTAAAATGAACTGAATTCCTCAATAGTTCCGATTTGGTGATGGCTTTTGGTTTCTAGAAGTGCTGTTAGTACTTGCACTGCAGCATGAAGTACAAGTATGAGCATGTTATGCGTGTGGCTGACTTACCAAAACAACAAGGAAGTTCTCACAAGAAGGAGCAGACCTTCTGTGGTCGGAAAGGGTTGGTGCTGGAGGACATGCCAGTCAGCAGAGGGTCCTGTGTGGCGTTGTTCATGCAAAACTGTTGTAGTTCAGCAGCTGCCTGAGAAACCTGGTCGAAAAAGAGCAATCGTGTTATGCATGATAAAAACCACAAAGGATTGTGACATAGCAATAAAGAATATATTTTTAAAAAACGTCCCTTCTTAAGGAAAACCTAGAACTTCTTTAATAATAATTATTTATTACTTTGAAAAGTAGAAACTTTTTAGACGTAAAAAAAAAAAGAAGTAACTAGTTTCCCTTATACCTTTTAATGAAAGAAATACTACGACTTGTTCAAACAGGACTTTAAAAATGTGATTCTTTAATCCAGGAGACTCAAATAAATTCTCTAATATTTCACATGATTGGATTTTTAAATAAAACTGTGATTTGATTCTAGAGTCTAATCCATTTTTTAGTATTATTTAATCCTTACTATTTTTAAATATATGCTTCTGTATTATTCATGACCAAAACTCTTTTCCCTGCCAAAGATGAGCTGCTCACCTTTGCACAGTTTCCTTCACTGAAGTGACTGTAAGCGTTATTTGCAGGTTGCTGTATTAGAGTATTTGCACATTTTTGTATGAACTGGTACAAAATTTGACTACCTAAATGAGCGAGAGTCGAATAGATCCAAATTTCTTATTGTTACTTTGATAACATGTGAAAATAAAACCAGAAAAAAGGGGAAGTGACCATAAAGGTGTTAAATTAATTTTACTGACCTTTCAACATATCAATACACTTTTATAAGCACAATATTATAAACTGGTACAATCAAAGCTAATCAAAGATTAACAAGTCCCAAAATAAAACCACGATTAAACAAGCAAAAGTGCTTAAAGGTTAATTAATATCCTCTAGACATTGGCAAATGCATAAACACAAACTCAGTTGTTTAGGTCTTATGTCCTCAATTTTATTGTTTTTAAGCAGCTTTTGTGAGGTCAAACTGGTTTTTCATCAGATCGGATTGCAATGGTGAAGGTCATTACTGTGGACTTTGTATATTAATTGTGTGGTTTTCTAGATAACCAAGTGATAAAGATCACCCCCCCCCCCCCCCATACAATTAGGGATTTCATAATACTTTGATAGAAGTTACCTCAATCGTTTTTAATCTTCAGACAGTGGATCATTTATAGAACTAAGGGACTGTGGAACAAATAGTTACTTTTGTTTTAAAAGACGTTTTGTTATGAAATATAGATTTCTTTTCACTCTAGTTTCACTTCAGTTAACGGAAACTACAGAAAAACTGAGCAGCTAAAGAAATTCGGCTCAAATTAGACATTTTACTCGGCACGGTATGATTTAATCTAAAAGAAAAACTTGAAAAACCCGCATTCAGTGTTTTTTTCCCGTCTAGTCATAAGAAATTCCCGTTAAAAGCTGCAACTACGCCCCATTACGCCTGTTGACTCCATGCTAGCAACGCTAGCGCAGCGCGCGACCTAGCATTGCTAACAGTTTCCTCTGTTTTGTTCGTTAAAAGAAAGAAAAAAACTTCTCACCTTCACTCTGTTTATGCTCGCCTCAAAACGCAGCTGCCGGACCACCTTTTTCATGGCTACGATGCTGGAAGAAGAGGACATTCTTGCCGCTGGATGTCTAAAGTTCGAGGTTTCGGTGCTGCCGTCCGGAAAAGTGATGCTAAAGGATGAGGACTTCCGGCGGGCTTTGGTTTTTCAACTTTAAAGCAGAAAAAAACGAACCGACCGCCAGGGGGCGCCAAAGACAAAAAACGACCCATCGGTTTGAAAAAAGATCCTTTATTGTGCTGTCACGCAAATTAAAAATAATCCACCACTTCACATTCAACTGAATCAATAATTTATACTTAAAATATGTCACATAGATAATGAGAGAGTTTATTAGCTTGTGAGAATACGACTCAAAGTGCATTTGTGATGAATGATTTGTCAGAGGTCAAGACAATCAATAACGGAGTTGTAGATCTTTCACCAACTAAGTCAGCGGGTTTTTATCTTCATCTAATGAGAAAATACTCAGATCACTGGAGCAAACTTTGCTTTTTGATTTGAGCCAGGATTCCTCGTCCTCGGTGGCGCCCGACTCCTGCCAGCGTCTTTGATTTGAATGTCTGGAGGAGCTGAAATGGACACGAATAAGGTTAAAAAATTAAAGCAAAACATATTTAAAAATAAAAAAACCTTAAAGAAAATGTTATTATGGCAGCCCAAGGGGGGGAATAGATGGTCCATATGATTAACTTTCAAATATTCAGCCCACAGTACCTGTAGTCTGGGATGAGTCGGAGTGTGCGACAGACGTCAATCGTGGATGGCACAGCAGCAGATTTAGACGACTTGGGAGTGGAGAATGTAGTGTAGGCGGAGGATTTGACCGGTGGAGCTTTAGAAGACGACGTCTTGATCTCAGGCTCACTTTCTACGGTGCAGGTAATCACAGAGTTAATCGGCAATGATATAAAAAACAAAATAGGTAAAGAAATGCTAAAAGCCTTTTTAAATGAAAGATTTCCTCTAATTGAAACCTTAGATGATTCCGTTTTTTTGCCACTGAATCATACTTTCTATAACTAACAATCTTAAGGATACACTTATCTCAGCGACAAGCCTTAAATTATTATAAAAACAAATAAAACATAAAGATTTGCTCGACTTACTAACTGAAAGGGCACTTTGACCGTCTGATGAGGAAGATCTCATGCGGTCTGCAAAGGGAGTCATGCTCAGAAACTGATGCTTGAGCCAGGCAGCTCGATCCTCCTCAAAAGCCCTTTTCTGTGGAAACCGACAGCATGGCGTGAATGGGGGACATCAGCGGAACGACTCTGCGGCACAGCCTTGGAGGCGGGGTTACCTCTCGCCCCAGTCTGATAGCAGCTTCGGTGAAGTTCTTTCTCTCCTTTTCAAAGTTTCTCTTCTGCTCGTCGAAGAGCCTCCATTCCTCCTTGAGGCGCTCCTTCTCCTCCAGCGTGTAGCAGCCATTGAGAAGAGCTGCCGTCTCATCGTCAAATGATGTGTTGAGTTGTTGCTGATGGACAAAAACACTATTTAAAACAAGTCATCTATCATTTGCCTCAGCTTTTAAAAATAAAAAAAGAATATTTCACCCATAAACAAGTCCCAGTTTTGGTGCTTAATACCCATTTTGCTGAGCTTTCCTCCAAAAAACTGACCTGCAGGAGCTGCTGCTGTGCATGGATGAACTCTTTGCACTGCTGAACTTCCAGCCTCATCCTTTCCACCTCCTGCTCATGCGTTTCCAGAGGGATCACCTCTGCGTTGGACGGCGGTTGATTCTGCACCAGAGACGCTACAAGGCAAGAGGGAATCAAACGGTTAGAGTTTTCGGATGGACACCCACCCCTCACACACACATTTAGAGGTTTGGCAACACAGAGGCTGTGTCCGAATTCCCACCCTAACCCCCAACTACTAAAAACCTACATAGTGCGTTATTATGTCGAGCCCTGAATTTTAAAAGATTTCTTTTTTTAAACGGCGGATATGACGTCATCGACTTCACAAAGTTCAAATCTAATTGATATGAGGATTTTGCGACGATTATTTATAAGTCCACCGTCGTCTGAAGACAAAAACATTGATGTTTTATCAAAAATAATACTTTTAAACACATTTTTATTTAGGCAAAAATTGTTCAAACGCAATGCATTGTGGTCTATATTCGTCGATCTAGTGAGCATCGATGCACACTGGTTTTTCGCAGAGACTTCTGGGAAGTTTCTGGGGGAATGGATTTTGAATCGTAGATTCTGACAGCACTAGAAAATGACCAACGTCCTATATAGTGGACTGAATAGTGAGTAGGGAAGGAATTCTGACACAACCAGAGATTTTTCAAATTAAGAAAATATTTAAAGCCACTGTGCCGTTTACAACTACAGCCAGTAATATTAGGCATCATTTATCCTGTAACGGGCTCAGAATCTTACTTTGTTCAATTATATGGCCTTATTTTAAGTATCATGTTGAAGTGTGATGTAATGTGTTGCTCAGTTGACTGCACCTTCATACCTTGGTTGTCTAACTTCTGCACATGGTTCCTGAGTTTCCTCCACTGCTGCCGGATGCTGTTGGTCAGCTGTTCTCGAGCGTGCTCACAAGACTGGTCCAGAGTTTCCCTGCTGGTCTCTGCGCTCCTCTCCTCTCTATCCGAGTCCCCCTGTGACTCAAGAGCGGGAACAAATGACTTATCCTATCCAATCATGTTTGGCTCCGTTTTTCAGTGTTGTAATGTACACACACACGTTTAAAAAACACGTTATTACCAGCTCCTGGCTCTCCTCCGCAGAGCCTCCTCTGTTCAAAGGCGGACATGGACTCAGGATGTGCATCATCTCCTTCTTCATCTGCTGCAGGACCTTTTGGAGTTCGGCGTTTTCCAGCATCAGGGCCCTCTGACTGGCCTCGTAGTCACTCAGCAGGGATTTGTACATCTCAGCCTCACGGCTGCAAAGCGCGTTCAAAAAGGCGCGAATGAGATATGGAACACCGTCTCAATACGACAGAGGAGCGTCAGAGTTTCGGGATACCTGGCTGTCGCTTTCGCAGTTTTCCAGTGGCTCCTTTTCCCGTCTGACCTTCCAAGAGAATTCAGCATTTCAATGGCTGTGGAGCAAAAAAGAGGGGAAATGCATGAAGCCTTAAAAAGAACTCCACACTATATTACGGAAAGAGAATCCCAAATTTACCAAGTTTCTTGTCTTTTCTGTCGACCAACAGTTGGCTCAGGCGCTCCTTCAGTTTAGCAGCTTCTCTTTCTTTCCTCTTGGCATCATGACTGTACTGAGAGGCACGACTGGCAATGATACTTTGGAGCTTTTGGACCTGTTATTGATTGAACCACATGTGTTTGTGAGGCGCTTCGTTTGTCGCGTAAGGAGTTTATAAAACGTCAACTTTGACTTCTCACAGATGGGACATCCATCTACCTCATCCTTTTCTGTTTTTAAGCAGCTCTGGAGAGTCTTCAGCTTTAGTTGGAGCTGCCTCTCCGTCTCATGCAGGCCCGATTTTTCTCGTATGGAAAGTTCCAACTGGTCCTGAGGGGCAAACAAATACAGAAAGCAGCTCAACGTGAAAGGATGTCCAGCTCAGGACCACATCCTAAAGGTTCCTTTTTCCAACTCTTTTACATGCAAGACAGTTTGCCAAATCCTTCCTTAAAAAAGAAAAAAAAAAAGAGTCTTTATTCCACTTCACCTGAATGAAACTTAAACTGAATGATTCAAAAGGATCCATGAGAGCAGCACACGTGCCTTAAGTCTGGAATTGCTCGTCTGCATGTGCTCCAAGGTGCTGGTCTTCTTTAGCTGCTCCTTCTCCAGCTCCTCTACGCTGTTCATGGTCCGCCTGTGAATCTGCAGCAGCTCATACATGGCGTTCAGCGCCGGCGCTGCATTCAGAGTGGCTCTCCCGGGGGGGTCGGCCTGGATGTGTGCGGCGAGGCCCAGCGAGCCAAGTTCCTGATGGAGGATTCAATAAATGCAGAGATAATGTAATCTTTGAAGTCCTTAAAACTGTGTTTTCCAAATGCTCTTGTGGCGTTTTTAGGATGATCAGAAGATCAAACTTGCATTTCTGAGTGTTACTTTCTTCAAATCGTTGTGAATCAGGAGCAGACGAAAACATGCAGTTAAAAAAAAGATGGCATTTGTGACGTAGAAAATAAACTGGACGGGTGTAGAGCTCCAATATTGCTCGCCGTTTTTGTTGCACTACTAATGTTAGTTAGGTTGAAAGTGTAAACAGAGACCTCTCAGTTGTGGGTGATGGGAAAGGGGGGGGGCAAGGCAAATTTCTCTGGGGCATCGTTTCTGCTGGTAAACGACAGGGTTTTTCCCTTTTGGCCTTAAAAACGTCATAATAATACTTAAAAGACCACTGGGATTACTTTGAAAATAGATCAAAAGATGACCAAAGTGGGTCTATAAAAAAAGAGTGAACTGATCATAGTTTTTCCTCAAACCTGATTGATGTAGGAAATGCATTGAGGAATGTTGTCTTCAGTGCAGAAAGCACTTATCACACTGTAGGAGCTTTTAGAGGAAGGCAGGGAATAGGCAGACATGAGGTTGTTGTGCCTGGAGGGGGACATCTCCACATGTGACAAGCTGGAGATCTCATAATTATCTAAAAGAAAAAGGAAAAAAAAACAATAAGAATGCAATTATTATAACAGCTACAACAATCAATCGGTTGTTCTTTCTCTTCTTCTGGGAAAAAGAATTAGGTCGCTGTTTGAAATGAGAGCAAAAATGTGGGTCATCTCAAGCAGATCCAAGAATAGGAAGCTCATGGCTCCTTCTCGTTTTAAAACGGAGCAGATCTACTATAAAACATGAACATATCTTTACCCATCGATGTCTCAGTCAACCCCCAGTCTCCCATATCACTGTAGCATCCGCAGACAGGGACCGGAGCTCAGGGGGTCTCCAGGGAAGCGGATTAGCCCAAAGGCCGGAGAATCCCGGAGGACCGAGCCCTGCGAACCACGAGGCAGATCAGCGTGACATAATCTGACCTAATGCTGGATTAACAGTCACATGAGAGCGCCGGCGAGGGTTACACCAGGGGTTCCTTCCTATTAGCCCCCCAACAGTAAAAAATGAACTACAGGGACACAATGTCAAAGATCGATTCACTGTTTAAATATTAGGGCCAAAAATAAATAAATAAGTGGGAATGAAGTATTAGAATTATGTAAAAAAAGTCAAAATCTTACTAGAATAAAATTGTGAATTCCTTATTTAAAAAGATGTGATTTCATGTGGGGGGGGATCATGTTTTTGTAAAATAGGACTGTAATTTTCTGAAAATAAAGCAAAAATGGATGAGACGTGTGAATTATCTGCAGCATAAATTAAAAGGATAATGTTGGACTGTTTTTGTGGAAACATTTTAAAAGCTAAAACGTTTTTTTTAAAGCATGATTTCTTTTCTTTGTTAAATCACTCCTTAGTAGTATAAATTGTTTAATTTGTGTTAACAATTTTACCATTTTAATATTTTAAATTGTTGATTTTTTTATTTATAATAAATTTTTACATTTTTTTAAATAATAATCCACAAATTGTTAATTTTTTTCTCATAATTTTAAAAGTTTATTCTGATAAATTGCTGTAAAAATATATAATTTTACAAATTATTCTTTTAAAATGTTGGCATTTTCCTCATAATTTTAAGACTTTACTGTGATATATTTACTTATTTTTCTTATTTTGTGGTGACCCTAATTCTCCGCCCTACATAACTGAATAAATGTGTAATTGTATTTTATTGTTTAAACGTTAGCAACTCTGATCAAACTGGCCGGACAGGATGTAATTTAACCATAAACAAGCCACGCCCACAACTTTCCCTGTTTAAACTTGTATTTAGATAATCATTGAGGACATTCTGTTCACGAATAAAAGAAAAATTGTTTGGTTTTTAAGTTACAAAATGAAGATAAAGGCATGTGAGGATTTTTTCCAAAAGGTTTATTTATATAAAGTTTATTAAGGCACCTTGGTGTACAAGGTGAAACAATATCGTGATCATATATTTGGATTATGACAACACAAACAAGTGTTAGCAAAGCGTTTAGGGTTTTGTCCGTTAAATACACGTTTTCTTAAAATAAAATCCTCTTATTCGGTTTAGCTAATCTGCTTATCTGCTCTGCTAGCAGCACGCGCCATAAAAACAAACTCACCGCTGCTGATGGGTCGACCCGAAACGAGTTTCTAACTTCGGCGATGTCCGTCAAATCAGCGGGAGCCTCCGTCATCAGAAATACCTGCACATTCCGGGCAGAACCTGCGTGTCATGCTTTTCGCATTAACGATTTCTGCCAAAAAAAAATAAGTAGTCCCGAAAAGCAGAAAACTCGCGGCGTGTCTATTGATAAGCTGGCTGAGGCTGTGTTTTTCTTTTTTTTGTGTGCGTGAAGCCGTCGGCTTTCTGCTGCTCCGACTAAACCGCGGCGTCATTGGCGGAACTGTTGTTAAGCAACCAGTATGCGAGTCGGACATTGGATGTGGGCGGACACAGAGGATTTTGAAACCGTTTCCACAGCGCCCTCGCGTGGTAACACAAGGTGGTCATCTTAATAAAATAAACCACTGCAAATGCAAGACTAAAGTGCATGTAAACTTTCAAATTGTAACTGAAATAAACATTTAATATAACTTGTATTTAAAATAATCCCACACCTTTATAATATCAGTTTATTATTATTATTATTATTATTATTATTATTATTATTATTATTATTATTATTATTAAAGAAATACAACAATTCAACACAAAATGACACCTATAATCCTTATGGTAGGGTTAATGTCATAATTTGGTCATTTTTGACTGAAACAACCTAAGAGCCTGATACCTTCATCCCACCAAAGACATTTGAACAAAAAGAATAGCAAATAACCTTATCCAGGATCAATAGGCAGAAAACTATAGGCTCCATGAACAATCTGTAATCCACATGACATAAGTTTTAGTTGACAGATTGCTTGTACAGCATATTCAACATTTTTTGGGTTTGGTATAAAAAGTGAAAAGATGAGATTTATTTTTGAAATTCTTCTTCTAGGGCTGGTTGTTTTTTGTTTATTTTCAGAGGAACAATGTTGGCTTTTGTATGTTGCATTCTGTTATAATAAGTACATTGTGGATTTTTTCCCTTTGCTCACATTTCAGTGTGTTGGATTATCCAGTTTATTATAAAACGTAGAAAAAAATTGAAATGTAAAGACGCCGCTGTAATGTTTTACTTGGAGGCTTTAACTTTACATTTAGTGCCGATGGAAATGTGCAGAAGTACAAAGTTATTCACTGATGGAAACACTGAGAAAGGTAAATTCATGACACAGGAAGCAAACAATGCAAGGCAATGTGAGGTGGTTTAACTGTTTATCTCCAAAACAATTGATGATTCAGAAAAAAGATGATATTGATTATTGCGCATGTATGTCTGCCTGTAACTACATCATCCATAGCAGCCACATGGAGACACACAACAGGTGGAAGGCTCCACGTCCGTCTGGTATTTTCCAGACTCCGGCTGGTCTCTGCACTCTGCTATGAAGATGTGAAGCTGGGACACAGATTCCTTGTCTTTCTGGTGATGCTGAAAAGGAAACATTTTATTTAGAAAATGCTGACTGAGAACAGATACATGTTTGAAACCGTAAATGACTGTGTGCTAACAACATACTAACTTTGATGGTTTCATAGGTGTCGGTGATGAGAGCAATGAACAAGCTGAGAACCATGTAAATGAACAGGGAGATGAAGGAGTAGAGGTAGAGCCGGCTGAAGAGCCAAACCATGTAGCAGTTGTCTCGAGTTTTCAGAAAGGTGGCGTACATATCATCCCCGTTAATGAGGGAGAAGAGGCATTCTGTCACTTTGGCCATTGTTCGGAACTGGAAGATAAAAATAAATGATGGGAGTTAATTAGATTTCCTTGTTTAATGACTGTCAAGGAGCAGTGAAGACAAAAAGAAATGGTGTTTAGAAATTGTATTTGATAAGAACAAGAGCAAGACCAAGAATTAAAAAAATATGAACAAAAAAAGAAAATGAATGAGAAGAGGGATGGGAATAAGACGAAGAATAAAGAAATAAGAATAGGAATTTGTATAAAAACATGGATCAAGAAAAGGGATAAGAGAATTAATTAGAATAAGGAATAAAAATGAAGCTGAAAAGTTTTCTTTGTATCTGTGAATTCTTAACTTTTGCAAAACCAAACAGGACATTTATCCTATTGTTTGTACCTTGTCATGGTAAGGTCCAAGGACGATCCAGCCACAGAAGCAATACCCGAGATAGATCATCGCCACGCAGCAGCAAAAACGGATGACATTGGGAAACGCCGCCCTCAGGGTCAGGATTAAGATCTGAGAACAAGTCAAGACTTTTACTGGAGGTGTAAATGAACCAACTATCTGCACAAGGAATGATATAAAGTCTAGTGTCACTCCTACATTGTATTTTTTGAAGAAGCCAAGGTAGCGAATGACGCCGACCCATGACAGCATTGTTGCTGTTCCCAGCAAGATGCTGCAAATGTCATAGTTGGACTGAAACTTACACGGAGAAACAGAAAATTACAACCTAATTATTTAAAATAATGGTTTCTTCAAACTGTTAATTTGAAGAAATTCTGCACCAAGTTCAATGTCAAACAACAAACCTTCGTCTGAATCCCAATTTTCATCACCGACCCTGCCATGGTCAGCACATCGCTGGCTATGATGAGGATGTACCAGCCGTTCACGAACTCCAGCCGGTCCGACAAAGACACCACTTTGTTGTAGAAGGTGTGGTAGAACCGAGAAAACTCCTGCGTGAGAGAAAACAGAAGCCTGGGAGCGTCAAAACGCACTTTCATGGGAGTAGAAGTTCGTGGAAATCAGCTGCACATATAGAGATGAGTGTCTATCCAAAAATGCAGTTTCACACATTAAAACCACAAACCTGAGACCACCAACAAGAAGTAAAACAGCCAAAAGAGTCAAAATGGAGATAAATTAACTGAGAACATCCCCAAGATTGATGAGGAGGAGGAGGATGGTAGCAGGTTAGCAAAAATAAAATAAAAGATCTTTAATATACAAGAAAAATGCAGAACGCTGCAAAGAAATAGGAAATTACGGAGTTTGAATTTAAACAAGAGAAAGAACGATAAAAACTGAAAAGTTGTTTCCAAATGACAGAAAACAATAACAAACTGTATGAAATGACTCCAGGAGCTCAGAATACAGACTGTTTTCTGTTGTTCTGTGTTTTCTTGTTCGGAGTGCACGTAGTTTCCATCCAAACTTACAAACTGCAGTTGGATCCCCTTGATAACAGACCGAGAGCAGAGGATGAGGGAGGTGAAGCACGCCACGATGACCACAGCATCAAACAAGACCAGGAGATAATCAATCTTTCCAGCTGCAAATCAGATCCACAGGTTTAGAGACGCTTGATCTTTAAATCATTTAAAGACTCAAACAAATGTGTTTTTGGTGTTTTTAATGCGCCTTTGTTGCATTCTTTTTAATGACAGAGGACATAGATAAAGAAAGATTTAGGTGAAGCTTGCATTTCTGAGTATTTCTTTATTCAAATCGTTGTGAATGAGGAGCAGATGAGAAAATCCTGTTTGGAATAGTTCGTATTTGTGACGTAGAAAATACTCTGGGCGGGTCACAAGCTCCGCTCCATCCTGCAGCATCCTTGCTTTCCTCATCTGAGCTCAAATGTTGCTCAGCATTTGTTCTTCACGGCACTTGGTGGTTTTTAAACATTACACTAAAATAAACCTACTGTGCCTCAATCCAGATGGTGCTTTCCAATATCGATACAGTCGATCCAATTCGGTTAACGACTTCCCTCATACCGATCGGTATAGTTGGATCGTAGAAATATAAACCGATTTATCGATTAAGTCAGTGAACCGTGACAGAGTGACTAATTAATCACACTGCCCCCTACTGGTCATCCCTAAGATAGATGTTTTGGTTGAGATCAAACTCACAGTTTCCCTCCACGTTCCAGTCTCTGCATTCGTAGATCCTCACTTGATTTTTTACATCAACCGTTATTTTCCCGCTGTGCGCTCGATTATCGAATATTATCTGTCAAAAGAGAAAAACAAAGAGAGAGTTTTGTAGCTTATGTTTTGTTGTAACTGATTGATAATTGACTTAAAATACTGTCACCCACTGTGATATGGAAGTCGTAGCAGTCTGGAAGCTCGTGGTGCCTGACAGTCTGCAGGTTGACGGTCTTCAGAGTCAGGTAGACGTTTACTGATAGCAGCCTGGACACATAAACACAGTTTAGACTCTCTGTCAGGCTTCTCACCTGTCGTCATAGCAACCCTTCAGCTGGGTCACCTTTTGAAGTCCAAATAGAAGTTGGTGTGTGTCTTGTTGTTTCCCGACGATGCAGAATATATGGAAACACAATCTACAAAAAGGGTAAAAGAAAATGTGATTCACCATAAATGTATGATTTCCTCTTTTTGGGTCACATGAAACAGATTATTCTCGCCAGTGATTCATAAAAACAAAGTCATGCGAAGAGGTTTGAGGGAACCTGGAAGAAGATCTTCCACACCGACAGACCTTTCTCGACGTGTGGGTCGATGTCGAACGTGTCGTTCCCAGGATCCACGTTGCTCTTCCTGTACAGGACTTTGCAGACGGTCAGAGGCGTGAACGTGCCGCCGACCCTCTCGTACGCCAGATTCCCCACTGTCAGGTTCTGGAGATGACTGTACTAAAAAGGGATTTCAAAAGCATTTTAACGTTTTAACAAAACGACAAGTTCTCCGAGTTTGTTTTGAATTTCTACTACCCTGGAAATCAGATAGTAGATGTGGTCGTACAGATCAGCTTGGGAGTAAATAGCGTGGCTTCCCTGCCAGTTGTCTTTGTATCCTTTGAGGAACAGATGTCTGAAGGTCATGAGGTTTTCCTCTTTGAATGTGACCATCATTTCATTACTCAGACCGAAAGACACCAGCTGTTTTGGGGGGGGGGAAAAGCACAGAAAACAGAGCATAAAGCAGACATTTGGAGAACGCAAACATGTCTCCCATGAAACCACAACCCACCTGGACTGTGATGATTGCAATTTTCAATATTTGCAGCATCAGTTTCCACGGCTTCCGCCCTCTGGCTCTGTACTTCTGACAGGGGTTCATGAAGTAATACTTGAGCCTGCGCCTGAAATCTTCCACCACCGTCGACTCAGGAAAGGGGCCGCTCCATGCGGCGTGTCCGATCACCCGCCTGGGCTGTGCGGCAGCGGCCAGCAGGGGTTCAGACTCCTCCATCGAGAGCAAACAGCCGAACGTTCGCTGCAGATCAGACGTTTTCATAACCAACAGCAAGAGTTCAGCCATTCCAGTCATTCTGATGTTTATCAAACTGGTTCTTCCACTAACTCGTTCTCTCCCTCCTTTTACTGCTTCAATCTTATAAAATTATTAATAAAAGCTATAAGGTTCTGACATAAATCCTGTTTGCTATTAATGTTTTTTTGCTAATTTAAGTTTCAAACAAATCTTTAAAAAAGAAATCAGAGCTGTGGAGTTAAAGTTAAGGAAACACAAGTAAATCTTTTCATTCTGAATTAAATCATGCTCTTAAATGGGCTGTTTTTAGTGTCATTAACATCATTTCCACAGATAAAAATATAAATCTTGAGTCCTTTCTAACCAAATGGGATTTTATTCCACACAAGGATTTGTTTCTATTGTTTTAAACTACTTTTAACAACACATAAACTACTGTCGACACAATTTATGATCATAAAAGAGTAAAAGTGGTTTACCTGCTAATAGCTGTTGTGATGCAGCGATCTACAGCCCTGTAATCCAGGAGTCCAGAGCAGATTATGAGGACCAGGTGGCAGCGTGAGTCAGGCCAGCAGCCCTCGCCACAATGACTGTCATTCCTCTGTGTCATTTGAAGTTTTTCCAGTTTTTCCAAAACAAAAAAAAAAAAGGACGCCAGCTTCGATATCTGCTTCTTTAAAATAAGAACTCCATGCAGGACGGAGGCCTCTTCCTGGGTCTGGATTATTACGGGGTAAGAAGCAACAAAGAATTGGGAAAAGTCTGGAAATTTAAATTCACTTAAGCTAGAAGGAGCTGCATTTCCAGAAGAAAATGCAGGGTTGAATGCTTTATTGCTGAATGAAAATGAAACTTACAGGGTAATAATTGGCAAAAAAATTCAAAATAAATAAAGAACGGATCAAAGTTGACCATAAATAAAGTGAAAACAGCACAATAACAGAAAAGACATTTTTTGTGAAAAATGCCAGAGCCGGGTATCGAACCAGCGAGCTTCTGCACCAAGGTTTCCCTATGGGTTTCAATGGAGGCAGAAACGTTCAAGGATTTGAAGGACCGACAGTCATAGCTGGAAAAAGCCAAAAATGTTGGTAGTTGAATGGTTAAAATAGTTGAAAATTTGAAGGAGTTAAGCGGCAAAAAATGGCAGAAGATCCTACAATAAAGCAAGAGAAACAGGAAAACGATGGGTTGGAGGATTTCTAGCATTCAACTCATAAAATGAACTTAGTCTTTTTGGATGTTTTTTTTCTTCAGCTGCTCTAGCACAAGCAGACTAATAAAACACAAACACACAGCTGAATTTGCATAAAAAAAACTTTATTGTGCTCGGGTTACTGTGTACACTTTAGAATACAGTTTAGAGCTTGGTACATGTTTGTGTTCAGTTCTTGTAGTGAAGAAAAAGGTGAAGGAGATTCTTGATGCAACTGAAAAAGCAGGTTAAAAAGCCCCTCCCTCGTTTGTTGTGGTGACCGTCTCTCCGCGCAGAAGCAGAAGTGAGGCCGCCGTGTTTTCTCCTCCATGAAGAAGAACTCCTTGAACCTTCAGAGGTTAGCGGTCAGAGGTTCCTGACCTCCAGATCCAGCAGGACTTAAATACATCGATGGATTTTTTGTCTCCCCAACACTCTACCCTCTCTGCCTTCTGATGTTAGGAGTCAAATCTCAATGTGCAGACGTTGAAATGGCAGCCAGCAAAGAGGAGTTTGTTCCCAAAAAAAAGAAAAGAACTTTTTCTCCACTTTTATTGGATCAGTTACGTTTTTTTGACTTCAGGCTTGGAGTCACAAATCGCTACAAATCCGTTTAGAGGCTGTTGCTATGAAAAGAAGGACAACGACGACACCTGAAACAGAGACTGTGTGGAGCGGCAGGAGTGCTGCAGCGCGGCTTTACCAGCATTTTTACAGCATCTTCAATTCTGGTCAACTTCTAAAGATGAATTTGAGTGATTTCTGGTCTTTTGTCATTTCTGTCGAAAGGCACGCTCAGATAAAAATTGTGTTTTTAACATCTTCTTGTTGCATATATTTTTTAAGATAAAAGGACATATATAAAGAAAATTGAGCTTAAAAATGCAATTCTGAGTATTTCTTTATTCAAATCATGAATCGGGAGAAGAGAACAAACGCCGCCTGAGAAAAGATTGTATCTGTGATGTAGACGATTCGCTGGGCGGGGCCACAAGCTCCCTGCTCCGCCCCTTTCTGATACATCCACTGTCAGACAAACGGATCCATGGACGTCTTTGTTTTCCTCGTCTGAGCTGGAATCTGGATCTAAACTTTACGGCTGGATAGCTACGACACTGCTCGCCATTTTCGTTGCACCGGTAATATTAGGTTAGGGGTGGGAGGGGCTGTAAGCTAGCAGGAGAGCTAGCTGAGCGTTCTCAGCTATGGGTGAAGGGAAGGGGGGGGGGGGGGGGGCAGGGATGCTCTGGACCAAATAAGTCCTAGAACACGACACAAATGTTTTCATTTTGGCTAAAAACGGCATCGTCATAATTAGAAAACCACTGGGAACGCTTTCTAACTGGATCAAAAGAGGATCACGGTGGGACTAGAGCCTGTACGGACGTAAACTAACGGGTGGTCTCCGTTCAAATCCGGTGTTTCCTTAAAGTCAGTTGTCCTGAAACAGTTTTCAAACGGGAAACTTTTAAGTCTAAAGAAACGATGAAGATGCTGGTCAAAAACAAATTCACAAGTCGACAGCCCGACCACAGACATCTAAACCAAAATGCCCCTTAATTCGTTTAAAACCTTCACACATATTTAGAACTGTGGGTACCCATGCGTCAGCGTCCTGCCCTTGTCCTGCAGGACGCTGACTGCAAACGCACCCCAAATGTGCAGAATTCGGGACAAATACAGAGAAGCGATGCGAGGTTCCATCAGCAGGTCCTTTCAGGTTAAAAGACGCTCCGGTGAGACGTTGGGGTGAGGGAACGGGACCGAAGCGGCTGGAAGTTCGGGTCTCCCCCACTGCTGCTGCACCCCTGTGCTGCTGAGTCTATGTTAGACGGGGACTCCCCCTGCACCTCGTCCGGAAGAGGCGGAGCTCCGGGGTCTCCTGGCTTAGGAAGGTTGGACGAGGACGTGGAGGAAGCTGTGCCGATGCTAGCGCCAGAGGTGGAGTCTCCAGACTTCTGCAACGACGGCAGATTCAGAGAGCTTCCCATGTCGGAGGTGGAGGGACTGTGCTCACTATCCGGGTGGAACATGAGAGTGGAGCTGTTTGAAAAGGTGGTGGGGAGGTCCCCCGTGTTGCTGGGTGTGCTGAAGGCGCCGTCAGATGATGAACCAAAGGCTCCAGCAGCTGAAGGGGAGGGGGGATGATGGGAAAAATAGAGAAACAATCAGGAAAACCCAACAGAGGAAAAATAGAAGGTCGTCCTAGGACCTGCTTTTACCTTTGAGAGACTCCAGCTTTTCATTTTTGGCCTTTTGCACCTCGTCCGTGATCTTGGCGATGATGAAGTTTTGCGAGCGCAGTTCTCGGATGGAGTCCACCAAGGCGTCCAGGCCGCGCGGGTTCTCTGCCAGGATGTCCAGCAGCGTGGCCGTTCTCTTCGTCTGCGTGGTCCTGCAGCTGATCTCCTCGGCATCGTCCCGGGTCAAGATGCGGCGAGAGCGCAGGTAATCCAGGTGGCGATCCGCTCTGATCTTGTCACAGAGGTAGTGTCGCAGTCTGGTCAGTACCTGGAAAATCCGGACAATTCGGTTTATTTGTAATGACCCAGCCTATAACCAACGACAAACTAATAAGTTACTCCAATTGCAATAAATCTAATTTAATTAAAATAATTCAAGAGATAAATGAAACTTTTTTTTTTTATGTACACTCCAGAACTGAGCACGAAACGAGTCCCTTTTGGAGAAAAACATTCCCTGTAAATAGAAGAAATCCAACACAACACAAAGAACTAACAAGAAAGAGGCAAATAGTGAGACAAAAATATTGAAAGATTTGTTCCAGAACCAAAAAAACAGACAAGATAATATCTGCAACAATGGGGTGACAGTAAAAACATGAAGAAAAACACTGGAACATGTTATGAGAGGAAAAAAAAAGACAAGTCATTACGTGGAACAAAAAGGAATGAGACACACGAGAACACCTTTAGCCGACCTTATGGGTGGATATGGGAAATATCAAAGTCGTGGACCGCTCAGTGAACCAAAGAGCCAAAATGTTCATGCGCTTTCCTTTCTACTGGCATGCGGCGGGCGGCAGGTCCTCGTGAACACTTATACAACACATAAGGGCAGGGCCGGCCCTGGTCTTCTGGGGGCCCTAAGCGAAATGTAATTTGTGGGCCCTCCAACTGATCAGCAGCACCAAAAAAACGCAACTGTTGTTGTAATATAAATGAGATATCTCTATTAATACATTTGTGAATGTCTTGTTGCTGCTGAAGACTTGAATACAGTTTATTGCCTGCATGTTGGATGCACATTAAGTGGTGCTAAACAAATTTTAAATGCAAAGAAAAAAAAGAATGACAAATGCACATAGATATATATTTTTTAATGTGACATTAGGCACTCAACAAATGACATTCACAAAACTCCAACTTATTAAAAACAGCAACTTAATTGCAAATCAAATGACAATAAAACAATCCAACATAAAGAACACAACAGCTCAATGAGGGGGAGTTTGGAAAGTCAGGGTCTTTATCGGTCTGAAAAGGACCTCTTTGCACCAAATCCATTCTTACTGGATCAGAGAGTGTGGTAGGTCATTCAGCTGGACCAACTGGATTTGAGGTACCGGTAGGTGGAATTTTGGATCCAGTCTGCTCCTCTTCCATTCACGCCTCTCTTGGAGCTTCTGGAACATGAGATACAGAACTTCAATAAAAGCAAACAGTGAAAAGTCAAACAGTCAAATGTTTCCCTTTCAACAGTAGAAGTGGTGACAGCAGTTTATTCTGCAGCTAAAAAACAAGAATTATTATTATACAATAATCAATGATAAAGCTAATAAAATATCTATAGCAGAATACTAATAATAGTTTACTGGCTCGTTTAAAATCTGTGTGCAGGTTTTTCACAATTTCATGATCTTTTTATAAATTTATGAGAGATTTATTGTTTGATTGTATATTTGCACAAGGTCATATTTCATTAATTTAATTATGAACAGTTTGGAGCTCCATACTCTTCAGCTGCTGTTTATGAAAAAAAGGGTTATGCAGACACTGTTTTTTTTTATTACTTTACATGCTTTTAAAATTACCTGAGATGAAATCTTCAGTGAAGTCAGGAACATCTTGGGATGTGGACGCTGCACCACCTCCAATACTTTTTAATACTTTTGGAGAGCAGAAGAAACTGCTGGATGAGACAGAACTGTGCAAAACATCATCATTATGTAGAATCAAAACTGCAAAATACAAATAAGAAATAAATGTACCTATTTATAAATAATAAAATGTGAACACTAATTTGAGAACAAGTGGAAATATAAGCCTTTTATACACTTCTTTTTGTATTATTTTGTATGTTCATAATTTTAAAATTAGTACAATTATTTTGTTCATTGTCATTTAGAAATGAGAACCTTTATTTCCTATGTATTTGGTAGTTTTTATTCTCCATAATCCATGCCAATGCAAGATTTTAAGACACATTCATTGTTGTAAAACTCAGACTACCTGACTGTCTATGACAGATAAACAGCAGTTTTTATGCTGTAATAAACCGGAAAATGCAGAACGCAATAAATATGTGTTAGCAAAACAATGAAACAAAACGATAGCGTGAGTTAAAACATTTTTTCAGCCATCATATAGTTGTCATTATTTACTTTTCTTTACTCTCCGCCGTTTAGAAGGTCATGTCCGACCAGCTCTTGGAAACTTGGGTATCAAAATTATTTTCGAGTTTACCGTGGGAAATTAAGACAAACGGGGTCGTTTATGTGCAAACTTCAGCTCAGACTGATCGCTTAGTATTTTACGTAAATTGCGCAGCTGCACAGAAATGCTGGATAATATAAAAATAAAGCCCCAACATCCTTTCAAACTTACCTTGTGACTGATGTTGAAGTATCTTTTTTTCGCTCCTGATGATAAAGTCTCTGAGGCATGACGTTTTCTTGTTGTCGCTTTGATCAGCGTGACAAAATGTGCTAGTTTTTTTTCTTTTCCCCAACTTCATTGAAACAAAATGTGCTTTGTCACAAGCGTTTGTCATTCCGGTTTCTGGCCCGCTGGAATTCTACGACACCAAGTCTTTCGTATATCGGAATAAAGCTGTGAAATAAAAAGCCTGGAACACGACTTGTGAGATTTGCACCACTTCTACATTTCACGCCGAGCTTCTTCCAACTGTAGGTGATGGACATGCAACAGTAAAATGTGTAAAAAGAAAAAGAAGAAGCCCCTCCCTGCAAGAGCAGTGTGAACGCCATGGCCAAAGTGCGTGTTCAAGAACAATGTTTAGAGCGACATCCTACTAGTTTACTTACTTATCACGTGCACACCCCGTGTGTTCAGTAAGGGGGTCAGTCCTCACACTTACTAACAACGATAGTGTGGTGGTGGCCCCGTAAGTCAGTATCACCATCATACGTTTGCACGACTTCCTGTAGTCTTACCGATACTGGTTCACTTACCACACGCGCACACGGCAATGGGTCGATCCATTCAGGTGACGTACGGGCTTTAACGGAACTGCAAGACACACCTGCGCTCTTCAGATACAGCCGCTCCTCTCTACGAACCTCCAACGGACCGGACAACCCCAAAACGCACAGTACCATAAGCGTCAACCCCTCGTCCATGTTTAAGCGACAAAAGCTTTTTAGAAAGAAAACTAAGAGACAACAGCGAGAGGACACACGGTCATCATGAAGAGAACATCTGGACAGAAGAGCAGGAAGGACAAAGGTACAGGTACATCCTTTAAGACCATAGAAAGACAAGATGGCTCGGGGTCATCCAGGTCAACTGTACAAGAATGATCAACAGGAGGGGGGGGGGGGTCAACAAAGTGACCTGTTCAAGGCCAGAACAGGTAACTTTCACACCTACAACTAAGCAACAGGTGTTGTTTCTGTACTTTATTCTGGAGGCCAGTAATTCCCCTTGAACATATATACTGGTTCAAAAGTACACTCTTTGTTACTGCATTGTACTTCATGGTACAGACTGTGCACGAGGGTGTGGCGAGCCACTTCCTCTTTCAAGCAGGTCACGTATATCTGATCAGTGAACCCGATCACCTCACCAGAAACATCATCATCGACCCCGAAATCAGCGAAAAGTGGCACTTCCGGTACTCACGTCCTTCTTAATTTCTGCCATTTCATCCTCGGTGAGGTGAGGAGCATCCATCCCCCCCACCGGCGAAGGTCCAGGTGTTCCAACCGACCCGAGATGTGCGTCCAAAGTGGCCCTTAAACCTCCCGAACACCACCATTAAAGCACGGCCGCCGAATCAGCGCGAGCGCCCGAGCGCGTGCGGGTTCATGGTGCCTCAAAAACCGACGTTCATTCAACTTTTCTTTCCTGCCTCAATCACGGAGGGGAAAGTCCGGACTTCCTGGTTGAGTTGAGCTTAGACGACGTCAAACGGCTGGAGGCAGAAGTTCACCGAGCACAGACGGAACTTTCACTCTGTGATCTGCTTTTCCCGCCACTGACCAGAACGTTCGTCACGCGCCTGGTATGACGTTCACAGATCGGGGAATGCCCCCGAAGAACAGATTTCCCCTCCGGTGCTGCTGACTTTTGCTTCCATCTGTAATCACATAACTGCTCACGCGCTGTTCCCAGTCTGTCCACGCGGGGGCGCTGTGGGTCCGTGCCACATCAATTAATTAGACAATTATCACAGCTGTTTTTATTTAAGTTATTTAAACATATGAAATTGGCAAAGATTAATAATGTAATTTTTTTAAGTTAACAAAGCAAACATTTCATACATAAGTAACACAAAGTGCAACACATCAATTAATGAATAAAAAATGTTCTACTTAAAAACTAAAAGCAAAACATTTTTATAATAAATACAATTTAAACCAAACTGTAAAACACACAATACTCTCCTCACAGACACAAAGTGAAAGTGTGTAGTTCTATGCGAGTCCATCATATACAGCGGGTGTACATTGTTTGGCAATGCATTTGGTGTATAGGGCCCAGGGTTTATTACGCTTCTACTTTTTCTCACTCCCTTTTAGATATTTCATGTACTTTTTGTTTTATATGGTCCTATTTTTCCTTTTATAGTATTTGTCCAAAACAAAGCATCATCATAATCATTATAATGCATTTCTAAAAACAGTTTGCGATGGTGAACAGTCCAGGTTGACCTGCACCCAGAAGCATTTAGTTAAAAAAGATAAAATGCTGAATAACAAAAATACAGAAAAACGTTCTACTTTAACTCACAAGATGCAAGTCGTCATGCATCCTCAGACTGTCCTGCAAAAGCCAACATCAAATCAATAATAAAACTTAAATGATCAAGGAAAAGATATTGAATAAAACAAGGAATAGATATTGTTTAAGATAATAAAATGGACAACACCGTAAATTTCTGGTGCAAAAATGTTGAATTTTATTAAAAGAACTAAGAAAAACTATTTTTTTCTTTAGAAGCAGCTAACTTCATTACAATAAACTCCATATTATCAAGACATTCAAGCTTCCTTAGTGGTCAACAGAACCTCAGAGGAAGGTAAAAATGGGGTTCTGACACACATTAAAACACATTATTTCATGCTCTGAAGAATCCAGTAAAACAAGAAAAATCACTGCAGTGCTGCTCTGCATTTATTTAAAAAAAAAACACAAGACACAGAAAAACTCCTCAACTTTACCAGCATAAATACATTTGAACAACAGAGGTTCTTTACAAACATTTGATTGCAGCCTGAAGGACTGAATATCAACTAAACGTTTAACTTTCCATCAGTCCAGCTGAGAATGAGAAGACGCCCAAGCCTCTGGCACACGCTGAACCTCCTGTATGACCACGACGACAGAGTTTACGACTGGAATATTCAAAACGCGCCGTTGGTCAAAAGTCAGACAATCCTCTAAAACACAAAGACTCAAAAAGATGATGCGTGGTTATTTATGGCTTTTATTCTTGTGAGGCATCTGAGCTGGAGCCAGGAGAGAAAAACAATTCAGATTGAACTTTTTTTTTTTTTTAATCTTCAAGTACTTTAACTAGAAAATGATGATTAGTTCTTTCAAATGTGAGATGTTTAATGCTCATCACAGTGTTTTCTGCAGGTCCAACTGTAAATGTTTTACATTAAGCATTGTCTGACAGAATACATGCTGTAGTCCTGCATGACATATTGATGTAAATCCATCCTGTTTGTACGAACATCTGCGTTCATCAGTCCCTTCAGGAATCCCTAATTCCAGTTTTATTCCTGTTTGAACCTTTGCAGGATCATCTCTACATTTCTTTTTTGGTTCCTTGAACAAATGTCATTTCTGTTGACTTCACATTTACGTTTAAATCAGCGTTAGTACTTCCCAGTAAAAGAGTTTACACCTTATCGAGGAAATGATTGAAAATGTGTGTAAAGTTTGACAAAACAAGTTTACCTTAAAAAAAAAAACCTAAACATTAAAATTAACATTAATTTGCTTTACTATAGCACACCATCCGTTCAGTAATAATAAGAAATGTCATAGAATTCTATAGTATTTTAACTATTAAAAAAAAAAATAATAATAATAATAATAAATTAGAAATCTGTTCTTGGTAAAGGTTTACATTTGTGCAAATGGCTCAAGAGAAAAAAAAAAAAGAATAGCACCAAAACTGCAAAATGAAACAGAAATCAAATTTTCTATGACAGCAGTTTCTGTCCAAAGATGTCATCCCCACAGGTTAAACCTGGCTACTGATTTCATATCATATAGGGCAGAAAATGTGTCTGGGATTCAAAAAGGCAAACCTTTATCAGTCTAAAAAGTGCAGGGATCCAAAAGTGGTTGCTTGCAGCCCTTCATCAAACATGGTCTTGTAGGAGTTCTTCAGGAAGTCCACGTAGTTCTGGATGCTGCGTTTGTGGCTCTCTGATTGGTCCAGGCTGAGCTGCAGGTCCTTCAGACGCACCTGAAACTGTCTCTCTGACTGCAGAGGACAGCAAAACCACAGAAACACAGCGCTGTCATTCAGACACAGAGTCTCACAATCATTTAGTGGTGATGCTCACAGCTAGCTTGCTCTGATGAAGAAGCCTCAGCTCCTTGTCCCTTCTGCTCTTCTCCGCTTCCAGTTCCAGGATTTTAGTCTGAAGGGCCTCCTCTCGAGAAGCAGCCTGAGTTTTTACCGCGCTCACCTGTTGTTGAACATGTTAGACACTCGTGTGAGAACGTCACTTTTAAAGTTTTACTTTCAGGTTTAAACCTTCCCTAGTGGATGCTTCTGCTGGTTTAACAGCTGGAACAACATGGCGGATGCCTCTCTTCTCAGGCGTACCTGCTGCCTCACGTCTGACAGAGCCGCCTCGAGCTGCCGGTTCAAAGCCTGACACTCTGACGAGCGTTGGTCGAGCTGGCCTTTGCTGTAACTCAGAGCTTCTTCCTGATACGCCAGCCTTCGTACCAGCTCCAGGTTCTCCTGCTGGAGTCTGTCCATCTGTCTGCAGAGACAACCTCACGGTGAACTCCGGTTTTTATCCAGACTAACGTTCCGCTGACTTTGCTCCTCACTTCTGCAAAGCCTGTCCTTTCTCTTGCAGGTGGGAATTGGTGAGAAGAACAGACTCTGTCATCTCTGCAGACGACCTCAGCTGCTTCACTTGACTCTCCATCTGTGAACGCGAAAGCAAAAGATTCAACTCTACCATGATATCTGACTGTCTCCTGAGGTTTCCATCACGGATCCAGATTTATCTGACGCCTTTTTTTTTTAAATCACCGTGCAGTGAGGTGACAGAATGTGAAACATCTTCATGCTTCTGTGGCATAAAGGTTTTTAGGGACCGCTGTTGCTCTTTAGGTGACTATTTATGAGAATTCTTCTCTGAGAGCTCAAAAAAAAAATCAACTAATTAGCAAATGGACCATCAGAAACCGTCTGATATTTGACAAAAGAAAATACAGTTTCCTGTTGAGCAAAACTCAGTTTTTTTTCCTTTTGTTTAATTTTTAATAAAAATTATTATTTTTAATGTTAGTTATTTTTACAGACGTTTTTAAAGCGCCGTTCACATTTAGATCAAATATTGACAGTTCTAGTGAGCTGTTGCATCTAAAACAGCAAAGTGTACACAGGGCTTCTTATCTTCTATTCTTTTATTAAAAAACATATTATTTATAATACCATAATAATAATTAAAAAAAAATATATATATATTCCTCAATCTGGTGCATTTGCAGACATTGTATTTAATGTGAAATGCCCCTGTCAAATAAACATTTAAAAATTAAAACCATGAGGAGCAATGTATGGCCCATTGGGGCAACTTGCCCCTGTTGCCCCCCTTTTGACCTGCCGTCACTGGCTGAGTGACTGCTATATGCCCCTCCCCCACTTTTTTCACTTTGCCATCCTGGTCGGAGCTACATGCAACAAATTCATGAAGAAAAAACATCATTTAAAAAAAAAAGATGGCTTTTCTATTAGTTTTATCTCCATAGCAACCATTGTCATTTTTAGTTACCTGCGGGGGACAAACAAGTCTGTGTAGTATTTAGAAGTACATACATAAAGTTTCCTCTTTAGTTGCAATAACGTGTTTTTTTCTTTTTTCCATTTGACGTTTTCAATAAACTCAAGAACATGCAAACTCACACAACACAACCACAAACCGGAACATCCACGAAAAAAAAAATCTGATTTGTCTACATTTACCAACAACTGTGAGGAACACAGCAAACACGTTTGTACTGCCACCTAGTGTTCGGATGTGAGAAAGCGTCTTCTGCACATCCTCTGACGACAGACCTTCACGTGAAGTTTCTGAATGAACTGGGACTTTTCAGAGCAGTTCTTCTCCAGGTGCAGCAGGCTCTCCTGACACTCCAGGAGACTCTGCTCGGACGAAGCCAGCAGTTCAGGGAAAGCCTTCAGCTCCTCCACGCGGCCCTGCAGCTCCTGCCTCACCTGGACCCCCCGGGGGAGGAGTCAGAGGGGGGTAGATGGCGTTACCTGAAGATTTAAAGCACCCCCCAAAGCGATGCCTGCAGCTGCGCATCGGCTTAATGCCAACTGATGCAGACAGCTCCAAATGATACTCAGGTTGTCAGGGCGGATGCAAAATAATGGGATCAACAGTAATCACACCATGACATGAAATCTGATTACAATAAGAACTGCCACAGTTCTGTGACGTTTTTTTTAATTATTTTATTTTTTTTTTATTTTTTTTTTTATTATTATTAGGAATGTTACCTTTTCAACTTCTGCCTCTTTTCCATGCTTTGTTTTGTGGGTCTCCCTTAAAAGATTTGCATATTGCAATCGTAGATTTTCAAGTTCAGCTTGAAGTTCTGCAGCCTAGAGAAAATAAAGACAAAGTTAAGCATTTGTTAAAGACCAACTCCAATCATTTTTTTATCAATTTTTAAAGCCCTCCCATTATTAATCATTACGATTTCGGCCAAAATCAAAAACCCTGTGTGACTTTCTAGGACATAGTTTCTGCAGTTTAGATCCAGATTCCAGCTCAGACCAGGGAAACAAAGACGTTCATGGATCTGTTTGTCTCAGTGTTTTCCAACCAGTGTGCCGTGGAAGACTGCCCACATTAACTGATCTAAAATCATTTTCCATCTCCAGGATTTCAGCTCTTTGTTCATCCAAACAGGCCCTGATAAAACACTGAGTAGTTAGGAATATGAAAGATCGTAAAATACTTTTTTCTTTGTTTTTATTTGATCCTATTAAAGACATTTTGATAAGAATGACGGTACCGCGATTTAACCGTAGCTTCAGCTGTTTTAGGAAAAGCCCCGCCCCTTTAACTGTCTCTGCCAATCATTCTTGGAGGCTTAATCACATGTCATCAGTCTGACCAGAAGTGGTTAAAGTCTTCACTTCCTTGTTCAGATTCTGCTCATAAAGTCTCTCAGTTCCAACAAAAATACCATCTAAAGCTCGTCTTTAGAGGTGTAGCTTTCCACAGAATCCGGTCTCAGACCGTGGAACAAGTGAACAAAACAATGAAGCTCAGAGACGCGAGTCTTTCTGCGTTCATTGGCTGTTTGTACTACATCTCCCATGATGCATTGGGTTAAAGTGACAGCGTCTCTGCGCACAATGAGTCGTCCTTGTTCAACGTCGTGAAACTGCAACAAACACACATCAAACCGTTTTTTAAATCTTTTTACTTAACTTTTATTACATTTTTTTTTGAAAAATCAGCGGCAACTTCCAGCTTTTTCTGCCACAATTATCACAAAAATGCATGTGAGATTGCGGGGGGGGCTGTTGATCAATACAGACAATGAATTTCTCCTTTTTATTTTATTTTTGGATGCTGGTGTGCCGCGGGATTTTTGTCAAGGTTGAAGTGTGCCGTGGCTCAGAAAAGGGTGAAAAACACTGGTTTGTCTGACAGTGGATGCATCAGAAAGGGGCGGAGCAGGGAGCTTGTGACATCACAGATACAATCTTTTTTTCCTCTGCTCTTGCGTGATTTCAATGTTGCTATTTTAAGCTTGATTTTCGTCATATATGTCCTCCATCAGCAGAAAAGCGCCACATGTTAAAAACACCATTTTTATGGGAGTGGGTCTTTAAAAAAGAGATGATTCCCACAGCTCTGTCATAACATTTCAAACCACAGTCATATGAGCAGATTAAAATGTGTTTTCTGATAATAAAGGAGTGCTAGTCTGCGGTTAGAGTGTTTTCTGAACAAAGACGGAATCAAGTAAACCAACCTGATGCTGGCACTGCTCAGCCTCCAGCTTCTTCTCTTGACAGACGGCCTTTTCCTCCACTAGGGCAGCTTCACAATCAGCGAGCTGCTGCTCCAGCCGAGCCACACATGCCTGTAATCACAAGGAAACCTGATTCCTTTCAAATCAGCGAGAAAATGCTCTCCTCTTACTTCTGGCTGGGCGTCAAAATGCTCTTTTGTAGCTTCGGTGTGGCGCTCTGCATATGTTTAATGCATCTTTATCGTCTGCATTAAACAATTTAGCGGAGAAAAAGGTCAACATAAAATATTCTCATTAATAAAACATTGTGACGGCAACACGGCTCAAATAGGGGTTCTCCTCTCTGTGCCCATCACTCTAAAGAAAAAGACAGAAAGGTGACAGTTCAAGTCAATCACTTCTAAAGCAACATGACTGAATTGTCTCTTGTCAGTCGATTAGTTTATGTTCTTTTATTGCACCTCTATGAAGGTGCAGAAGAAAATGTTCAGTCAACGTTAAATGCGGACAACAGAATTAGAGTTTTCAAGTCTCTAATCAGAAAGAAGATAAACTAATGTGTAATCTTTTAGGACCATATATTTGGAGTTTAATCACCCATACTTGTGTTTTAATGCCGACCTCATCTGTGGGATGATAACATTTAAGCGTCTTCGTGTTAAAACAGAAAACATACTCAGTGCGATCAAATCAAATCTTCTTTTCTCCAGAAAATCCCTTCTGGGTCTAAAAACAGAGCTCTGTTTTTTGGTTTTAAACATCACAGAACATGGCGTTTTCTTGGTCAGCTGTTACACGGAGCGGTGCGGAGGTCGTTTAGGCCGTCATACCTTGAGTGCGGCATTACCGGCGAGGAGGTCGTTGTTGTCGGCCGTGACTTTGTCGGCTTTTCGCTTCGCGGCTTCGTTGGCGGTGTTTTGGTCGTTTTTTGCTTTCTGTAACCTCACCGTCAGGTCTGCAATTTCACTTGGGAGGAAAAAAAAATATTAAATTTGACGGCGTCTGTCTCACATGTTCACAGAAGTTTATTTGCATTCAAGACCCACTCCACAGAAAAGGGAATTTTTTGTGTTTTTTTTTAAACATGTTCTTGTGGTATTTTTATGATGATTAGGACATTTATGTAGAAAATTAAGCTTAAAATGGAATTTCTGAGTATTTCTTTTTCCAAATTGGTGACAAAATGCTGTTAAAAAAACAAAAAAACGTATTAGTGACGTACAAACTACGCCGGTCGGGGATGCTGCACTCCATTCTGATGCATCCTCTTGCAGACAAATAGAATCTGTAGGGCTGGACGGCTCTGATAAAGCTCGCCACTTTTGTTGCACCGCTAATGTTAGGTTGAAGGGTGAGAGGGGCTAGCATGTAAACAGAACTCTCGCCAACGGGAAGGGGCATTCAGGACGGGGATGCTCCCCACCCACAACTGAGAGGTGAATTTCTAACGAACTCCTGCTGCTCTGCACAAACGATGCTTCAGGGAGTGACACACGTTTTTAAGATTTTGGCGAAAAACGGCATAATCCCAACGAAAAGACCAGTGGGAACGCTTTAAAAAGAAATGAAAGGATGATCGGAGTGGGTCTTTACAGAGGAGGACTGACTAAGAAGCAACCTTTTGAGCAAGTCGACGTGAGCTAGCAGCTTGTCTTTCTCATTGGTCGTCTTCTCCTTCTGCTGTCGCCTGGAGTCTCTCTCTGTCCGAGCTTTGGCCAGCTGCTCCTCCTGAAACAAACGGCATTCCATCTCAGTCCAGGATTTTGTCCATCTTAGCGTTAAGCCTTTTGCCGTCAATTACCTTTTCCTTAAGTTGTGCGTAGCATTTCTCGACGGCTGCTTCGAACCTCTCAGCTCTCCGTTTCTGGGCTCGTGTCGCCTTCTTGAGATATTCTCTGTCCTTTGATGCTTTCTCACCGAGCGAGTTGATGGAAGCTCTCAGGTCATTTATCACCAGCTTCTGTTCTACTATGGTTCTCTCCAAAATCTGAAGAAGAAGAAAAAAAAAAAGAAGCCACAAAACCCCACAATTATTGGACACAAATACAGCCGAGCGTTCACAGATGTGGAGATTTGTACCTGCAGCTGCGAGGTCAGACGGCGGTTTTCGGCTTCCTTGGCGCGCAGCTGCGCCTGCAGGTGAGCTTGAGCCGCATCTGCAGACTTTGTGACCTGGACCGCACTTTTTATTTCCTCCTGTTGAGATGGGAACTTGAAATGAAAGTGATTCTGTCCTGAGCTGGAAAAGGCCCGCTGAGCTCACCTGCTTCTCCCTCCGCAGACTCATCAGTTCCTCCACCCTCTTCTCCATCTCGTTCAGATCTTTCTTCAAGCGCTAAAACCAACAAAAGAAAACTATTTCTCAGAGTAAACATTTTGCGCCATAAAATGCATCCTAACCACTTTACCTGGTTTTTCAACTTTATGGTTACAATTGAAGAAAATAATAACCTCATTGTCACTTTCAGCCTGAGTCATCTTCTTCGTCAAATTGTCCATCTGCTGTTCTGCATCAATTCTGTGAGCCTTTAGACAGGCAAAAAACAGTCTTAGTGAAAATCCTGAAAAATAGCAGAACATTTTCCAGAACCGTAATTTTGCTCCCAACCTCAGTGGCTTGCAGACGCTTCAGCTTTTGTCGCAGCGACTTGTTTATTTGTCTGAAATCTTCCAGCTTCTCCAGCAGAAGTCCTCTCTGTCTCGCCATTCGGCGCCTGGTGGAAGATTCTGGACCCTGGGAGGAACGAAGACCATCGGCGGTGCAGAGAAAGAGGAATTTTCATACTGAAGTCAAATGGTTGGTGAAGAGGCAGAAACTGCAGGAAAACCCACCACAAATCCGTCTTCCTCTGCGTGTCTGAAGGAAACCAGCTGTACTGCTGCAGAATTAGCAGCTGCTTCTGCTTCAATCAGTAGTTTCAGGAAGGAAGTCTTCCCATCAGAACTACAGAGGAGACGGGAACAACATCTACTGAGTTACAAGACAGTGCTGTTGACTTTATTTGTTTACAATAAACCCTTACCAGCTCGTCTGGGGCTCTGCTCCCGCCTGGACACACCGGCTCGCAGTCTTCGCTGCCTCATGGTTGCTGTCAAGATCACCGCGACTCAAAGTCAGATCCTCCCCGGCGGAGCTGAACCCGACCGGGGGAGCGAGGGGCTCGACCTCCGGGGACATCCCTCACTGACAAACAGCGTGTAGAAGTAAAGCAAAAGATTAAAGGGCAGGGATGCCCAGTTTAGCCCAGTCTGTTTTAGTTTGGCTATTGAATTCTTTATGGATTCATGTTTACTAACTATACAATTACCGACGAAGCCCATTGAAACGCCTATTATTGTAATATCGGGCTATATAAATAAACAACGTTAAAAGTTTAAAACCTCAAAGAAACTGAGCGATGGTATGGCTAGCTAAACAATCCGATAGTAGCTAGCTAAACAAGCGGACTCCATAGCAACAGCCAAGAGGTTAAATGGTTGTTTAATACATTAAACCAACCGCGTTTAAAAAAAATATTTTTTCTTTTTCATAAATGAAAAAGCTTTAGTAATAATAAATAAATTTACAAACCTACCTATATTTGCGAGACTAAGTACACGGTCATTACTCCCGTTTTGGCTTTGTGTTTGTACAACTTACACCCCCACGACACGCCTTCTTGACGTTCGAACCTGGTTGGTAGGTTTTGAAGTGACGCAATGACGTCGTCTTATTCTTCTACTGCTGATTGGTTCTTTAAACCGAGAGAAGGCGGGTCTAAATTTAAAAGGAGTTTTGATCAGCCAATGAGAACGCGAGGAGGGCTAAAACCATAGAAACGACACGGAAGTTTGTTGCTCAAGTGTTTCAGGCAATCGTCCGTAAATCAAAAAACATTTTATCTTTATATGTTTAGCTCAAACTTTATCGTATTCGACCGTCTACACGGAGAAAATCAGACGGAGTTTCAGCTGCAGTATTTCGTGACGGAAAATGTTCAAGGCAAAAATACTCATAATCGGTCCAAAAGAGGTCAGTGCATGCTGATGCTCTGTGTGTGCTGTGTGTATCCACAATAATTGACAATCTATTTTATTTCATATCGTTTTTGTTGTAAGTAACTTTATTTGACGTCATAATAACAGCTGAACAAAACGCTGAACAAGCCATCGTCTGCAAAATAATGTTAATCTTCCTCTTAGCAGATAGTAGACTTGAAGTCTATTTTAAAGTATACTTGAGTATAAGTACAAGTACAGCTAATAATATACTATAGACTGTGTACATATAGTGTAGGAAGTATATCAACTGAGTACTTCTTCTGACTAAATTGGAGAGTTTTGCAATATATAGATGATGTATAAACAGTAAACATTACGTATACTGCCTCACTTTTAGTATTCACTAACAATACTTGTACATAAATAGACACTTTTTGCTAGGATCAAGACACACACACACACACACACACACACACACACACACACACACACACACACACACACACACACACACACACACACACACACACACACACACACACACACACACACACACACACACACACACACACACACACACACACACAATGATTAAAGAGACTTGTTTTCTTTCAGAGTGGGAAAACCACTTTGGCAAATTTTCTTTTAACACAACAGAAAACCTTTACGGCGAGTACAGACCCACTCAGGGAGTCAGGTAAGAACTTTCTGAAGTTTTCCAGAGAAAGAAAAAAAAATCAAGACACAGATTTTAGCTAAATATGTCTAGAAATATGAGTTTCCTAAAATAAAATGAAAAAACACTTCTTTCTGCTGTTTCCAGGATACTGGAATTTGAATCCCAGCTGGATAGCCGTGGTGACAAAACATGTGAGGTTGAACTCTGGGACTGTTCAGGGGATTTCAGGTAAGCTGTTTTGCTCAACTTTAGAGAGATCTTTTAGTAAATGCCATCTTCATTCTTTCCATCTTGAAGTATTAGCAGTATTATTTTTCTTTCGATGTAGGTTTGAGTGTGCTGGCCTGCACTCACTTGAAAGACTGCAGCGGTGGTGATCACCTTCAATCTGGCGTTCATCTCATCTCAAAGAAATCGAGACTTGGCACTCCAGCGTTCGTCTCCTCAGGGTTGCAGGGCTCAGTTTTACTCATAGCACACCATAAGGCGGGCAGTGAAGCAGAAAAGGGACGTCTGCCTTTAGGTAACGTTGCTGAAGGCCTTCAGAGACCATCGTGTGACGTACAGTGACATAATAAAGCTAACGAAATTAAGCTCTTTTGGACGCAGCATCAAATCTGGGAAAACTGCAGCTGATTCACTCCAACCTAGAAGAGGAACCAGAAGATGTGAGGGCGGCTTTCTGCAGATACCTGGGAGATGTTGTGAGGGCAATATCGGAAAGTCGGGAACGCGAGGAGATGTCCATCATTTCATAGCAGAAACATTAAACAACATGACGTATTTCAAAAACGTACCTTTTTGATCTTTGCTGTACAGTATGCATCATACATATCACTGCCTAAAGGTTACCCATTAAAATGTTTAAAGTCTTCAGTTGGCGTTTTCTCTGACAGTTGTGTTGATTTTCACATGTGCCTCTTTTAAATATCTTCTTTTGCTTTAGCAAAGTAAAACAAAATCAGCTTTTAATTTCCTATAATCATGTTTCTGAAAGTGCTTTGAATTTTTTTAGAAACAACCTCACAAATAAATCTGTTGGAAAATAAAGACCACAAAACAACAACCAAAAATGTTTTATAGTCTTCCAAAAATTCATCTTCTCAGTATTTTATATTGCAGGCAAATTAATTTTATTTGTTTTAACTCCACGTTCAGATAAGCATTAGCATTTGAAGTAAACTGTCAAACGTTGACACTTTAATGTTCCGTTCTTTGACTATTTTCAGGAAAAATGTTTGAAGTTGATAAAAGTGAGGTGAGTGAAATGTTGAGGGTGGTGGTTCATGTTTGTGCACGTCGCTCCGTGGATGACTGAATCATTAGTCACAGGCCTCTGGCTCACCATGCAGCAGCCCTCATAACCAGAAAGGAAAAGTTCATTTCTACACTTCCGAACCCGGAGAAAGTGACTCTACTGTACGGGCCGAATACTTTACCGCTGGCTGTCACTCTGCACACATCCTCACTTTCATCGCCTGCCAGTGTGAAGCTTTCCGCAAAAACAACTGCTGAATAAATTCCGGATAATCTCTGCTGGATTGAAACTTTCCTCTGTCTGCTGCAAGATGCGTTCATCTTTCCCAGACTTTCTTAAGCTTGATATCTGATGATTTTTATTTACAAAGCTGAGCATTCTAGGGAATAAGGCAACAACTCCCGCCTTATTGAAAATTGTATCCAGGTGAGCCGCAAAAAGAGTTATTCGAAAAATAGGAAAAAACATAGAATAACATCACTAGAAAGTAGTAAATTACCAGTCCGTTCAAAAATTGTATCGAAATCAAGGAGTTCCACACAAACAAGAAGGGAAAAAAGGCTAAATGAGATAATTAGAATGACTTCAAATTGAATGATAAACCGCCAAATTACATTTTTCTTACTAGTTATAACCAATTAATTTATATTTTTAACCTAATTGTAGTTCATTTTGATGGCAGTGACAAAAACTAGTGTCATTTCAGTTGAAATGAGTCATTTTAGAACAAAATGAGGTCTTAATAAATCCACAGAATCTAAAACTAGCACTTATTTATGCAACATTTTTGTTTCTAAAATAATGTCAATGACAGTCAGACTGACATGTCAGCATTTATTTAACTTTAAACCAACATCCTTAAAATTGAATCTAAAGTTACTGGGAATTTTGAGGTTCTTTTGTGTCTTAAGTCAAGTTTTTCTGTTGTCAGGAGTTTAGAGTAAACTGATTTTGAGTCATTTTGATTTCCATTATTTCTAGATCCTAGCTCTTAATGAGACAAAGTTTTCAACTTGAAAAAAGCTTGCAAAGGTGTAGAGCAAAGAGAAGTTCAAACCTTTAAAAGGCTTTAAACGTTTGAAACTATCAATCAGCTTGCAGTCTTTGAAAGAGCTTTAAATATTATTAAAGGTTTTAAACAGTGAAGCAAGTTTTAAATGGGATTTTGAGTCTTAAAGCTTTAAGATTTGCAAAGTCTGAGGAAATTTACACTGAGATGCTTTAGTTTTACCTTCAAATCACCAGGGGGTGCTATTCAATATTTAATGGTGAGGGACAGAAAACTAAGTGAAGAATATTATTTTTATTTTATTTAACCTTTATGAATCCAGAAAAGACAACATTAAAACAATTACCATATCATTTGAAGACCTTTTCAGGAAACATTAGCAATAAACAAAAGAAATAACAGAAATCATTAAACATCCATTTCAGCAGCATTTTTCTTTAAAATGATCATTAAGTTACCTTAAAAACTGCTTTTGAAAATAATCTACCCGTTCTAACCAAACAAAATAATAATCTGATAAAACACAAGCAAACAGTGGTATTTTTTTAAAGTCAGTGTATAAAAAATGTAGTTAAATAAAAATAGTTGGTGCTTCTTTTCTTAACTCTTAAGAATAGAATGAAATGAATATGCAAAAAAACATTGCATTACCTCTAAAATATGTCTGACAGAGAAACATGATGAACTAAGAACAGTTTTTTTGTGAAAACGGTTGGAGGTAAACACGCGTTCATTCCCTCTCCTGAAGCTCAAACAACAGTGATGTATTCTGGACCATGAAAAATAATAAATGCATCATTCAGAGATGACGACAAAAGGCTCCTCTGCCCAGGTCCGGCATAAGAAAATGGGATAAAGCAAATGACATCAGTGCTTTCTTTACCATTGGCAGTAAACACAAACACACACGTCTGAGCCTTCAAGCCACAGATAATGACTTTGCTGGTGAAGTCATATGTTTTCATCTCAAATGTAGATTATTTTTTACATCTGAGACACCAGATTGTGTCATTGCCTGACTCTTCTCCTGGTCATAATTGTGTATTCTTGCATTTCTTTCTTATCCTTTTTTTATCTGAAAATGAGGAGAACAGACCTCAGCTTCAAATGACGTGAACATTTATGTCGACTTTAAAGATTTTATCCGTAAACTGAACACGAATTTCGTGAAAGCAAGAGCTGAATAACTGTGAGTGACATAATTCTGTCTCTGATGTTCTTGTTATATTCAGAGGAAAAAGTCTTTCTTGTTGTGTCAAAGGTTATTGAACAGCCAACTGGACTGAGATGTGCTAGAATGATCTTACATAGAAGCAAAAACCGCAAAGTTCCATGTTTATTATCTTTATTTATATTTTTGTGGCACTTCATTTATAAAATGCAGCTTTTCAATATTTTAAATGATCAAATAGAGCAGTGTTTATATATATAATATATATATACATATATATACATATATATACATATATATAATATATATATATATATATCAATTTATTTGACTTTTAAAAGGACACACAAGTTCCTTTTAAACTAAAATACACAGATCCTCCAGTTGAACTAAAACTACATGAAAGTCCAACGTGATATTTTCTATCATGGTGACTTTGATGCACCTTCTTCCTTTTTTTTCCTTTTAACTCTCAAATATACTGTTGAATCTTTTTTTTTAAATCTGTACATGTAAATGCAATCATAAATTTTGCCTCTGAAAAGCAAGAGGACCCTGTTGTGCAGCAAAACATCAGAATATGTCCTTTGAGATGATCCTAATAGTAAACCATTCGGACAGTAGATGAATACTTTTACCAATTCTTAAATGATTGATTAGTTTATTGCAAACCTTTTTGAAAAACAAGCAAAAAAACAACAATAAAAATAGATATATTTATCAAAATCAAGTCAAATAGATCATTTTGCTTTTTTTATCTTTAAATATAGATGACAAAATCGAATTAACCAAAATAAATGAACCGAGAGATAATTTATTTAAATCGTTAGGATTGTTTTTCAAAGCCAAACAACCACAAAGGAGGAATAACAAAGCCTGATGACCACTGACTTAAACAGGTTTATTGTTTGTATGTTTTTTTACACTCTTTTAAGGCAATATGAAGACGAAATATTTATATCTTAGAAACTTAAAGTCTCTTTTAACAAAAACTGCATTTGATAGAAACTGTTCAGAAACTCTAAAGACTTTATTTCACCTGTTGGAGCTTGAAAATCCATCCTCCTGACAGCAGATTATAGAAGGAATACAGCGCACAACCTGTTGCAAAAATGCCTTTGAAGCTCAGTTACACCATTTTTTGACTTGGACATCCAGAGTTTTCTTTTTAGGTTTTTTTTATTTTTTTTAATGAAATGCAGTTTGGAAATAAAAATTCATCCCCATTACCATGTCAAGCCCATGGAAATAAGATGTAAATTTATGTTTGCCTGAAATCAGAAGCACACAGTGCTTTGGTATATCTGTATTTCATGCATGCAGCATCTGCTTTAACTTACCTGGCACCAGAGCGCCTGGCAACATGCAGAAAACAGGAAAACAGGTTTGGACCTCACGTTGGTGCAAGAACCTTTTCTAAGAAGGTGCAAAAGTGGAGACTAAACATCTGAATGTTTATTTCTTAACCTAATCAACATTTAGGAAGTGTGGGATCTGATTTAAATCCTGAAACTCTAGTTTCTTTATTTCTTCTTTTATCTTTTAGAACTGAATCTAAGTCTAAGTGTTGCAGAAATAAGAGCTTTTCCTCTGAATGCATATGACACAAATATTAGTTTGAAGTTTCAAACAGCCTGAGATTGTCTCTGCAGGGAAAAATGTCAGTTTAGGGGTGTAGAGGCGCCGCCGCTGAGTGATCGTTTCTGTGCGCTGTGCTGTTTTTGAATATTCAGGCGCAGTGACGCATCAATTAAGCACCAACCGAATCCATTTTTGCTCCTTTCATTATCTCCTAAAAGCGAGGACAGGTTGTCTGGGTTTACCAGACCTTTTGCTACTTTTCTTTCTAATTGCATTAATGAGCATCATTTCCATGAAAAAAAAAAAAGGAATTTCATTTTTATGTTCTGTGATTTGCATCTTTGAAGTGAGGCAGCTGCTGTAAACCCTCCAAGGCCAGTCATTGAACACCGGCTCTGCTGTTGTTTTGGAGTGTTGTGATTGCACACTGTCACGGAAAAGATTGTGTCTTTGCGTGTCTGTGAGCGGCAGGAAAGAATGGGAGTATATCTTGCAGAGGACTGGATTCAGGCATGCTCTGAACCCTGGGAGCTCAGTCTAAATTCCCGATTTCATATGTTTTTATTTTTATTTTTACATATGTTTTGTAATCATGAGGGTTTCTTGTGGTTTCATACAACCTTAAAGCTTCTTTGAACGTTATGGAGCATCAACATTTACAATAATCTCTTTTTGTTGTTCTTCAAGACTCAATTCTTTGTGTCTCTTTGTTTGAACTTTCTTATTTTTCACGCAGAAATCCTGTTTTAAAGCTGGTTTGTGCCGTATTTCATAAGGTTCAGAGATAACTCCATTTCATATAGTAAACTAATTATCTTTTTCCTAAAACCTAATTAACGGAAATGTCCTTCCAAGAGCCTAAAACAACAAAACCCAGCATCACTGCACAACGGTGATTGGAAATGTTCAAACTTTAGCCCCTTTCTTAAAATGTAATTGGCAATTTTCAGTTGTTTACAGACAAAACTTCCAAATTATCTTTTCTGAGACCAAAAACATTTGCATGTTTAGCAACTATCATCTCTGCAGGAGGGACTCCTGCAGAGATGATAGTTTTGTCCATTTCTCTAACCATTTTTACTTCAGGCACGCCTAGCTTTTTTTTTTTAAAGTGTATTTTTTTCTCTTCACTCTGCAAGTCTCTGATGGTTGTAGAGATTTTCAAGCATTAAGAGAAAATAAATCGAATTTAGGATTTTCCTAACAATGCCAGTGTTTTGTTTTTTCTAACATTATTTGCTTTTTGATGTCATTCCTGAACTGGTTTAATCCTTCAGGTGTGGTTTGAATGGATTTTGGACAAAAATACAAGATTCATACTAAAATAATTTGTTTAATTTAAAGAAAAAAACAACAAAAAACCCTTAACAAGGGTATTGCGTAAAGAGTTTTTGGATTAGATACAATTATTTCGGGAGGCTTATTTGGGAGCAGGATGCAGCTGTCTCCGTTTGTCTTTTGTGCTGTTGTGGCACAGCTGCTGTGGGACATCAGGCTCATCCATCATTTGCATCACAGACACAAATAGAAAAATGAAATAAATGTGTAAAAATGTGTCATTTTTTCTAGTATTTATTGCAATAATGGTCGGATCGCTCTAACAACAGACATAATCTCAGTAGGCCTCTTGGTACAATAAAAGTAAATAAAACAATATTGTATTATTTTATTTTGCAAACAAATATTTAAACATTTATTAGATTTTTACCAAAAAGGCTTTTCTGTGCATGGAATCATTTATTTCTACATATCTTTCTCACGCACTGATGAAGACCTCTTAGTGCCCAATATTAGGGCACACAGGGATTTCAAAGGTCAAATATTTTGGGATGTCTCTGCAGCCTCAGATGTGGTGAATTCAGCTGGAAAAACTCTGCTCCTGTGATGTTTTAGCATGAACAAACCAACAGGAGCAGATTTCCTCCATCACAAGGATCCCACGCAATGCCCAGTTCCAGAGAGGAAAGGGTTAAAACTTCCTCTTCTCTGACGGACTGATGATTGCGCCACGCTCTGATGGCTTCCTGTTGAAGAGCCCTGATGAGGATTTGTGGGGGAAAAGTCCAATCTGTTCTTGGAGCGGTGAGCTTCGTTGCTATATATTCTGACGGATTGTTGTCTTACTAGGAAAGGTGATCTTGGTTGCCGGCGTCTCTAGAGGGCCTAACTCCGGTTCCTGCTGAACTGAGCCAGTACTTGTTTCAGGTAAAACTGTTATCAGCTCAGTAGGCACTGGAGGTTGAGCCCAAGCAGCAGCACTGCACTGCTTTCACCACAAGAAAATACTGCAAAAATGAAACTGTATAGTCAAAATTGTGTAAAATCCTACAAAAACAGCAATTTTGCAATTTCCAGAGCCTCACCCATTCAATTTGGTACCACTGAAAAGCCCTAAAAGTTCTCTGTAAACACCCAAAAGTGTTCATTCAGCAGATTCTAAGGTTTAGAAATGGTCAGGAGGTTATAAGACGTTATAAGACGTTTTCGTTGAATTGTTGCTCACACTTAACTAAAGAGCAACATGAAGCAGTTCAGCATGAAAAACATCTCTGAGAGTCAAATGTTCCATCATAACCACAGAATCTCTCTCAGCTTCACTGTTATGCTGAACAAACACAACATTTCACCTTTAGATAGATAGATAGATAGATAGATAGATAGATAGATAGATAGATAGAGCAGTGCCAGGAGTACTCAGGTTAAAAAAAGACATAAAAAAGCAAAATAAGTAAAGACAAATAGCTTTAGAGGCAGGAGTTACTTGGAAATTCACCTCTGAATTGGGGGCGGGACCGTTGGCACGGAGCAAGTCTGCCTCCACTTCCCATCACCCATCTGTTCACATTCTCTCCCACTAGCTTACAGCCCCCCACACCTCCAACCTAACATTAGCGGTGCAACAAAAATGGTGAGCAATATCGGGGCTGTTCAGCCGTACAGTTTAGATCCAGATTCCAGCTCAGACGAGGAAGACAAAGACGTTCATGGATCTGTTTGTCTGCAGGTGGATGCATCAGAATGGAGCAGAGCAGGGAGCTTGTGACCCACCCAGCGTGTTTTCTACGACACAAATACAATCTATTTCCATGTGAAAAAGATGGAAATAGAATGCAAAGAATGCTCATTAATGCAATTAGAACTACATTTTTTCATCTTCTCCTGATTCACAATGATTTAAATAAATAAATACTTTGAAATGCAAATTTCAGCTTAAAGTTCTTTATATATATACATATATATTCTCCATCATCAGAAAAATGCCAAAAGAACCTGTTAAAAACATCCAAAACACCATTTTGATTGGAGTAGGTCTTTAACTTCTTCTGTATATTAGCCAAGCCTCCATAAAAGAGTGTTGGCTTGGCCAAACACCACCTGTAGATACTTTTCTGCAGAAAACCTTTAAGTGTTCATGAGAAACTCTCTAGTAACACTTAATAACGCCTGGTGTTTATAACTGATTCTCTGTTCCCCTGATAACCGTTTATACCTGAGGAAGGGTGCTGTGAAAGCTGATTTCTGTACCCTTTAAAACTGGTGTGATCCAAAGCCTGTTGAATACAACACACAAAACATTCAAGTGCACATACACAACACACAAACACAACCTACACAATCAGAGCTTTGCTTTCATGACCACCCAGACAGTAAACGAGCTCAGAGTTCACAATTACATTTGCTACTTATTTTCCTGATGGGACATTTCCTGTACTTCCTTCCTGCGTGGCCTCGTCCTTCTTCTCCCTGCATCTTCAGCGCCCCCACACCCGCTGCTTTTCCCTCCCCAGACACAATTTCTCCTCTGTCTGCTGCAACAGAAATACAAGAAAGGGTTAAAGCAGACAGAAACCGTATGAGCCGATGTGCATGAAGCCTACAAGAGGAGCCTGTGAAATTGGAGTTAATGGTTTTCTTGGAAAATCTGGTGCAGACCCGTTCATCAAAGCACTTCCACGTCCTCCATCCACGCAGCTGCAGAGGGAGGAAATACAAATCTAAAGCACTATACTTTCCCTGTGTGTCTTTACAATAAACCTCCTTGGTTTCACAGCATTTTCACGTCTGGCCGTAATTCCAAGTTGACCTCTTGCAGCGGCGATGGAAAGGTTTGTGAGGAGCGGAACTTAGCCACTGTGAACACAAGTTTTCACTGAACTGTTCACGGAGTGAGCTAAGCCCTTCACCTCCAGCAAACCCACCGGGAGACCACCACCCGTCCCTGCAGATTGACAGCTGCTCGGACGAGTCGCGTGATCAGAAAAACTGTAAGTTAAGAGAAGTCGACGTGAGGAAACGTTGAGGCGGAATCAACCTTCTCCTCTGATCGTCACGATGGCAGCTTCACTGCTAGGAGACCCCCACGTCTAGTTACTGAAGTACACACTACATTAGCCTTGTCCACAGCTGGAAGTTAGCGGATACCTTTATTATCTGCAACAATAACTTTATTTTCTGCAGAATTTCAAATCCAGTTTAGTTAATCATTTATCAATTTACAAACACATTTTAGTCAATAATCTGAATAACAAGTTTCAACTTCAAGTAAAACTGAAATATTGGGTCAGAATAATTTAAAAGGAAAACAATAATATAATATTAAAGCTACGAGCTGGCTTCTTTTACCCTCACTGCCCCCAAAAATCTCCCCCTTTTATACCTGTTCTCAATAACTGAGGTGCACAGGCCAATTTGCATTTGTCAAATTCATGATAAAAACTCTTAAAAAAGATCTGTTGGTTTATTTCCCAACCATTTTAATACTTGGTCACCTGGGGGTGATGAACAGGTTTTTGTAATTTTTAGAAGAGTCAGCAAAAATGAACTTTGTAATTTTTTTAGCAATGGAGGTTGTTATCCTCGCCCCCATTCCTGATATGTGTACATCGTGTGCCATATTGTTTCGTTAAGCTTAAGCTGACGATTCAAGTGTTACATTTTCATAATATCCTTGTAAAAAATGTGCGAGAAACAGGGAAATCCCACTATTGCAAGCTCGCCACGCTAACGCCGTTCAAAAGCCACAACTTCTATTTCCAACATTTTTTTTTCCTAAATAACTTCCCAATGAGGCTCAAGGAGTTAGGAGGAGGTATATCAAAATTCCCAGAAGGAGATTAAGTTTAGCTGGTACTAAAGGTGAATTATTATTATTTTGAAATTAAGATGGCACCCGCTGTCTGAAGGTCAAAAGCCAACAAAATGTTGGTTTTGGTAGTGGACTTAACCTAGTGGCGTGTGTAGGAAATTCTACAAAGATAGCTCCAACTAATATTTTTTTTGCATTTAGAATTATTTCTTTTTGGCCCCAATAAATTGGCAGCTTGGTGTTTTTTTTCCTAAATTTCGTTTACTATGTCAAAATGTGATTTTCACCGGGTCCTAGATGTGTGCAAATTTTTGAGTGTGTGGCGGGGGTAGTTTTTTTTTTACTCAAAGGTGCAGTAAGAAAAATGAATTGGGTAAACAATCTAATCCTTCAGTTCAGTTCAGGACCTCTGCGGGACAGATTATAAAATCATACGTGTCAAAAACTGAAAAAAAAAAAAAGAAAGGTTTCTCTGTTTACAGTTTTGCATCTTTGTTTGGGCACCAAAAAGTGTCCTTAATCGAGGACAGTCAGACAAAGCAGTTGAGAGCCCACACACAGGAAAGAACCACAAACAAAGGTTAGTCTATAACGTACCTAAAACACACACCTACTAGACCATAGAAACATAAAACAGGACAAGCCAACACCAAAGACTCAGCCAAAATTCTTTAAATGCGCTGTGAATAATTAGCTAAGTGCAGGCAGCTGTGACTGCTCCACAGGATCCACAGGTAAGTGGGCGGAGTCAATGCCAGCTTGCACAAACACATAAGAGAAGGCAGCTTTCATATCCAAGCTGTTCTTTTATGAAGTGATGTTTATGCCAACACACTGCAAACAAACTTTATAAGTAGCAAATGAAATTATTAAATATTTGAATTTTTTTTTTACTTAGAAAGTTTTGTTTGCAATGTGTTTGGCATAAATATCATTTCATATTTTTTATGGTTGCAAAGTCATAATTATCTGATTACATTTGAGTTGACTGACTCACATCCAGGACACAGTGTTGTCAAGTAACCCCTCAGGTGTACTTCTTTATTTGTTCTACAGAGATAATCCCAAAATGGTGAAATAAGACATGTTTTTGTCAGTTTAGGACATGCAGGTATGAGACGTTCTTCTCCAAAGCTTAACTAAACCTTAAAAAACATTTTTTTTAAAGGCGTTTTCCTTCAGTGGTGTCAAAGGATGGCGTGCAGATGGATCCGCGCTGACATGGACGCCGGGATAAGGCAGCCTTTTGCTTTTGGAGTTCCAGCTCTAGCTGGTTGGAAATCCCTGGCAATGTGATTTACATGACATCAGAACCAAATCACTCTGCCAGGAATCCCTCCAGCCGGAGCAAACCATTCAACGACCCGCAGACAGACGCAGGGGAGGGAGGGAGATGGCGGACCGCGATAGAAATCAGAAGAAAAAAAACCCCGGTTTGTTGAGAAATGGGTGGAGGTGAGGACGGAGCGAGGAAAAGTTCACACTGCGGGTGTCTGTTTGAGAACACATCAGCATGACAGAATGCATTTATCCCTTCATCACCATTTAATTATGGGATAGACGCACTTTCAAACGTGAGCGCCCAACATGTCATCTTTTTTGTGGCGAGCAACGCAGACGGTTGATGGACTTCTCTTTCACTGACACACCTGAGTAAACAGAGCATTACTGCAAACCTATGGGCTCAGAACGAATCTATAGGCTACAGTTCAGGGACTTTGCACGTGCTCATTAGATCGTGCACGTGTAATCCATCAAGCTTGTGTCCTGGCTTTGAAACTGTGCAGGCCTGTGTTGGTTCAGTTGTCAAACTATAGCCTGAAGCTCATTTTGGTCTCAGACAGAGGCAGATGGAGACGTTTTACCCAGTTTATCGACAATGCGGCGTTATCCAGGTTATGCATCAGTTTGAGCTTCTGCACAAAGTTTCAATAAACCAAATAATCCCCTTAGTTAAGCTAAACATACAGCGCAAAACAATTACACAAAGCAGGAGAGGTGGAATTGTTTATGCTTGTCTACGGTTGGGACGAATGTGATGCATTCATTCACCCCAACTGCTTTGTATGGCAACCACAAAGGGACATTTCTCCTATCAATTAAAACTATTGTTTTGCTACAACTCAGTAAAGTCAAATCACCAGAATGTTCAAATACAACAACGGAGTATTAGATCCATCAAGATAAAAATGATAATAAAGTCGTGAAGTATTGAAAAATAACTACATTTAAGAGAATACAGTTATATCTAAAAAAAAAAAAGAGAGAATAGAGTCATAACATCTTAAAAGAAAAAGTAGTACAATTAAAAAAATTGCAACAATTTAGGAGTCATCAATTTATAATTTTAAAAGTCACAATTTTACATGGAAATTGTCTTTTTTAAATGAAAAGTCTTTATAAAATTTATTAGTAAAGACAATTGAACATGTTTAATTTATGTTACAGACAATTCAGAGAAATGGGATATTCCACTGTTCAAGAATCTCATTGAATTTTTAACTTTTTTTGTAAATGTATCATTTTATTTTGATGAAACTACAATTTTATTAAAAAAACACGATTTTTTTCTTCATAAAATGTAATTGTTGTATGACTTTATTCTAGTGTAAGTTAGACTTTTTCTTTTTTTTACCTTTTTCTCATTTATTTTTTAGCCTTAAAACTCCATAAAATGAATAAATTCCACAACTAAAAGTATCTTAAGGTTATTGTTTCTCCCTTAAACATGTTCAAACTCTGTTTTGTTTGCATATATATTTTTTGCGATTATTTAATAAAAGTAAATGTTTATTCCTCAAGATAATTATGCAAAATATTTGTCAAAATACATTCATCTTTTCTTTCTTGCTGCAAGTAGTTTTTTTTTTAATTTGTCTATTTATCTACTTGTCCTGCCATCATTATCCATCCTTTATTTTGTCCCTCATATTCTGCCATGAATTGTTTGAGAATTTGAAAGTAGGCAGACATGTCTGTCATGAATGTTGTTGTTTGCCGTCAGATAATCTTCTTAAAACACTTGAATGAGTTGGTACAGAAAGGAGGAAAAGCCCCGCGCCTTACCCACTAATGCAACAGACTGTGCTTTTCCCGATGCTCCACGTCACGCCTTAACCTCAACCACAAGGCAGGTTTTTCTCATCATGATCCAAAAGAGGAGACGCTGAAGCAGAAAAAGATCACCTGTGGTGGGAGAGAGGAAGAAAAAGTGAAGCTTCAGTTTGGTTTTAGTCAGATTTTTTAGTCTGTGATAAACCTTATGAACATAATTTGGTCGTAGACATGAAAAAAAATGTGTTTTTTTCTTTCAGAAAATCTGCGTTTTTGTAAAAAAAATACCTGCTGCAAATAAAAAAGAAGAAAGAAAACAACATTTTAGCTGCTCAGCAATGCAGACCAATGTCTTGCTTGTGGTGGATTTTGAATTCTGACCTCATTATTTTGGTTTTTGATTCTAACATGACAGATTCTGACTTGGTATCAACTGAACCACAGATTCTTCTGTCATGTATCCAACTACAAGCACTAAAAACTGTCTTTTATTCTCTTTTTATAATCTATTTTCTGACATAAACAGCAGCTTTACTCTTTTTCAGAGGCGTGTAAACCAGCTGAAATGACATGTTCCAGCTTTCCACCCGCAGAACTGCTCACAGAGGGTCAGTAGAACAGAGAACAAGCTAACAATCAAACATGTGTGAAGAATGACTCAGAATAACAAATCAGAGTTAAACAGAATTTGGTTTGGGTGATCAATTACTTTTTTATGTTTAGCATTTAGGGTCTAGATTATGAGTATAGAAAAGAGACTTTCCATTAATTGGACAACATTTGAGAAATCCTGCAACGCTCAGGGAATCTCTAAGTGTAGCTGACTATCCAGTGATATTGTGTCAATTTTTTGCGTGATTTTAGAACATGATCTACAATGATTAAATGGTAAACTACAATGATAATCTCAGTGTTTTTTCCCCCCTGATCCTTCAGGAAAATTTCAAAGACATAACAATCTGTTGCATCTTGTGCAAGATACAATGTGTTGTATCTTGCAGTTTCCTCAAGGCTCGTCCGGCCTTCTCAAAGGGACCTCACGAAAATGGAACGTACCACTGCTGTGCACGTGTAAGGGCACCGTGAAGTATTTCTAAGGCTAATGGAAGTTGTACACTCTCATGACGTACAGGTGATAATGTCGTACGGTGTCTCTAGTCGTCTGAGAACTGGCTCACCTGAAGGATGTCCACATAAACTCCACCCACGTCCAATTTCTAACAGTCAAGCCGCACGCGAAATGCGCACATTTATTGTGTGAATTTATAACTATTTTGGAAAAGGCTAGCTAATTAAATAATGGCAGTTCGAGTCTGCAACCAGAATGATGAATAGAACGTACACAGTTTTGTTTGTCGTTTTCAATATTCTGCTTTTTATTTGTTGTGACTCTGACTTGGGACTTTTGCACAAACACACAAGGACAGTGATTTTAATTCAAACATTGATGTCTTCATGCAGGAGTGTTGTCGGTCAGAATGGCACACATTGCTGTGCAGACTTGTTTGATTTCAGGACAACCTCATTTGGAAGTCTTTGAGAACATTTGTACGGCCTCCATGTCATTTTTAATCTACCTACTGTTATGATAATGTAAACACGACCTCTATTAGGGCAGGTGGTGGCAAAGTCAGGGCTTGTGTTTGACCTCAATTGACTCTTAAATAGGTGCCATTTCTTGTTAACACATGCAGGCACGTCATAGAAAAGTCTGAGAGTTTCAGCTGCAACATTAAGGGAGGTACAGCAATTTGGGCAAATAGTGGTATGATCATCTACTCTGCGTAGCTCAACACTGTTTAATAAAGGAACATTAAAAAATGAGTAGCTAAATGGTCCAGTCCAGTCCTGAGACCCACATTTAGTTTTTTTGTGTGTGGCATTTATAAAAAAAAGCTGCCATGTTCAGAGAGGAAAACTGTGTTTGGGAAGAATTTGAAACATTTCTTATTTTTGAACAAAAGCTGAGATTGAAGTCCCAAAGCTGTCTCAGTGGTCTTTTAATTCGGATGATGCCGTTTTAGCCAACATTTTCTAGGACATAGTTTCTGCAGAGCGGCAGGAGTCAATTAGAAATTCACCTCTAAGTTTTGGGGCGGGAGAATTTGGCACAAAGCAAACCCGCCCTCACTTCCTGTCACCCATCTGTTTACACTCTCTCCCACTAGCTCACAGCCCCTCACACCCCCAACGTAATATTAGCGGTGCAACGAAAACGTCACAGTTCGTACAGTTTAGATCCAGATTCCAGTTCAGACGAGAAAAAACAAAGACAAAACTTTATATTTTTATGTTAAATTCTACAATGGTAGTTTTTCACAAATGGAATCAAAAGAAAAGAAAGAAAGAAAGAATTTAAGCTAATTGGTCCATGTAAAATATACGTTAGTTAACGCAGGTACTTCAAAAGAAAAAAAAGAAGAGAAATCAAACAAATTTACAGCTTAGAGCCGGAGTGAGAGTCTTCGCTATCTGTCAGATATCTTTTTACAGTTTACTTTGTATTCATACAGTATTTAAACAGTACATGCCTGCGGGCATCTCACATCAGTCCAACACAATGTCAGAACTGGATTGTCTAATGTATTGTAGACATCCTTTCCAAATAGAACTACATGTATTCTACTTTAGACACTAAAGTATTCTTTCATTCGCTTCTAATTCACAACGATTTGAATAAAGAAAATACTCAGAAATGCAGTTTTAAGCCTAAATTTCTTTATGTTTGCCCTCCATCATTATAAAAATGCCTGAAGAACATGTAAGAAAAAATATGTACCGTATATATTTTTATAGCAGTAAGTTTCGCTATCCACAACATAATTGGTTGAATAAAGCATCCAACCCATTATTTCCTGTTTTTCTTTATTTCTTTCTTTATTATAGTACCTTCTGCCATTTTTTTCTTGCTTCACTTCTACAATTTTTTAGCTATTTTAAACATTCAACTATTCAAATGTTCAGCTCTTTCAGCTTTTTCCAACTGTGACTTTTGGTCCTTCAAATCCTTGAACCTTTCAAGATTTCCAGGATTTTTGCCTCCATTGAAATACAAGGGAAGTCCTTGGTGCAGAAGCTTGCTGGTTCGATACCAGGAGCCAGCATTTTTCACAAAAATATCTTTTTTGTTATTCTGCTGTTTTCACTTCATTTATGGTCAACTTTGGTACTTTCTTTATTTCTTTCTTTATTTCTTTATTTTGCCAACTACCTTTTAAGTTTCATTTTCAATCAGCAATATAGCATCAACTCTTTTCTTTTCTGGAAATGCAGCTCCTTCTAGTTGAAGTTTCAAACATGTCATAGTAGCATCTACATTTTAGATCCTCCTGTTCAGTTTCACAAGGCTGTCCGCTCTTTCCTTTGCCATTTTAGCCTTCAACTGTCTTTCGCTCTTTGACCAACAAAACATTCATCTGCCACGTTTAAAGATGGCAGCACAGCGCTTCAATTTTTAGTGGCTGTTAGACAAACACGAGATGACGTCAAGGATGTCAGGATCCAAGGACACGCTGGGATTCAGGGAGCAAAGCAGCTGAAGGTACAGAACACAGAAAAGTTGTGTTTAGCTGAACTCAAATAACTGCAGTTTCTGGAATTCCACAGATAAAAAAGCTTAACCGGGTGAGAAATAACCAAACTGAACCGCTGAAAGAAGAACTGCCTTCTTTGGTAATACGCTGAGGAGACCTGAACAAGAAGAAATACTGAGGGAAGCAAACAGGTAAAGAAATGAAAACAGTTTCAAAATTGAAGAGTTAATAGAGTCAAAAAGCAAAAATCAAACCACAGGAGAGAAGAAACAAACTAAAGTCTATTGATTTCATCAAAACCAAATCTCCAGAGGTGAAGAAAGACACTAAATAATAAGATGGCGTACACCTGGAGTGTAAATGGGGATCTGTTTGCCACTCTCATCACATCCAGTTGTGTTTACAGCTTTTTTCAGCTACTTCAATCCGAACAAGAAAGTCTGTCCCATCCTTTTTGTTTAGCTGCTCTATTTTTGGTCTCCTAGCTCGCTCTTCATCAGATCGGCTTCTCTCTTACTTGAATTTATTGAATTTTTCAGGTCCGGTTTGGAATGATAATGGTAATAACAAGCACCGGCTGATGGGGGGTCTGTCTCCATCTCTCTGATTTTCTGCCCTTGTGTGGCCGTCACCTTTCCTTTGCATTTCTGTAGGACAGAGAGGCAGAGTGGCCTTTGTGTTTTCCCTCAACAGCCAAAATGAGACTAAAAAAATACACAAAAGTTGTGACTTTATAAGAGTTTTTGTGCATAAACGGAAAGAATGAAGGCTCGTCTCTCTATTAAAGCTTTTTCCCTTTGCACTTTTGGCTACATTTAAACTGTTTGACAGCCAAATCAGCAACATTTGATCTGGCTGAGCTCAAAATGACCCGAGCAGCAGAAAGAAACAAGTACACGAGTAATGAGCACTAAACTCGTTTTTTCTGTTCTTTGTATTCCTGAAATCACAATTTGAGCTCTATCAGTTTTTCCTAAATGAAGACGATCTTAAAGACCCACTCCGATCATCTTTTGATCTATTTTCATGGTGTTTCCTGTGGGCTTTTAAACAGGATTTTTTAGCCTATTTATACTCTCCCACTAGCTTACACCCCTCAGACCTCAAACCTAACTTTAGGATTTAACAAAAATGGTAAGCAAAATCGGCGCTGTCCAGCCACACATTTTAGATCCAGATTCCAGCTCAGCTCAGGAAAGCTAAGAGGTTCATGGATCTATTTGTCTGCAAGTGGATGCATCAGAAAGGGTCGGATTGTAGCTTCCACGTCACAGCTGCGGGCCTTCTTATATGGCGTTTTTTTCATTCACAATTTTGAATAAAGAAATTCAGACATTCAATTTTAACTTTCTTCATATGTGTCCTCTATCATCAAAAAAATGCATCAAGAACATGTCAAAAACACCATTTTCTTTGGAGTGGATCTTTAAAAGTACTGAATCCTCATTTCTTTTTTGCAGACCTTTTGACATGCTCAAAGCTTGTGCATTAGTCATGTGAGGTTGGCGATGCTGCATTTTTTTTTACTTGGAGGGTCGTAAAGAGGAGCACGATACTCTCCCTGCAGGTGAGGAGTGGCAAGGAGCGCCCACTTATAACGTGAGCTAACGTGCTCTTCGTGCAGTTTTTGGGGGAGTTGAAAAGATGAAAAATCTGTACGACAAGCCTACATCTCACCTACTTCATTCTTACAGGTTGGTTCTGTGTTTGCTATGCCTGCAGAAAGAAATGCGCTTGAGCATTTCTTCTGAGCGGTCTGCCACCTTGATATTTCCAGCGTGACCCATTCGGCAGACAGCCCACATCCACCAGTTGTGACAAAGGCATTGGACGCTTCCCTTCAGCATTGACTTCTCTGTTAGGCTGGAAAAATTGGAAATGCAAAACAGCCGCTATCAGTCTCTTCTGTGGTAAAACTCTCCAAGTGCTTCACCATCGAAGAGGTTGCAGCCGAGTCTAAAACTCTGGCGCCAACAAGTGCCGGCGCCAATATTAAAGTGACAGGAATGACGAAGTGGCCCTTTTCACCATCTTTTTTGTCAGTAAAAATAAAGGAGTGTGCTTAAAGCTTTGAGAGCTGTTATCCACAGCGTCATGGTGCATCCATTTCTGTGGCAACCTGCAAATGCATTAACACTCGACACAGAGATGGACCTCACATATGGCTGCCCTCGCCGGCTGCTAAACAAATGCCGCCCCTCTCAGCTCATGTTCGCACTCCGGGCGAAGCTATTCGCAGGGACGCTCCTCTTGTGATTACCCCGTGATTTTAACAGCCTGAGCTGCACTGTATTTTGGCTAGACAGCTTTTCTGGGAGCCAGCCAAGGGCACACATGATTTGTTGGGGGGGTCTGTCTGGAGCGTACAAATAGTTACTCTATCCCAGTTTGACCTGCGGCGTCCTGCACTAAAATTTTACTACTGGGCAGAAGATGTCAAAAGGCGAGTCCCCCACTGGTCTGTAATGGACAGAGCTGAGTGGCTCAGTGAGAATAAAGGTGGCGATGTTTTTTTTTTTTGGTGTAAACTACAGGGCTGTTGGCTCTATACAGGCGGAAAAGGAGAGAAAGGACGGACGGACGGAGGAACAGGCAACAGCGGAAAGTCAAATTCTGTTTTTAGAAGGTTCTTCGGGCTTTTGTCTGATGATGAACGACATATTTAAAGAATTTAGCTTAAAATTGCATTTCTGAGCATTTCTTTACTCAAATTGTGACTCAGAAGCAGATGAAACATGCTGTTGGAAAAAGATTGTGTATGTGACGTAGAAAATACGATGGATGGGCCACAAGCAGAATGCTCTGAGCTCTCAGTAACGAGGAGGGGAAGGGGGGGCGGAGTTGCCATGTGTGCAATGTCCTAGAAAACGACTCTGATTTGTTTGATTTTGGCTTAAAATGACATAATCATAATTAAAACATCTCTGGGAATACTTTAAAAACAGATTATCTAAGGAAGACTTTAAAAGAATCAATAGAAAAGTTTCTTTCAACAAATATTATGATCCAACCTTTTCTGAAACTAAAACAGCATTTTTTGTTGTAGGATATTTTTTCACAAAAATGCACTTTCATTTTTTTCCTCAAGTTGGTGCCTCCGTTTGAGTATTTTTACATCCAGGCATTATCTGGATTAAATCTGTTCCCAGTCTAATTGTCAACACATGTATAAAAGCAAAAAGAAGGAAAAGAAATTCCACAGTAAGCCTAATTACAAACCATAAGATGGTTTACATTCACCTCAGAAACAAATCAACAAAATGATTTTGGCTGAGGTTTTGGCAGGAGTGGCCAAATCCCTCCTGCAGACCACATCAGGTCAGGACTGGCGGCTAAAGACGCCCTCAAAGCTTTAGTGATGCCACTCCAAAAGCTTTGAGTCTGGACATGTCAGGAAGATGGATGGAACCAAACATTTATGAGCCTAAGACTTTCACAGAGGGAGATTTCCAGAAATACTCGAGGACAAAATTGAGATAATAAACATGACTCAGTTCTGAACCTGTTTTTTTAGCTGCATTTTGCTTTAGACCCTGAGTTAAAGTAGAACTACTTCCATCAAATTGCACCCAGAAACGGAAAATCAAGACATTTTCAGAGAAAAGAAAAAATGGCACACAGCCAGATAATTAATTATTCAATTGGTGACATCAACCTACTGCAAGCAAAGCAAGGTTCTTTGACGAAACCCTGAGCTGGGTCAAACCTTGAGCCAAGCAGCAGGAGCAGCAGCAACAACAGCAGCAGCAGCAGCAGCAGCGCTAATCATAGTTTCCCACACATAAACGAAGGTGAAGGCAGTTTACGAGGCTCCCAAAAAATGCAATAAAACGTCTTTCTGTGAATGCAGCCATCTGTGGAGCTTTAAAAGAACTTCCTGTAAACAAGACTGAGGAGAACAAAACCTCTCACTCCCCTTCAGGACTCTCTGAATTTGCCTTTCATCTTTGTTTTCCACCATTTCTCTCCTGTCTGTCTGTCTGTCTGTCTCCGAGCTTTCATTTCTCTTCATCCTCCCTGCGTTTTGTCCTCAAAAAGCCTTTTCTGAAGGAACTACTTTTTACTTCGCATTGTTTTAAAAAAGAAACAGCGAATGTTTTAAGCACAAACAAAGAGAGGAATGAGAATCTGCAAGTGCTTTAACTTTATTTTTGCAAAACGAAAGACAATGCACTAAAATACGGGACACATTCAACAAATTAATCTAGTTTGAATAAATGTGCATTTCCTCGGCTAAAATATAAAGCTATTAACCATTTTAAACATGTTTTAAAATGGAAAGGCCTGACAACCGCCTAATGTTGTCTACAACTTTTTTTTTTCTTCCTAAAGACAAAAATGTTTTTATTTTTCGTGTTCTGACTTCTTGAACTTCCATGAATTTCAGCTCATTATAGCCCCCGCGTACCCTGATGGAACAGATGTTGTCACATCCCGGCTGACATCAGAGAAAACGCTTTAAAAAATGAGTCCGTTTTGTGAATGAATTTGGGTAAAATAGTTTACATTCTTCACATCAGAAGCAGCTGGAAACGCTCAAAGGATTTCTGACGTCTTCTCATGTTTTTACCACTCTGACATTCTTCTGCCTCCCTGCAGTCTTTTTTTGTTTTGTTGAAAAGCTCTGGATTGTCTCATGTCACCCAGACTATGGCAGGTTTGTTTTCTTTAGACCAGTTTAGCGGCGGCTTCTTGACAGAATTAGCTTTTTTTAATCTGAGAAAACCCAGATTTGCTGCTAAAGCGGAGTGGACCGGCCGGGCGCTGAATGGCAGCAGAACGTCGCGTGCACGAGCACAATCGCAAACTGAAGTCAGGTGGAAAACGCCGCCCCACTTCCTCTGTTTGTGCCCACGTTCAACGTATGGAGAGGAGGCAGGAAGACGGGAAGAAAAAGGGAACAGGGAGAGAAGCCACGTGGTCGCTGGGGGCTCTGCCCGCCATTTTTATTTCTTTTTTCACCTTAAAAGAACTTTAGTTAAACTATATGATCAGCACAATGGATTCTGGTCAAAAGAGGTGAGCAAATTAAACAAAAACAGGCTGTTCAAGGTGGCGCCGGCGTGACGGAGAACAGAGAAATGAGTGGGAAACCCAAATCTTCACCCATCAGTTTAGACAATGGAAACTCTGACGATATAACATTTGGAAACGTTGGGGGCCCAACTTACATTCGTTTGTATGCAAAAGGAATGCTGTAAAATGGAAAGCTGGGAAAGAGAAAATGATACCCAAAGCATGTGCCAAAAAAAAAGAAAAAAAAAAGAAATCAGAGTTATATCTAATCATCTACTGTTGATGCAAACAAGAAAAAGCTTCAAGGTCACGCACACTTTCGTTTTTTATGTCTGAGAATGAAACTGCAGCTCTGCAAAACCTTTGTTTACGCAACAAGCAAATTTATAACAAATTTTACCTGAAAGACTTAATGAACTGTTTATTTCCGCCTTTGTTTGTTAGTTTGTTGCATTTATATCTGCTGCGAGAAAGAGTCACCAGCGGGAATAAATGACATTTTAACAGTGAATTTGTTCAAATGAATTTCTAAAATATAAAACATATTTTGAGTTGATTAAAAATAGTTTGTGAAATAAAGTCAAATTTGAATTAGGCAAAAAGTACTTGTTAAAGTGCTCCTTTTACTGTGTAAACACTCCTTTTGTATTAGAAAACAGTCTCCTTCCCTCTTTAATTTCACTTTTACTGGCATAAACAGATTTAAATTTTACGTAAATGTTCATACTCACACAAATCTGAGTAGAATGTGATTTGTTCAAAAAGCCTGACGACTGAATTCGCCCAGACTGCAGAGATCCGAAAGTCAGGGAACTCTTCCCAGATTCAACACAGGCCAAAGCGTGCACACATGTTGCTCATGGAGGACTCACAAGTCAAGTCCCGGCTCAAGGGGAGCACAGAGCGCTTGCTAAGTTTGCTCCTCCTCCTAACAACTCCTCTTTAAGTCGAGGGTGTGGACTGAGTCAAGGCTGTGACTGCGAAGTCCACATCATTCACACAAGTTTGCTGCCTGAAAGCCCCACCCATCAGCCCAGGGAGAGTCCCAACAGAAAGGGAAACACTGAAGTCCTCCCTGAACACCAGCCCAGGAGGTGTCAGAAAACTGTTGGTTCTTAACGGGTCGCCCTCAAAACAACCGGGAAACAAACAAGCCCCGCCCACAAGGAGACGCCATGAGGAGGGGCAGAGGTCATTTTCAGGATGTTTATGTTCTTCGGCAGAAACCTTCAGGGGCGTGCGGTGGGCTAAACAGCAGGCTGTGAGCATTCCCGCCTCCAGGCGCTTCCCCGTGCATCCGGCTGCATTGGAGTGTACATTTGCAAACACAGGCACACGTTGGTGTTTATTTGTGCAGACGCTCCCGTGGCCTGTAGTTCATGGCCTCCTGTGCGCTGGTGCTGATGGCTAACAGCTGCCATGTCTTTCCTGTCTGTGTGGGTATAGGATCCATGCGGAGACGGTGTAATCATACAGCACGCTTGCATCTGCTGGGTGTTAACCAAACATGTGCAGGTTTTTTTCTACCCATGCGTTTATTTGATCTCATTTCGTTTAGCTCTTTTGGTGGCTGCTTTCGTCCAGAAGCTTTTACAGAGCAAATTTGTGAAGAGGCGGGTGTCAAACCCTCGTTCACCGGCTATTACTGAAAAACTTGACATCTCAATCTGTTCCAAAATCACAATAATCTGCATTTCCACAAATCAACCAAAGCAAAAGTTCTGAAACAGGAGGAAGTAAAGGGCAACAGAAGGCAGAAAGCTTCTTTATCTGCCCCATTTACCTTTTTAGATAAACACATTTTAGACTAAATGAGAAAAAAACGAGTATTTTTACATAAAGAGAAAACAGATATGTACAATACAAACACAAACAAAAGCATTTTTTGATGGGGAGAGGGCAATCTTTTCTGTTTCATGTGTTAAAAATCTGCATCGACATATTAAAAAAAAGTCATACAATAATGTCTTACACTGTTTAATACAGTTGCTTTTATAGAATTTAATATCAAAACCAGAAGCTGAATAATTTATTGACTTTTAACATTAAAGTCCCACTATGATTATATTTTTAAATATTGTTAAAGCCTTCCCAGTGTTCATTTTAACCCCTTGACGCCTACATGTATTTCCAGCAATGGAAAAAAAAGTCACTGTTTTTAACTGGATATTAAATTAAGATAAGTTTGGAGCAGGTGTGGTTTGATGGATATTTGCATCAATAGTTGACTTTTTTTGGACATTGTTTCTGCAGGAGTTCGTTAGAAATTTGTACGGTGGCCCAGAAGTGAAAATCACATCATCAACCAAATTTTAATGATCACAACGACAATTAAAAAAGCAAAACAAACATTAAAACAAAAACAACGTCTTAGAAAACATAATAAAATTACGGAACGCAAATTGTATGAAACGAAAAAATTATTTGGAAATATTTTGTCTCAAGTTTCTTGAAACAAAATGAAATGTGTCATTGGGACATCTCCAGTATCGCTTCATGTCAAATAACTTTCAGTTGAAATGATGGACAAACATCATCATCCTTTTTCCGTAAAGACGAAAAATCCATTTCAGTGAGCAAAAATAACTTGCAGAAATCAAATAAAAAAAAAAGCACAATAAGGAAGTGGACAAAACAAATCAGTTTAGTTAAAAACGTGAACGTTTTGATGGGTTTTGCATGAATACACACTCACGTTTATGGATCTGCACACAGACAAAACTTTGATAAATCAATTCCCCCTGGGAGTTTCATTGATTACACTCGTAATCATTCATGAAAACAGGCGCGGAAACCCGAGCGCGTGTTGACCGCCGGTTTCTACTTATGGCCAAATAAAGTGTTGCTAGGAAACATTCACCTCCATGGTGGTTTCAGGATAACGGCTGATCAGATCCTCCTGGTTTCTTTCTTTCTTTCTTTCCCACAGAGAAAGTGTTTTAAAGCTGCTTATGGCAGTTTGGCAGATACCTGTTTTGTTTTCTTTGTCGGGTTAGTTTGATCTACCATAACTAAATGGACTTTCGAAATATTGACAGTGCCGCTCCAAGGAATGAACTTTCTTTAAAAAAACAAACAAAAAAAAAAGGTGGGCTGAAAAAAAAAAAGAATAAAAGCTCGAATTTGTGCTGGCAGGTTGCCAGAGGAGCGGGGGAAAACAAAGGCTGCCTGTGCAGTCATTATCAGTGACACCAGACAGACAGACAGACAGACAGACAGACAGACAGACAGACAGACAGACAGACAGAACAGACAGACGAACAGACAGACAGACAGACAGACAGACAGACAGACAGAACAATCCCAGCAGCACTTTCACCTGAGCAGAAGACAAAAGCGAGTGCTAGGAGAGATTGGCCTTCCTGATGGCGTTTCCATGTTGTTTGTCCCACAGAAGTAATGCTTTTGAGCAGAAAACAGAGTGAACTTCATCTGTGTGTGTTCCTGTTTCCCCGTACATGAATGAGTCATCCGGGAACGACCCCACCCTACGTGGGCGGTTGACACGGCGGGCGGGAGTATTTGGCCTGTGTCAGTCTGCAGAGCTGTTCACATAACTGAGCTCTTTGTTCCAAATGTCACTCCTCGTCTTCTGCCCCTGCCTCCTTCTCTGTTGCTCCACAGCCAGAATCCAAAGTCGATGACGTTCACGTGTTGTGCTCCTCAGATTAAAGAGTGAGTGAACTGCAGGTCATCTGTCTTCCCTTCTCATGTTGTCATTTTTTTGCCCCCTGAGAGCACATTTATCTCTGTTACTTCCTGCTGCCTGTGACCAACACAAACTGTGCTTTCGTGGTAACTTCTGAAGTTCTTCTGAAACTAATTTTAGCTTGGAACAGCTGAATAAGTGGTGCGCTCCAGATGCAGCCCGTCTGACTGTTTGCTCCATGGATCCAGTGACTTTCATGTTGAATATCAGACCTTCTGGCACAATAGACTGAGAACAGGTGATAATCTTTTTGTAACTTATGGTTTTATATTTGACGAGCTTTCCAGGTCACCTTTTTTTACAACTAATTATGCAAACCTGCTGTGTAACATATTAACCTAACAAGTGACAGTTAAGCTTTAATCAAATGCAAGACTTACATGACTAAACTAAGTCACTGTTGTAACTACAAAATAAATAAACAGTGGGAAATTGTCATTTTCTTGTATTATTATTTATTTTGTGATTTTATACACTGACCAAAATATAAGCATAACACTTTTGTTATTGCTCCCATTTTTGATGGTATGAACTCAAAGATGTGAAACATTTTCCACATACACAAAATAACCAGTTCTCTGAAATATTGTTCACAAATCTGTCTAAATCTGTGGTAGTGACCAGTTCTGTATGTATTTGCATATATACATAATTTTGTTTCCTTTTTTTGTTTTTTTTTCCTGCAATGTACACATTTCAGTAACGCCTGAGACATTTACTATGCTGTTGTATTATGTTGTTTGTCAAAAATGTATATATATATATATATATATATATATACTCTTCCTCTCACACACTCCTTGGAGTGGTTTCTCCTCCAAGCTCGAGTCCTCTACCAGAGGCCTGGGAGCTTGAGGGTCCTGCGTATCTCCAGCTGTTCTAACCTGCGCTTTTCTGGACTGAGAGGTCTGAGGTCTTTCAGGTATCTGTTGTAGCCACTCCTCCAGCAGGGTTACTGCCCGGAGTGCTCCAATTACCACAGGCACCACTGTCACCTTCACTTTCCAGGCTTTCTCCAGTTCTTCTCTGAGTCCCTGGTATTTCTCCAATTTCTCATGTTCCTTTTTCCTGATGTTCCCATCGCTTGGCACTGCCACATCCACCACAACGGCTTTCCTCTGTTCTTTATCCACCACTACAATGTCTGGTTGGATTTAGCCATTACCATCCTATGAATCTGGATCCTGGAAGTCCCACAGGATCTTTGCCCTCTCATTCTCTACCACCTTGGAGGTGTTTCCCATTTTGACCTTGGGGTTTCCAGTCCATATTCTGCACACATGTTCCTGTATATTATTCCAGCCACTTCATTGTGGCGCTCCATGTATGCTTTCCTGCCAGCATCTTCCACGTCCTGCAGTTATGTGCTGGATTGTTTCAGGTGCCTCTTTGCACAGCCTACACACTTGGATCTTGTCTGGTGTGGTAGATCTGAGCCTCTATTGCTCTGGTGCTCAGGGCTTGTTCCTGAGCTGCCAGGATGGCGCTTCAGTGCTGTCCTTTAGGCCAGCCCCTTCTAGCCATTGGTAGGACTTCTTGATATCAGCCACTTCAGTTATGGTCCGGTGGTACATCCCATGCAGGGTTTGTCCTCCCATGGGATCTCCTCAGCACTGTATCCTCTGCTCTCCATTACTGAGACATTCACTGAGCACACTGTCAGTTGGGGCTGACAGTACCCACTCAGCATGCATGTGATGTTTCATCTGGATAGTAGGCCTATACGCTCACTAGTCCTGGCCTCCCTTCCCTTGCGGCTGGCATACAGTCTCAGGGTGCTGGATTTGGGGTGGAACCCTCCATGCATGGTGAGAACTTTGTGTTTAACATCCGTGGTCTGTATCTCTTCCTTTGGCCATCTTATTATTCCTGCAGATATCTGATAACTGGCAGTGCGTAGCTGTTTATTGCCAGGTCTTATTTTTGGTAGGCACAGCTTCTCAGGACTTGCCTCACTCGTTGGAGGTATTTGGCTGTTGCAGCTTTCCTTGTTGCCTGCTCCAGGTTGCCATTTGCCTGCGGATTCCAAGGTACTTGTAACTGTCCTCGATGTCTGCTATTGTTCCTTCTGGGAGTAGAGACCCACCTCCTGTGGACTACCTTGCCTCTCTTTGTCACCATCCGGCTGCATTTCTCAGGCCCGAATGACATCCCAATGTCAGTACTGTAGATCACCAATTGGTGTGGATCAGGAGTCAATGTCACTTCGCTCTTAGCATATAGCTTGATGTCATCCATGTAGAGGAGGTGACTGATGTTGGCCATTTCTGGAGTCTGTATCCATAGCCAGTCTTGTTGATTATTTGGCTGAGGGTTCAGGCCACATAGAACAGCAGTGGGGACAGAGCATCACCTTGGTATATCCATTTGATGGACACTTGTGCAAGTGGCTTCCCATTGGCTTCAAGGGTGGTTTTCACAGCTTCATTGGTTTCCTATATGAGGCTCTTGATCCTATTGATGTTGTACAGCTCAAGCATTCAGTGATCCATGTGTGTGGCATTGAGTCATAGGCCTTCTTGTAATCAATCCAGGCTGTGCACAGGTTGGTATGTCGTGACTTGCAGTCTTGAGCGACTGTTCTGTCGACCAGGAGTTGGTGTTTGGCTCCTCTGGAGTCTGCCAGTACCCTTCTGTGTATTTGCTTATGAATTAGTCAACCATGCCTATTTATCTTGGTTGCAATGATGACTGACATGAGCTTACATGTGGAGAAACAGGTTATTGGTCGGTAGTTGGATAGGACTGCACCCTTTGCCGGATCAGCTGGATCAAGTTTGTGCAAGCCCTTCTGTTAGCCATTCGGAGTGGGTCCCATCTCTTAGCAGCTGGTTCATTTGTGCTGCCAGGTGCTTTCGTGGAGTCTTGATGCTTCTTTGTAGTAGGCATGTATCATGTCAGGGCCGGAGTGCTGTCAGTTCTTCATACCTGGGGCACTCTTTCTTGGATATCTGCCACTGTGATGGCGTTTTACTGGATTCTGTTCGGGGAGAGTTTACTATATTCTTTTCTCAGAAGACCAGCCACTGGGCATTGCTGTTATGTGCTGTCTCTTTCTCCCATATACTTTTCCAGTACTGTTCAGTTTCCAGCCTCGGTGGGTCTTCTCGGCTGTTTTGACCCTGCCACTGAGCATACACTTTTTGCAGATTGAGTTGCGAGCCTGTTTATTAAATCTGCTGTTGTCTTGTGTACCTCTTTAGGCGCTGCTCAGGCTAGGAGCCTTTGTTTGGCAGTTCAGTGCTTCAGGTATGGACATCTGGCTGTATCTCTTAAGTCTTGCTTTCTCATTGTACCTCTTTGAGCCTCTGTCAGCCTACTCACATCCCTTCCGAGTCGCTTTGATTTTGGCCTCTAACCGTGCTTCCATGAGTGGGGTACTGCTTTCTTCCATGGTTGCTCTTGTAATAAGCATCTCAAGGATCACTGCTGCTGAACTGTAAACCAGTTCATTGGTTTCCTGTGATGGATTGTGGTAGGAGTGCCCTCAGTATTCATTCACAGTTTCCAGTAGACTTTCAGGCGGTACATCACCTAACCGTTGTAGCTGGGTATGGGGTTGCCTAGTGTTCATTGTAGACATGATCTTGTCTTTCAGGTCAGTTGCTACCTCGCTCGTGAGTGGTGTGGTTGTTGGGGCTGTGTGTGCCCAATCAGGGTAGGGTGTGGTATAACATCCTCTCTCTGACCTGTTGTTCTGGCTCTCCTGTGGCATTGTATTGTATCGCTTCAATCTCAAGTTGTGACAGGAGTTGCCGTTTGTGGATGTTAGAGCACTGGGCTACCAGTTGTTTGGCAGTTAGCCTTGATTGTAGGTTTGAAGCATCCGGCTCCATTTCCACATTCTCTGCATGTAACCCTCTGGGTGGGATTACTTTCGAGTAGTAGCATTCTAAGAGAACCTTGTTCTCGCATCTGATCCATTTCCGTCTTGTTCCAGTAGCCCACTTTCCATCAAGTGCTCTGGTCCCTCAACCTAGCGCGCCAGACTGTATTTGGCGGGCGGCGTCTACGCGGCGCAGCATGTAGTTCGTATCTCTCATGTTGTGAGGTAGGCATTAGGCGTTAAAGGACTTGCCCAAGGACCCTCACTGGGTGATGTTAATTGCCGTCATTGTTATGGTAATTGCACCATTTCCATTGCCATTTTCCACTACCATTAATTGTTCATTCCGCCCTGGGAATCGAACCGGGGTTTCCTGCATGACAGTCCTTCACCTTACCAACCGAGCTACCCAGCCATATATATATTTTCAATTTTTCAAATTTTTTTCCAATATTTTTTTATTTTATTTTTATTTTTTCATTTTTATTTTTTATTTTTTTCATGTTGTTGTTGAAATATATATATATATATATATATATATATATATATATATATATATATATATATATATATATATATATCTATATATATATACCTATATATATATAAAACTTATTACCCAGGCGAACAGTTTGGTACCCACACGGCCGTCAACCACTCTTAAGAATCCTACATGCACATATGCAGCCCTGCACAAACCCTTCTTGGAGACTTTTCAGTCTATTCAATCCTTTTGGACACAATTCCATCATCAAGCGCTAATTTGCATCTTTTTTCATTTTAGTCTGCCATTTCATTTCTTTAAAGTGAAGATGTTGAGACATCATTGTGAACACAGGGAGAAGACTTTAAAGATGGATGAAATAGTCTTCCCTCCGCATACAGTAAGACTTTTGAAATGAGTGGATTTGTTTCCCAGTAAAATGAGATCCCGCTTCATGAAAAGCTTTCTGTTTCTTTATGTGATGCCTGTCAGACCAGTAAAGTTAATCTGTGAACCATTTCATTTTTGAGTCGAGTTTCTGAATAATTAGCTCACCAGGTCAGGATTGTGCAGAGTACAATTTGCTTTACAATGTTGTGTATAGTCCCTTATTCATTATATTTTAAAAAATAACCCACGAAAGATGAAATCCATGAAGTAGCCACCTTCATATTTTGAAAGAGTCTAGATTTTTTTAAAGAGCCTAAAACTCCTCATTACTCACTTTATCCACTGTCTTTCAGACAGACCTGTATTCCCCAATTTCTTGTTTAAGAAACTCTCAAAAATTGCAAACCTTTAGAGAACCAGAGGGCACCAAGGACATTGATTGACAATAGTCTACAGCCAATCAGGATGCAGAACACAATGCAATGTAAAACTAAACAAAAATAACAAACAACATTAAAAATATAATATGCAAAATTGCACCAGAAAAAATCGACGAAACAGGTGAACCGCCAAATAAAAAGGGACCACTGTATATTTAGTAATGAGAGTTGTTACATGCAAGGGGTTTTTCACTGTCTTTCCTTTTTCTTCCTTGCTCTCCATGTTCTTCCTGTGAGTGAAGACACCTGGTGGAGACCTGGGGGGTATTCCAGGAAGCATGTTTAAACTACCCTGACTTCAACCCTGAACTCTGGCTGAAATCCGCCTGAACTTCCTTACTCTGGGTATGTCGGTTCCAAAAGACCGGATATGAGTTGGCGTAATTACGCTCGACTTGGTAACCCTGGGTTAATGCTCATGCACCTTGAGTACACAAGACAATCTCAATTGATCACGATTTCGGAGTCACCATGGAAAGCGCGTGGCAAAAAAGAAAGGCGCCATCACGTCAGTGAGGCGGAGTCTGATAATGACGATAGCAAGAAGTGCTCACGTCCATCAAATAAGTAATACGGCTGCATCATCAGCAAAAGAAAGAGTTTCTGCATGTAGAAAATGAGCAGACAAAGTAAACCCACGAGTTTCTGATCTTATTTCCATTTTCATGTGACGCATATATAAATATATAACTTATCCAATTTTACTTAACTCAAATGAATTACTTCTATTGGTAACAAATAATTGAGTTAAATTTATTCAACCTAATTTCTACGTCTATAAAACTCAATAGTTGTTAATACAACTCAAATTTATATATTTATCTAACTAAATGTCATAGTACTCCAATTCAGTTAATCTTTTTTCCATCGTAATGAATTATAATTCTTGAACTTTCATTGACAAAAATACCCTTTAATAGTAGGGGTGCTATATAAACTCATCATCCTCTCCCTCCCTCTCCCTCATGGTGCAGAGACTTGAGCAAAGTAGGACAAAATAACTCGGTAAAACACAGTAAAACAACTAAACAACTAAACACATTTGGTCAAAAAGCCACACTTTAACGCAGATCCATCCAGACAGGCAAAGGGAATGGTATCCCACAATCCCTTGCAGTGACGATCTAACAGCAGCACCAAAGTTACACTTACTTAATTGAATTAATTTGAATGAAAGCAAAATAACTGTCTGAAAAGTACATGTTATTTTAAGCCCCAACTGTTTTCTTAAAAAAGATTTTAATTATCTTAACTGAAGCAAATAATTAAGTTAGATCAAAGTAAAAAAGTTTCTCTTTCCAACATCCATACGTGGTCTTATCACCCTCTCACGGTGGAAAAAGTATTACCTGAGCTTCTTCATCCACTAAATCATCTTCAAATGGACACGCCATGCTGCTTCACCTCTCTGTGAAACAAAACTAACCTTCAACTAAGCCTGCTCCCGACCAGGTTATGTTCCAGGCATGAGTTGCTATGGCAACTTGGCATACCCTGAAACATACCTCCATTTCTGGAACCAATGAGTTATCAACTTCATAGCCTCAAACTTACCGTGGGAGCTAGCAGAACCTGCTTTCTGGAATACCCCCCCCTGATGAGCTGTGCAGTCAGGACCAAAGCTTTTCCTGGATCACAACTCCGATGAATGCTTCTCTCCCTTTATGCTAGAGAGTGTGGACAGTTAGGACAGGGGACCCTGGACACCTCATGTAGCTTGTCTTCTGCTATGCACACTAGGTAAGTTGGATGGTGCCACCACCTCTTGTATGTTTTCAAACCCTTTTTGTAGATAAGTCAGTGAGACTTTTGTTTTCTTGTTTTAGTTTTAGAATGGTGATAGCTAGGCTGTGTTTTGTTCTATTTATTTCATTCCTTTGACCCAACCTCGGTCCCTACCTCCACTCCTCCTCTCATTCAATAAAGCGCTCAAAAGTCATCATCCATTGTGTGTTTCATGTCATGTACCATTCAGCCCTAGACCTGTACGTTTGTGGAACGTAACAGGGATCAGTTATTGAATAGTAATCAAAAATTGTAAAATGTAAGGCTTTTTTAAAATATTGTTTTCTAAAGCAGAACTCAAACCTGCAGCACGCTTTTCACTCTGACCTTTTTGAAGAACACACAAACATGGCTGACCCTGCAGACCATGTGACCCAACCGGCCATGACATCACGTCAAATAATGTTTAGAAAGGCATTGCGGTCAAATGCCACTGGACAAAAGTTGCGGCGTGTGTAAATTGTGTCCCAACAACATTTAGTAGGCGCGGGTAAGAAATGATTTATTTCTTTCCAGGAACTTTTGAATTTTGTGGTGGCGGAGGTCTGAACAGGACAGAGGCTTGTGGCGTGGCTGGAGCGCTTGGCTGTGGCGTGGCTGGAGCGCTTGGCTGTGGCGTGGCTGGAGCGCTTGGCTGTGGCGTGGCTGGAGGTGTTCAGCGCGGTCAGCATGAGCCAAGAGATCTTCTAGTTCTCAGAGAGCTTGATGGATGATCCAACTGGCATCACTCGTGGGATGATTCTCCTGAGGTTAGACAGCAGAATTAATACAAGGCAAACTTGACTTGACTAGACTTTAACATGAACATGAACAAGACTAGACCAGGCATAGTCACCATAAGGGGTAACGAACTGGCATTGAATGATTGAGTTGAGTCTCCTTAAGAGCAGAGGAGGTTGATGAGCTGAGTGACGACAGCTGGTGGAAATCAGGAGCAGAGTGGAGATGAGCTGGAGGGGGGAGTCTGACAGATGCCTCATGACAGAAAGATTTTTATTAATCAAGTAAACATTTTCATGTCACAATCTTTATGTTCCTAAGAAAAGTAAAAAAAAAAAATTAACCTGTCTAACAAATGTACTTTGGGGAAAGATAAGTAAAAAAAGGATCTAAAATTTTCCTTTGGAGAGGAGAGAACCTTTAAAGAAAATGCACGGATTCAGGAAGCACTGATAATCGAATAGCTGCCGAAAGATTCCCCCCTCCAATATTCACAGTTCCAGATAAATCCAGGTTTGTGGTTTGATTTCATGGTTCCTTTTTTGGAATTCTAGAAGAAGTTGTATAAAACAGCAAACTTTGGTTTCTTAATGTGAAGCGTTCTTTTCGAGCTTTCATAGCTGCCTTTGGTTCTTGTTAGTTCATTGCCACGCTTCGCCCCTCACATGAGTCTCATGTATTTTTATGGATTGCAGCCCGCCCAGTCAGTTTACGGCTGGATTTCTGTGCTTCTGTTGTTTTCTGATCCAGCTCCATCTCAAAAATCTGTTTGCTTTGCCACAGAATTTCTGTTTTGGTGAGACTTGTTAGTGGGGAGTGAGTGATGATCGTATTTCCATTGCTTACTGTTGGTGAAGGACTTTTCCTAAAATTGCTTACGCCTCACGTCAAGAATTGTTAACGCTAAACAACGCAAAGGATTTCGGCGTAGACAGACATCTGGTTCTTGGAGAAACTGAACTTCTATCTTTTGTGCTGAATTAAAACACCATTTGACCTTTGGCATGATGCATGTAATAAACAACAACAAAGCAGTTTTATTATTTCACGTTTTTCATTTCCCCCTGGTTCAGCTCAGCTCTGACAGATTCTGGAAAATAAATCCATTTCAGTTAGTCAGTTTGTCAAACGAACTCCTCAGTTGTAAGAGGCTAAAGCAAGAAATAACAAGCTGGAGGGGGCGGAGCTTGGCTGCAGTTCATTCAGTTTGTCTGAATCATTGCTGCTCGTGGTCTCATGTCCTCCTCTTTGATGTTTCATCTGAGCAGGGAGGCAAAAGACCAGAGTATCTGGTTAGCAGGGAGATCAAGTGTGCATGCTGCCACGTGGGCCTCTTAATTTTCTTTTAATGTGTGTCATTAAGTCGTAGCCTTCTGTGTCGAGCCAGGGCCCATTCTGTGCCTCTAAAGCACAGGTTTACGGTTCCAGGAGCCAACGTTTTAAAGCACGCACGTTTCTGTTTGCTTCTTTTTTTTCTTTTCCAATCATCACCTCCTCCAATGTACATTACTCAGACTAATTGGAAAGCTTGCCTTTGTGTGGTTTCATTATCCTGCAGGGTGTCATTACCTCCACACCCTCTGTGGATACTGAGACAATATGTATAGGATAAGTCTTCAAAGGACTCCATAAACAAATCTCTGGACGCACAGAAATAGTCCATAAATCACGTAAAGCACGCCAGCATATTGAAAGTCATATATGCTGATATCCTGGAAGCATGTTCAAAAAAAAGGGAGGGGGGGGGCTGTTTTATTTCATCTGTGTTCTATTGCCAGGGAGCATTAAGCTTTCCCAGTGCTTAATGGCACGTGAATTGGTATGGCAGCGAGGTCAAACGGCAATATGGAAACACTTTAACCGTCTGTGTGTTCAAGCGCAAAAGCAGAGGCTGCAAATGTCTCTCTAATCCAGTTTAAGCAAATCAGATATGTCACCTGAAATGGACAAAATAAAACATGTCAAAAATTTGAAGTACACTCTTTTATTTTTTTATTTTGAGATTTCTTTTTTCCTCCTGTGGTAATGTTGTCTTTTTAATTTTTATTTATTTTTTGGTAAGGATCAAGCACTATGTCAAAATTTTGTTTTCATCGGCTAATTTCAAATCAAATCAAACTTTATTAGTATAGCACTTTTACGACCCGGTTCACTGAGAAGGGTCGTTCACAGATGTGGAGGATCCCTCTGAGGAAAACACTGGAGTTACAACTACTATGGAAAAGGAATAAAATACAAATTAAAGTAGACCTTTAAAAAAAAAGTACATAAATACACCTTAATAGACAGATAAATTGGTAAATTTGAATAAATATATTAAAATAAATAGATAAATAAAAAATTTTATAAATATAAATAAATGTACACACAGAGAGAATATGTGCGTGTAAATTCTGGTAAGTTCTGAGTTTGCGGCAGGGGCAACATTTTTGCTCATAGTTGCAGTAAGAAAGGAAAAACAAATCTGGTCCTTCAGTCTAGGACGAATGCAGGACTGAAAACACTGTTGTACAGTAACTATAGGAAGATGATGCATACAAAATAAATGCATTAAAAACTTAAAAAGACTCTTATTCTAGATGGTCCAGAATAGCTTTATTTTTGTGTAAATTATGACCAACATTTTTCCTTGCATTCAATAATGCATTGAGGAGAAACAGCTTTAGCTCTGTGCATCCTGTCTATATGATGACTCAGTGAATGCATGTGTCCTGCAGCAGCCGGGAGATCCTTTTGAGGTTTTCCTTTTTTATTTGAAACCAAGGCAAATGACTCATTCAGGCAAGTTAGAACTGTCTGCCATTGACTTTCGGCTCTGAACCTGCTCTAAATGGCCTCGGCTACACCTGTCATGCCCCGAAATTGGATCCCTTTTCAAAACTTTGCCTTAAAAATGGGATGAAACTCTGGAAAATGTAAACACGATGAGGCATCAGGGTACATGGAAGGGGTCACAGACTCACAGAGTGAAACCATGTTTCCATCACGTTATTCTCTTAGCCCTCATTGCAATTCTTGTTACACCGTGATGACGTTTCTTTACAGAGATCTTTTTTCATAAATGCAAATATTCTGGAAAAAAAGCCCCTTTTCAAATTTTTGATGATTAAGTTAAAACAATATGACAAAACAATAAAATCCTCTTCTAACCCCAAAGCTGTAAGAACTCTGGACGCCTTGGAATTTAATTAGTTTTGTTTTTCTTGTCTCTATATTGTTCCCTGGCACATTTTGTTAGTCGTTTTTCTATCTGTGTATTGTTAAGTTAATACATTTTTGTATTGCGATTCTATGTATCTTCAATCAAGATTATTTAAAAAAAATTAAAAACAATAAAATAAAATCTTTACAGAGATCCAGGTGAGGCCGGAATTGTGCCTTTTTTTCTAGACCAACAATTTAGAGTAAAAGAAATGAAAAGATTGTGTTTTTTTATTTAAAATTAATGCTTTAACAAAATCCTCCCAGATTAACACAACAACAATGACAGGAGCATTAAAAACATCGTCTTACACCCAGGGTGTAGTGTAATCATATATCAACAACAGAAATATGCCAAACCTTTTCAAGCATATGAATGCATCACTGCTTTGTTTTGACAAAGAACGTGTGATGAATAGCTCCAAAGACAGAAGGATATTTCATATATTCTTCTCTTGTCCATCTAATCCAGATATATGTTTTTTTTTTGTTTTGCTTTCTTTGTATTCATAAGAAAACGATTTCTGGATTAGTACCTTGAGTCTGACTTGATTCATGGGACGGCAGCTTTGTTGAGAGGACTTCCTCTATTCCTGGGTTTGGTCAAACAGCACAGATCTCATGAGATGGTTTTGTTGTAGCCATGGCTCCACCCAAACTCCAGAAGCTCTGTGATCCTTTCATCCTCACTTTAAGGTTTATTCATTTATTTCAGTCAGACAAAACTCTTGCAATAGAATACATTTATTTTCACATACTTAATTTACATCTTAGTTGGCATTAACAAACTTTGATTGGCATAAGGCTCCGTACAATTCCATGAGATAATTTCCATAAACTTTAGGGTAAGAAACCCTGAACGGAGCCCACAGGTGGAAACCGGGGAGGAGGGTGGGGCGACGAATGCAGCGCTGCGGTAAGAAAGAGAATGAACGGCTGCACACCTGGACTTAAATAGGACGCTGAACAGGTGAGTTAATTAACTACCGCCCTAGGGGGGGAAGAGACTGCAGAGTTTTGGCTGCCTGAAAGGCGAACTCGTTCGCTGTTTTATTCAAGCACATGTTTTTTGTCCATTTGAGATCCCCATAGTTGTTTTAGACATTTTTTCTCTCTTTAATGAGTCATGAAAGGAGGTGATCGTTGGTGTTGATGTGTTGAGCTGCTGCCATGTGATTGGCTGATCAGAAGGTCGCATTAAGGAGTAGTTGGACAGGTCTGGCTAAAAAGTGGCCAGGGAGTGTAGAATGACCAATAGCCATTTATTTCTCTATAGAAGTCTATGGGATTTTGGCATTTTGGAGACAATTCCTGTTTGGGGGACAGGTCACTCACTCCAGTTCTCATATACAGTCACACTATACATGGTTGGTTCGTCCCATTAGTAATTTAAATGTTCCTTCCCTCTCAGCTCATGGAAATTCATCTCGACCAAAAATGTATGATTTCTGGATGTTATTTGGCAATATGCAGCGTTTTCTTTATTTGACATTAGTTCTGCTTGATATTTTACAAGATTCTGTAGTTTTAATATTTTTAGCTGTATGACAAGTTTCAAAGTATGCTCTTCGTTTTTGTGGATGATTACACACAACCTTGTTTGCAACAGGAAAAACATTTTATCAAAGCTTTTTAATCTGTATTTATCTGTGCTTTTATCTTGATTTACCTTGTTTTTATTTTTATTTTATCTTATCCATTTTACTGGTGTACTTTGTTTTTATTTTGTTGACAATCTTTTGTCTGGTTTTTGGTCACTGTACAGCACTTTGGAAACTGCCTGTTTGAGAAATGTGCTATATAAATAAAGTGGATTGGATTGGATTGAAAGCTTCGAGTACCTCTCACAATCGCTGCGCCATAATAAGCACAACCAGAATTAATCCATACATAAGGTGGAATAGATGGATTATAGGCGCAATGATGTGTTTTGATTAAAAAGTGAGGCTATTCAGAGTGCCTTGTAGTGCGGAATTTATCAAAAGTACAAAAATATACTAACTGTGTGTGTTTTTTATGATCTAAAGCCTTTGTAGTTTCTTCAGTCGTGTTTCTGTACATTTGTCTCCATCTCGAACTGGTGCTTTAGTGCACGTGTGTCCGGGTGCAGCGTCCCACACCTCTTTAAAATTGCATCAGCTAATTCATCTACTCCTCATAATTGCATCAGTGTGCGGCTCACCAGCATTTTGTTGCCACGTAGTTGAATATGCCCATGTGTCTGACAACGTGAAGCTCTTTTTGCCTGTTTTGTGTAACTCTATGGCATCCATAGATTTATTCTGTTTTATCTATGACTTAAAAAATGGACTCCTTTCTGGTTTTTGTTTATTTTTAGGAGAAAGAAAGAAGCTGTGGAGAAGAATGTCTAGAACCTGAAATGCAGTGCTGTTTTTGTGTAGTACTGATGCTAAAGTCTCTCACTCATCACCATGGTAACAGAAAGAGAAGATTTTTTTTTTGTTTTTTTAAGATGATGGCATTCAACAAAACTGAACTGCACCTACAAACTTGAATTAGCCGCCTTAAGAGCTTCCTCTGCCACTGCTTTAAGCAGTAAATGCAGTTTTAATTGGGAGCAACAGTCGTCCATTTGACAACATTTAAATGTGAGTCACTACACTCAAGGTTACAAGTGATGCCAAAGGGTGAAGAGGGGTGAATACATGCAGAGTGGGTTCATTTGGCCTCGGTCAGACTTGTTTTTTTGCCTCCTCCACATACCCTTTCCGCCTCACCATCTCTTCTCCTAACTGTGTTTTGTCTTCAGCTCTCTGCAGGTCGACAGAGAAACCGTGTCTCGTCATCACAACATCAGATAAGCTAACTGTGAAATGTTTTCTTCTCATATTACAGTTGAAAAAGTCTATAAAGGTTAAGAAATGCTACACAAATTGACTGCTATTTTAATTAAAGTCATAAATTAAAATATTTTAGATGAACTGAGCTTGTAAAAGTTGGAATATGCGATAGTTAGCCATTTTTATTATGATTATGCCGTTTTTAGCCATCCTGTGTTGTTTTCTAGGACATGTAGTTTCTGCAGAGCGGCAGAGGTTCATCAGATATTCACCTCTAAGTTTTGGACGGGGCCGCTGGCGCAGAGCAACCCTGCTCTTCCCTCTTATCCCCCTTAACTGAGAGCTCTCTATTTACATGCTCTCCCACGAGGGTACAGCCCCGCACACCCCTGACTTAACATTAGTTGATTCATCAGAAAGGGGCGTGCGGGGCCCCGATTTGGGCCCTCCCGGCGCTGCTCTCCTGGTTGGGCCGGAGCTGCACTCTCCGTCCCCCCATGCCTCCCTGCTCTCTGGCTCTGGGGGCCATTTTTGGAGCCAACAGGTGTGTTTATAACATTTGAGTGTGTGTGTGGACAGGCCCCGTTGTTATAGACTTGTATCTGTATTACATCCGAACCTGACCGTAATGAGTATAACCATCCAGAAACCTGTGGCTTTATGCTGCTTCATGGTTTTACCCCCCCCCCCCTTCTATAATCACCTTCCTATCCCCCCCTCTCTAATATCCCTCTTTCTTCCTCCCTCCTTTCCTTTTCCGTCCGGTCCAACACCAAAGATTTTCAAAAACGATTAAAATGAATAAAGTTTGGCGTCGATTACAAAAGGGGTTTATTCAGACATACCTCTGATTTGTCTGAAGAATCATAACCCCTGTTGTTAAAGTAAAATATGTCCAACACAAGAGGCCTGCAGCTATCATCTGTTTGCCCAGCTGTTGGACAGGACAAGCTAGAAAAATAAAAAAGGGGGCGTGGCAGGGAGCTTGTGGCCCCGCCCATTGTATTTTCTATGTCACAAATACGACCTTTGTCAAACAGCATTTTTTTGTCTGCTCCTGATTCAGTACAGTTTGAATAAGGAAATAATTTTGAGCTTAAATTTCTTTTTATATGTCGATTAAAAATACACCTGATTATTGAAATAAAATACATAATATGCAGAAGTGGATCCCTGATTTTATTTACCGGTAAATGGTGAAATGTTAGGCTAAATCATAAAAGTCCGGTAACTCAGCTCTCCAGAGGGGAACTAAAGAATGTTTAAATTTTGCTAGAAAAATCAATTAAAAAGGAATTTTTATTTGCTTCTGGTGTGAGCAAAAAAAAGGCCCTTTTAGCTGCATTATGATGTCTTTCTGTTTAAAGAAACATCAGATTAAAACAAAAAGAGGGTCAGATTCCCGAGTTTATGGTGAAATATTTGTCTCAAATAACACATTTTCCTAATTAACCGTGAAAATCAGATTAGACTTGATTCTCTTGAGAGGAAGGACCTTTTCCTACTTTCGTCATGGAGGCGACAGGTGGAGCTTTGAGGGAAACCTTTAACAAACCGCTGGAATTGGTTTCTGTGAAATTGGTTCCAGTTATTGTGTTTCCTTGGAGGATACAGACTAAGAACTGCAGTAATCCCGTGACTCAAGTTTAACAGCGCGTCAGCATTTCCCTAATCCGGCATAATATCTCTGCTTCTACCACAATGATTAGCGCTGACATCCGAGATCTTCTCACACGGACGTTTGTCTTCATCTTTGCTGGCCTCCATAGCATCAAATGCAGTGTGGGACACCGCGGTGTCACAACAGCTGGTAAAACCGTCTAGGAAAGTACAGCAGAAGTTTGTTTTACTGTCTGGACAAAAATGATTAGGTAAGCACAGTGTTGCTCAAGGCATTCTGGGAAATTTGATGGGAGGAATGTTTAACAGTTTTACCTGGTTGAAAAAAACCTGTTTTTGTGGGCTGGAGGTGTGGCAGCAGAGTTACACACGGCTCTCGTACTGCATGGAGAGACACTTTATTTTTTATTAAATCAACTTAAATGTATTTTTTCTGGACCTTTGTTAGGTTTAAACACTGAAAAGATCTTGATGGAGTTAGAAGAAATGAAAATAACAATTTGACTGTTTTTTGTAAATGTTGCCTTTTTCTACGTAATGAAAGAAAAATGAGAAATTCAAAAAATGAATGTTAGAATGCATCAATAGTAAAAAACAGTTCACTTTTTAAATATTTTACTGGAGCTGCACCAAATGACGTAAATGTGTTTTCCTCAGAGACTAATTAAACGTCTTTTGCAAACCTATTTTAGTCCTTAGGATGAGTTTTTATTTTTTAAATAAAAACACTTTGTTGTGTTTTTGAAATTCAATTTCCTCTGGAAAATCACTTGATTTGCTCCCGAATCCTCAGTGCGTGACTGCCAAGACTGCACACACACAAACATGCACCCACAGAGCCGGGTTAGTTGCGTGAGACATGTGCTTGTGGATATCTGTTGGCATCTGGCTCTTATTTCCTTTCTCCGTGTCACAGACGCAGGAGCTTTGTGCATGAGTCACCGCCCTCAGACCTCCAGGGCACGCTCGCCTCTGCAGACACAATGCGCCGCAGCCGAAAAGTGTCACAAACGTTCGGCCAAACGACTGTAAAGCGAAGCCAGCTCCAGATTCCAATTGAAAGCATTGTCTGAACAAAAATGTGGGCAAATTTTTACCCACAAAGCACCTCCAGGGAAGAGGTTTTCATTCAATTCAGAAGACGCTGACGCACATGCATACAAAATAAACAACCCACATATAAGAAACAAAATAAAACAGCAACAAGGTTCAAAACTTTTCATAGACAAGTCAGGACTTACTCTCAATTTTCAAACATGCCCGCGCAGAAAATCTCGACTCCTGTCTTTGGCGAACAAAGGAAAGCGGCGGCTTTTGTTCTGATTCCACGGCGTTTGTGTCCGTGGGGGACTTTTAAGAGGCAACAGTGATGCACTGAAAAAGCAGTCGGCAGCACAGACTTTTGGGTCATTTCCACTTTAATTTCCAGCTTCCCGTGTATTCAAATCTGCTTTACTACCTAATGAGACTCAGATACAAACAGACAGAAGGAATTCAGCACAGAGCAGCCATTCAGGACGTCCAGGCCTTCTGTGGACCAATTTTTATCCACAGCTGGATGTGGACAGAAGACAAGAGGCCCCTGTGAGCCGCCCTGCTGCCACAAGACAAAAATAAAGAATAATTTGTCTGCTCAACAAAGAAAAACTCTCTCTGGTGTTGCATTTATAATATTTTGATGCTTTGTCTGAAAGATAAATTTGTAAATAGTTTTTATTCATCATTTGGATTTTTTAAATCACTTTTTCACTCTCCATTCTTCTCTCAGCTGTTTTTAATGCTTTTGATGTATACTTTTAGTGATGTTATGGGTTTGGTCTTTTTTTGCTTTTAACTACGCACAGTGACCTTGAGTTTTCTGAAAGTGCCCTAAAATAAAATGGATCATTATTATCATATATTTTTTTTACCAATTCTATTTGTTTGACACCTTTCTTTGAACCCAAGATGCATACAATAGAGACATAGTTAAAACAATGAACAAAGCAGCCTTCAAACATACCTATAAATATGTATTAATATCCTAATAAAATAGGCCAAAGCAGTCAAGTTAACCTTTTGTCAACAATTTCACAAAACACAATCATTCTTAGAAAGTAATGCAAATAGGTTGTACTCAGCATTTATACATTTTGTTCATATTTTAAAATATTTTCTACACCACAAAGCTCTTCTAATTTTCTAAAAAATACTTTTTACTAATAAATGTCCCATTATGTTTCATGTAGCAGGTTAAACTAACAACTAAAACATCACAATGTGTCTCAAAAAATTCTATTAAAATGTTTTTTTTGTTGTACTTCTCATGTTCTGTCACACAGCATCAAAGGGATTGTAGCAGAATAATGTTTTTTTTTTTACTTCCAAAATATGAATTAACTTTTAGGATGGTGTGGAATGAATGTTTCTCTGAACATAACAGCGATGCGCCTCCATCTGCTCCTTCAGCACCACTGCACTGTGGCCCGGTCCAGCAGCTGGTCTGGACTGTCAGCGGGGCCTCAGCCCTGCTGAGGGATGACCGCCTCATGTTGACGTCCTCACGCCCAGAAAAAGAAGACGGCCGGTCCCCCTCCTCTGCTGAGCAGAGCTTGTAGCTGCAGAACCTGGTGCGATCCTTTCAACAGGCTGCCTTCACATCAAGGGCGGTGGAAGAGCTCTGAGGACGAAGAGCTGTGCTGCAGGGGGGAGCCCACTCCAGTGTCAAAAGTCAAAACAACGCCGACGCACCCCCCCCCCTAAGAAAAAAACACGCAGTTTTTAACAAAAAAACACACCAGTTCTGACTTTTTAATCTCATTGAAAGCTTTTCACGGAGCCAGACTGAAACATTTTCCAAATTAAAAATCGTATTTCTATGTTTGCTGACATATCTGACAATAAACACCTTTTGTTATTTAAATACAGATACAATTTTTAAACAACTTTTTTGTGTGCTAAATTACCTGCTGTGCTATTTAGACAATTACATTTTTCCCAAAGCAAAAAACAAAACTTGTGTATTTTTTTTTTTTTTTTGTGTTTATACACTTCATCAGATTTAGACTTTTGGCCCTAAATTGTAAAGACTTGAGATTAATTAATATTGTAACTCCTAATAACATAACTCTATATTTTTGTGTTAAAGACGATTGCTTTTTAAAAAAAGAAAAGAAACACGGAAAAAGTGTACTCATAAAGTAATAGTTAAATAGTGCTAAAATTGTTTTTTTTCTTCCTTTTTTATTGGACAAAAACAGGAAGTTTTATCTTTGTTTTTTGTTTTTTTTGCCTGTAACCTCCAAAAGTCCATATAGCTCTTCATTTTCCATTTTTACAGTGGTCAACTCGTTTTTCTGTCGTCGTTTACACTCCGCCCTGAATGGCGGCGCCTCAGGTGAGAAGGAGAATGAAGTTTAAACGAACCGTCACATCCTTTTTCTGATCAACTTTTCTCAATGTTTTACAAAGTAAATTTTAGTACGACGGTTTGAATTCATGAGGATCTGTGAGCAGACTCCGATTTGACACTTTATTGGGGATTTTTTTTTTCTAATTCCAAAGGATCAGCCATAAATATAACTGTACCCAATGTGGTTTGATGGACATTTCCCTTCTATATCGATGAGTCTTGATGCATGAAAATAAAGGGAGAACTCGAAGAAAGAGGGACCGGCTTGTATCCACACGACCCAAATACGTTTCTGAGGAGCCCCGGGGAAAACTCCGGGCTGTCAAACACATTTTTGAGGTTGTCAAAATCACCAAATTAGTTGCAGAGCCAGAACATTACCTTTTGCCTTTCAACACGTCCCCTCCCTGTTGTGTCATTGTGCCTTGAGCCGTTTTGCTTCAACAGAGGAGAGAAAAATGCATCACAACTGGTGGATCTATTTTTTTTCCCTTCACTTTAGAAGCTGCGTGGAATTTTTTTTTTTTTTTTTTAAAGCTTTCCACAAATGAAGTGTACCTATTTTCTTTCATTTCGCTTCTGGTCAAGACCACCATCCACGCTCGTCATCCCGACCATCTGTGTTTGTTATTCCAGTCAACTGCTGCGCCTGATAGGCTTCCAGAAGCCACAGCCTAATTCAAACTGCGCGTCTCTGATTTCCCGCCACAAACTTAAAGCTGTCTGCTCCCAGCCCTGCCCTCACCCGCCTCACTTTTTAGCTCAATTACTTGTGAGTCACTGCTGCGGTTTGGACCGCGGATCAAGAGATTGCACATGCTTGACTACCTCTCAAAATACTAATGGAGTTAAAGCTGTGGGCTTGAGGCAGGCCTGGAATAAAACCTTCAACCGGCCATTTTCCCAGACGTCGTGGAGGGAAAAAGTGAAGCTGCAAGAAGTTCACTTCCAGAAGCTGTGAGCCAAGCGCGCCCACTCAGGAAGACACAAAAACACGGCCAGAAAAATCCAATGTAACGTCTCTCAGCACAGAATTATTTCAACTTTATGAGAAAAATATAAAAGGTTTAAAAAAGAGCCAAACAGTCTTTTCCACAATATCAGATTTTCTTCAATAAAAGCTCAGTTTGTTATTTTACACCTGCACCCCGAACCGCCTTAACCACCGCTGGGCTTTCTGACTCAAATCTGACCGATGACGAACAGCCATAAAAGAAAGCGTGAAAACATTTCCTCAACCGCAGTTTTTGCTGACATGATTGCTGCGCGTTTTCACAGCCATTCATCTCAATAAACTGCTAACGGTCTTCAGAACTTCTGATTTATTAGAAATGTAAAAAAAAAAGTTTCGGTCTGAACATAAAAACACGTTTTCCTGATTATTGATCCATAGTTCTGGATCTAAAGCCCTCAGGGGATGGTGGGCTCTGGACAGTCCACTTTAGTCTGAATTACATGGGTGCTGCAAGTTTTTGGGATGTGCAGGTCCAAGGAGCGGCTGCATCCTAAAGACCCACTCCGATCATCTTTTCTTCTATTTTTAAAGTTTTCCCGGTGTTTTTCTCTTATTGTAATTATGCAGTTTTAGACCAAAATCACAAACCTGTGTCATTTTCCAGGATATATTTTCCGCAGAAACTATGCAGAGCAACCTGCAATCCCCGTTACCCTTCCCCGTTTCCCTCCATTCACATGCTCCACCGCTAGCTTACAGCCCCTCACACCCCCAACCTATCATTACCGGTGCACCAAAAAATGGTGAGCAAGTATTGGAGCTGTCCAGGCGTACAGTTGTGAGCCAGATGAGGTAAACAAAGACGTGAAAGATGGATCTAGTTGTCCACAAGTGGATGCATCAGAATGGAGCGGAGCAGGGAGCTTGTGGCCCACTCAGCGTATTTTCTACACGTAACAAATGTCTTAAATGTCATTTTTTGTCTGCTCCCTATTCACAATGATCTGAATAGAGAAATACTCTTAATTCTACTTAATTTGCTTTATAAATGTTGTGATTGTGTTTTTTTTACACCTTAGTTTCTGCTTCCTGTTTTATTTAGTAGGTTTCTTCTTTCACGTCTTAGTTTTGAGTTTGACTTCCCTTGTCCCAATCTGCCCTGATCGTTCTCACCTGTGTCTCCTCAGCAGTCCTGTCAGTACATATGTACGTATCCTTCCTCTGGTGCTGATCCATATTGTCTTCATGCCTGCCTTCCTGTTTACACCAACAGTTGATTTTTTTTTTTTTTTTGGTTTCCCTGCTCGGCAGTTGAGCGGTCTACAGTCTTGATATTTCGTGTGGGTTATCTACCTGCCCAGGTTTTAACCATTTTTCACTCACAAACGGCTCATATCCATCTGATCTAAAGAAAAAAAAAAGGTTGAATTTGATTCTCTAGCTAGTATTAAAAACAGGTTCCATGACTCACCTTCATAGGTGTGTGTCCTGCTTCTATTTTACATAGACTCATCGCATCAGAATAAAAACAGACCCACATCTTTAATGAGATTTTCACTTGGACTGCATGTTTTTATGAAGGTTTCCTTCCTGTGGATGTTATTTATCTATGGGTTTCTGAGTCCTTCATTCATTTCTGCCTAATTAGATGCATTTTCCATCCTCATAGTTGAGAAACAAATGAAATAAGCAGCCACTTGGCAGTTCCCCGCCCAAATGTCTCATCTGCTTCTGAGGCTATAGCTGGAGGCAACAAAAGCCAGATCGCAGTTCATTTCTGCTTGGGTCAGCCCTCATTATGTGTCAATAGAGGGGAGCTGCGGCAGACCTGAATCCGTCTGTTGCCCTGCATGCTTGATGTGGGAACATTGATGCTGACAGGTGAACGGGGATTGTTGCTGCTGCAGAAGCTGCTAATCAATCTGCTGCACTTCCTTCATGACAGCCAAAAAACAAAAACAAAAAAAAAACCATCACAAATCCAACTAAAATGTCATTTTTAGTAGCAGAATGTGCAGCATTTAAACACACACACAAAAAGAACAAGAAAGTCTTCCATTTTGAAAGAAATACATTTTTGTTTTTCTATTTGGGTTTGTTTGTGGAGAGGTGTTAATGTTTGTGACTCCATCAAACTTGATTATCAAGTGGATGCATCAGAATAGAGAGGAGCAGGGAGCTTGTGGTACGTCCCGCGTATACTCTTTGACACAAATGCATTTCACATCTGCTCCTGATTCACAACAATTGAAATAAAGAAATACTGAGCTTAATTTTCTTTTTAGAACTGCAAGCCTCTGGAGGATCCCACACCTTGATGTTGGTGGGACTCCAGAGACACCAGCAGCTTCAAATACGCGCTCGCTGCTTTGTATTTTAGCAGCTGCGCTCTTAATGCGATGCCTTTGTCTGGCGGAAACCTTCCTCATTCTGTCTCTATCTGCACCAACCCATGTGTGTCTGAATGAGCCACAAATCCCTTCATAGCACGATGATCACGTTTAAGTTTTCGTGAAACATCCGTGTTTCCATTTCTTGTCTGGGGCATTCAACGATTTAAGAAAATCCTTTTTTTTTTTCTTTTGCTCCCATATTGCTTAAAAATGTTGGTCTACTTCATAATGTGGAACTTCATTAGTAGTTTCCTTTAATTAAACCCACCTTGCAAACTAATTATCACAGGTGTCTGAGATTGATGTCGGTGATCCGAAGAGCCCTGAGAAACAATATCATCCCTAAGTTTTGTTGAAAAAGAAAGAACTTCTTCACATTGACAAACTATGTGAACCACGTCTACGTTCTACTGGAGAGCTGAAGCCCTCATCATCATAGTATAAAACAGCAGTAAAGCTCTCTGTATGAGTGTGAGGCATCTTTGGCTGCAGATCAAACCCAAATGATTCTGCTGAAATGTTTGGCTTCCACCAGCAGACAACTAGACCTTGTTTCACTCGTCCATTGTCTTCCAGATCTTCATTAAGATTATGAGCTCGAGTCATGCTTCACTGTATTATTATGAACCAGAGGTTTTTATCCTGCCTATCCTTTTCTACACACCCACTGAGGTCTTGATGGGTTTTCAGGTTTTCCAAAATTCTGATCTTTATCTGACTGGATTTGAAGACTCCAGAACTGCGTGCTGATAAAACGTGTCCTGTAACTGACGTCAGCACACCTGCTGGTGCTGCTCAACTGGTTGCAACTTATCCTCTCACGTCCTTTGAAATAGTTCTGGTGTCCTAAGTTGTTCGCACGTATGTTTTTTTTGTCCCCATTTATTGTTAAATATTGAGTCTGACCCTGATTAAGATTTGTGTCTTTATATTTACACACATGAAAATCACAGAATTTAAAGATGCTGTAAAGCAGTAACTTTTTGGGTGAAACTGGTCAATTAGAGTAACGAATTTGCATTTTGTCAAACAGCAGTCTGCATAGAAAATGTTTGTTTGTTCAATAGAACAGAGGTCGACCGGTACCGGTGGGACAGTTGGTACCGGGCTGTAGCGAATAAAAAAGCTCGACCTACTTCTTTTTCCCATTTCATCTTGTTCTGAAAAAGGTTTTATTTTGGAAATCTACTGGATTCTCTCCACCGTCTCATTTTTGATGAATGTCAAGTCGCTCGGTCACGTCACCAAAAGTCCATCCAGAATTTTTTTTTAAAGCGGCTGCACCGGCCGCTACATTGAAGCTCACAAAGCTGACAAAAAACAAACAAATGTGGAAAGTTTATTTGGGCCGAAAAGAGCCAGTGAGATAACAGAAGAAGAGACTTCCACTTCAAAATAAAAGAATTCTGCATTCAAAAGACAAAAACCAGTAGTCTTAACTCCAAATATGGATTGATTTTGACAGTTGACTGATTGTGACCGGCTGTCTAAAGTTACAAGGATGCTCCCAATAAAGTTGTTCAAATGGTGGATTCGCGTTTATCATGATATTTAGAAAATACCAGATTTAGTGATTGTTTAAAATTTTTTTTTACTTAACCGCTGCAGGTTGGATGAGGCTCAAGTTGATTTTTAGCTTCCACTTTGGCAGTTTGGGCTTAGGAAAGATCTAGAACACATTTGATTGAAATCTAGTGTGCCAGTAAACTTAAAACCCATTTTACGGAGGATGAAGATACATTTTACCCTCAAGAGGTAATGGTAACTGGAGGCTAAAAATATAAACATGGGACCCTGCTTCAGCCTCATATGGGCCGGTCCGTAAAAATAGTGTCGACATTAAACTGGACCTTAATACTTCATGAAGGTTCATCTGCTCATCACTAGGAAAAACTGATTCTAAGCAAAAATTGTCTCAAGTTGTTCTGTTAACTTTATGTCTCCAGTTGGTAAAAAAAAAAAAAAAAAGAAAAACTATCAGGAACTGGTGGTGTGGAACCCAACAGGCAGAAACGTAATCACAACAAAGCTAATGGAGAAACAAAAAGGCTACAAAGCATCTGATTTAGAACTAAAAACCAGACACTTATGTACACTGAGGGTCATCAGCACAAATCAAGACAGCTGTGGAGGCTTGACAACCTTAACCCTTGTGCTATCCTATGACCGCACCCTTCCATTGACATGTTCTCCCTACCATGACAAAGGTGGATAAAGGTGGAAAGATTTCATGTAATCCATGGACACCAGTGAAGATCACAAACCAAAGAAGAAAAAAGGTTCAGAGCACTGTCTAGTGGGTCTAGATGACCCACTAGAAATGAAAAAATGTCTTGGTGAGTTGAATTTTAATCTTAAAATAAGACAACTTGTCTGACCCCCGTTATCAGACATTTTGATAATTTAAAGAAACGTTTTTAAATGTTAAGAATTTTTTACTTTTGTCAAAAATCCTTATTTTCAGATGGTCGGTTAGTTTTTTACTTTGTTTTGCCTGTTGGGCTGCATGTTTGGTAACACAATGTTTACTAAATCCATACAAATATTGGTTTAAACAACAGCTTTGCCTTTTCTGTATTGATTTCTTGAGTTTTTCTTTGTCTTTCTAAGTGTGTGATTGTGTTTTTGTGTTGCCATCACAGACCATCTTTTTTGCATTATGACACCAGTGGAAAGGCTTCAGACCCTTGATATGATGAAATATTGATCAATTGGAACATGTCAATACAAAAAAATCTATCTAGCAAATAAATGATAAAAGGGAAGAACAGTCTTAAAATCTGCTTCATTCACTGTCTTTTAAACTAAAGTGAGATGAACATCATTGGAGCAGAAAAAGCTACAGAGGTTTGATAACTCTCTTCAGAGGTGGGTCCAAAGGAAGAAAAGATCTTCAAATCATCTGGACAAAGTTTACAAAAAGAGAAAAGTGAGGTCGCCTGCGTCTGATCTGAATGTGAGTCGGATGGAGAAGCGGTTAACTTTCTGGCGGCTGAACGAGGGTGTGATCCCGGTGACTCAGCTCCCAGCAATGTTGGTCTTTCAGGTGAATGAGTCACTGCCATCCTCTGTGGGGAGATGTCTCTTCTCAACTGATATTTGTGCCTCCAGAAAATATGTGCTTCACCTTAAGTATAAGAGCCAGAGCCAGGATATGTAAAAAAAAAAAAGACACATACCAGAGTTTTAAATAAACTTTTTTTAAAGGACCATTCCGATTCCTGTAATTTTCTCAAAATGCTGCAGAACATCTCAGTGACCGGATCCATTTCAATTAAAGATAAAACTGAAATGTTAAATCAATTCAGTGTTGTTACTTTTAAACTGCAGTCAGTTCGATAAATTAAAAGAAAAGCACAAAATAAAGTCATGCAACATTACTTTCCCTACTTAAATTCACTTTTTGATATTTAATTAAAGAGTTAATGACCCATTTTTTATGAGCAAACCCTTTCTTTGTGATGGCAAAGTTAAAACCAGTTTTATTATTCTAGTTTCTGACAAACAAGCCAACAAAAACCAAACCAGTGACCCATGGTTTTTCTCTTCTGGAGCAAATCGACATTCTGTCCTGCAGTTTTGAAATTTCTCTTTTTTCTAAGTCTTACTTCCAAAAACTCAGAATCTCGGCAAACTTTGCACACACCAAAATAAATGAATTGTTGATATAGTGAACCTTTCCCCTCATGGAAACCATAAAAAACATGAATGGGGCCCAAATGTTTCATGGGCCTCCAAATGCACATTTAAAAAAATCAAAACACACTATTCGGGGATATGCAATGGAAGGTTTGAAATTATTATGGTATGGTCAAAGGACATATGGCTTGGCGTATGTTCTGTGGAGAAGTTTGAAATTTGGTGACTTTCACCTTTTCCCACAATATAAGAAAAGAAAACGCTTTTTTTTAAGGGATCTTTTAGAAATTTCACACACATGCAACCAGCTAAAGTTTACAACCAAACTTTCATTGACCTTTGACCTTGGGAAGAGGCAACCATCTTGAATTTAAAAAAAATCACCTTTAGTACCAGCTACAAATGAAAACTCCTCCGAGGGAGTTCAATTAATAAAGGATCGAACCAGATCGATCTGACAGAGGCAGAACCGAATAGACTAATACCGCTAAAAAATTGTTTTGAAATTAAATCAATCGACAGTCGAATTGAAGAAATACCATTTGGATTAAGACATGGTAGGCTAAATTTATTATAACATAAAAACAATCAAGTGCCATCACTTGTGAATGGATTTGCTTTTTATTCTTGTTTTCCTGTCAAAATCACGAAATGAGCTCTTAAGAATAATATTTGTTTAAAAACTCCCATAGCTATTTCTCAAAGTTTTAGATCTTATGCTGGCCAGGAGGCTCCGTGTGCTGAAAATTAAAATCACAACGCTTAAAAAAAACCCTTTGCTTAAAATAAGGCAATAAAAAGACTTGGCTAAGATTGTGTCATAAAAGTATGTGGTTAGGGTTAAGCCATAAAATTCACCATAAAAGTCATTTCACCACAGAAATATTCAGATACTTTCCAGGTTGCCGTGGCGACAGATATGCCACAACTGTTCCAGGCTTGTAGCATCCCAGAATCAAGCATTAGAAGTGATTTGCATGTTAAAAAACCAACATCCCTCTGACATTGTGCTGGCATGCGGACAGTTGAAAGTTACTTTTCCTTCTCAAAGTGCCAGTTTTTTAACGTGTTCATTCGGTTAAAATTGAAGACGTTCGAGCTCACTTTATCCGTAGTTCTGCCAGTATTACTACTCAGGGATGAGGTACTATTCTTGAGAAGTATTGAAGCCAAAAGATCACCCTTGAACTTTTACTCTGGAGCAGATGCACACAGGGGTTTCATCTGCAGAGAGAAAGAACTGTTTGTGTGCGTTTGCTGCAGAACCTCAAGGATGTGGATTTCAGCACATCATTGCTGCGGCGCATAAACGAGCGACTTGTTGAGTGCATCACAAAGCTCCTCTGAGAATGGCAGGAAGAGCAAACAAAGAAGAGGGCTGAACTTTGCAGCTTCACCGACAACCAACTTGAAAAAAACAAAAAAAAAAGCCTCCAAGCCGAGAATCATTTTAGCTTTTCTGCATTTTTTTTCATCCAGAACTACAGAAAACATCGGTTCATAGCGACTTGAACAGCTGATTTCACTAAAGGTTAAGGTATGTTCATAACAGTTGGCAATGACTTACAAATGAAATACAAATCTTTCATCAAACAGTGTGGAGCAGACATGGCTGTTAGGGCGTTATTTTGGCCAGAAGTCACAAAAGAGGTTAGAATGATGGATGAGCTGATGCTTTCTGCGTGTCTCTAATGGGCTGAAGGAGGAGGAGGAGGCAGAAAAGCAAAATAGTTTCAACACAACTACTTTTTCCCTGAAAGAAAAAAAGGTTTTGAAAGCACTTCTGTGGTTTACAGGTCATTTAAAATCATAACTTTGTGAAAGTATTATGTACCTCTTGTTTTTCTAAAAGAGCAGTTTTTTCTGTTGACTTTGAGTCGTCTCTAAGCTGCCGGTAAACTGACTTCTGGTTGTTTTTTAAGACAATAAAGCCCAAAAGACTCACTGGTACAATTGAAAACCCGATTTTTAAGTAAAATTATTTTTGTTATTTAGAAAAGATTACGCTGGTGTCATTCACATTAAAAGTCTCACAAGGTTTCTGATCAAATGGAGATAGTCAATTGACACTCAAAGCCCATTCATGTGAAAATTTGTGTTAAATTGAATATTTCTCATCAGGTCAGAGTTATTTTATCCAAACAGATTAACGTCGTAAATCAGACTTTGAAAAAATTCCATTAGGATGAATTCATGACTGACGTTACAAGTTATCAGATTCTGAACAAATGACAAGTCATTGACTGTATAGGAGAACTGGACTAAGTGGCCCCTCCCCTGAAGCATTCCAAACAGGAAGTGGCTCTGAAGCCAGAAGACTTCAATAGAGAAATAAGCAGCTGTTACTTATTCAGTCTATTGGTACAGAATAATCATTCTTGCTCTGTGGTTTCACATTGAATATTAGAAACGTTTGATTGACAGATGCTGTGTATCCCGCTTTCAAGTAGTAGGGGTGTGGCCTTCCAACAAGCTCACTACCGATTGGTTAGAGTGGTTGCCATAGAAATGTTGACTCGGACCAGTCACTGCTTACCGAGGACGTCTGGCTTCAACATGTCGCCGTACGTTGGTTGGCTCAAGAAAAAAGTGGATGACGTCACACTCACTCCATCCAGTTCCCGTATACAGTCAAAAAGGAGAACCCAAGAACAATTTTCTTCCGGGCTCCAAAAGTTAGCTTAACAATTATTCTTATCTATTTATCTATTTTTGTGTTACGGCAATCCCCAGTGGCCAAAAAAGTAAAAATAATGAAAAAGGCCAAAAATATGAATATTATAGTACAATATCCAAATTTGACCCCATGGGTACTCTGTTGTGTTTTTTTTTTATGTTTAGCAGCTATTAACAGAGGCCAAAAAACGTAAAAATACAAACTAAAAAAGTAAATAAAATAAAAAATATATATTATTAACAAAACAGCCATTTCAATTTCACGCCAATTTCACTCCGTGGGCTCTCCTACTTTTTTTTGTCCTTCTTGTTGCACGTATTACAGACAGACGGTGATGCAGATGGACTGTACCATCGTTGGGTTGGGTCAGCATTCGTTCTGTTTTCTTTTCCCATGTTCAAACCAAACAGAGCATTGGAGAGCGGCGTGTAGAAACAGGCCTTCTTTATTGTTTTGGACATTTTGGATTTTCTCTTCGCTCCTGTCATCAGGGTACATTGAAAAAACAGGGCAAAGCTTTGTGCTGCTTTTGTGTTGCTTAAGACTTTTGTCCTTTAAAATAAGAGATGCAGAAAGTTTATGTTGCTACATAAACGTCTCAAATAGTTGAGCAGAAAAAATATTTTGGTTATTGTCTACGTGTATTTTTGCAGATCACTTTGTGTGGGTTTGTATGTGAGTCATTGGCTCCTACAGGCCTTTTTCTCATGCTGTCCACACAACAATAAAGGTCAAACGTTTACTGTCTGGCGGGATGTTAACACATTCATACCGAGCAGGGCTGAAAATCCTTTCATGTGCAGCCTTTGTTGCGTAAATGGGTTTGACGAATTTCTGCCTCATTCTCACCCTTTCCCTCCAAGACAGCCTAAACCAATTAGGAAGATTTGTGCCGAATCGTTTTGGCACAAATCTAACGGCAGGTTTTATTGATCCATGCAACAATAAAGTGGGAAGCGACACCAGTCGGAGCTGCGCGTTCCATACCGCAGTTCCTGTCTGCTTCATTTGGAAAACTCTGCACATGAAAAAGGGAATCCAGGACATTTCTGTGAACTGCAGAGCGAAAAACAAAACAAAACGACAACAAAAAAAACGGCAAACGCCCACACGTACTCTGCCACACCATGAAATCTCCTGCACAGACAGATAAAGCCACTTGGCATTAATGCAGTACAGTTTCTATATACTCACTGTTGGCATAAAGATATAAGAAATAAGGTGCAAAGTCCAGGCAGTGAAAGGACAAACCAACTTTTTCTTTTTTGCCACATTGTAAGTTAAATAATCAGTTTAGAATCATTTGAATGGGATCATTTTGAACTATTCCGTTCTTGAAAACATCTGTTCTGTTTTGTTGCATGTTTCTCATTTATTTTAGATTTATTTTACAAAGCTGTGATTTTAAGAGTTTGTGTCTAACTTGAGTTTTTTTTTTTAGACCTTTTCTGACACGACCCTCAGCTCAGGATCTACTTTTGTTTCACGCCAACATCTGATTAAGTCTTATGGAGAAAAATATTTGTAAGAATTTTATAAAGTCCTGTTCAAATTTAGAAGAAATTATTCATTTAAAATGAATAGAAAAGGATAAAACAAACAGTAAAAAACTATTGAATTAAGGATTTGGTTTCAAAATAATTAAAAACCTTTATAAAGATATGTCATTTTTGTATCTGTGTTTTTAGAAAACTAATTAAAGACACTGCATAAGAGGTTTGGAAATTTTACAGACTTTTCCCTGTCCTTTTCTCTTCAGGAAATATAAATGTAATTAAATTACAATTATAATTTTTAACATTTTCATTTATCTTGACCTATAAATAAAGAAATACATTACGCCTTTTGCTCCAATCTTTAAATAAATATATATTTTGAACATTTCCTTTTTTACTGTAGATTTACTAGCACTCTAAAACAATACTAGTTGTTGTTTTTTGTTTAAAAATAAATAAATGAATAATTAGACGCAAAGGAATGCTGTTAAATTTCTAAGTTAGGTTTATTACTAATGTATTTAATACTGTAAAAGACTTTTTCAATTCATTTGATACTATTTATTTTTTTATAGTTTTTTCTATTTACCATTAGGACTGGTGAGAAATAAATAAAAATAAAAAGTTTATGCATTGAATTTCCAATGTTGTCCAATGTCCACACACACACACAAACACGCACACACACGCTTACACATATTTATTGAGCTCTTACAGTCCTGAAAATAAAATCCTCGTGTTTTGAGGGCAGAATTAATAATTGGCTCTTACTGTTCAAATACTAAACCATGCAGGGAGGATGGAGAAGCACTCAGACAATTGAGTCATCCCTGAAAAATATAAAAAATAATCTCTGCTCCAGTATAAAAATACAGCCTGAGTCAGTATCATATGTAGAACATACTTACAGGAAAACTGCTCTAATAAGAAAAACATGTCCTGCCTCTAAACATTTCCTGCAAAAGACGACTCCCTCAACAACAAATGCACAATGGGCAACCTTGTGCCATAAAAATGAAAGATTCACTTTTCTGAATCCCTGCATGCTCAACAATAACACAAAAACTGTTATTACAAGCCTGTAACAATCACTGCTAAATGATTTGATTCAAAGTCAATATCCCCTGAATAACATAAGAATAAACTGAAGTTTTATTCTGAAGTCGATAACTGGTATATGTTAGACAGGATCCAGGCGGTCGCTTGTCTCATAACCATGATGCTATATAACAAAAGGCTGGGATGACGGATTTTGGCTTGTAAATCAGAGAACAAGCGTGTGCGTGTTAGTCTAATAACACCGGCCCTGCCGTTAGCAACAGTCAGCTGACATCAACGCTAAAAAAACAAAAGCAAACATTTCATAAGCTGTAATCATTCTTTTGCAAAAACTTTTAATTTTTTTGTTGCCAAATTACAAAAAAATTTGTACGTGTTTGGCAACATTTTTTTAAATTAGTGGGACATGAGACATGAGATAAAAGAGACAAAGAGAAATGAAAAGGGATGGAAAAATGGCCCGGAAACAGAGGACGGGCACACGTTCCCATTCAAATGAATAGGAAAGTGTGCCCAAACTTTTGGTTTGTACTGTACATCCAAACCAGGTGGATATGAACTGAACATGGCATCAAAATAAAACCTCTGCTGCAAAACAGACGCAACATGAGGCTGACGTGAACGACTAAACTAGCAACAGAGGACTAAATCTTCTGTGAATTCGATCATCTCTTTCAAACATTTCCCCCTGCCCTCTAGATGTGGCTTCCTTTTCTGTCACTGCATGCATATGTAGGGAAGGTTTTTTTTCTGCTCAACAGGCATGTTTCTACCAGACTGAGAGGCTACAGTTTAAGTGCATCTTGGCTCCATCAATAATAATGGCTGCCCTGCTCCAGGTGGTTTGGCATTCTCCTGCCGGAGTCCTGTGCACATGCTATAGTGTAGGTGCACACAGAGGATGAGCGCATGCTCTTTGTGCTGCGTGGCGGGGTGACAACAGCTAGAGGAGCACATAAAGGTCACCCGCTGTGCCGAAGGTCGCCCTGAAGGGATGCGCTGACTCTGATCCCGGGTCTTAATATCTAGTTACTGACACTGGGATACTTTCCTTTTTGTTGCGGCGTTTGATTTACGCCTGTAGCTTTCATCTTCAAGTGCGCGAATGTGCACGGATATGCCGTGTTGTGAAAAACGATCGGATCACCAACGATTTAACAACAGAGAGGGGGAAAGAAAAAAAACACAGAGAAGCACGCAAGATCTCTCCCTGCAGCGGTTTGAACATAAAAACAAAGCAAAAGAAAAAACAAAAACGACTGGTTTTATGAAAGCAGGTGTTTAAGTTAAAGCTGACAAACTCCACAGAAGAAAAACTTCTGCCCAGCTTCTAGAGGAGCTGCAACCCATCAATCCAAAGCACTCCTCATGAGCTTTCCAGAGGATTATGCACAGTCAAAGTGTTCCAAACAGTTGCCAAGCACTGAAAAATAATTTCCCCAACACTCAGTCCCTGCAGTGCTTCAAGTCAGAAACCCAGGAGCATCATCATGGAACAGCGTGAACCCTCATCACGCTAATGACAAAGGTCGTGACCCTGAAAAGTACAGTGCAGCCAGTCGGAACGACTTTCCTGGAAATTCATCACAGATTCATGAAGCCGTTTGTCGAAGTGTGGGTTGATGCGATCGAAGGGAAGATGTTTTTCCTCAAAAGGCGTAAAATTATGACATGTTACAAACGTAAAGACCCACCTCAATATTTTTGTGGCATTTCCTGATGATGGAGGACATTTATTTGGAAATTTGAGCTTAAAACTGAGTATTTCCTTAGTCAAAGCATTGGAAATGAGGAGCAGATGACAAATTAGCGACAAAGGAAATTTGCCGGGCTATGGCTCCACTGTTAGCACCTCGATTCTTCAACCTTTCACGCATTTAAAAGCAGCGTTCTGCTGTTGTGCAAAGGCGACTAGAGAAGCTGTTTTTCTTTCTCATCAGAATCAGCCGATTCCCGGTAATCACGTAAGCGATCGAAGTCTTGTGGTATGTCAAAGAGCTTGTTTTGCGGGCGACAGCTGTTGAAGTGTTAAACCTAAAGCTCTCAGCAATGGGGAGAGGAAGTGGGGCGGCATTGCTTCACGCCAACGGTCCTGCCCACAACTCAGAGGTGAATTTCTAATGAACTCCTGCCGCTCTGCAGAAACGAAATGTTCCAGAAAATACCTTTACTAATGGATTAATAAACTCCTTTTCATGTTGAATAAAAAAAGATGGAAATCTGAGCGACAGAAAGTCATGTTTTACAGAAACACAGAACATCTCCAACAAAGAAAATAATAAATAGAAGAAAACAGTTCAGGCTTTTGCTCATTTTACTTAACAAATGGTCAACACAGTGAACATGCCTGTTCCATCAGTTAGTACGCGCATCACAGCACCAAACATGACAGCAAACCTACCTTTGGCTTAAAAGACGGTTAACTTCAAACTGATGTTTCGGGACTTTGGAAAAGGTGTTTTGCTGTGAGACAAACGCCATGGTGATGACCTCTCCTAATGCTTTTATTTTATTTTTTCCTCTAATCTGTGCACCATGTAAATTGTAAATTGTATCTTTTTCTTTCTTTTTACCTATTTATTTTATTTTAAACGTATACTTTGTTTTTATTTTTCTTCCCCTGAACAGACACGAGAGAGTAAGAAATGGAATTTCGATTCATTGTATGTGATGCACATGTGAAGAATTGACAATAAAGTTGACTTTGACTTTTGACTTTGACTTTGATGTAGCTTGAATGTGAGAACTTTATTTACTTTTTCCAACAGCGGGTGAATCCTCAGTGAAGAGTTTGCTTCAGCGAGAAACTGATACAGATGTTCCACAGCCTTAAACCAACATTGAAGGAAAAATGCAGCTCAGTTCGCTCTTTAATTACTTGGATCCAGCCTACCATTAAATTGGCTATTCAGCAGACTGGATTATCTGTGGAGCTTCTGTAAACAAAGTCGCATTAACCCTTTAAATCCAGTTTTCTCGCAGACGTTACCGTGTCTCCACGCTGCTTAAGATCCAACAATAAACCATTCACTTCAGCCTCAAGTCCATATGAAAAATGAAAACACTTCAGGCACACGCTGCCCCCTTACATCACACTTTATAAGTCACATCACGTGTATGAAAACATACAGAGATGGAGTTGTATTTCTTTGATCACCTCTCCATTTATTTTTAGACAAAAAAGCATGATATTGGGTTTCATTTAATGTCCCAGAGCCCTTATCCATCCTCAAACTCCACCTCTTCTTTCTCCGTTCTTACACTCACACACTACAGGCATGGGCTCGGTCCCGTGGGCATGGCGGCGGCGGTGGTGTTGGTGTGGTTTCCTGCTTATGTTGTGACGTGAGACAGTTCTCCTCTGCTGGTAAAAGGACCTCTTTGAATATGGCCGTCTCAGCCTCTGCCCTTTTTCCACTACTGACAATTTTTTCCCCCCGTAGCTCTCAGCTGACAGTTTGCTGTGCTTCGCCGCTGTCATCATCCGTCCTCTTGCAAAAAAACAAGAAAAGAATAGAGGCAACATTCAAATGTAAATTGTTTTATTACTGGAACAACTGGGGATGACTTTTTTTGTGCTCCATAAACAGGCAAATATGAGGATAATTCCTCATGTGGCAGTGTAACAGCAGCAGCTCTATTAAACATGAGGGTTCAGATCGCATCATTGGGAGTCAGCTGAGTCAACCGCTCCTTTTGTACTTTTCAGAAAGTTTAAGAAGCAGAGATTTTTTTTTCTAACCAAAATTCTGATTCAAAATAAGTGTTTCCTTTCTGAGGGTGATTTTCTGCCTCGCAGACCAAATGCTTCTCCACTAACAACGACTCTCTGCCTCCCTCTTCAGGAATGCTAACTGCGTCTAAGACACATCAGATTTTTTTATTTTATTTTACATTTTACATGCTGGAGAGACTCTGTTTTGAAATGAGTTTACAATCCTAAAAAACAAACACAAAAATGAAATGTATTTCTGTTATCTGCTGATTTGAACAACAAATTAGTTGTCAGTGTTTTCACTTAATGGATGCAGAAAAGATTTCCACAAAAATCTTCTCCCCTTTAACCTCCAAGCTATGAGGATGTTTTGTGAGGATATCCTGTATCACGTGCACACCTGTAGCATTTGCACGAGCGTTCAGTGAGGAGCCAGCACTCGCACCTTTCTCACGACTAGAGTGTGGCGTAAGGACACCATCTAACAGCGTCACCATGATGTCGTCAGTCAACTTTTATTATCCTTACAAATTCTTCATAGTACACCCACCACACACACGGCAATGGTACATTCCATTTTCACGACTTATGAGCCTCAAGGGAACTGCAAGAGACACCCGTGCTCCCCCTAAGATGTTACCGGTTAGGGCAATATTTCAGTTTTTGTGGTATAGTACCAAATTTGGCGTGGATGTACTTCAGAAAAGCACGTTAGCCATGAGAAAAATCCAAAATGGCAGCCATTTTTAAGAATGGCGGCCAAGCACTCAGTTGTTAGAAAGAAATGCAATTTCTCAAGCAGCCCCTCCCTGGGCTTGGGTTGGGTCCCGTCGCCGGGGGCGCTCCTGGCCTGGGGATCTCTCCTCCCCTCTCCTGGTCTGGCTGGTCGGGCTGGGAAGGATCTGGTTCCCCTTATGAACACACGGTTCACTCTGGCAGCATGCATGTATCTCCACCCCCACGTGCACGTGCACACTGCCACACTGCTCCCTGTCTGCTTCATCCCTCCTCCTTACCCACAGTGTATTGACGGACAGATGTCTTCCACTCATCTTAGTGTCAGAATTTCACCTTTGGAAGTAATATTTGTCGTCTCAGCAGATCTGGTATAATTGTTACAGCTTAAAATAATAACTTATTCAAATCAGTGCTTGTATCCCCAACTTTCTCCACCTCTCTTCCTTTTACTCTCTTCCACTCCCCTCCCCTCACATTCTTCCCTTCCCCCCCACACACACACATTAAATGTAACAAATAAATAAAAAATAATAAAGTAACAAAAAGGCGTTTATACAAATCTACACTCTGGTTTTTTTAAGTTCTATAACCTCTTTTTGTGATATTAAAACCTGTCCAACACTAAAGGCCTTCAGCTCTAATCTGTTTGCTCAGTTGTTAGACAGAACAAGTTAAAAAAAGAAAAGGAAAAAAAAATAGAAAGAAATCCAATGTCTGTTTGGCCCCAACTCAGCAATTTGGGTTGTTCATGCTCAAAATGAAGTCTTGAAACATAAGGGGTACCTACAGAATACTATTATATAGATTATACACATTTGGAGCTTGTACCTGAAAAATGCATGATTCATGATCTTTCCTAATGAAACATAATTTGCACACATTTTTAACTTTTGATACTTGATCAATTTATGCTATGAAGATTTTTGAAACAGTGTTGTGTCTATTTTACTGATATCATCATCGTCATCATCATCAAGGCTCTTGCAGGGGGGGCGATGCCCCTTCCCGGTGCGTAGAGCCGACCAAAAAACAAGGGTCTTCCATTTTTTCCGGTCTTGTCCCAGAAGCTCAGCATCCTTCATAGCAACCCCATAAGGTTTAACATCTCCCGCAATGACGTCTGTCCACCGAGTACGGGGTGTGCCTTGAGGTCGTGTCAAGCCTGCAGCCCATTTTACTGATATATTATTATTTTTTAATCACATACATGATTTTTCTAATGAATATAATCTGCATATATTTTAGATAACTGATCTGCATTTTGCCTTGTCTATTTTTTACATAATAATTTAAGTAAGTCACATTTGTTCTGCGGTTAATTGATACCTAAGGATTCCTATTCTGTCTGATAAAAGTTATGAACCGGATAATGATAAATCATGTATTAAAATGGTTATGGTAGAACAGAGGTGGAATTATATGCCGTAAGTTTGCTTCCTTCCACTCCCTTTCAAGCAATATTTATAATTATGTCTAATTATCCTAAGTTTGATATTTCATTGTATGAATGCATAACTGATGATTGTAACGTTTTTTGTGTTTTATTCTTATTTGATTGGTTGAAATAAACCTTTTTAAATCAAAATTCAAAATTTGAAAACTGACTCCGCGAGTTTGGGTGTATGTGCCAAAGGCTGTAGATAGATAACATCATGGTTTATCTAACAGTATTGTGATATCAAGCAATCGCACACGTTGGAAACTTGGGCAATGAGCTCCTGAAGTTACATTTTCTAAAGTTGAGATTAAAAAAATGTTTAAAAGTTTCCATAATTGGTTGACTGATCATACAAAACTTCCACCACAAGCAAGCGATTAAGTTCATTTTTGTGAATAAAAACAAGAAAATGTCTTTAACAAACAGTGTGACAAAATGTGTACATTTAGATTTAGAGGTACATCTTTTATCCAGTCCCATCTAACAAATAAAAAGTGACTTTTGAGAACTTTGAAGGATAAAACTGGTGTCACTTTAGACTGATGGGCTGTGTTTACAGTCCCAAACTGTTTTTGGGTGGAGTGTCAGTGAAAGTCCAAACGCTATTGACTTAGCGCTTTCACCCATGTGTGTTCAAGAAAAGCGAAGGCAGCGTGACGCAGAGCATCCTCGACTGAGGCCAATTCTACTGCAATTCTACCTGATTGCAGATGATTGCAGCCATTCCAAAAAAAGCTGCAGCATTCACATTCTTGAGCAGGAGACACAATAAACACGATAAATAACGCAGTCACTGTCTTTGTAAGAATCCCATCACTGTCAAGTGTATAAATTATCTTTGAGTCAATTTTATTGATTCATTTTTTTCTTTTTACCAAAGCAAAAACTTATGTTATGACAACATTTTCACCTTATCCAACTGAACTTGAAGTGCAATACATTATCATTTCAGTCTGTTGGTTTGTTTTTAATTGTATTTTTGATATTTTTACTGAAAAAAAAATCTCCATCCTAGTTTCATCTTTCATTAGCAAAACTGGACTTTGAAGTCCTGCGATGTCCAATCAAAATGCCTGAATGAAACTTCTCTGGCGACTCGCTGTCAGATTGTCAAGCTTTGAACAACCTGCATCCTGTTTGCCGTTCTTCATCATTCACGATAGTTTAAGTCTGAAGATTAATTTCCCACGAGGCCCCTGAGGAATGATTCACATCCAACAATCTGTAAAAGGGAATCTCTACGGGATCAGTAACGTTTGTTAGATAAAATCATTAAAGAAGGTCTCATTGGCAAACAATAACATAAATGCAGTACTTGAAGTATTTAAAGCAAAGATTGATGATTTTAACCCGATGATGGTGAAACAGGCATTTAAAGCCCTTTATGAGGTTAAATATCTCATATCTATAAGATATCAACCGTTTTGTGTAATGTACCTGATTAATTTCTCAACGCTGTGTCACAGGACATACATTTTACATATTTTCCACGTATGATATTGGTGTCTTTCGTGACCCATGCGCGATTTACGTCATTCATAAGTGTTTCTTGCATCCGTCATTCGCCGATTTGCGCAGATGTCCTTTAAATGGTTTCAGCCAACGGGTTTTGACATGAATTCAGTTTTGAGCTGGTAAAAATGTTTGGTCAGTTAAGAATCTCGTAGCTTATGCGTATTTTACTTAATTTATACACAATTATTACGTGAATCTTACGCAAATGTTCATCATTTTTCTCCCAGGACAGACAGGCAATACCAGGACAGTTAAAGAGGAATTATCTTATGAAACTGTACAACTAAAAACGTAAAAAGTGTAGCGGATGGGCGTCATTCAGATTTGGGGGACGGCTGCATATGTTCTCCTTTATACTGTAAAGAAATCCAGAATATAACCCTCGCCCTGCAGCTTCCTGGTTTTTGTCTTAAGATGATTTGTCCAAATGGAGAGTGAAAGCTGTTTTCCTGCAGCCTATTTTTAGCACCACCTGCTCAGTACGTGTATGTCGGATGAACATCAGCTAAGAGCTAAATGGACCAATTGGAGTTCAGATGATTTGTAGTTATGAAGGTCATGAGCGCATTTGGCTCTCGCAGAGGTAATGTGGACGGATTTGCTCAGAAACCGTGACTCATCTCCTGTTTTTTCTGCTAGTAAAAAAAAAGCGTATGAGCTTGTTGTCATGTTTTCCATCTGGACTCAGCCATCACATACAGTACAGACCAAAAGTTTGGACACATATTCTCATTCAAATGAATGGGAAGGTGTGTCCAAACTTTTGGTCTGTACTGTCAGTCAGTATTAGAATATTAGATCTGGTTCAACATTGACATGTTCTGGATTTCAAAGAGCTCGTGAGAAGAACTTTACAGGCCTGACTTCATGACTTAATGAGAACGTTCAGAAGCAAACTAGCTTGGTTTAGATCTTATGCGGTGTCTCAGTCTCTAAACCTTCAAACTGACATCTATCATAATTCATCTGTCGAATGGGATTCCACAGGGCTCAACTTTGGAAAACTTTCTTTGATCTAATTCAAAGCCTAACCAGGAAGCGTGTCATGGTGCCTCTGTCAGATCTCCAACCCTCCCCTCTCTGCTCTGCTCCTGAGGACTCACAGCTGTTTCCACTCTACTCATCGACCTGCAGCCTTCTTAAGGAGATCCTGATCCAGCACTCATCACCAGTTTGTTGCACCTCCATGGTGCTTTGTCTGGTCAATCATGTTCTCGCTCTTGAAGTTTGTGCCTCAAGTAAATATTTCCCTTGTTTTCAGGAAAAACCCACTGTTACACCCCTGTCTAGGAGTTTGTAAATGGGAGTAACATAAAGGTAGAAAGAAAAACAAAATTTACCAATGACTCGAAAAACCCTCACCACACCCAGACTGAAATTAAGCTGGGAATTTATTTACAATGACAACTCAAAAACATACAAAAATAACCAACCCAAATTACCAGGATCAATAAACTCTAACAATGTTTGTTCTAATGCTCTGCTGCTGCCAGCTGGAGGGGGGAGAGGCTTCAACAGATGAGGTGGCAGTTTTTAAAGCTGCCGCTGGGAAGTCCTCAGCCAATCAGGTGGTCCGGACACGATGGAATCTAATTGGCACTATAGAGGAGGGAAAAGAAAAGGAAAGACAGACCTTCCCAAAAGAAAACATACAGAAAAGCATTCCAAACATACAAACAAAACAATATTACGGCCACAGCCGTAACACCCACCACGAGTGTTAACCTGGGATTCCCCTCCAGAGCTATCGGTCCTCCTCAAGCTCACCATGATTCCTGTTCATGCCAACCTTCCAGCTCAGCCATTGCAGAAAACCTCCAGCCACGCCACTACTTCAAGCCAGGATTCCTGTTTCTCATTCTACTCACCTGCTGTCCTCAGCCGTCATCCTCGCCATCGGATCTTTCAGAGAGGTGAAGCAGCATGGCGTGTCCATTTGAAGATAATATAGTGGTTGAAGAAGCTCAGATAATACTTTTTCCACCATGAGAGGCCAGGACTCCCTCGAAAAAGAGATTCTTAATCTCAATGGGACAATTCCTGGGTAAATAAAGGTTAAATTAAAAAAATAAAAAATAAATAAGACCACATATGGATGTTGGAAAGATAAACCTTTTTACTTTGATCTAACTTAATTATTTGCTTTAGTTTAGATAAAAATAAATTCTTTTTAGTTAATTCAGCTTAGAAATCTCACGTTGTCAGACATTTATTTTACTTTCATTTAAATTCATTCAATTAAGTAGGTTTGATTTTGGTGCTGCTGTTAGTTGTTTAGCTGTTTTACTGTGTTTTTCTGAGTTATTTGTCGTATGTTTAATACTTTCTGCACCATGAGTGAGAGGGAGGGAGAGGATGATGATTTTAGATAGCACCACTAGTTAGTGGTAAAATGATTAATTCAGAGAAATGGTGTATGATGGTATGGTTTTGTTTCATTCATTTTATTGTTATAAAAATGAGTATATCTGCAGGTTCAAATTTAGAGAGAGTTCAAGAATTACAATAAATTAAGATGGAAAAACTTTAATTAAATTGGAGTAATATTACATTTAGTTAGATAAATATGTAAATTTGAGTTTTAAAAAAAATATTGAGTTTTATAGACGTAAGAAATTAGGTTGAATAAATTTAACTCAATTATTTGTCACCAACTGAATCAATTTAAGTTGGATAAGTTAAATGTATAAATGCGTCACAATGAAAATAAGATCAGAAACTTGTCTGCTCTTTTTCTCCAAGCAGAAACTCTTTCTTTTGATGACGCAGCCGTATTACTTTTTTGATGGACGTATAATCTTCATACACCATCATTGAAATCTCAGATGCCGTCTCACTAAGGTATAACGCTCTCTCTTTTTTATTCCACGCGTTTCCATGGTGACTCCGGAAATCGGCGATCCATTGAGATGTACTTGCTGTGCACGTGCATTAACCCAGGGTTACCCAGTCGGGGGTAATTACGCTAACTTATATCTGGTCTTTTGGAACCGACATACCCAGAGTAAACAAGTTCAGGCGGATTTCAGCCAGGGCTCAGGCTTAAAGTCAGGGTAGTTTAAACATGCTTCCTGGAATACCCCCCAGATGTGACCCTGACAAGGTTAGAGCCTGAATAATGTAAATGTTTTTTACCCCTTCTTTTTCACATTTTAATACCTAGTCCCAGGCATGTTACAATGACTAGGAAAGTAGTGTTTTTATTTAAAAGTAAATAAATGAAAACACTTAATTTGCCAGAACAAGCTGTCACTGCCTTTGAAGTCTAGTTTTGCACTAAGATCCACCTTTTATTCTATTTATTTGTCTGTCTGGTGTGTCCACTTGTAGAGGAAGTGAGGAACTTTTTTGACTGTTTTTAAATATGATTATATTGTGTATTCCAAACAAAAAAGAAAACCAAGAATATTGTCTTAAGGGTCAAGGTAGAAATTTAAAGAGCGGGATTCAATGGAAAGGTCCCACTCGATCATCTTTTGATTTATTTTAAAACTTTCCTAGTGGTCAATTAATTAGGATTATGCTGTTTTTAGCTAAAAAAAAAACCCTGTATCGTTTTCTAGGACATGGTTTCTGCAGAGCGACAGGAGTTCATTAGAAATTCACCTCTGAGTTGTGGGTGGCACTGTTGGCACAGGGCAAGACTGCCCTCACTGCCCATAATTACTTTGTTTATTCTCTCCCACTAGCTCACAGCCCCTCACACCCCCAAACCAATCATTAACGGTGCAACAAAAATGGCGAGCAATATCTGAGCTATCCAGCCAGATTCCAGCTCAGACAAGGAAAACAAAGACGTTCATGGATCTATTCGTCTGCAAGCGGATGCATCAGAATGGAGCGGAGCTGGGAGAGTGAGGCCCCGCCCAGCATATTTTCAACGTTACAAAGACAATCTCTCTCAAATTGCCATTTTGCCTCTGCTCCTAATTCCCAAATTTGACTGAAAAAATGCTATTCTAATTATAATTTTCTTTAAATATGTCCTAAATACAGGAACATGTTGGAAAAATACAATCTTCATTCACAGCTTCCATGCCTGAAAGGGACATGCGTCTCCTTGAACCATCTGATCTTTGAAAGCTTAAGTTTTGCTGATCAGCCAAAAAATTATAATCAGAGGGACAAAAATTTCAGTTTCCCAAACTGATGCTTGAATCAAGCTCTTGAAGACTTCTCATCTCAAAACAAAGTGTGTCCCTGAATTGATGTACTGTGTGTCAGGAACTGGTGGGGACAGAAACACAATAAAAAAAATCTTCAACGTGAACAAACTGAGAGAAAAGGGTCAAACAAAGGGGATGATCACAGCAGTGCAAGTGCAAACCAGACACTTCAACACACTGAGGACGATTAACTTAATCAAGAGAGCTGTGGGTAATTAGCAACCTGACATGGTGAGACCGTGACAGGAGAACACACACAAGTCCTGAAAACTGAACGCAACAAGAAAACCCGACAAAGCACACAAAAAGGTGCATCACTGCGCTGTGGGATCGGTTGGACTAACAGTGTCAGAAATGTGCATCGCAGCTTCACACTTTCCTAAAGCCAAGAATCCCAACTGGGTGTTTGTGCAAAAAGCCTTGATTGTTGCGTCTGTGGCCACAACACGAACTTTAGTTTTTCCTTCTACACATTCCAGAAAGACCCACATCTCCTATCAAATTTGTTTTAGAAAAACTTCTATAGGCCATAATTATAGTTCTAATTTTAGCTCCCACTCTGTGGTATGAAAGAAAAAAAGTCTCTTGCCGACAGAGCAAAGAGAAGCTTTAACGGTCATTTTCTGCTGCTGGAAGCTGCCAGAACAAGGTCATTTTTTAAACCATGCACTCATAATGAGCAAAGGCTTTAGAGCCTGCATAAAAATAAGGTTTTGTGCATTAAGCGTGTTTCTGACAGAAGACAAATTAGTCTGTGAATAGCACCTGGATGGTCTGGAAGGACAGAGCGGCTTTGAAAAAGGTGTGGATATTTGCACGCCACACAAAAGCAAAGCAAACGCTTCACAGGCTTGTGCTTTTCTGCCAAGTTTCACTCATCACTGCGAAGAATCTCATCTCCTTTTTGTTTGACTTCTGATAATTAGTTACTTTTTATGGAGCTGAAGGAGGAGGTGGTGAAATACAGGAACGAGTCTTCAGTTCTTTTGTGTTTGTGACAGCTTTCCAGGCCTGGTGATGGCGACTAACTGTCAGACAGCTTCCCGAAAAGACGTGCGGGTGAAAGCGGTAGAGGATTGGATTGAAAAGCATATATTTTTATGCTCCATCAGCTTTTCTTTTTCATTCATCATGTGGTTTAATAAAAACCCATAAAAACTCTTAAATAAAAACTCAGTTAAGTATTTAAAAACTTAAAAAAACACAATGCCTCAATGTATTTAACACTGACTTAAAACCAAATCCATTAACAGTCATTTTGGGGGTTGAGAAGGACCAAGCTGTTTAAAAACACTCCACTGCCAAAAAACACTGTATAGCCTTTGCATCACTCCTGGCACAACGTGCTATACTGCTTAAATGGATAGATGCCTTTACCCCGTCTCATTCACACTGGCCACATGCTATCATGTCCTGCTTAAAACTGGAGAAAATTAAGTGTTCACTCAAAAAGTCTCTTGACATATTTGAAGATTTATGGAGTCCCTTTTTGAGAACATTTCCAGCTCTTTACTAATATAAGCCTACAGCAGTTTAGCTGCATGTGGTTGCACATAATGCAGGTCATGCGTGATGGAGTGATGGTGTGACTGTGGCAGTATGGAGTTTTTATTTTATTTTATTTATTATTCTTACGTATTATTATGTTTTTTTTCTCTTTCCTTAAACACTTCTTTCAGTAATTTGTCTTTCAGACTTACAGAACTCTGTAATTTCTTTGTACAATGTAAAACTCAAATATACCTTGGGTAAAAAAAAAAACAACAACTCAAGAACATTAGAACCACCACCAACCTGAAAGTGTGTGAAATTTTGTAAAGATCACTTGGAACAACGTTTTCTTTTCCCGCATTGTGGGAAAAATCGCCAAATTTCACTTTTTGCCACAAAATGGTTGCCAAACTGTAGGTCCCGTGGCCATCCCATAATAAGTACAAAACTTCCTTTGCATATCCCCGACATGTGTGTGTTTTGATAGTTGATTTTGGAAAAACGCATTTTTCCAAAGTAGGTTTAGGCACCATTTATTTGCTGATGGGTTTCTCACGCAGTGATGTCATAATTCTTTATTTTTGACTATGTCAAAAATTCTTACAAGGTGTGTACACATTTTTGGTGAGTTCTGGAGTATGTGACACGTTTGCTCATACATACAGTAAGAAATAAGAATAAAAAAAAACAGGACTGCTGTAAGACAGAACAAGCTAGTGAGAAACGTCCGTGTTTATAATCCAGACCTGGAATTAATATTAAAAAAATATCATACATAGCAGTGATGTGCGGTCAGGTGAGGCAAGTGAGGCTCGGCCTCACCGGTCATCGTGATAAAATAGAAAAATTTATATTTAGTAGTCGTTATTTTCCACTGATCCGTGTTAGAGATACATTTTCAGTTGATTGGACACGTTTTCCACAGTTTCTGAGGTTAAAATCTCCGAATTTGAGTGTTGTGCGATCATATTCGGAGCGCTGAGCCTCATGTCTGACTGCTGGACTCAATTTTAATAGTGACGTGTGGTGATGGAGCGCTGACTGTAAGTGCGAAGAAAATGTTGAGAGGGAGAGACTTATTAAACTAAAGGAAAATAAGGAAGACCTTTCCAACAGATCATAGAGCTTTTTGGTGGAGAAGGATGGACTCAAAAAGTAAGGCCAAACATAGTTTTCAATCTTTGTTTTTTTTTTTAAATAACATAGCAGTAAGTGAAAATAAATGCAAGTATTTGAAAACTAAATTTTAGGCCTAAATTAATTATTTCTATGACCATTTTCACAGGCAGCATTTGACAACACCGATTAAAGCACCAGAATTTGAAGCTGGAAAAATATCAGAAATAGTTACTGAGGGTCCAAATTAAATGTGTGTGTTAAAAGTTCATATCAATAATTTATACACATGAAGAGTGTTCTATCCATGTCTATAAAATAAATATTCCCTGTAGGACAAAGATCTTCTTGTGTGGGATCTTCTATGCTGTGACCTGCTGTTGAATGAATGGGGAAATATTCAGCTCTTGCTATTGTAAATGTGGCTCCAGAGGAGTCGGTGCCTCAGCAGACATCAACATCACCGCACGTCACTGCTGGATAGGAAGAAAACAAAAGGAAAACAGATGTGCTACATTAAAGTTACCCCACGGACGTGAGATCAAAACCCATTTAAAGAAACATAAAAGGGTTTATTCTGCATAAACTAAGAGGCCACACGCCTGCAGGATCAGCAGAAGACGTAAAGGATTTTCTTTGACATAAACTTCAGAGAATAGAACAGACTATAGCTCTGGGGAATTCAAGTCTATGCAGTTTTTTTGTCCATTTTTCCATCCTTTTTTCTAATCATCAAACACTGTTCAGAACATTTTCAAGGCTCAGGCTGTCTCAGACTTCCTCCTGGACGACATCAACATTTTGTTCAACACATTTTTACCTGGAAATGTCACAAATGCACAAACCTTTTTCCTTCCTGTGTGTAAAAAATAGATTACCTGGTGGACCTGCAGCTCCCTTCCTTTTTGACATGACAGCTCAGCACTGCATCCATGTCCCCTTCACTGCCCCAGTCACTCAGATGCCTCCCCCGTCCCCCCTTGTTTCAGTCACAGGAACAGCATCATGTACAGAATGTGAAGATGTCAAAAATGTGTGGAGATGCTGTTCGTGCCGCAGATTTGGTGGGAAAGATGGGCTTTGTGGTCCGGTAATGAGGTTTACCTACTGTGACTCAAATCTCATTTGTTCCTGTGGGTTGTCAGAGGAGCAACAGATTGAAGAACTCAGTTAGAGCCCTCCTCTTCATCCTCATCATCCTCATCCGCCAGTGAGAGAACAACTGCACATCTACAGTATCCGGACATCTACGGAAACTTGCTGGTGTCAAACGCTCACGTGCCAACACGACAGAGAAAAATCAAAATGATAAGTTAAAACAATTATTCCCAAATAAAATGTGACATCAGAGCGGGAGAAACCGTAAAGAAAATACATCAATGGGGCCAAATTCTCTTATGAGAATAAAAAAAAATGTTCAAAATCTTCTAATAAAACCAAAACACACGTCGGAGATATTCAAATTAAAAGTTATTATGGGATGGCCACAGGACCTTCGGCTTGGCGCCATTTTGTGACAAAGTGTGAAATTTGTCACATTTTCCAACAATGTGGAAAAAAGTAAAACTTTTGTTTGAGCGATCTTCATGAAATCTAACACATAAGCCACCAGGTTAAGTCAACGACCACAAAGATTTTTTGACCTTTGATTTTAGGAAGAGGGTGCCATTATTTAAAACAAAAACAAAAAATCAAATCACGCGAGCCACATATTAAAACTCTTCTTTGGGATTTCACTTTATCGGGAGGAGAAAAAGTCCTGGAATAAGAAGCTTGAAGATTTTTATTATTGATTGTAGGCCGAGTCGGCAAAAGTGTCGTGTTCCTTTATTGATCAGAAAATGTTGTGAAAATGTAATACAGGAACCTTTGGTTCAAGCTGAACAAAGCGATAAGATATACAATTGGAACATATCAGGAAGGTGGGCGTGGTCAACAAAAACCTCCGTTGCCAAGGATATCCAAACGTATACTTTTTCCAATTCTTCTAAAAAATTACAAAGACCTGTTTGTAAACCCCTGCCAACCAAACGATGAAATAGTTGCTATGGAGATTAAACAAGAAGAAAAGCTGTCATTGGATAATCGGCCTCGTGTTAGCCGTGAAAGCGGGTCAAAGGGGAGCGACGAGTTCAGGGGCAGGTGGCGCCTTCAGCCCATGCGACGCCGCTTGTGGCTTTGATTAACATTTGATTATGATTTGTTAAGTTCAAAGATCTGTTTGAAAGAAAAATGGTTACGTGACATTTTACCCTGTTTTTTAATTAATAAAAACCATACAATCATTGTTATTGTAGATTGTAAGATCATACAAACACTTTCCTCTTGTGTTTTTGCGTTTACTGTCAGTCATTATTGTTCCCGTCCTCTGCAGCCACAAACTTGATTTCGGCATTGGCAGTCCTTGAGGCCATGCTGCTATCTCGGACCTTGTGCTTAAACAGGAAGGGGAAGGTTTTCCTGAAGGACTTCTTAAAGCTGGCCCCCATGAATCCATAGATGATGGGGTTGACTGAAGAGTTAGCGTAGGACATGCAGTTGGCCCATGTCTTGATCTTGTAGGTTGTGTAGTTTGGACGGTAGTTTGGATAGAAGGATTGAAAAAGGACAAAAATCTGGATGGGACCCCAGCAGATGGCAAAGAGTAGAACGATCACTACCACCATCTTGGAGACTTTGCTCCTGATGCTGATTGTTCTTTCAGACAGAAGGTTGACCTGAGGAGGACACCAGAAGAGACGGACCATCAAGCTTTTTTCAATTCTTTCATACTTTTGAAAAAGCTGCTGCCTGTGATGGCCTCTAGTTCAATTCATTGACTTGTCTCAAATGCGATAAAAGTGCAATACAACAGATGTTCTTCATACCTGATAGTGGTGGTCTATTGGTTCCACTGTGGGCTGACCAACCCTTTTCACCATCAGAGTGTAGCAGAAGGAGATCGTCAGCACCGGCAGCAGGTACGCGGCTATGAACTGGTAGAGGATGAAGGCCCTCTCGTGAAGCTTTGAGGGAAATCTTTCCACGCAGTATTGTCTCGGGCCGTACCAATATCCCTCCTCTAGTCGTTGGTAAATTAGGATCGGAGATGACAATATGAAAGAGCCTGGATGGAACCACAAGTGTGTCAGTAGAAATGACTTCTCCTTCATTTCAATGATTGTATTTTCTTCTGGGTCTGACGGAATCAGTCCGTCAGACCCTTTTAACTACAATCACCGTAACTCTTGCTTGGGACACACTACAAGTTAGCCACATGGAATGCATTAACCTATTTACAATACCTGTACAACTCAACCTCATTTGCAACACATAAAAAAACAGACTGATACCGCTATAACAAACATCACTGTGGCAACGCTATCTACGTACATTTTGCGCATTGGTATGAATTGTTTTGTCTTCGGTCAGTACACATATTTTACATAATCTATATGCAATTATTCCTTAACTCTTATGCAATTGTGTGTGGTTTTTCGGGAGATCCATACGCAAATTTGTGGCTTTCCATGCCTTTTCCACGTATGTCTGACAGACTTTTCATCCATGAACCACCGATGTATAATCTTTATATTGTGTAAACGGCGAACATATCACATTAAAATCATGTAATTGTCACTCGAATCCCTAATAAATTCCATATTTATTAGCCAATAATCACACACGGTTCATGTTCTATGGTAATTAACATGGCTTATTTGTAATTCCTTTGTGGTTTTAACTCAATTCATTGGTGATTCATCTGTGAAAGTTTCACCTAAAGACCACAACTTTTCTTACTTTTTCTACGTAGTTTGACCAATTTTCATTAGCGCATTATGCCCAATATGTACGTAATGGCTGTGTGATACGGCCTTCATTAAAGAAAACATAGTCTGACACCGCTACATGTTAGTTGCGCTAGTGTATTCACAGTAGCACACATCATTTTATGCAACAGCACATCCAGAATTAATCGAAAAGATAATAAATGGACCTATTTAGAAAAACATTAAGGCTTTTAAGTGTGCCTTATAGTGCGGGAAATATTATTACAAATTTCTAAATATTGTTGTAATCACTGTTTTCAAGGTATTAAAGAACAATGCAACATACTTATCCAAATGCAGATACTGACAATCATGGCTACTTTTGGGGTACGGTGGCGGAGAGATTTCAGGGGGTAGACGGTCACATAACAACGATCGCCGCTCATTGCAGTCAGGGTGATACAAGTGGCCTGCACTGTCACCTATAGGGAAGACACGGAGAAGCCAAGTCAGAGCTGTTTTCAAGCACACTCTTTAGATCAAGAGTTACTTTCTAAGGTGGATAACCAAGATCTGCCTTTGTTTTCACTTTTCTTTTAACGGTCACTTTTAAATTTGGCTCAGATTTTTTTCAATTCTCTGAGCTCCCTAAGAAACGACAAGGAGATGGAAAAAGTGGATTAAAGATTAATTACCAGTATTTGGAAGGAATATAGATTCTGTTTGAGGTAATTATTTTTACCGAGTAACATTTTCAGTGTGGTTTGGTGAGCCCTAACTAAATTAAAATTCTAAAGAAGAACAGCAATTAAACAGCAGCTCCCTGTCCACATTTAATGATTATGAGTTGGTTCCAACCTTCAAAGAGTCTTTTTTTCTTTAGTTGAGTCATTTTTGAGTATCTCTAATTCATAGTCTGAAATGGTTAGGAGTCATTGATGCTGTTTTGTTGCTTTCCAACACATTGTTTCACTTTCTTTCTGCACAGCAGACATAAACTAGCATGACAGCATCATTTTCCTATGATTGCAGGAATAATGGAGGAATCCATGTTGCATAGAAATGTGAGAACATGAAAGGTTAGAATCTCCCTTAATGGTCTTTTTTTTTTTTTTCTGTGTCCAACCATTGTCTGGTGATTCCTGAGAATGGATCCAGACGCCATTATCCTGCAGAGCTGTGGAGCAACGCATCAGTATTTCAAAGAGGGGGGTTCACGGTGAGTTCAGCACGGATGGATTTGGGAGGGAGGGTGCTACACTCACGGGATTCTTAAGGTTTGAAGTAACAAACCTTGAAAAAAGCCTGTTTATTCTGTTTTGTATTAACTGCGTTAAACGCTGTTTTATTCAAGCGTTTAACATAAAAAAAAATAAAACAAGAATCATCTGCATGAAGGTCCTTTACCTCTCTCCTCTGATGATGGTACCATTGAAACACAGGTTGTTGTTTTTTTTTTTATCAGGATATTATCCAGAATATTAGAAATTTGTTCCTGTGAAGTCCTGCAGGCCCTACAGCTGTTTCTTTCACTGTGAAAGTAGATCCTCTGAGCTGGGTTTCAATCAGCTGTCAGGAAAGATCATGTACAATCTTTGAAGCAGTTTTTTTTTTTTTTTTTACTGGTTTGGACTATTCCTGTCTGTGTGGAGAGTAGGATAAAGTTCTTTTAAACCAGGGGGTCCCCAATATGTCCCGTGATCGCAAAAAAGTGTGTGTAGGTCACAGGTCATCAAAAAATGTACATAAATATTGTTGGAGCTGCTGAAAAAATAACCCTTTACATCATGTCATGATGTCACAAATTCATCTAAATTTATCAATTTAATTAAAAAATTATTGTCTGATATACTTTGTATACAATACACAAGTATTGACATTTTAAACTATGATTGTATAATTTTAAATATATAATATATTTAAATTGCATACAATTTACTTCAAAAGTATCCGTTAAAAGATCTCTTTAAACTCTTTAGAGTTTCAAAAGCACAGTAAAGACAAAGTTCACTTTGACTTTTTTTTTCCACACAGTCGTTTTTCTGGGAGTTACATTGTGCGTTTACTGACAGTCTTGATTTATGATTTTTTTTTTATTTGTAAAAAAAACTGTAATATGAAGGAGTAAGGAGCAACTTTCCTTCCTTTATTCACACTCAAAAAATGGAATTATCACTACTGTTGAACATAAATGATATTATTACGTTTGAATTACCTAGAATTGTGTTTCCCATACAAATTCAAAGTCAGGCGAGATTTTGTGACTCCCGCCAAACGTCTTCACGTTCTGACGGAAGCAGCAGACACCGTTTGCAAATATTTCCACACAACAATTTCAGATCTGTTAACAGATGTGAACAGATTACAAATAATATTTTTAAAAAGTTTGGAATGTAAAGGTTTTAATGAGAAAAATCAAAGGTAAAATCAGCACAAAAAAAATGCACGTGATCAACATATTTTGTATTCAAACACCGAAGTCATCAAAATATTCAGATAACCTGCCAAGGTGGAGCTGTAAAATTGCATCATTGTTTTAATCTGAACATGTTTATTCTGGGAACCACAGCTGCCTGTTTTTTTTCAGTAATAACAACAGATTCTTTTTTTACAGTGTGTCGGATAAAATCTTAAATGGAGTTTTAGGGCCAGTGTCTAAACAAACATTTTTATTTTAAACCATGACTATAAAGTCGTACATTCACAAGAAAAAAGTCATAAATGTTAAATTAAGAGAACAAAGTCGCAAATGTACGACTTTAAATCTCGTAAATTCAAATAAACAAATGACCCTAAAACCTTGGACTGGCCTTAGACTTGTCTGAGTAAACATGCTGTTTTTGTCCACTTTCTGGTTAATGTTTAATTTTAATAATCACCTTCTCTGTCTCTTTTCGTCTTTGCCTCACGGCCTCATTAGTTTTTCTAATTAGCCTTTAGTGTTTACTTAATCCTCTTTTTCATATTAATCTGCTCCTCTTCTTTCTGCTAATTAGTTTTGTCTGCCCTTATTCATACAGTTCATCCTTTTAGTTTATTATTCCTCGTGACCACCTCTGGTGGTTCTTCTTTTTTGTTTTTATTACATTTTATTGTGTTGCTGTCTGTCCATTCATGGGAAATTTCACAAAAACACCTTTTTAAAGTCCCATGATATTAAAAATGATTTACGAAAACTAATTAGAAAGATCCAAAACTCTAAACACTAATCTTTTCTGCAGTAGTTTAACAATCATTGAACAAAGTGTGATTGTGCACTTTGAGTGGATAGATGGCTGCTGTGTCTGCATGCTCTCTGGATATCCAAGCCCTACTCATGACTGATTACCTGGTTCAGGTGTGTCCAACCAATTAGAACATGAGCAGGGTGCGTTAAATAACACGCAGGAACGTGTTGCCCATCCCTGCCATTAGTTTGACCACGACGTTTCCCTCAGGTCTAATCAAAGACTGGGCTCTTTATTAGCGTCTAAAAATCACATTTACAGATTTTATTTTCTGTGTCTTGCAATTTTTATCCTCAATAACAAGTAAAAGAAGTCCAGCAGACGTTTATTGTTGGTGCAACTTCACATTGAAAAGGTCTTCCCAGGTCAGGGTCGTATTTAGTTTTTGTATAGGCAGCTACTTCTGCACTGCTAGAGTAGCTCTTATTAAACTGTAGCTTTAAATATAAGAGTTCACTTGTTTTCGCTCACGTGCTTTCAGTGAAGTTAAAAAAGAGTTAACAGTCGTTCACGGTTCCCTCCTGATCATTAAAAAACTGAGTAAACTGAGTTTTTGAATCCACGTCCATGTCTGGATGCTGCATCAGTTTAGCCTGCTATAGATGTTAAAAAGCTGAAAAAAAAAAAACCATAGGATGTGTTTCAACAAATGTCAAACACGTACGCAGCGCCTGCAAAATTTCCTATGAAAAAAGAGGGAGTTGTGATGTTTGAACAATAAATCATCATTTCCCAGAAAGCCACCCAGGAGTTTGAATTCCCTCACACCCTGTTCATGTTGGCAGCTGCATTCGTTTCCATAGCTGTTATTAAACACTGTCCGTTTTCCCTTCATTGATTAGTTCAGCTCAGACAGGTTTTACCGCTTAATTAGACTCCAGGAGAATTGTAGTCATTTTAGAATTTCCTTAGGTGCTCCAGATAGGAGACAGGTTCAGGCATGCAAGATTAATGAAGACAGCACAAATTACAAATAGAAAACCGTTTTTTTTCTTTCTTTTTTCAGCACCATGAATTGTAATATGATTAGTCATCAGGGTTTTTATTCAGGTATTAGACTTTCAATGCTATTAAAGGCAGAATTTCAGGCTAAAACGTGTGAATCATCTCCCTATTGAACCAGTTTATGCAACATATTCAAATGAAGAGGTCTTTTCAAAATAAAACTCCTTATTTGCTGTTACTTCATTATTAGTTTCTTTAAAATCACACTTGGGACATTTTTAAAGAGACTGCTCAATTCTAACGATTTAGTGCTTGTTGCTACAGAAACAAAATATGTTTAAATTGTAAAAAAAAAAAAGAAAACCTCTGTTTTTGGCACCAAAGACAGTCTGTGCAGCTTCACTTCCCTTGAGAATAGATCAAGACTCTAATTCTCATCTGTTTGTGTTTGGAACTCCACCTTACACCACCTTTGCTCCTCAACCCTGAATCCTGTCACTTCTCACATTAGGCTTTGCTTAAAAGTCTAATGAAGTGAACTGAATGGAGCTTTGCAGCAATAAAACAGTCTTTGATGTAAAGCCAACACATCTAAAATCCACATCAAACTGTTTTGATGCTTCTTTACAAAAATCAAAAGTGAAGGAGCAAAGACAAAAAATGGATCAGTCCAAAAACAAAGCAAAGACAAGATACAAATTATGCAGAAATGTATTTAATAAGGCAGAGTCCACTAAATGACAATGATTTATTCACAATTATAACTGCTTTTAACCATAAAGGTTAAATCTAAAAAGCTTTTGGAAGCCTTCAGGTTAAATTTGAAATAAATGTTTACATGAAGAAAAGACCTTGAATATTATTCAAAGTTAAAAAATCAAATGTAAATATGCTGGAATTTAACCACAGACTAATTTCCATCTGCCGTCCCCTGGCAGGTCAATGTATTTGGAGGGAAAAAAAACAGATTTTAAGAAGAAGAAACTCTTACGAATATAAAACACAGGGAAATGAGAACTTACAAAATACAAATAGAAGTACAGTAGGAATCTAAACCAAAGATTTGTTTAGTAATACAATTTTCTGATTCTTGGTCACATTACACTTTGAGATTTCTGAAGTCAGACTTTCAATTGTTTATTTATTTATTTTTTTGTACAGATGACAAACTTGAACTTTCTCTTATTTTAATGGGTAAAATGAAAACTATACTGCCTCATTCCTGATGAGATTGGCAAACTGGTGAGTTCAGAGGCGGCTTTGGGTTAAGCTAAAATCTGCTGAACAAAGTGTCTTTGCATCCTGACAAAAAAAAAAAAAACATATTTAAAGGCCAGAAGTTGTTGATGGATTTTCTAATGTTGTTACACAAACCTGTAATCATTTTCAGAAACTTCTGTTTTAAAGTTAAGCATCTACAAAGTTTTAGTTTCTTTCAACTTTCAGCACGTTTCTTGCAATTGCTGTTGGGTATAGTGAACCAAAAAATAAACGGTACCACTTGTTTTATAGCAGTTTCCCCTGTTGTAGCTGAATGTTCATTTGATCTCATGTTTTCACTGCACTTGCCACAAAACCTAACTCAGGTTATAGATGCCAAATCTGAAAAAAAGAAAAAAAAAGTGAGCGTGTTGTAATTATGTTACCTGCTGCAAAAAAGCAACAAACTTGCACATAAATGTGCCGAAGATCCATCCAGGTAGGGGGTACAGGGTGGCAGTGAAGGGGACGCAGCACACCAAGAAGATGATATCAGTGGCAGCCAGGTTTGCTAGACAGGAGAAAAGAAAATTAAACAGAGAGGAGGTTTTAGTCTCCAGACTGCAGCAGCTGTAGGATGATAGAAAAAAGCGTCCTGTTGGCTGCATTTTTGACATTCGTCATGAGAGATTTGTCTTTTCTTACAATTAAAACTCAACATTTCTGCTGTAATTTAGATTAAGAATGTAGGAGAACAATGCAATTAAGCATACAAAACAGAAACGTTTTGGTTTATTGAAATGATTGATGAAGTGACATTTTACTTTAAGTTAGTTGGAGTGTAGCTGATCACTTGGAATGCTTCCCGTTTTCTCTTTCATCCAAAAGTTCCTAAATTCAAATACTTTCCTCAATTTCTGCTAAAGATCCACATAGCCATGTGCAAAAAAACAACAACCACCCCAGAACAAATTAATTTTTAATTCTATAATATAATTATAATATTTTCATCAATAGAACATTTGTTGTTAACTGAATGGAAACAGCAAACCAATTCATAAATTCCCTTTCTACTTCTTGTTTGACCTGTTATGATTGTATTAGTGCTTGGTTTGGTTTTGTCAGGCACGTGTGTGTGAGATTTAAAAAAAATCTTTTTTTTCTCTTTTAAAATGCATTAATAAATATTCAGCAAAAAATGTTCTCTGCCTAGTTACGTGCAGACTTGAGTCACATGACTCGGACAAGACTCAGACAGATTTTTTTAGTGTTGTGTTGCGAAATCTAAATCTCGCCCGCCGTGGGTCTGAAAGTAAAATCAAAAAATCGAGTGCTTCTCTGAGAAGAACTAGTGTGGATTGATGCTAACTGGAATTAAGACCACAATGCATTGCGTCTAAAGATTTTTCTGTGGATGTCTATGGAATGTTGGCCTCTTGTAGGAAATGGGAACTTTTAGTTTGGAATGCCAGGGGGAGGGGCCACTCAGTCCAGTTCTCACATACAGTCAATGGTTCGCACACAGCACCGAATGACGTGGTCTCAACTCTGATAGATGATCACGGAGCCATTTATGAAAGTAAAAAAGATTCTAGCTTTTCTTAAGTCACGTGTTAAAAGGATGTAAAAAGAAGAAACTTTTCACTGGTGTGGTGCAAAAACAGAGCAGAGAATGTTCAAATACCTTTTTTAAGGGAAATGGTAAAGTTACATTATGTGAAACTTTGACTTTGACAGTAATTACACTTAAGTTTCAAGCTGCAGCTGCTCTGTTGGTTGTTTGCAGCATTTTGCTTTGAATCATCCAGGAGTTTCGGTTATGAATCTCTGAGTCTGTGCACACAGATGGATACAAAGCACTCAGTGTGTCTCATCTTCATTCAAGTGGCCAACCTGATATAATTCTCACATCCCTGTGTGCTTCACACACCAAGCAAAGGTTGCAAGAACAACCTTGGGAGTCTGGCTCCGGCTTCCCTTTCTTGTCCTGACACCACTTGCTCTGAACTCTAATGGCTGATCTAATCAGCTGTTGAAGTATTATGCAGAAGAGAATAAGACAGATGTTACAGCTGCTAATTAAACGAAGCCGAATATGAAAACCTTTCAACCCTTGAGAGGTTTGATTCCTGAATATGTTGGTGTTACGTCCAGAAATGACATCTTTTCCCCAAATGTGCTCCTTTCATCTACGATCTGCACACATTTCAGTGTTGTTCACTTGTTTTTGTTTTTATTAATTTAAATCATTTATTGAAGTGGGTCTTGATGTGTTAGAAAAACAATAACGCAGTGATGAACCACTGAATCTCAGTTAGGGTGCTCAAGTTTTAAATTAGGACTCAGCTTCAAGGTAAATGCACATCTTACTTTTCATTTTTTCCCTCTGTTTCCTTAAACATCATAAACCCTCTGAGCCAAATCTAATCAGATGAGAACCAGGAAGAACAAGGAAGACAATTATACTTTCACAGCGAGCTCTGAGCCACGAGAACTAATCATCAGTTTTAACCTTATTTTTCTTCATAAATGTCCTCCAACATCAGAAAAATACCACAAGAAAATGTTTAAAAAAATAACAACACAATTTTCATTGGAGTGGGTGTTTAAAACTTTTTCTTCTGGATAAATGAGAATCTTAACAGATGTGTACTTAAAAGTTTTTTAGACAGTTGAGGTTGTTTCGCATTTTTCCTGTTGTGTGCAGAATGTTTTCTAAAAAGCAAATTAAATATCATGTAGTCCAGAATTGAATCTATAATCATGTTAACTAAAACCAAAAGGTCCAGATGTTTAGCAGAGAAGCAACAGTTGTGCAACAAATCCCTTCTGCATCGTGTTTGGATTTTTTAGGAGCAATAAGCCTCACAGAGCTGTCAGCTGCACAAATTGTTAATTGCAAATTGTTTTCCGTCTCAAAACTCCCGAGGTGCACGCTCGCTACGCCGGAGAAATGAGATTAGCCTCCTACACCTGTTCCATCACATCCGAGCACCTGCTCCTCCTGCTTATGATGAAAGTTAAAACCGCAGCAAGCAGACGGCGTTTTTATCTGTTGGTATGAACTCAGCAAGCGCAGATTCAGCTAGAGAGCACTGACCTTCCTCTTTTATTTATTTATAGCAGGTCTTTTGAGGCAAGTGATTAATATTATTCTACACGATCCACCAGATCTTGCGGCTTCATCTGCTCTTTTACGTTTTGGAAACAGTCCTGCAGTCACGCACACATGGATTTGCTCACCTATGTAGAAGTTAGTGGCCGTCCTCATCTGTCTGTGTTTAGAAATCACATAGATAACCAGAGAGTTGCCGACAAGTCCAACCAGCATGATGAGCGAGAAGAACAAAGGGACCAGCCAGGCATCGGTCAGGAAGGGATGCTGATCTCCTTCCTCCTCATCCTCGTCCAGATGCATCCCTCCGGAGACGTTGCCCTCGGATCCGTTGACCCCCACCTGCTCGGTGGAGTTCCAGAGCCCGTTGGAGGAGGAGGAGTACATGGTGTCGGGGCAGAAGGAGGAATGGGGGGCAGGAGAGCAGGCTGGAGGAGGAGGCAGAGCTCACAGTTGGGAGAGAGCGCACGCAGCGTGCACGTGCCTGCCCTAAGGCAAAGATGATGGACGGAGGCTGAAAAACAAAGCTGCCAGGGATGTGACCAAAAAACTAAAACAGGGAAATTCCCAGAATATTTTTAGCCCAGAAGAACACGTTTGTGAGATAATTTCAGGAGGTTATATAAAGTGATACCTATCACTGCAGAAAGTTAAAAGAGGGAAAATTAAATATGTGAACAGACCATTAAAAGAACAAATAAGTAAAGTGGCAAAAAGGCTTTTTTTCTCAGTGCAAACTGCAGGAAACTGCACTCTCGGGTTACAATTTCACTCCTTGAGCCTTAAAACAGCTGTTTCTGACTGAAATAGAAAATAAGGTGAAAGCTGCGAAACGGACAAAAATCTCCTGTGAGCATGCGGTCATGAGCAAGAAAATCCACACTTCTGCCTATTTTCCAAGCTCTGTTCATTCCAGCACTCCAGCTTTTCAGGGGACAAACCGCCGCTTGGCAATTAGCAGAAAACAAATATCTGCTTTACGGGAAGATGCAAAAGCGTCCAGCATCGCCCCGGTGATCATCCTCCAAGCAGAGTTGACTCTCTCTGAAGCAGGGACGGCACAGGAGATGCTGACGGCGGGGTGGGAATGAGCGAGAACAAGGACACGTGCGTCTGAAGGGGGAGGAAGGCGCACACACACAGTATGCATCTCAATACATGTGGGCTACTGCATGACTCCGGGCAAAATGTTCTTTTGTAAGGGTCTCCTAGCAACATGATCCCTTAACTTGCCTTCTTCCCCACAGAAATAAATGAATAAATAAAAACAGTGAAGCCTCCTACAGTTGTTTATCTCCTCCACAAAGGAGAAGTCATAAAAACTGCAGCTCTTCACTGAGATTGGCAGTAAGTAAAAAAACAGAAAGCATCACCACTATCAAGAAATCTGTAAGTGGAAAGACATTTCCTTGTCTTTTCATTTTAATATGAACAAAATCACAACACATACACTTTGCAAGAAAAAAAGTTTCTCCTGTTTACACACCAAAAACTATATTTGGTAGAAGTAAAATGACAGTTTTGTTTGACAAAAAAAACAAAATAAAGCTTGCTTTTAGCTAAAAATAATAAGTGATTTGTGAAAAATCTTCTTTTTCATTATATATAAATGTACAATTGTTATCCCCATAGTGACCCATTAAAAACTATAATTAATGTAGTTTATTTGCACATTTCCTCTTGAAAGGACATTTCACACAACCACATTCTGCATATGATCCACGCTCTGGTGATACAGGCGTGACGTACGTCAGTCATAAGTGTCGTTTGCATTCGTCGACGTGCGCAGACGTCCGTCGACAGTTCCAGCTGATAGGTCTATACGTGTATTTGGTTGTGAGCTGTTTACATTTCTTTTAAGAATTACGCAGTTTAATTCTTCGTAGTTTATATGGAATCATTAAGTAAATCGTACACAATTGTGCGTGATTTTTGTGAGATACGAGTTCATGTCTTTTTTTGGCGCTTTTTTTCTTTTTAACTTGTCCTGTCCAACAGCTGGGCAGACAGATGAGAGCTGAAAGCCTCTTGTGTTGGACATATTTTACTTTAAAAACAGGGGTTATGAATCCTCTGACAAACCAGAGGTATGTCTGAATAAACCCCTTTTGTAATTGAGGTCAAACTTTATTCATTCTGATCATTTTTGAAAATCTTTTGTGTTGGACCGGACGGAAAAGGAAAGACAGGAAGAAGAGACAGGAATGTTAGAGAGAGGGGATCGGAGGGTGCTCAGAGGGGGAGGGGGGTAATACCATGAAGCGGCTTAGAGCAACAAGCTACTGATGTTTATCATTACGGTAAGTTAGTACAAATCTCAAAGGAGCTGTGCCTGTCCACACAGACTCAAATTTTATAAACACACCTGCTAGCTGAAAAAATGTCCCCATGTCAACATGTACACAATACAGATAGTGTTCACACGCATACTTATGCCTTAAAACCAACTAGTGTGAAATATTTCATTCATTCAATCATGCAAACTATTAGTGCAAAGGTGAGCTAACACCTGTGCTCAAGTGAGTGTTCATGTTCTTCTAAAATGGATGATGGAATGTGAAAAGATGGAGGTAGAGTGACCAGCTACCCCCACACCAAGACCCCCGCCGCAGCAGCCGCTGCAGCCAGAAGCCCCCTACGCCACAAGGCAGCAGGTAGAGAATAACCGCCCCCTGGGCGTTCACAACCGCCACCCAGGCCAGGGCCAGCAGAGCCAGAGAGCAGGGAGGCATGGGGGGAAAGAGAGTGCCGCCCCAGCCCAACCAGGAGAGCAGCCCCCCGCAGCGCCAGGAGGGCCCAACACCGGGCCCCACCCGTAAAGGGTGCCCACAGCCCCAGACGGGCAGCTCATCACCACACGGGAGTTCTGGGCATCCCCCCGCCCCAACCCCCAGGTAGGAGCAGGACCAGGACCCCCCAAGGGAGACCCGCTCCGCCCTCCAGGCAGCCACCCACCAGGCCCACAGTTGGTCCAGAAAGGAGCAAGAAAGGGGCCAGCCGCCCCCGTCCAGGAGGAGGGCACCCCGGGGAGAAGGGGGCCCACGAGGGTTGTTGTAAACGTGGCCTGACCAGGCTCGGCCACTGTTGGAAATTTGGCGAGGCCTAGCACCCGGGGCAAGGACCAAAACCCACCCCACAGGGACACAGACACCCCCGGCCGGCTCAGGTAATGCGATCCCCGGCTTGTGACCTTGCCAAAAAAGGCCCAGGGATCCCTCTCCCTGCGTGGATAGAGCACCGCCAGGCCCAGGAAACCGGCACCCGGGGGACACGGCAACCGTTGTCAAGGGGCCAATACCCCCTACCAGGGGGGTGAGGGTGTGTGTGCATGTGTGTGTGTTTATCTTGGAATGTTTATTTTGAGGGGGGAGGGGTGTGTGTAGTAAGTGCGTGCACTTAAAATTGGTGGGTAGGGCACTGAGGGGGCATCTCCTGATTACTCAGAGTGATGTCCCCTCACCCTCCCAACCAAGGGGCCCTAAATGTCTAAGGTGCGGTTAAAATTGGCGGGTAGGGCGCTGAGGATTATATGAGGAAGGGGGTAAGATGGGGACAGCAGTTTATATGGAATCATTATGTAAATTTTACGCAATTGTGCATGATTTTTGTGTACCACCCATGTAAAACTATTGTATCGTGGATACTGTGCACACATCACGTTAAAATGACGAACACATTTCACTTTTACGCTGATGTACGTGTTCTTTCCGTGGTTTTAACGTGATTCATTTGTGATACATCTGTGGAAATTTCATGGAAAGGTCACAACTTTTCTCACTTTTTCCACGTAGAATCCCGTCTGTCCAATTTTCATCAATGCAACATGCACTAAATGAACTCAGTGGCTGTGTGAATTTTGTAGTTTTGCATTTCCAGTTTGTTAAGTAACTACACCTGGATGAAAGGTTTGAGAAGCACCTGCTCACCTATAATCAGAATTCAGGGAGTGACCAGAAATGTTTCTGTTGACTGCCATCATTTTCTATTTTGACGCCATAGTCACCACTGTCTCACTGTCACCTTTTATACTCTTTTTTAATCCGGTTTACCAAGTCCTGCAGAGCAAACTTCATATTTTCTCCACTGCATTTTGTAAGAAGAAATAAAACAACAAAATGGAAGACACTGTGTAAGACACAAAACACAACCCATCGGCTCCATTTTAGGCTTCAACAGCGGAGTCGCCTGTGCAGAGACTGAAGACTAGAGCATCCAGGCTACGACTTCTGCAGCAAAACAGAGAGGAAAAATAGATGGGTTCCCAACCAGTACTCAGTGAAGGAGACACTGAGCTGTCAGTCAGTTGTCTGGAAAAATGAGGCAACTTCTCCGGTTTGGGTTAAAGAGTCTCACAGCTGCATATGAACAGTGAATTTTTTTATGGCCTAACCTGCATGAATGAGATGAGGAGGGAATGCTAAGTTCCTCCTGAACTGAAGCCACATTCAGGTTTCTTTCAGATGAGAAGAATTGTGAACTTTTGCCAAAAAAAGAGTGTCAAGCCTGGAAACAGAACTCATGACTCACTTGCTTGGTGGACGACTTCTTAGCCCAGTGAAACACAGGGGGGGGGCGGTGTTCTTCAAAACCAGACATTTTAACAACAAAAAAATTGCTGTGATCCAGGAGCTGCAAGGAGAATTTGACTGTTCATCCCGTGGTTCAGCAGGAACAGAAACTAAGGATGACTCATGAAGAAAATCTATAATTAGTGGGATTGTAATAAGATGAACAGAGAAAAGCTCGGAATCAGTGTTGAGTAGAAACTATTGGACTTTAAACAAGCAGAGTAAATTGGAATTCACCAAAATGCTTTGGAGACATCTTTTCTTTAAATTATGAATTTGCATGGATTAAATATTGATCTGATGTGGAACACTGAAACAAGAATGTAAAGCATCAAAGGTCTTTGCTCTCCATTGATCGGACTTCATTCAGTTTTCAGGGAAATGTAGCCGGGCGAATTTCTCACTGTGTGCGTGTTGAGCTGAGATGGCTGCTCGTGTTTTCCCTTTAAAATTCTTCAGATCTTCTTTTTAATCAAATTCTGCAGAATCACCAGGTTTAAAAATGATGTAGCAGAAAAGGGTAGAAAGAAGGGAAAGGCTGAAGGCCAATCTGGCTCCAGATTGCAGTATTCCACCGTTTAGTCATGGATCCTGTTTGTCTGCGACAGCTGACAAAGGGGGGAATATTCACTCGACACACACAATTCAGTCCTCCATATTTCCAGCTGTTATGTATTTTTTTTCTATAATATTGGCTCTAAACTGACCCTGAGACGCTTTTCTAACTGTTTGGGTTCTTTCTATTGCCGCATAAGGTTCTCTACAGGAAAAAACGTGTATTTTCCAAAGTTTTAGTTCAAAGTATAAGCCGCAGAATTCAGAAAATTCTGACTTTAATCACTGAGAATCTATCTGAGAAAAAAGTAAGAATTCTGAAAGTAAAGTGAGTATTTTCTGAATTTTTTTACTAAAAATTTTTACTTAAAGGAACACTTTGAACATAAATCAAACGATGATGGAAGTGGGACTTAAAGTTTATAATGTGTCTCAAGATAGTGTCATTATGCTGCTGCATTATCAGATGATGTTTGTCTTTCAGTTTTTACCGTAAGCATTGTATGCAAAACAGTCTGTTTATTCCAGAAAGGTCAAAGTGTCATTTGTGTTTGCACCTGTTATGTAAAAGACTATTTTGTGTTTTTGTTTCAGCAGCATTTGTATCAAGCGCTGCTTTTGGGAACAAGAACAAAAGCCATTATGTTAGAAGTGTGGCTGCTGAATCCAGGTTCTGTAAAGTGACGCAGAGCCGCTTGTTGAACCAGGTGAGAGTTCAACCACTGTTTGCCAATCGCCATTTTTGCGCCATTGAAAAGAAAAACAAAGTAATTTTCTGACGCTGTCCTTATGCATAAATACAGTATATTGTAGTGGAAACAAATGGGATGTAACGTGAGTCACTGTGATTATGAAGGACCATGAAGAACCGCCCTCATCATACTGAAACATCTGCCGTTAGACCGCCGACATCTCTGATACTTTCTGAGCTCGTCATCCTGATGTGTCCATCATCACGCTGGCAGAATGAAGATCCATTAAGTACGGGAGGGTTCTACTTCGTAGCTCCGCTCCTCTCATTACAGATTACGCCTGCTTTGCTGGAAAGGCCAATTTATTTGTACACAATGTTCCCTCGTTTATTGACGGCATTAAAAGGTATAACGCAATTTCAAAGCTAAAAAACTCCTCACAACACAATTTGTACACTTCTCTTAGACCAACATGAGCATTTTCTCTCTCTTATTCAATCTCTCAAAGTTCAAACCTTTGTAGAAAAATAAGTCCAGTTTCATAGAATAAAAACACGGACCCGATCACAATCGGAGGTTTGCCAAACTGAACGGATTCTGTGCAGGAGACGCGGCGCAGAGGAGATTGACTGACAGCGGTTTGCAGCCAGTCAGGATACACGATGTTAAAAGAAATTCAAGAGTATGCAACATTGCAGCACAAAAATCTGTGAAACAGCAAGAAAAACTTTCTTGATATGATTGTTTTACTTCCAAGAGAGAAAATGAGACATTTTTTCTTTGTACTTTCTTCAGTTTTGAATAGAAACGAATCAGTGTTTCAGCTGGAGTCTGCTCCAGATCTGCAGAGCATAGAAGCTGAATGCAGCTTCTCCATGTCTGGCTTTGACTCTAGAAACTGACAAAAGACCGGATCCAGATGAGCGGAGAGGAAAAATGAGAAGTTGCTGTGTCTTCTTGCTCACAATTACCGTTTTGATGTTTAATGAACACGTGATTTCCTTATTTACTTCATTAATGGACAGAATTGCTGTCTGACATCTGACTGATGAGCTTCTTTAGTGTGGTAAAGGGGAGGATGAAACACAACTTTTTTTTTGTTTGCACACCACCAATACCAAACACAACACAAAGTTGATAGACTCACTCACTAGTTTCTAACATGAGCATTTTCTTTATACGTTTGTTTTTTTGTTCATGAAACAGGTATTTGTGTTAATATTTATGATAAAACAGACTGATGTGTGGGACAGCTACCAGATAACAGTAACACAATCATTTGTGGATCTGCTGGAAAAGAACACAAACACTTTACACAGACAAATATTGAGGTCAAGTCGATGATGAGATGCAAATCTAATTCTATCAAACGGTTTCTGAGCTTTTTATAAAGAAAAAACAACAAAAAAACAGAGAGTTGACTTGGATCAAACAATTTAAAATTCTGAAGACGGAATACTTGAACTTTAAGATCCCACCAACAGGAGTCCATGGTCAGATAATTGAAAATGGGGGTGTGAAGAGTGAAAATGGAAGAAAGATTAAAGGGAGCTAAAAGGAGGGTGAGGAGGTGAGAGGAAGAACGCTGCAGACTTTCACTGGAAACAGCTGCAGAGAATAAAGAGCTTCTGTTGTTTTCATGTCCAAAGGACGGGATGTTCGGTGTTCAGAGCTGAGACACATCAAAGTGAAGGAATTTACTCTAACTGTAGTTATTCTGCTGCTTTTCAGGGAAAATCTTTGTCTGAGGATGGAAACATGTGACGAATGCTATAAATACATGTTCTTAACACACTTGAACACTTGAAAGTTTGGGCTTAAAAACCAGATTCTCCAACTTTTGTCGATGTAGTAACTGATTTTACGGAAAAAGGCAGAATTGACAGGTTATGTTGACAGATTGTTTTTCGGCAAAACTTCTTTTCTTACTGCGCCTTTGGGCAAAAACTCACCCAAGTGTTACCTGCTCAAAATTCCCTTTTTTGGCGTAGTGAATGACCCCGCCCATAAAACAATGACATCACAGCGGAAAAAAACAGTAAAAAAAATAAATTAAAAAATTGGGGGACAAAATCTCTTATGGGGTTCACAAAAGTTTCAAAATACGAATAAAGAAAACACATGTCAGGGATTTCTGAAGGAAGTTATAAAACTTATTATGGGATGGCCAGAGGGCCTACAGCTTGGGGACCATTTTGTGGTTGTGAAGCGTTCAGTTTGGCGGTTTTAAAATTCTTCCCACCATATGGGAAAGAAAAACTTTTGAGTAATCTTCATACCAAGTTAAGTCTACAACCACAACGGAAGTTGTGTTGACCTTTGACCTTGTTAAGAGGCCACCATCTTAAGTTTTCCAGAAAAGTAATTTTGGATCAGACTGGGTGTTCATCAAGGTCCTAAAAAGGAAGAACTGGGCCAGCCCACGGTGGGAGGGACCATACCAAGTCCTCCTAACAACACCCACGGCAGTAAAGATAGCTGAACGCCCCGGCTGGATACATCTCAGTCACTGTAAGTTGCAGCGTGCACCAGAGGCCTAAAGGAGGCTGTTGTGGTGAAGTCTGACTACAAAAGGGTTCCGTCTTTTAGTGGCGGTTCGTCTCAACGTCAGCGAAGAAACCAGCCGAACCCAACATCCATTAGAACCTGGATCTTTGAAGTGACTCGGCAACCTAGCAGCATGGAAGGCCCACTGCTGGGAGACCGCAGCAGGTGGGTGCGGAGCTGCGCTGTGACTGTAGCATGTCTTCTAGTCGCACTGACTTTCCTAGCAATGGAGAAACCAGGAGAAGGCGGTATCAACCTCGTCCACCGCTCATGGGATCTGTATGAAAAGACAACTCACCTAAATATTGCCACCCATGATCATTCCTACAGTACCAATCTCTGGTGGCAACTAATGAACAGAACTGCACTCGACAGCAACATCACTAGCTGTTGTGTATGCACCTTCATGCTGTATGCCTCACCCAATACAGGCCTCCACCCAGGCAACATAACCAGGAGACAAGATTGCCTGTACGAACTCAGCACACATGGCTACAACTGATCTAACGGAGATGCATCTTCATGAATAACTGTCCCTAACCCCACCCCGCACGACGGAAACGTGCTGCACCGGAGTTCCACATGAATGCCCTACAAATGACTACCACTACTGGAGTCCCATGGGAGTTCAGCATCTGGGGTGGAGGAGCAAAATTCGGACAGTCACTCCTTCCATGGATCGGAGTGGGAGAAATAAGAGACCACATCGAGATCAACAGGTACGCATTGTTGAGACTCCTTAACACCACCTACAAGTTTTCCAATGCATCAGCAGCAGAGATGTCGGCCATAAGAACTATGGTTCTGCAAAATCGACTCGTGCTCGACCTCCTAACTGCATCATCAGGAGGTGTCTGCAAAATGGTTGGAGACACCTGCTGCACTTTCATCCCGGACGGCACCAGTGATGGACAGGACATTTCTACCGCACTGCACGACTTAGCAGAGCTGCAAGCCTATGTTAAGTCTGCGACTCCTGGCGCCAGTCCCACCAGTGACATCTGGTCCTGGCTGACCACAGGCCCATGGTGGCACCTCCTGCTGAAGTTGTTGACCCCTATACTCATCGTTTTGTGCCTATTTTGTCTTTTTACAACATGCGCTCTGCCTTGTGTCATGTCCATGATCGCAAAGGCTACCACGCAGGCTTTCATTCGTTACCAGCTTGTCCAACAAGCTGAAGAGGACCCCTCCCCATGTGAATACTCCTACGTCAGAGGCATCGTATGAATCTCTCACTGAAAGTGCCAAAAGCAAGTGGTGAAATGATGTTTGATGCCCTGTTCTAAAAAATAAAAAAAATAAAAAAAAAATAAAAACAAAAAAAATAATAACATTTTTTACGTTTGTACCTTCCCCTTATAGTGTTTACTTATGACGTGTTTGAAATGATAAAAAGGGAGGGATGTTAGAGTTAAATAATTATCATTTGCGTGCACACTATAATCTCCATAATATGTTTGTCTCATTTCTATCTTTCAGTAAGAAAACAATGACTTGAAAAGCTCTGATTATACGAGAATATGATGTTCTTGTTGTTTCTGATTAAATGACCCACATTCATGTCTGCAACCTTCAGTTTTCAATAAAAGAAGGCTCCATGCACTAGGATGGCAGAACTCCTCTGTGACAGTTCGCGCTGTCATAGACCGATTCTCCTTCTGCAGAAGTCTAGCAAAAGTTTTCATCTCCTGTGTGGTTCTTCTCTTTATTAAGGAAAAAGTCAGAACCCTGACAATTCCTCCAAGGGATTTCGATCTATCACCTCCTCCTTGAGCATCATTGGGGAAGGTACTTGCAAAATAATGTTGGTTTGGCGAGGTTGTAGAGTTGTAACGCTGTTTGCGTGGTTGCTAGCACCTTTTTTTTACTGGAAATGAAATGAACTCATGAATCGTTGGCTCAAGCTGAACGAAATGATATAACAAATGATATGAATATATTAGGAATGTGGGCGTGGCTAACAAAAAACCTCTGTTGCTAGGGAAATCCAAAGACGTACTTGTGCCGACGCTTCTAAAAACTACATCAACCTGTTCGTCACCCTCTGCAGACCAAAAAAGCAAATGGTTGCTATGGAGACAAAACCAAAATTTAAGCCACCATTTTTAAAATGAATACGTCACATGCAGCTCTAAACAGGCTGGCAGGAGAGGGAAGGGCGTGAAGCAACCACTCAGCCAGTGAAGGCGGGTAAAAAGGGGGCGACGACGAGGGTGGGGGCGTGTGGCGCCTGCAGCAATGCAGCTCGCCGCTGTAATTTGATCAAAAAACCTCTGCTTCTCTTTGAGGTCTAAAATAAGTCTTTATAACACAGTTTAAAAAAAGAAGAACACAATTTATTACCTTCAATAAGCTACATTTTATCATATGTTTCTCTTTTGATGAATGTGCTTTTACTCTTGTGGTGGTTTGCATTAATAAAAGTGAGTAAAGAGGCTCTTTCAGAGTCTAACTGCCCACGGAGACTGTCTTTGTTTATCTTTTTTTTGTATCAGTAAAACATGTGAGTTTAAAATGTATTGGATTGGATTGTCATTTAGAAAGAACCTTGTGAATGTTATGAAACAGCCTTACATGAAACTGCTCCTCAGGGCCTAATCGTGCTCCTGGTGACTAAAGCTGATGTTTCACAGCATCGCTCTCCTTTTCTTCTTCCAACAAGGAAGCAAAAATACTGCTGTGGCTGAGCTTTGAATGCTGTAACAAGTTTGGAAAAGAACATTTTCAAATCATATTCACAGATAACAATGAGATTATATATAAAAAAAAGTCCTTTTTGGAGAATTTTGCGCCCGTCCTTCACTCATACATGTCTGTGAAACGTGAAATATTCTGAGAAAACTGATAATGTCGACTTTTCATGCTGTAGATTGCACAGTTCTTCTAGATCAGGGGTGTCAAACTCATTTTGGTTCAGGGGCCACTTTCAGCCCGTCTGATCTGAAGTGGGCCGGACCAGTAACATAAAAGCAAAATAACAGCTTTGTTTTGTTTTTTTACTCTGTTGGAAAAAATGCCTCAACCAACATAATCACTTGGGGCCAATGGGTCTCAAATAAACTTAATTTCACTTTAAAAAACTTGGTCTATTCAATTTTATACAGACTGAATATTTGACATCTGACACTGAGGCAATCCCGATAATAAACTCAAGAGGGGCTACAGAAAAAAACGAAACACCGTGCATTAAATGTAAATGTCCAAACCATTAAAAATTAAACTAAATTAAACGTGATAACATTTGTTGAACATAAGAATTTAATCTCCCTTTCTCTCCTTAACCTTCACCCGACCGTCAATATCAGGATTCAAATCCTGTGGAGCAACATATTTATTGTCATTCAAGTCAGCAAAACAGATTGAAATGTCCAAAGTCTTTTCCTGTTTTCTGCCTGAAATTTGTGGCAACACCTGTCTTCTTCCTGACCTTTGATAGGGCGCCATCAGCCACCAGACTGACATCACGTGACCAGTTCACTTCAACATCGTCTGGCGCAGTAACTAGAGAGCTGACTATGTCATCAGCTGTTGTTGTGTCCATCAACTTAAGAAACTCCACTGTGACGTCTCTTCATCACCTCTAATAAATATGCACAGCTGTATATATCTGTGATGACGGTGTTTTCAGAAATAGCAACCAAAAATGCAATAAATGTCTGGATTTCTTCATTTGGCGTCCAAGTCTCTTCAGAGATGTTGGATCTGGAATCGTAATCCTTGACAGACTCATGTTGGCAAAGGTTGACTGCTTTTTGGGGCACAAGTTCACCTCTGGAAAGGGTTTGGATGTTTGCACCAACGTGTTTACAATAAGGTGTCTGTCACTGCCCCATTACTGATGTCAATGCTGCAGTGAATGCAAACGGTTGTTTTTCAGTCCAGCTAATAGTTGGTCAATCTTCTCTTTTTTAACTGCAAATGGTGAACTTTTTTTTATGGTGAGTCTCATAGTGGTGCTTAATGTTGTATTCTTTGAAGGCAAGGCAAGGCAAGGCAAGGCAAGGCAAGTTTATTTGTATAGCACAATTCGTACACAAAGTAATTCAAGGTGCTTCACAAAACAGAAAAATGCATTAAAATCACAATACATCATAGAAATAATCAACATAAAATTTACTTTAACAAAAAAGAAAAAAAAAAAGATTTAAAAAGAAAGGAAGGAAAGAAAAGTGTAGATAGGACCTTTCAGTCATATACACGGCTAAACAGAAATGTTTTAAGTCTAGATTTGAACATGAACACAGAAGAGGCCTGTCTTACACCTTCAGGGAGGCTGTTCCAGATTTTAGCTGCAGAATATTGAAACGCTGATTCCCCTTGTTTAGTTCTGACTCTGGGAATCAACAGGAGGCCGGACCCTGAGGTCCTCAGAGTACGAGATGGTTCATATGGCACTAACATGTCAGAGATGTACTTTGGTGCGTTGCCATGGAGAGACTTGTAGACAAGCAGAGCTGCTTTGAAGTCTATTCTTTGAGGTACAGGGAGCCAGTGCAGAGACCTGAGCACAGGACTAATGTGATCATACTTCCTGGTTCTGGTCAGGACTCGAGCAGCAGCATTCTGGATGTACTGAAGCTGTTTTACAGCTGGTTTGGAGAGGCCGGAGAGCAGGCCGTTACAGTAGTCTAACCTACTGGAGACAAATGCATGGATAAGTATCTCCAGGTCTCGCTTTGAGATTATGTTTTTGATTTTGGCAATGTTTTTCAGGTGGTAAAATGCCGCTGATGTTACTGACTTGATATGGCTGTTAAAGTTCAGGTCAGAGTCCATGATTACCCCTAGATTTCTAACTTGATTTGAGGATTTAAGAGACAGAGAATGAAGGTAGCTGCTGACACTTTCTCTTTGTTTCTGTGGGCCAAAAACAATAACTTCGGTCTTGTCTGAGTTTAGCTGGAGAAAGTTGTTCTGCATCCACGCGCTGATCTGTTGGAGGCAGTGGTTGAGTGAATCCACTGGCCCATATTCACCTGTTGTCAGTGACACATATTTGAGTATCATCTGCATAGTTGTGATAAGGAATGTTATTACTGCGTATTAACTGCCCTAATGGCAGCATGTAGAGGTTGAACAGAAGGGGTCCCAGGATCGATCCCTGGGGCACACCACAATTCAAGCCCATGTAGTCTGAGACACAACTCCCAATTTCAACAAAATATTTCCTGTCTTCCAGATAAGACTTGAGCCAACTTAGGGCAGATCCAGAGATGCCAACCCAGTCTTGGAGTCTGTGCAAAAGGATCCCATGATCAACAGTATCAAAGGCAGCGCTCAGGTCTAGCAGGATTAAGACAGAGACTTTTCCATCATCAGTGTTCAGGCGGATGTCATTGGTTACCTTGATAAGAGCAGTTTCTGTGCTATGATGGGGTCTAAAACCTGACTGGAAAACATCAAATGAATTGTTTAATAAGAGAAAGTCAGTGAGCTGTTGGTAGACAACTTTTTCAAGGACTTTTCCTAAAAATGGCAGATTAGAGATAGGTCTGTAATTATTCAGTACAGTGGGATCAAGACCGCTCTTTTTCAGGAGGGGTTTAATGACTGCAGTTTTTAAGGCCTCTGGAAATATTCCAGATTGAAGAGACATGTTAACTATTTGAGTAATTGATGGCAACACACTGTTCAAGACAGACTTTAGAAATCTAGTGGGTAACACATCAAGGCAGCATGTAGACGAGCTCAGACGGGTGATGGTCTCTTGGACAATTTGGTCAGTGACAGGTACAAAGTGAGTCAGCTTAGAGTGAGTAGGTGGCCGTTGGATAGTTATATGTGTTGTGGAGTTGATGGCTTTTTTAATGCCCTGAACCTTGTCATTGAAAAATACAGCAAACTCATTACATTTAGGTGTACAAACCAGTTCTATTGGTAGCTGGGTTGGAGGGTTAGTTAATCTGTTAACTGTTGTGAACAGGATACGAGAGTTGCTGCTGCAACTTCCAATTATTTCAGAGAAGTACCTTTCCCTTGTTCTGCATAAGATCTGGTTGTAAGCGTACAACTCCGCCTTATATATTTCATAATGAACCTGGAGTTTTGACTTGCCCCACTTTCGCTCGGCTCTGCGGCACTGTTGTTTCTGTGCCCTGACTAGATCATCTTTCCTCCAGGGAGCTTTCTGTCTATGTTTTCTCAATTTAACTTTCATAGGGGCAATGGCATCCAGAACATTCAAGATGCTAGAAGTAACAGAATTCAGCATTTCATCAACATTAGGCACCCGAGACGATTTCAGGGTTTATAATTTCTACAAACTGTGCCCTAGTGCTCTCATTTATTTGTCTCCTTTGGACAACTGCAGGGCCAGGCGGTGGTTTGGGAGCAACAGACAGGTCAAAGAATACACAGAAATGATCAGAGAGGGCGACATCAACCACACTGACATTGTAAATAATAACCCCCCTTGTGATGAGCAGGTCCAGAGTGTGCCCTCTGCTGTGGGTGGGGCAACTCACATGCTGAATTAGACCAAAGGTTTCAAGGACAGCATTGAGCTCTTTTGCATTTCTGTCATTGACATTATCAACATGAACATTAAAATCACCTGTAATGACTAGACCATCAAAGTCTGTGCACACAACTGAGAGCATTTCAGTGAAATCATCAATGAAACTTTGGCTGTGCTGAGGAGGTTTGTACATGACTATGCAGAGTAAGGGAGGAGTTTGTTTTAGTTCAATCTTAAAGGACACATACTCAAATGATGAAAACACACCAAATGATAGTCTGCGGGTTGCAATATTATCTCTAAACAGTGCAGAAACGCCTCCTCCCTTTTTATTTTCTCGTATTTCCGATTCATGTTTGTAGTTGGGGGGAGTTGATTCGACTAGAACTATGTTTCCTGTGTTTTTGTCAAGCCATGTTTCAGTTAAAAACATAAAATCAAGATTAAAAGAAGAGATAAGATTATTGATTAGAAATGATTTGTTGCATAAAGATCTGACATTGAGTACAGCAAGTTTGAGCTTAGTTTCCTTGGGACTGGTCAAAACCTTCTTGCAAGGGATGTGAACTAGATTTCTTTGATTGGACAATCTAACTGCCCTTTTTTGCATTCTACGTGGTGCAACTACAGGTATAGCACCAGAAGGAAGCTGTTCATCACAGGGCCCCAGTTTGACATAACCTTTCCTAGGACACTGGGGGCCCGTTTCATCCTAGCTCCGGGGAATAGCACCTCTAGAGGCGCGCAGGAGAGGTTGAGTTGAGGGTAGTTTGGGTGATGGACCGGGAGGAGCGGGAGCTGGACGGGATTTGGGTGAACGACGGAGGGGGCGTGTTGGAGGGGGTTTGGATGAAGGCCGTGTTGGAGGGACTTTGGGTGAAGGATGAGGAGGGGGCGCTGTAGGGGTAGGAGAGCTCCTGTGTGGTGTGAGGCTCACAGGTGTTAGGGGAGCCATCTTAATTCCTGACTTAATGAGGCTATCAAAATGGCTAGGTAGGGCCATGGGTGAAAGTGGGGGGGACGAAAAGGAAAGTGATTCTTCACTGGGAGTAGATCTAGCAGGGGGCGCCCACAGCTGGTCAGATGGTGGAATTTCTGGGGCCAAATCTGGTGGTTGTTGTTGTGATTCTGCAGCTGGGTCCTTAGCTGGCGGTAGTTGTTGTGGTGCTGGTGCAGGTGAGTCCTTAGATGGAGGTGGTTGTTGTGCTGGTGGAGCTGAGTCCTTAGATGGAGGTGGTTGCTGTAATGCTGGTGGAGCTGAGTCCTTAGATGGAGGTGGTTGTTGTGCTGGTGCTGCCGGATCCAAGTCTTTGACCGGTGGTGGTGGAGGTAGTTGTTGTTGCCGTTGTGCTGTGGTTCCTGGGACACTGGCTCGGTCCTTCCTTACTGCCTTTTCAGGGCCTTGGCCTCTATGCCCCAGAGCGTGGAGGAGGTTCTTCACTAACTCTCTTGCTCCACCTCTGTTCAGGTGTGGGCCTCTTCCCATGAATAGGTCCTTTCGTTTCCAGAATGTATTGAAGTTCTCAATGTAATGCAATCCTCTGGAAGCACACTCTCTGGAGAGCCAATTGTTCAGCTGAAACAGACGGCTGAACTTGAGTGACACCCCATCGATGTTAGGAAGAGGTCCACTGATGAATGCTTCAACCTCTACTTTGTCAATCTCTTCAAATAACTTCATGAAGTCCTTTTTCAAACGTTCGGACTGTTCTTTTCTGATATCGACAGCACCTACATGGATGATTATTCGTTTAACTCCTTGGTACAAGACTTTAGATAAGAGTCCTGTAATCACTGGAACAGTAGAACTTGGGCAACATAAAGTTTGCATTCTTCTGTGGCTGACTACACTGATAGCGCCATCTCCAAGCAGCAGCGTATCTCTGACCTTGACGTTTGGCACAGATTTTCTTTCTGCCTGTGCTTTGTTGCCAACATTATGACTCCTTCTCTGTGGTCCAATTTCACTGTGTTCTTCAATATCCCATTGTGTTAGGGGTAAAAATCTGTTTGTGAGCTTTATTTCGGATGTTCTGTCATCTTTACGCTTTGGCTTAACACAGAGTTCCTTCGCACAAAGTTTTGGAAAGGACACAACATCACTCAGGTCTATGTCACTGTTATTCTTCTCGTTTGTGGTAAGAGCAGGCTTCTTACCACCCGATGTTACTGGAAGGGTCTTGTGAAGTCCATTTTCAGTTTCCAAAGTAAATATCCGTGTTTGTAGCTCTTTTATTTCTTGTTGGTAGATCTGACAGCGTTCACAGTGGGAGTTTGTTTTTCTTCCTCTTCCGGACATGTCGCTGGCTTGTCAAAAATATTGATTTGTATAGGTGGAAGTCACAAAAAAGGATGACCAGTCTGATATTCCAGGATGTGTGGAAGAAGTAAAATGATTAAAAATGATTAATTAAATGATTAAAAAGCAAATAAAGCAGGAAGCAGCAGGAGCAGGGAAAAAAGCGTCTGCACTCTTTTGCAGGGGGAGGAGAAAAACTGACCACTGACTGTCGCGATGTGGGTTGGCTTGAGAGCCGGTAGGACCCAGATGCAGAGGCGGAGGCACACGGTTCAGGAACTAGAGGGTTTAATTAACAAAAGGCGCTGCAGAGCAGGAAATACAAAACAAAAACTTACATTGGCGTGGCGAGGAACATGGAACAAGAGCGTGGCGAGGAACATGGAACTAGACAGGATGACAAGAAAGCCAAGACAGAGCTAATGGACCAGCACAGGAGGAAGGCAGAGACAAGACTTATATACAGACAGGGCAGACAAGACACAGGTGAACACGACCAGGGCAGATGGGGACCAAAGGAAGTAAAACTCAAGAAACAAGAAAAGACAGGAAACCTTTCGAAATAAAACAGGAAACAGAACCAAACAAGACAGAACAAGAACTAAGATGAAAAACAAGACACAACAAACTCAAACCATGACAGTGACCTGTTGATGACATACCAAGCATTGGTGTTTTGCATTCAGTTTTTTGAAAAAAAAAAACTGTCCATTTTTCCTGGAAAGCTCTTCACTCCACTTTTTTACAACGTTTTGGTCATTAGGGTGTAGCTACTGATCATCTGTACAGCAAGATCACAGTGGTAAGGCTCAGAGGGAACCAAAGTGCATCTTACCCAAAGCAGCGCTGTTAAGTTTTGTTTTTGGCACATGCAGAGATGCTGTTTCACTTGTTTTGCTTTTCCTTTCCTCTCGCTAGTGGCAGAATTGCACATTTCGATTATTTCTTCAAAAAATCATAACTCGCCACAGGAATGGACTAGAAACTTGCTTTTCTTTTTTAAACATCCTTATGATTTTTACTCTTCATGTGTGGGCCGGAGTAAACCACCTGGCGGTCTGGATACGGCCCGCGGGCCGTATGTTTAACACTCCTGTTCTAGATTGATAAATATAGACCACAATGCATTGCAGTTGAATGATTTTTTTATTTTATTTTTTTGAAAATGTATGTAAATTATTTTTTTTACATACGTTCTGCATGTTTTCATCATCAGAAAACAGTTAAATGTTCTTTGTCAAATATTTATTTTATGATGATTTTACTTTTCCAACAGGTGACGTCATATTTGACGTTAAAAAAAAGCAAATCAGCTGAAACCAGTCTGGTCATTCTCCTCCGAACTCTGGCATCAACAAGGTAGAACTGCCACTCGCTGGAAATGTTCTTTTTTTCAGACCATTCTCCGAGAACCCACCCTAGAGATGGTTGTGGGTGAAAATCCCAGTAGACCAGCCTGTCTGGCACCAACAAGCATGCCACGTTTAAAGTCACTTCAATCCCCTGTCTTCTTCATTCTGATACTGGGTTTGAACTGCAGCGGATCGTCGTCTTCTTCTTCTTCTTCACTGTGCAAACAGGAGGACGTCGTCCATAAACTGTGTGAAGGCTTTGAGCAGGACTAAGGTGCAGAACCGCCTTCCCAATGCGTGGACTGACAAACATTGGAGAGTTCTTTTTACAACGCTCCTGGGCGAAAGAGAACTGGAGACTTCCAATGTCGGATCTTACATGGTGCTGTTGGCAGGCCTCTTTACTCATTTACCCTTGTGCTATCTTGTGGGGTCCAGATGACCCCACTCCCAGCGTTAACGTGCCTTGGAGGCACAAGATAGCACAAGGGTTAACATCTGTATTTGCTCTTTTTAATTTGCCCATTCTCCTTCTTCACACTGTCGAACCATTTGTCCTGTTTTAAATAATCTGATTCTTTAATAATGTTCTTGGTTCTGTGTCTAATGGTGAACTATGTTCTGCTGCTCTTTTTACGTCACAGATTTTTTTTCTGTTCTTATTAACTGTGATCCCTGATGAAACATTCAAGTGCTGTTGGTGTAAATAATGTTGATAAGGGCTACATAAATGAAGCTTGATGATTGATTAAAACACGTCTGGTCTCTAAAAGATGGACCCGGTGCCACTGTTTTTCCTAAAGCAACGTCACAGTGTGAGGGAGAGCACATCAGCGTGTCTTTATTTCATTCTTTCTGACAGTCACTGCAGCTCTGTCTTCTCACAAACAGAAGTAAATACACGTTCGTTCCTTTGCTTGACCCGTTTGGACTAAAACTCCCTCACGGCTCCATCCATTCCTTATATGACCCCGCCCACAATCCCGGGAAAGGTACAAGATTGGCACCAAAGCACCAAAATCTGCGTTTTTATAGAGTCCTGGTATCGCTTGGCACCCAGCACTCATCCTCATGTGAGGGATGTTGGGGTTTGGATACTTTTATAACAGTGAGATTGGGAGATTGGGTCAGTAATTGTCTAAAGCAGTGGTCCCTAACCTTTTTGACGCCGCGGATCGTTATGATGTCATTCAAAGTTTTCACGGACCGGCCTTTGAGATGTGGCGGACAATTATAGCAGCATCATTACGACGAAAGGGGAACAAAAATCTGACCAGGAAAATTCTAAGCTTTTATTAAGACAGGCATGACATGGTACATGGCACAGGTGTTATCATCCTCTCCCACACTCATGGTGCTAAAATGAAGCACTGTTTGTTTAATGCAGCTTTCTTTTTTTGGGAGTTGAAGGCTCCTCTTCTGTCTCCTGGCTGGGCCTTTTCCACTTAGCAGAGAAACTTTCCATGTTTGTTTTTTACTCATTTTGCTAGTTCCTGGGTTTTATTTTCGCGGTATCCTATCACGTGACAGAGAAAGCGCCTTGGCCTGCGTCAAGAGTAACATAGACGGATGTAACAGAGAATCGGGCATATTTTTCAAAAGAAAACATCTTTCAGATTCCGAAATAAATAAAACGGAGTTCATGTAGGTTATTTATTTATTCTTTCTGTGCGGCCCGGTACCAAGTGACCCACGGACCGGGGGGGTTGGGGACCGCTGGTCTAAAGGACTTTCCACTTGCCAAACCTTGACATCAGGAACTGAGAACTTATCAAACTTGTGCCTAACCTTAACCTGCTCTTCATCTCTTTTGCCATCATCCCTCTCTAAAGTGCATCATCTGTTCAGCAATTACACTGCAGTCTTTCTGTGTTCATTGTTTTCCTGTCAGCCTCTAGAACTCCAGTCCTTAAGCGAAATGAAAAAACATAAACCTTGTTTTGATTAAACGGAAAGTAAAGCTTTAGCCAGGATTCTGCTTCACTTTGTCGATTTTGGTCCTTGTTTGTATTCTGTGAAGCACTTTGTGCAACATAGGATATGAAAAGTGCCGCATGAATAAAGTTTTGTGGTTTCTCATCATTTAAATCCTTTTTAGTTCACATGTATTTGTTTTGACAAAGCTGATTTGATCACGTTTTCTATTTTCTCTGCAGTCCCATTGCATCTGTACATTTTTTTTTCTTTTGGTCACCGTGATCCTGAATGCCAATGAAGCCCAGAAATGATCTAATCTCTTTAACCAGTCTACTTAACTCCAGCATGCGATGCTAAAGTGTAATATGGACATCATTTGTCATTTTTAGTGTTAAAGGAAGACTCGAGGGCCAAGAATAACTCAGCGATGAGCGACAAAAACGAGAAAGGAGGCAGCACTCACATTTTTCTCAGAAACGCTCCTTTTTTTCCTTTACAACAGTAGCTGCTAATGGTTATTGTAAGTGATTACAGCAGTTATTCAGTCCATAAGTAGCCTCTGGAGACTTAAAGCATGACTCCATCTCATCAAGTCCATCCATTTAATGGTGATTGATGGAGCGCTTTGCTGCTGCTCACTGAGACCAACAGCTGAAAGAGGAGGAGTGACACTAAACCCTGCAAGTCCCTTTAATGATCTTCTGAAAATGCTTGGAAAAACGGAAAACCCTGTCAAAATAAAACATTGCACAATAGTTTGAATATATTGTGTCATTGTTTAACACAACACTCTCTTTAATGACACATATTGCTGTGACACATCAATGAAATCTGACTTTATGTACTGGTGCAAAGAGAATATAAACTCATGCAAATCATCACGACTTCCCTGTAAATCTGTAATTGAATAAAATCACACAAAAATAAGGTTTTGTAGATGATGAAACAGTTGATGCAGCCCCTGAAACATTTCACGGATTCAAAAGCAGCAGCGGACAGATCGTTTATTCATTCACATTCATTTGGTGGTTCTCACTCTGAAAGTCGACAGCAACAAACATGGTAAACATTTGGAAATACTGCATGTTAGTCTCTTGTAAAGGTGCTGTTAACATGTATCTGATCAGTAATTTACTGCAAAGATGAGATGCAGCATGATATTAAATAAAAGCTCCAGAGGCGACAACAATTCTTTTACGTTTCTCTGCACTTTCCCTTTAATCACATCAAACCGAACAAGGACATTGAATTTACTTTAGCCAGAATAATTAAAAAACACAATTATATGCTTTCGATTTGAAAAAAAAAATGATCCACTCAGCTTTTGCAGAAGATGTTTAGTGATAACAATAAATGAGTTGTAATATCATGGGATGTATTAACCTCTCCCCATCTAAAGTGTACTCAAAATCAATTTGAATGATTTAAAAGTGTGTGGGCATAGCATGGTTTATTTGTTACCAGAATGGACTGTTCATGGGAACTGGTCTTCCTCCGCCATGGCGTTCCAAACAGGAAGTATCCGTTGGCTCCAAGAAGTCAAAAGTCCATAGGCTTCTACAGAGAAATAAGGAGCTGTTACTCATTTTATTTGTCAAAATAACAATTTTTGCTCTAATACTTTTATTTTACTTCTTCTTTATAATCCTAATTTTTTCACATTTTTCTATAGAGCAGTTTTCATGCTTGTAGAACTACAACATTGTCTAAAAGCCGTGACAGCCTCTATGCAAAATCTGCGCATTTTCAAGACGTTTCAGTCTTTCGTGATCTGTGCGTGTGTTACGTCCCTCTTCAGGGAGGAGGGAGAAAATGTGCAACATAAATAAAATTATGATAACAGGGTGGGGTTAAGGTTGGCCATAACTCGGGGACACATAAATAAATCAAAGGGAACAAAAGAAAAATGACCAAGGCACCAAAGGTGAGCTTGTAAAGCTTCCCTCCAAGCCCGGCTATTGGAAGCCGCCTCAATCAGCTCTGCAGAGGGGGCGGAGTCAGCAGCGGTGCAGGAGCTGGACTTCTACACTAGGTGTCGTAACAGCGCGATACACGTCATTCCTAAGTGTTTCTTGCGTTCGTCGATGTGCGCAGATGTCCATTAAGGGTTTCGACAGAGGAATTTGGTTTTGAGCTGTTCTGTTTTGGTCCATTGAGAATCAGGCACTGTATGCGTATTTTACGTAGCTTATACGCAATTATTACAGAAGTCAAACACAATTGCGTAGGATTATTGTGAGATTCATGCATAAACTTTTGGCTTTTCCACAACCGTTTCACGTATGCCTATGACTTTTCACGCATGAACCACCGATGTATAACTTTTATATCGCAGATACGGCACGCATTTTGGGCCGGATTAAGCTTCTGCGTTGATGTAAGTGTTCTTTGCGTGGTTTATTTGTCCTACTTGCGTGGTTTTAACGTTCTTTTTTCTCGTGATACACCTGTGAAAGTTTCACGTAAAGACAACAACCTTTTTCCCTTTTTCCACATACATTCACGTTTGACCCATTTTCATCTGCGCAATATGAGCAAAATGTACGTAGCGGTCGTGTGACATGGGCTTAAAACTGACTTCAACAAAATCTCATAGTGATCTAAATCAGAAGACGATTGAACACTGTTCATTGTCTAAGAAAATTAAGATTTCTATGAAAATGAGTTTGTATTGTAATTTAAAATGTAACCGATTGATGTAATTCTGTCTTACATTGTCCTGTTCCTCTGCCGATGCTCTTTTCCCTCCTCATCAGCTTCCTTACCCTCACCTGTTCTTTACTGCATGGATTCCTCTGCTTCACTCTGCTTCTTTGTTGTAAAGTCTCCTCACGTTCAAGCCATTAGTTCTGCTATGTACTGTTGCCTCTCTGTTGCTGACCTTTTTTCTGTATGTGGACCTGGAGCTGCCTGTAGATTTACCAAGTTTTCTGACCGTTGTTTACAGATCTGGATTAACCTTTGGATTTTCTTTTTTTTTATGGACTTACCTGACCGCCAACCTATTCACCACTGTTCCTCATCTGCCGAATGTGGTTAACAAATGTTAGCATTTGTTAACCATGTCAATCTACTGCCTTCCTGTTAGGTGTCGCTCTGTCTCGAATTGGACATGTATTTTTACCTAATAAAGTGATTTTCACATGAAAAAGCTCAGTTCATTACTGTTGCTATGAGTGACCTTCTACTTCCATCATCCATCTCTGTCCTCACCCCGAACTTAATGTGCTGGCAACACGTGATTAGGCACACCAAACAAACTGAGACTCAGCAGATTAGGCGTGGTTCTGGCTTAAAATAATAGTTTTAATATCAATAATAATAAAACGAGGTAAAATAGAAAGAGTAAGAGCCTCATATAAATAATTAAAACAGAGTAAAAACATTAAGGGCCTCAAGCCCACCTGTTGATAGCACGAGTACACCAACAACACTGGAACAGAACAAACAATACCCCGTAACATGCAGGGGTATAGGTACAAACAAGCAAAACACAGCAAACCAGTGAAGACCCAGAGTTTGAGGACCAAGTCCTTTTTGTTACAGGTGGTCAGGAAGGTAGGTGTACACACGTCACTACTGGCCTCCAACTCCCAGGAGCACCTGCACAGTCACGTGGTTGGCCGTAGACGAAGTGGGAGGGGGGAGCAGACGCCGCCGTCAGCGACTCCCTCGTTGGACCACCAAAGCGGATGGGGGGAGAGAAGGCCGTGTAGAGAGCACCTACGGACACTTCCACAAAAAGGACCAAAAATCTATACAGCAGCAGCAGCAGGTTCCACCAATCACCCAGTCAGTGGGGGATATCACAAGAACCGGAGGCATGGCTCCGTTCATTCGCCTCCACTCCAGTCACGCGCCCACCAGCTGTTTGACCTGGGGCCTCATTATAAACGTTGGCATTGCGCACAAAAGAAGGCGTGCGCCACTCTCCTCGCAATAGTTGAGATTTATAAAAAGCAAACTTGTGGAAAATATGCGATCCTTCGCGCTCTGACGAAGCGTCACGCACAAAGCGGGTGAAGCGAAAGCGAAACACCGTCGGCAGATGGAAACACGTGAAAGTGAAAATAACAATCCTGCCTCTCATAAATAACATGAAGACTTCACAAAGCAAGTCTTACAATTAACAGCCTACAGGAACACCCGTTTGATCGATCAGCAGTGAAACAAACAAAAATCTATCAAAATTACAGCAGAAATTCCAAATGAACACTTATTTGCAAAGAAAAGTGGCAAGCGAGGGCAGTGAAAACGCCAGGCCGGTTGACTTCCTGAGCGTCCTTTTTGGACCTCTGCGGGCTTTGGGCCCGGCATTACAGAGGAGAACTGCGTGAGAACCCATTGTCGCGGGAGCTGGGTGGTGGCGTCACAGCCTGCACTTCCAGGTGCAGAACCCGGGGAGGCAGTCTCAGGCAGGAATGAGCGAAGCCAGCTCCAGTCCCGGCTATATAGGTGGCATGGTGCTAATTATCAGCACCAGGACTGGAGTCTGCCTACTCCTGGGAGCCCAATTAACTCATCTGCACACTAACAAGCGAGTGGCAGCAAAATGGCGAGCAATATTGAAACCATCCAGATGTATAGTTTTGATCAGCTGAGGCGAGGAAAACATACATAAATCTATTTGTCTTCTCTAAGTCACAAATATAATCTTTTTCCAACTGCCTTTTATTTCTTTTTCTACGCAGAAATTTAAATTTTGATCTTAATTTACTCTTTAAAAGATGTCCTCCTGCATTATCAGAAAAAAGCCACAATTAAATGTTAAATGCACCAAAAACCCCATTTTCAACAGAGTTACTTGAGTATAAGTATAGTAAGTATATTATGGACCATGTACATGTAGTATTGGGAGCATACTAACACAACACGTCTTCAAACTAAGCTGAAACATCAAAAGTTTAGATAGAAAATAAAAGGAATACTGCCTCACTGTCGCGGGGTTCTCTCAAGAAATTCAGAAAAAAATACAAAAACAAAAACTGGTAGGCAAGCCGGGTGAGATTTCATAGGGTTTTTATCCTTTTAATAGAGTCTTTGGGAGACCCTCAAGAGTACTTACTAAGTATGCTTGAAGTACACTTAACTAGAATACTTTGCATTTACATAAATAGAATCAACAGATGTGATTCTAAAAATAAAAAACAAGTGTATTCATGAAGGTGTAATTGATCAAAAAAAACGTTTTTTCTTTTCTTTATATTATTAACCCTATAAATGCAAAAAGCATCAAACCACCTCTGCTCCAAATTTACCTCGATTTAGCCTCTAGATGAAAACAAAACCATTTTCTTAGCTGGAAATAAATAAAGGCTCCGCCTAAAACCACAAAATATTTTCTGAAAAATGGAACGCTGGATCTGCAGCATCCAGGTTTCAAACCGCAGAAAAGCTGCAAACCGTCAATGCTTGTGTGAAATCACTTTTAAATTGAGTGAATTATTAAGTCAATAATCAATTAGGATTGTGCGACTGTAAACGCTTTAAGACAGAAATGAATATGAAAGACATCCGAGAGAACAGTGTGTGTGTGTGTGTGTGTGTGTGTGTGTGTGTGTGTGGGTGTGTGTGTGGCTGTGTGTGTGTGTGTGTGTTCTCACAGAGAGCAGCTTCGTTAATGGAGCGTGGTTATTTGGAATGGAACATTATGCTTTCTGTCTGGTCTCCTTTATTAACCTCCGGCGTCTGTCGTCATCGTAAGGAGAAACATTCTGATTTGGGTTCAGGCGGCTTTTGCATAATGACTTCAAAGTGTGTGTGTGTGTGTGTGGGGGGGGGGGTGATGTGGAGACAAATAAAGGAAGTTTGTGAGAACTCTGTGTGCTCTTCTCTAATGTGAGACTCATCAGTGTGAGTCCTGTACAGCTCCTGCAGACATTAACTCACTTGTTTTTCAGTTCCACGTGTGCCACAGTCTAAAGAAAAATGAATCATAAGCCTTTAAAAAAATCCCATTATCACATTAAATCCTGTTTTTAAAACTCAACTTTTTTATAAAAGGAATAATAAATCAAATGCCCATTTTAACCAAATATATGATCTAGATGCTGTGTTTATTCAGAGAACTGTGTGAAAATGGTAAACAAGGCCCGGCTCATTTGGTTTCACAGATTCTTCCAACAGACACAATTGAACTGTGTGAACAGTCATTTGGCTTGAACAGGAGCCAGTCATCCCAAACTATAATAAAAAGATGCTCTTTGAGTTGCATGGACGGCACTCACAGGTCGGGCCAGGAATCTTCGATAATAGGGACACCCCGAACCTTAAAATAGAAGACACCACTCTTATTTTGAAAAAGCTGTGAGGTTTTGGGTTGTTTAGGTGATGCTACAGAAGCATAAATATTCAGAGACATATCCTTGTTTCTTTACTAAAAAAATGTACTGTATTTCAAAATTTTAGAACCAATCTAATGTTATCCATGTGAAGAAAGTACTTCCTTTTCTGGTGTTGCACTACTTTGGGGTTTTCTAATGCTTCCACCAGCTGTTAACGCCACCCCTGCCAGTGAATGAAGTTTTTGTGTATTATTAAGTGTTGGAGGATAATTAAAACAACATGTGATGCGTCTCTGAACAGTCAACTCTTACTACGGATAATTAATGAACAGCAGGATGTCGCAGCAAAAAACAGAATCTCCCTCTGCGTGAGCGATCAATGCAGAGCAGCTCGATAAAATGCACAAAATCATCCAAAGCATCTTATCTTATCCTATCCTATCCTATCCTATCCTATCCTATCCTATCCTATCCTATTAAGCCTCCTGGAGGAGAGAAGGCGGTTCTTAATCAGGAATTGATGATGGATAGCTCCACCCATCTTTCAACCACATGGTAATGAGCCCCAGCAGAAAACAGCTCCTGCCATGATGGTTCCAATCTCCATGCTTCCCTTCTCAATTCTACTGGAGCTGTTTAGTCGGACTGATGGACTGGTCCTGTGGACAGGTGTCTTTTCTACAGGTGATTAGTTTAAACAGGTGACAGGTTGATTAGGACAGTCTAACTGATCTGTGTGAACCAGAACTCTTGTTAATAACTAGGATCTGCCATTTTCGGCCCATGAAATGCAAATTACAAGCAATTCTTTTTAAAGGCTTATTTTCGATTTTCTATCTTCAATGTTAAATTAACCATAAGGATGACAGACAGTCAATTTCCGTTCAACTGAGCAAACCAACAAAACCAGCAAGGGATTGAATATTAACTATCAGGGTTGCAACGATTCACTTTCTCCACAATTTGGTTTGGTTGAAACCAAGAAATGTTGCATTCCTAGTTTTTAATACATTTAGTAATACGAATCAGGTCTTGCTTATTGTTACTTTATGTTTTATAAAATGCTCAAGAGAATAAAATAAAATAAAAAAAGACTCCAGAAAAAGTGTATCTCTATTTCAGCCCATCCATAATCCCAAACCAGAACTAAATGTTATATTTAGAGTTTGACTCCCGGATTTTTGTTGAAAGCTGTGAGCCGGCTTGTGACGAATGAAATCATGTCGAACACAGAAACGTATATCAGGAATTATGAAAGCTGTATGTAGATAATCTTTTTCTTATCTAGTTTCAAACAGGTTGGACAGTTTGAAAACCAGCATCCTGTCATCCACCAACCCAACAGGAGCAACACAGAAATTCTGTGATATTCTCTGCTCAGTCAAACTTTAAGCTGATTATCATTTTCATCTTTCCAATTAAACTCTGTCTCTCTATTAAATCACCCCCAAATTGTTTTTTTTCAGGTTCACAGTTTAGCTCGTTTGATTTCATTTGAAAATGTCAGACGGACAGCTTTCACCTCAGTCTACTCGCCATCTTTGTAACGGAGTAAATGAAAGATGCTTCTCTGAGGGTGAAATGTATTTAAAAAGGTTTAATCGGGTACTTCAGTAGATTTTAAAGATGTCTTCTGAAAATGCTGATGATAATAGTTTTTAAAGGTCAATTGATAATCAACCGCGGAGAGAAGAAGTGAAGCTGTGTGACCTATTAGAAAGCATCCCTCCTTGGAAGTTCTGAAGGACCTACTCTTTTTCTCACATGTTTGTTTTATTATTTAAAAGTCCCATACTAGCCACTACCTCCGTGATTAGACCCATCCTGCTCGGAGGCCATTTGTGGTTCAGCCCCTTAATCCAACCCCTTAAAGGGCCTACATCATGCTTTTCTAAAGCCTTTCAGAGTATAAATATCCATATTTTATGGTAATGTTTTACCTTGGCACAATAAAGAATCAAATTTAAATGAATTTGGATCATTTATTTTTTCCTAAGCCCCTTCCTATCTCAGTACGACGACATTCCTCTGAGGCACATCTGCGCCCATCATTTCATGATGTCAACTCCAGAGCCGGCCTCAGCATTTGTGTCTGCTTTCCTCAAAACAGACACAACTTTTGCAAAAGATGGATGGTATTTTGTGCTGCGATAATAGGAAAACGCTTTTGCCGATCACGGCTAGCTCTGCGGAGAAAGTGTGTGTTAGCCTGTGGGCGGTGCTGGCAGCACAGACTCTTCCTGAAAGGGGCGGTTCCACACTTTACATGTCACAATGTGAGGACCGACTTGTTTTTGTGGATTGGGAGGGGCTGGTGTTCAATGCTCAGGTTTTTAGGAGGAATGCTCAAGAGGCGGAGTGGAGCAACTTTTTTTGAAGAATTGCTGATTATAAAAACATTTAAAAGCTCAAAAAGTTAATTTATCGTGATTCAGGCCCTACTGAGTGTCCAGCAGGTGGGCGTTGGGTCTCATTTTTATAGTCTTGTTTGACTCAGCAGTGGATTTGAATCATATCATTATGATTCCTAAAAATAGGAAAAGAAAACTTACTATATGATCAAATGATGTTTTTGTAAATACAACTGTTGCAATGTAATTAAGCTAATAAGTAACAGACTCCAATGATTGCATTGAAAAGAAACTGAGCAGCAGTTTTGCTCGATGGCATTTGTTTACTTTCTCTTCCATTCTGCGATCCTCCAAAACACGTAGATGAATAAATTCTTCTGTCTTCCACTTATGTGTCATAATAAACTACTTGCTACATGAAAATTGATGTTTCATTTTAATGAATAAAATAATGAATCACAATTCCCACGAATTTAACTCCAAAATAGTCCATATGTTTGGAAACTTGGCCATTTAACAAAAACACTTCAGTTTCTTTTGTGTCATAAATATCAACAGTGATGGTTTTGCATCATTTAGAGAGAAGAAATTCAAACAGCAACAGAGTGAACTAAATGTACTTCAATCAGACAGAAATGGGAGCTTTTTTCTAATATCGGGGTTCGTTTCTGAATGGATCAAGTTCTCAGATATTCATTTCCCAAGATAGTTTACACACTTTATAAACAATGTTCATGTAAAATTAATTAGAAAAAATATATTTTAAAAGTATTTGAGCATCACAAAGAATGCTGGAGCCTTGGTGGATTTGGCCATTTAAAGAAGTTACTCTAAACAGTAAACCAGAGAAAATACAGAGACAAGTAAAGAAGTAGAGTTTTGTTTTGATGTTTTATTAAACATCTACGATTTCAAAGGGAAAAAAAGCTTCTCCAGTAGATGGAAACGACATTATTGGTTATTCAGTATGTTTTTTTGTCCTGATATAAATATAAAATAACTTTTAGGTGATATTTTCATGACAAGATTGTGGCTTTTTGAAGTTTTTAGCAGTTGCCACTTAGGACTGAACGACTTCGAGTTACTCGAGTTACTCGACATAAAAATTCCTCGAGGCAAAAAACTCACCTCAAGCCTCGAGCAATCTTTATGATTTCAGCGACTATACGCGACGTATGTAAGGGATTTGATTGTACGGACCAAGACCACACGGACCTTTTGAATTTAGTTGCCGCGATGGCGGAGAATAGATCTATAAATAAACGGCAGAAATTGTCTAGAGTGTGGGATCATTACACACTTAATAAAGAAGAGAACAAGGTGCAGTGTCTCTCTCCATTTGGTGTTGGGCCACCCTTTCCCGTTTCAAAGTATTCCTGCCCCCCCCACAATAATAATAACACAAATGTTCCCTAGGCCCGCCATCTTCAAGACCAACTAAAACACCAAAAGTAACATTTGCATCAGAGCGATCTTAAAATCAAATGCTTTTTCATTTTACAACCACATCCTTTTTGTTGGCGCATTATTTGTATTGGTTGTCTGCAAACATTGACACAAATCGTTTTAACCGACATTTCGATTAATCATTGATTATGCTAGATTAATCGGACACAAAGAATCGAGAAGGCAGGCCCAGAAATACACAGTCTTGGTGTTTACATCCTCTTCTACCGTAAAATCAATAGAGTATTCAAATGTTCTATCTATTCATCTATCTATCTATCTATTCATTCATCTATATCCATTCATCTATCTATCTATCTATCTATCTATCTATCTATCTATCTATCTATCTATCTATCTATCTATCTATCTATCCATTCATCTATCTATCTATCTATCTATCTATCTATCTATTCATCTATCTATCTATCTATCTATCTATCTACATCTATCTATCTATTCTATCTATCTATCTATCTATCTATCTATCTATCTATCTATCTATCTATCTATCTATCCTCCATAAGTCCTGTCCTATTAGTGACAGAAGAAAGTAACAGTCTGAACGGCTGACTGACTTCTGCAGACACCGAGGAGAAGACTGACACCGGCTTTAAACAATCTCTAAATGATGGTATGGATGATGTCCTCAGAGGTAAAAACCTGTCAGGAGGCATTTGCTGAAATAAACTAGCAGGAAAAAGCCTGTTCCTCTGAAACGCACGCTGTCCATCTCATTTTGATTTTCCACCAAGACACATTTTGATTGAGAGATGATTCTTTGCGATTACCGTGGTTGCAGCCACATACTTGTAATTGATTGTTCAATTGAAACCATGAAAGTAATTAGACAGCGTAAAAAAACAAGCTATATAATACAACCATTCACTGGATCTGAGAACTGGACTAGAAACTTCTGTGTTTCAGAGCGCTCTCACATAATGAAATGCGTTTCTTATCACCCCACCAGCAGAGAGATATCCAGTTCTAAGTCCCTAAGTATTTCAATTAAAAAATATTCTTTCAGACACCACTACAGCTTCAAATGCCCCTATTGGAGCAATAGGGAGAACCAAGAGAGGTAGGGGAAGATTTCTGATTCGGCCTACATTGCTATCACTGCAAATCACTCACCAATCAGGAGTACATTTTTGTACATTTTGAAACCACATTGACAGATTATAACTTGAATAGTTTGCACTACAAAAAAGATTATTATAAAGAAAACATGTTTAGGTTAGGTTATTCTGACCAATAGAATGACTGAGTAACAGCTGTTTATTTCTCTACATGGCTGTGTACGAATTCCCACCCTAACTCGTAACTACTTGTGATAATATGTATAGTTTTTATTTTTGTCTAAATTGAAACTTTTGAATATAAAAACAGTATTTATTTACATCTGTGGTCTTTTGATCAGTCCCTTATTTCTCTTGCATGGTGGGTGACGTAGTAGTGACACCCAGTGGCCATAATGAGAACTGCGTTCAATATTCTCAGAACGCCTTTTTGTGGTTACTAATACAAAGATACCCAATTGTGTGTGTGTGTTTTAAATCATATCTGTTAATCAACTAATAAGCTGTTCAAAATATATGTACATACATGTCAACATTTTTTGTCTTATTAAAAGCAAGGAAACTGGTGGTGTGAAATAGTTCTATTTTTATAACCGAACGCAGCCTCCGGTTCCTGGTCACATGCCAGCAGCGCTGGATCAGCTGACTTCAACGTCCTTCTGCTTTGCGAGCTCTTCCTCCTCCTGCATCGACAGCTTGTGTATTTTACAAAATCACATTAATAATTTGTTGGATTCCGGATAAATTGTGATTTCGATCCCCGAATATCTTGCTGTTTCAGCAAGTCAGATCACTGGTTAGATGCTGCTTGAGTGGATGATGAACGGACACGCCATTCTTTACACGGGGGTCACTTTGGCCTTCTGGAGCACCATCCTGATTGTCGGTAAGACTTCCGCTTTAGCTCTAATGGCAGTTAAATATTGTTAAATTCATAAACATAGTTTGTTAAGTGACGGCGGTCTCGTGGAGTCAACTATTCTGGTGTCGTGACCTTGTGGGCCGGTTGTTTCAGTTATGTGGTACCAATCAATGGGACCTGGCTACTTCCTGGAACGGTTGCAATTTCATTTCATTTGGTTGCTAGCGCTGCTTTGGTTTAAGATTGTCTCGTTTACTGAACAAAGCAAAAATATACAATTGCCATATACGCGTAATAAACCATACGAGAATCAGATTTACAGTTTTGTAGTTTGTGAATCTAATCCCAGGCCAGAATTAAGTCAAGCTAATGCTAGGCTAATGCTAACATGTCACAATCATAGTGGTTGGAAAAAAAAATCAGTTTTAAGGACATCTATCCTACAGATGTCAATGCGCCAGACTTGATCTTATGGTCTATACTATTATTATTATTTTGCATTTTGACTATTTTTGTCAGTACTTTAGTGTTACATGTAAACGTTTTAAACGGGAACTACAGCAGTTTTCATATGAGAGTGAGACATCCTGTTTTCCACATGATCTACTACCATCTACTTCTGCTTCTTAAGAAGGGCAGACAGGAAGTGATGAGACCTCCTAACATGTTCCATGGCTGTGTCCGAATTCCCACCCTAACCAGCGTTGCCTGATAGAGTCACAGTTTTCCAGCCCAAAAGTCATCTGAAAACCGCCAGACTCAGCCAAAAACCGCCCAACGGCGGGAGGGAGGGAGGGAGGGGGGGGGGGACAACTCTTAGCTGCAGAGGATGTGAACAGGTGAACAGGTAGAGAGGCGGGGGAGGGGCTTTGGCTTCAAACTCTGTCAGAGATGGAAACACTGGCGTCAGATTGAGACGCAGCTTTCGCTGCGGAAGTTGAAGCAGAGACTTTCTCTGTGATGATTTTATAAACCCAAACATGGAAACATGATTACCAAATAGAACTCTTCAAAATAATAAACTTGATCTCTCCACATTCTCTGTGTCTACCATGAATTGATGTTAACAGACATCGCTCCATGCAGCGATCAGACCAGAACTTTAGCTCCGCCCACACGCGACCTCGGTATCATCCTTTAAAGAGCACAATTTCTAAGGGGAGTGGCGTTGCACACCCCCAACAGGTTCTAATGACAGAGCCCATTATCGTCTCTGCCTGGTGCGTACACAGAGATTCAGTACATAAGACTCCAACAGGCACGCAGCCTAATGTAGTCCGTTATTATATATTCATGAGGGGAAAAACCCGCAAAAACGACCCTAAAACTGCCCAAATTATGCATACCCGCCCAAAGCCATTTTTACCCGCAAATTTAGAACCAAAACCGCCCAATTGGGTGGAAAACCGCCCAATCTGGCAACACTGACCCTACCTACTAAAAAAACTATTTAGTTGCCCTGAATTTTCAAAGCAATTCGAACACCAAGCTCACTACCTTTTTTTTTAAACGGCGGATATGACGTCATCGATTTCACGAAGCTAAAATCTAATTAATGTGAGAGTTTTACTTTCTTCTGACGGTAAAAACGTTGATGATTTTTAAAAGAAATTCTTGTAAACACATTTTTTGGAGGGCAAAAATTGTGCCGATGCACTGCATTGTGGTCTATATTCGCCAATCTAGTGAGCTTTGATGCACACTGGTTATTCGCAGAGACTTATGAGAAATTTCCAGGGCACTGGATTTTGGCATTGTAGATTCGGACAGCACCAAATAACAGCCACCAAACTATAAAGTTCACAAAATAGCTAGTAGTGAAGGAATTCGGACACAACCACAGAGTCCATAGGTTTTCCTTTTTGTTTCCGCAGGTATCTGCTACACCATCTTTGACCTGGGGTTCCGCTTTGATGTAGGATGGTAAGAAATCTTCTTACAAAGTGATGTTGTAGAAAACCAACTTGGCCGACGTCAGGAGACTGGGATGTTTTTGCTCTTAACTGAGCTATATATTTAATATTTGTTTTGTTGTCGGGGATCCAGAAGCTGCACTGCAAAAACGATTTTAAAACTAGAATCTCTAGAAAGTAGTTAAATGAGCCGTGAACTTAACAAGAAATCCCATAATGAAATATCCAAATCTAGAAACAACTTCACAGTGAATGTTATACAGCCCAATGATATTTTTTTATCTACTGTAATGAACGGAAATGACTCATTTTAAAGCAAAATGTGATGCAATTCAAATACATTCTAAAGGCGACGTCACAATCGGCACATATTGCACGAGTGTAAATTGGTCAGAAGTGAAAATACGTGGAATAAGTGAGAAAAGTTGTGACATTTTCACAGATGTATCACGAATGAACCACATTAAAATCACGGAGGTATGAATTAACCACCCAAAGAACACGCACATCAAAGTAAAAGCCTAATTTGGCCCAAAAGGTGAACATACCTGCACCGGATACGCGATTTAAAAGTTATACATCAGTGTTACATGCGTGAAGAGTCCGTTAGACAAACGTGGAACCGTAGAAAAAATCTCACACCACGGTGACATGTTTACGTAATACTCGTGTATAAACTATCCGAACAAATAATTCGAACAGCTCCAAACCGAATTGACGCAAAGAACCAATCGGCCGAGACCCTCGACGGACATCTGCACACATCGATGAATGGCGAAGACGTGGAACACGCATGTATCACAATGACACGTGGAAAATCCGCTAATGTAAGTAGTGGCCGTGCAACACGGCCTTCAGTGGAGGTTGGCCCATCAATCAATCAATCAATCACGCTCCAGATGTGGTCGTTGAACAGACGTCCCAAAGAACAGATTCTTCTGAATTCTCAGGAAAACAGTCTGAAGGAACTCCTCTTCTTTTCTTTGCTGCTGGTGGCAAACAACATTAGTCAAAGGAAAAGTTGTACTTGACTTGGCTTTTCCCGTAGAGATTGATTTTAATAAGAATTTAAATGTTGAATAAAAAATGGAAACAAACCTGGATAACATGATTAAAGTGCTCCCTTAAAAGGGTTAGATAGGAGTATCTCTGTTCAGTTTTCTTTCATACAATAGTTATTCTAAAAAGCAGCTCTATTAATAAACACTCATGAAGAACAAAACATAAATTCACTGCATTAAAGCAACTTTGAAGTTGTTGACCTGCTTTTGTTGTTTTTATGCTTAATTACCTTTTAATGTCATGTAAAAATGCCAAATATCTGCAATATCTTCACATTTCTACTAAAACAAGAAGGACATTTACTTTTTTATTTGCCGTTTCAAACGCACACATGACAACAGAAAGTGCTGGGAGACGTTTGAACTGCAGGATAACACTGCAGTTGCACTTTAGTCCGTCCAGCACAGGAAGATGTCGATTTAAAATGGAGAATCAGCTCTAAAAAAAAAAAATTGATTGAAGGGGTCGACAAAAACAGGAATGCAACACTCAGCGTACTTCTGAACTACTAGTAGTATACTACTAATATTAATATCAAAAAGCCATTTCACCATGACAACATTTATTTAACTTTGAAATTTTTGGTCCCCGTAAAAAAACAAGAATCTAGACTTAAACTTGGCTGCAGCATTTATATTGTTGGATATTTGAGCACATAACATTGTTCCAGACCATTATTTTAATGTCTAACGCAGGGGTCCCCAAACTACGGCCCGGGGGCCAGACCTGGCCCGCCCATACATCTGACCCGGCCCCCTGAACGATACCAGAGAAAGACCCTTTTTTATTTGTATTTTTTTTTTGCATTATACTTTTTTAAGCCCGGCCACGTGATGGAGACTCATAGAAGCAGTGGCACGGCCACCCCTGGCCGACAACTGGCCACCCCCAGTAACCGCCCCACGCTACTAAACTGTGGTAGCATCCGTAATGCATTTCATCCCAAATGCGCAGCCTGCAGGCGGCAAGTCGCTCTGATCACCTAAACCCCCACCCCCCACCCCTACTGCCTGTGTGTGCGCAGACATCTACACGAATAAGACGGTGAGGTGGATCTTTCTTCGGGGTTCACTTCAGTGTTCAAACCCTCAGAGCCTCCAGAGCGGGTTAAACCAAAGAACCGGTCTCAGTTCCTCAAGAGGAACTTTCTTTATTATTTTTTCCTTAACTCCAAAACGGCGACTGTCACACTTTTTCTGTTTCAAACTGACCTTGGCCCCCGATCAGAGAAGGGAAACGTCATGTGGCCCTCGCTGGAAAAGTTTGGGGACCCCTGGTCTAACGTGTTCATACTTTTAGAGGCAAGCGCATTCACAGCTCTCTGCGAGCTCATGGTTTTTCCCGACTCGTAGAACTTCATACTCAGCTTGTACTTCCTGATGTTTCAAATCCTACTTTCCCAGGAAAAATACCAAAGTGGTGCAATTATCCCAATCGACTCCCATCTAATTTTCTGAATTGCTCCTGCATGTTTGCCCGACAGTCCTGTGTTCCTTTTTCAAAGTTCAACCTTTCTGTTTTCTAATATATTTCTGTTCCGCGTGTTCCAATCGACAGGTTCCTGACGGAGACCTCTCCCTTCATGTGGGCCAATCTCGGCATCGGTCTGGCCATTTCTCTGTCTGTGGTCGGGGCGGCGTGGTGAGTTCAAGGAGCTTTCGGGTTTCAAAAACCTCAAAAATCCTGACTTTCATAATTAAGGTTCTGCAGTCAGTAATTCAATCAATTTCAATAGAAAAATATTGAAATGTTCGATTTTCTTTTGAGTTTGGAACAGTACTAAGAAATTATTGTGTCCAGTTTAAAGTGTAAATTGTTCCACACCTCCATTATTTGTGTACAAATGTATGTATATAATGAAAAAATGACTCATCAGGTGCCGTTTATTTATTTTTCCCTGTATTTTCAGAAGCAGAACGAACTCAAAGCATATGAAATGTTTCTGAAAACATTGAGATCTCTGCTGTCCAGACGAAAAGTTCTCACTGAATTCTAATCCGTTTTTGCATCATCTGTGCCTCTTTGACTCAGTTTCAGTGGAAAGCTTTTGTCACACACTGCGTAATATTCATTTCTTTAAAACCTTTCTGCCTGTTTGGCCTCCAAATTAGATCGGATGCAGATGTTGCATTTATTTGAGCCCGACCCCTCCAGTTTTTGTTTTTTTGGTAGATTGGTATGGCAAGCAAAAGGTAGCATAAAACACCAGGAAAAGCACCGTAAAAATCGACAAAGGCTGTCCTGACACACATTTTTCAAGTATTTCTGCTCACGTTGTCCCAAGATGGGCATGAAAAGCGTCTCACCATACAAAGGCTAACATCTTGAATACTCTTATGACTGTTTCTGAGTCACGCTTTAAATGCGTGACTTTGTTTAAACTGATCAGTGGTCTGAACTGGCAGAGAAAATCCCTTTTTGGTTTGACATCTTTTTACATTGTTTTTAAAAAAAGGGGCATCTACATCACCGGCTCCAGCATCATCGGGGGGGGCGTTAAGGCTCCTCGCATCAAAACCAAAAATTTGGTCAGGTACGTTTCAATTACAGAAAGAAAACACAAAAAGGTTTCTTTTCTAACTTCATTTACTATTTTTAGCATCATTTTCTGTGAAGCTGTGGCCATTTATGGGATCATCATGGCCATCGTCATTAGTAACATGGCTGAGGTAGGAGCATGACAGCGATTTAAGAAGAAAAAACCCGCAGAAGAGATCGATTATTCAGACAATAAAGTTCTGTTTCCTAAATCATCTCATTTTAGAGGTTCAGTGGAACGACCCCAGAGACCATTGGAGCACGAAACTATCAAGCTGGTGAGAAAACCTCCTTTTAGCGGCAGAGTAAACCCAAAAAAAGTCTGCAGTTTCAGTTTTCTCCTGTGGTTTTTGTTTAGGTTACTCCATGTTTGGGGCGGGTCTGACGGTGGGGTTCTCCAACCTCTTCTGCGGCATCTGTGTGGGCATCGTGGGCAGCGGGGCGGCTCTGGCCGACGCCCAGAACCCCAGCCTGTTTGTGAAGATCCTCATCGTGGAGATCTTCGGCAGCGCCATCGGCTTGTTCGGCGTCATCGTAGCCATCCTGCAGGTGACTCCCCGGGTTTTTATGCGGTTACAGCCGTGATGTCATGGATTCCTGCTCTGAAACTCTCTTTCTGTCCACAGACATCCAAAGTAAAGATGGGCGACTAAAAGACGCGAAAAACACTGCTGGAAAACTAAGATGGATTATTATTGTGTAAATACATACATTATTTAAATGTGTCTATTTGCCTGGTTTTGTTTTTAACCATCAGTCAGTGGGTCAGAGTTTCCCTGTTTTCTTCAGAACCTTTTTTCTGTTTTTTGGACATTTCAAAGCTCCAAAATGACCTGAACTCACACTTCCTGACCTTCCTGTCGCATCTCTGTCAGGTTTTTCTGGCTCTTGCTAACGAATGATGGTTAAAAACGACACTGGGGCGTGTGACTCTGTGTGTGCGTCTTCTTTTTCCTTTTCCATCCTGTGAGGCATGAGGACGTTTGCAGCTCGGTCTGTCGGTTCAGGGCTGCAAACTGGGGAAAACTGGGTGACATCCTGTGTTGTTGGATCATGAGATGCCATGTTTGGCAGCCCGGCGAGCGGAATAACCGTCCATCACCGACACTGGAAGAAGGACTTACCTGGTGTTTCGATTAGGATGAAGTTGAGTCATGCGCAGGCCTGTTCAGTGTTTCTGATTGTTAAAAGAACAGCTGGTGGTCTTAAACCTGCAAACAGACCCGTTTCTGGAGTTTCAATTAAAATTCACTCAAATAAATTCAATTGATCTCAAATTATGTCAGAATCATCAATTTCTTTGCTCTTTAATTTGGAGTTCAGTTAAAACCAGGTAAAAGCATCTGGAGAACATCTGACTCGTTGGGGTCATAGCGTCCGTTCTTCACCAACACAGGAAGCTGCTGCAGCAGCTTCATCCTGCAGGAATCTTCCTGTTTTAATGCTCATTTTGTCTAAAGTGCGTCTCTGTGCTTTTAATAAACCTAAAGGTCTCCGCATTCCCTTTTTAGACAGATATTGTCACGGATGCGTCGCTCCAGCCGTCACCAGGAACCGTTCTCAATTCCAGTCGTGCAGAAATGTAAACCCTGCAGTTTCCCTGTGCAACCCCTTTGTTTTGAATGTGATTCCTCCGTGGCAGATGTTTGCTTCACAGTTTACCTTTTCCAAATGGTTCCCAACATTCCTGACAAATGAGGCGGAGATATTTGAGTGTAAGACAGACGGGCTCCAGCAACGCGCCGAGAAGACCTCGCCGGTTCTTTCTATTGTTTTGTACAAACTTCTGGGGTGCAGTGTTCTGTCGGGATCTACTTTAAAAATCTTCATTTTTGTTTTTTATTTTTACATGTGGCTGTCGGCTAAAGGATGAAATGTGCGTGTTGTGATGAAACTGGAAAACTCAAACGTGATTTTTGTCTTTCATGGAAATGAAGAAGAAAAAATAAAACACCTGATGAAATAGTTGGTCTCGACTCTCGGCCAATTTACCACACTTATTTTCTTTATATATTCATACACAACCCAAATAAGGGTGAGCAAACATTTGAAATGCGCATGCACAAAGATAAAATAAAATAAAAATAGGTAAGAAGAAGGCCAGGCAACAACTTCAAATAGTTTTATTACTGTAGTTTTCTTCTTTTTGTTTGACATATAAGACACTTAAAATAATCAGAAAAATAAATACAAAAGGTACCAAACAAAGCTCATGTTTTTCCAATTATGAAAAACAGTCCAGAATATTTTTATCTGTTTCCAACTTGAACTGAAATGTTCTAATGTTTTGGTTTCAGATGAACAGAAAATACATGGTTCACATTGAAACTTGAATCTTTTATGTGTAAAAACTGGAACATCTTTAAATGTTTCTGTCATTTTAGGTGCAAGTGTATTTTGTGTTTAAAGAAAACGATCTGTCTATCAGGGCTGTTTCTAGGTTTTGTCTGTTTGTACTAAAGTTACTAACTAACTAAGCAATTCTTTGAAATAAATTCCTGCCTTGCAACCTGGAGGAATCTTAAACGTAACTCCAAAATTACCGATATAAAAAAAAAGATAGTAACAAATGAAAAACAAAAATGAGTTGCAATCGATTAGACAGAAATGGAAACAAAGCAAAGAAAAACCAAACAATTCTGACACATGATGTCACTTCCTGTTACCTGTGGATGGATTTGCATTTGCAATGCTCTGGTTTGTGGAGGGAAACTTAGATGGTAAGTAAGATTATATTTAAAACAAAGTGTGCACCCTTAGAATTAAACAGAATTGGGCTGTTATGTTGTGGTAAAGTGTGATTTGTTTGCCTGTGTGTAAACTGCTGCTGGGCTGGGAGACAAACGATGGAGGCCGGAGTTCAGGCGCTGTTCTGCAGCCTGTGATGCTACCTCTGGTGAGTCAGGCTCTGGACCAATCCTGAAGGGGTTCTGCAGAGGATGCTGTTTGTGCAACCACGTGCAGCGTGTCGTGGTCCAAAAATGGTGTGCGTTTTTTTGTTCCCGGTTTTTATTTGTGCGTCATAAATACCTTCAAAAAATGACACAGTTCTTATAAAGTCATTGTTTCTGCCTTTTTTATCTGCTTCGTGTTTTGATTTTTCACAACTGAATGCATTTTATGTTTTTAGATTCGTCTTTATAGTTTTCATTTATAAGTGTGTGGTTTCCATGTTTATGCAGTTGTTATTGTACAGGACAGGTATTCCTGTACTTGGGTGTCCACTAGATGGAGGAGAAGGCTTTAACATTTGTCATCCTATCAGCTCCAAAAACTCCCAATGACTTGATTCATCTTTCGTTTATGTGTTTTATTGTTTATCACTCAATTTCTCCAAATCTGACTAAAAAACAACAACAACTAAGTAGTAAAGAAGTTTATCAGGTTCCGGCAGCCTTGTGGAGAACTACAAGTTTAGTTACACAAATGAAACTCTGAGCAAATGTAGATTTTGTTTTAGCTGCTGGTTTTAGTTTTGTAATAAAAGTCATTCATATGCTAGAGCTCTATTTTTGAGGAGGGTTTTGGCCTAAAGGGAAACCATTACCAGCTCTCCTACAGATCATTAAATCATCACAACAATGCTTTGTTATAGATTCTATTTAGAATTAATAATTTTTAGGATAAAACAGGAAATTAGAGGATTCTTATGCCAGACAAACCTTATCATATAAGGAATATTTAATAGGAAAGAAATCAAGAAACAGTGTTGTTCTTTTGATTTAAGCTTGATCTATATGTATTTTTTAACCATCTTTAATTCTATTAATAATAATGAACAATTAGTCAAGTCTGAACATAGGTGCATTGTTTTTTTTTTTTACGTAACTAGGTAGGCAGTGCCATTCCATACAACATTAAGGTATTTTTTAATTAAACAAATGGACATACTTTTGTATAAATCAGTCTTCACAAATATACATTTTGATCAAAACTGCTGAGCGTGCCCCACTGTTTGTGAATTACCTGCAGAACAGGTAATTTTAGGGCAAAACATGGGAATAATTTAATGACATTTTTATTAAATTGTTGGAATTCCATCATAATGTCAATCAGAATGAATGCAGGAAATAAAAGCAGAAAGGTAGTTAAAAATATAAATTAATTAATAAAGCAACTTTTTTTTCCTATCTGTAACGTGTTCCTATTTTTTAACGTAACTATTATATATATATATATTTTAAATCTACCAGCTTCCATTAGTTCCTATTTGAGTAAAAAGGCGATAGAAAATCCGGACCTCACAGGCCACCGTAGGCATCAGTAGCGGAGGGACCTGCTCCCTGCCTCAGCCTTTGAGCATCTTTTCATCGCTTTGATATCATTCCCACCCAAACACGGCGGGATGAAGGGAAACCGTGAATCCAGCATCTCTCTTCCTCCCGGTTTGCGCCAGAACTGAACGTGGAGCTGTGCGCGCGGCTTGCGTAATAATGCTTTCCAACAGGATGCCTTCCCCCTGATGCTGAGGAGACATAATAGCTTTTCTGTGGACACGAAAGACTCCAGTTATCCAGAAGGGAGTCGAACCGGACACGGCTTTTGGCTCTGAGCGCTTTTTACGCATTCTATGGAGCGTTTCCGCATCCCGTTGTGTGTTTTTTGCGTATTTTTGCTCCCGGATGCTGCAAACAGAAGAAGTGGTGCTCCAGCACAGAAGATGCTCCGATAGAAGTATCCGCCTGTCACTGAGGTAGGTGCACTATCTAGTATCTGCATGGGTTTAGGGTGCATTGTTCAAAGCAGCCTGACATTTTCGGGGTTTCTCCCTCTGAGAACGTGCACAGATCAACCGTGCACGTGCCAAAAGCGCACTAACTTTTGCATTTTGTGCAGATATGACGGCGTGCTCGCTCCTCCACATCGTTGTTTTGTTATCGTGCACACATCCAGAAATATTAGCTTGCATCCTGACACCCGCCATGCTGGGCTTCTCTTTGCTGTTCAGCTCCACTGAAATGCTGGAAGGAGTCACACAACTCTGGGTTTTAGCTTTAAAATCTTTTTTTTTTCTTCTTCCTTTTTTTATTTTATTTTTATTTTCCTGAGAACTACACGTGTGGATCACAGCACCCCCCACATCTGCTGCTCCAAAAAAGAGCCTCCTAAAACCAAAGAGCACCACGGTGAGCCAGAAACGACAGAATGTGCCAGAAAAACATTGTGTTTTTGGAATCAATGTCCAAACAAAAACTCGGATCTGGACTTAAAGTCAGTTTGAAGCATTGTAGGATCTCTGTAGTGTTTATTTGGTTCAGAGTAGTGGACAAAGGAGATTTAGATCAGAAGTTTCTTCGTATGAAGTTTGGTTCAAATATTTAATTTCAGGGAATTATTTTTTAAGTTCACACAGTTATCCATAAACTTTGAGCACATTCGGAAACAAAATTCATTTGTTTTAATTAGTTTTTTAATAATAATAATGATAATAATATAAACTCCAAACAAGTCTGCTTCAGATCTACTTTCTGGCTTGACCTGAAGGTTTTGACCGACTGTTCTCGACATGTAAAGTTATTCATTAACCTGTATTTTTTTCTGCCAAAAAATACTTTTTTTATTTTAAATGTCATCAAGACACCCCCCCCCCAAAAAAAAAAAAAAAAAAAAAAAACCCAAGCGAGTCGTGTTTTGCTGCTCTGGATTCTGGTCCCGTCTGGGCTCACTGGGACTAGAGGCCGTTGTTATCCTCAGTAAATGGGCTTAAGATTCTTTCATTGACTGCTGATTTAAGCATTAGCGCCTCACTGTTTGAACGGGCCATTGGAGTGATCCCGCAGAGACATCTTTTAGGATCCCGACTCCAGGCAGGAAGTGGTTGTGGCATCAGCAGGTGGTGTTACAGGTGGCTAGTTTGTTTCAGCTGAAGCCTTCCAGTTTATGACCGAAGATGTTTGGCTGATTTAGTTGAGTTAAGATCTCCACTGTCTGGCCCTCTGGCTTGGAGGAGCTCTTTCCATCTGAAGATGATGGGTCATGCTGTGCGGTTGCCTGGATACTTGACAGCTGTAGAGATGGCCTCAGTTCACAGCCACTACATGGAATATACTCTCATAAGTGTAAAAATACCAGACTGTGATCGGCTTACAGGAGAGAGAGAAAAGAAAACATGTTACAACACACAATACTGCTTTTATAAAGTTGGACAAACATGTTTGTATAGTTTTATGCTCTTAAAAGAAAGAATGAACTTAAAATATCTAAAACCAATACAGATATGATGGTGAGAGTGTATTTGAAATGCAAAAAAAAAAAGTTTTATAATATTTGTGCCAAGCAGGTAATTGTTAATAAGTTACAAATAGTGTCGCATTTCACATCATTCGATAAACCTGTATTTAGGTCATTAATGTCATAGGAAAACTGTAATTATTGTTTTGGGTGCTGGCTCTCCTTAGGAAATGTGCTAAGAAGTAGACTTGTTGCTAGGTAACTGCATTGTCAGAATTGCAAAGTTATCATATCTGCAGGTATTTGGAAAAGGTGTAAGCATGAGCTCATCTAACTCAGTTAAATATGGAGTTATGTGGTAAAGAAATGGAAACGTAAAACAAACAAAAAAAACGAAATAAAATAAGCAAAAATAAAATAAGAATAATAATAATGCCATATTATGAAATGAAAAAACTACATCCATCAGCCTATCCCAGCTGCTGTAGGGTGAAGGCGGGGGGATGAAAATATTATTTTAGCTCATGAATGTCAGATCATACACGGGTGGCTGGATTCATGTTCCAACAGGATATTATCATTTTGTAATAGTTTATTGTTGACTTGTTTATTTGAAGGTCACATGATACGTGCGCACTCCTCGCTGCAGCAGTTAGAGATGAGGGAATTAGACATTTAGAGTGTAGTTTGCGTGGACATCCTACAGGTGTCCCACGGGACTTGCGTATCACGTGCACACCCCATCCGTGCAGTCAGTTAGTAGCCAGTCCTTGTACCTTACTATTAGCTAGAGTGTGGCATAAGGGCGCCGTACGACAGCAACACTCCAACGTCATAAGTGCGTGTAACTTCCATTAGCTTTAATAATACCTTATGATACACTGACCTCACAGATGACAATGGTACGTTCCATTTCCAAGACCTCACTGAAGGTGGCCGTACGAGCCTCAAGGGAACTGCAAGACACTGCAACTCCTGTACAGGTCAACCGTCCATACGTATGCTTGTGACTACGGGTTAGGCGGTTTGGTGAACCTTGAAGAACCTTGGAGAACAGCAACAGATGACCACTCTAGATGCCACCACTGCAGCTGTGAAACTCACACGGTAGGCCCTGAATCAGAACATGAAAACAGATTCATTCTGCTTTGCCTCTATGGTTTAGGCTGCAGTCCGTGTTTAGGTTGGTGTGGTGGTATTTTGGTGTACACACTTTCAGTTGTTTACTGTAATCAAGCGAGAGTCTAAACGCTGCAGTCCACCTCAGTGCCGTTGCCCACATCTTTCTATTTATGAGCCCAGAGGTTTCAGCCACTGATGATCCAAAACGGGTTTCGTAAGGCTTCAAAGTTACCAAAGTGAGGCTCCATAGAGCGATTTGTGGTGAAGTGAGAACTTTATATATGAGATGCTAACACGTGAAAACAGACAAATGTCCCGTATGGGAACTTCAAACGTTTTGCTGAATCTCTGAGGCCCCAAAAGTGTCCCGACATGCTTCTATGCCGTTGTATTTCCTAAAGGGAGTGCAGATGTCTGGTGGTTTGTCAGATCTTCAACTCCCCAAACCTCCAGAGAGAAGAGATTTCCTTTCATCAATCCGCCAAACATCTCTGTCTTGAGCTCATTGCACATTCTACGGAGGTCAGAGACGTCTTTCTTGTGAGCGCTGTGATGGCCTGACCTTGTGGTGAGTTTTCCTGGACATCTTGTCCTGGAAAAGCTGACAGCTGTCTGCAATACCTTTTGACTTAGAACAATCTTTTTCATCATAAAGTCACGGATGTGATGGAGTTTGGTAGCTGCCTTTTTTATCCTTTTAGGACTGAATCGAAACAACAAACATTTTTCTTATGTCTTATGGTTGGAAGCTTGACATGTTCGCTTTTTACTATATAGTGTTTATTAATAAATTATTAAAAAATATATAATTATGCCCCAAAGCGGCTTTGGACTGCAAGGACCTCTTTTGTTTCTTCTTTTTTACTGCGTTTTTGAGCAAAAATGACGCCCCGCCTCATACTCAGAATTTGCACAGACCTAGCAACCACTGGAAATGAATGAAATGACTGAGTGAACAGATGTCAAATGGCAGGAAGTAGTTATTCAAAAAAAAGTCAAAAAAAGAAACCAAAAAACACTTGTTGGGGATTTCCAACAGAAGTTTGTTATTATTATGGGATGGTGTTGGCCATTTTTGTGATACCATTTTAGAGGAGGGATTTTAATCTGTCGAGCATCGCCGAGCAACTTGGGGAAAAATGTTGGGATTGGAAGTTGTAGATTTTTAACGGCATTAGCGGGGCAAGCTCGTAAAAATGGCCTTCGCCTTTCGCTCGCACGTTTTACCGAAATATTGTGAAAATTTAACACGGGAATCGTTGGCTCAAGCTGAACGAAACGATATGACATAATATAATCATATTAGGAATGTGGGCACGGTTGTCCAAAAACCTCAGTTGCCAAGAAATGATCCTGAAATTTACTTTTGCAGATTCTTCTAAAAGTTACCTGACCTGACCTGTCCGTCACTCCTAGGTGACCAAGGAATAAAGTGGTTGCTATGGCGATAGAACCAACATAAAAGCTGCCATTCTGAAAATAAAAAAAGATTCAATTAGTTTGTGATGTGCTTCTCTTAGAACATTAAATTCATTATGATTGAAATCTGGCTAGTGGATAAAAAACTGCAAAAAATTACCTTAGTTGAGATTTTTGGGTAAGGATGGACAAGGTGAAATTTGTTTGTGTAAACTCTGCTACAGGTCTAAAAAAATCCTAGTTTTATGAACTCCTTTACCAATAGGTATGTTGTTTTTATTCGTTTTAGTTTTTAATGAAACAAAATTTGTGTTTATGGCTTATTTAATAAAATTCCCCTTGTCCTTTTGTTGTTGTAGGCTTCTCAGTTGTTTAACAGAGCTGACTGAAGCTGGCTGTTTTCTGTCGTTCCGCCTCAAATCTCAGTAAAAAGACGCTGTGAGAAACAAAAAAAGCTTCTTCCACATCAGGTTCACTCATTATCCCCGACTCCTTCATGTTGTTGGTATTTGTTGTCATGGGAACCACCGAGGCCTTTCCTGAGTTCCAGGGGGGATGAGTTCAGAGAGGAACACCTGTGTGTGTGTTTGTTTGTGCGTTTGAAGTGTCCTTTGTGGTGTTTGCTCGTCTGCTGCCTTTTTCTTGTGTCCCTGCTGTCATCGGAAAACAAAAGACGGAAAACACACCTCAGAGGGGAACACAAACTGACATTTTTGGAAAAGCTTGGCTGGCGCTCAGGCAACGCCAGCATGACTCAGCCCTGAAGTTCAGGGTTTAGGTCGGTTTTGACGCCACGTTTGGTACTTGACAACCCCTGGTTTGTTTATTTAAAAAAACTTAAAATGCATCTTTCTTTCAGACTGAACAATTGACTGCATATAAGAAGTGAGTGAGTGCCCATAGAAAATGGTTTACTCCAACCATTTGAAATACAATTTAGACCCCACCGTGTTGGAGACAGAAATCGTCAGTAGGCAGTGTTTGGTCCGAGTCGGCCAATGTCAACATTTCTTTTTGTGTCAAACATTTTGAAACGTTGGACGTGGGGGCCAGAAGGCTCCACCTACTGTTATTGAGGCATCTGATTGGTCAGTTTATAACCTGAATAACTTGAACTATGGAAAAATATCATGAAAAGGATCATCAAGAATATGGTAAAAAAGTTATCAGAGCAAAAATGGTTCTTCTGACCAATAGAATGACGGAGTAACAGCTGTTTATTTCTCTATACAAGTCTATAGGATTGTGGCTTCTTGGAGCCACTTCCTGTTTAGAATGCCAGGGGGGAGGGGTGAATGTTTGCATTGTTAAAAGACATAAAATGATAATAAATACATTTTGAAATAAAAAAGAATGAAGAGTCACCATGCCTGACTGTCAACATAAAAACCATAGAAGACCAGACAGTAACGTCTGACAGTCAAAGAAATAACGAAAACAGCGGCGGGTGGGGTTTGTATCTGAGAAAAAATAGTATATGTGAGACACCGTTAAAGACCCACTCCAATGAAAGTTGCATTTTACAGGTTCATGTTGCATTTCTTTGAGGATGGAGGACATAGATTAAGACATTCAGATCAAAACTGTCTCTCTGTGTATTTCCATTTGAAAAGCATGTAGTTGTTCTGAAGACTTGGTGGGCCACAAGCTCCCTGCTCCTTTCCATTCTGATGAATCCACTGTCAGACAAAAAGATCCATGAACGTCTTTGTCTTCCTCGTGTTTGAGGAGTATGTGTGGTGTGACGCGTATGGATCGTGTGAGAAATGAAGTTATCCGAGAGAGAACTGGTGTGTTCCTCGTCTGGGCTGGAATCTGGATCCAAACTGCTTGGCTTGATAGCTGCTATACTGCTCATTATTTCTGCTGCACCGTTAATGTTAGGTTGGGAGTGTGAGGGCCTCTAAATTAGTATGTGTAAACAAAGGGATGATGGGAAATGAAGGTGGGCTCACTCTGCGCCAGAAGTTCTGATGAACTATGTACTAGAAAACGACGCATAATCAAAATGAAAAGACCACAAAGAACGCTTAGATCAACAGATGATCGGAGAGGGACTTTGAGGAGACCAAAACTGTGAAATATCTTGGGATATTTAACATAGGATGGTGATGTGACGATTCAAATATGAGTAAAAAAGGATAATAAATATAATTTTTCAAAAACAGAAGCCCTTTTCTTTGTAATAAAGAATTATTAATTGTTTCCATAAACAATAGTTTTCTAATTTAGGTGGAAATTACAGGAACTGTTTTGACTTCAAAATGCTAAACTTTGTTGAACCGTAAAATCCTGTGTTGGCTTTTTCTCCTTCATGTCTTCAAGACCAAAAAAAAAAAAGAAGAAGAAGAAGATGATTAAAAAAGCCTCCTCCAAATCCCCGTCTAACTCCTCGTTGCCAGTGAGGCTTTCTTTCCGCTGCAGCACTTCATTTCTTTCTTTGCTCCGATGCCAAATGAGCAGCTGGATGAGAGAAGACCGAGAGAGAGAGGACACGAGAGATGATGATGATGATGATGATGATGATGCTCTTCCACCGTAGCCGCAGTCAAACAAATCTGGACTGAAATCTGCCATCCCGTCTCCTGAACCTCTGAGTTCCTGTTGAGTTTCCACGTTCACATGTGGAAAGGGAGGCGTGGAAATGACATCAGCGAGCTGTGAACAGCCTTCAGAATGTCCCCCACCCCGCCCACCGCGGCATATACAGCCCCGAAGGAACGTGTGCCGACCCGTCTCTTGACCGGATTCTTCCCTCAGGCCGGAGAGCCGCTTGGTGGTGCTTCACATCCTGACCGCCAGAAGCCCTGTATGTTCATCGATCCCTTTGCTTTAAGTAATCAGCGCTGTTGAGTGGGGCAAATATAGTCGTCACAGGACCACTGTTAGCCCAGGGGGGGGTTCGTGTGTGCCCTATTGTTTATTAGGTATTTTCACATATATTCCCATTTATAATGTTTTTTTTTATCAAAAAACAAAACAAGGCAACCAATGAAAGTTTCTTTTTTCTGCAAAACTACTTTATAGAGTTACCATGATCATGTAAAAGGAGGTTTATTTTATGAAGTTGTTTTTGAAGCTATGGATACCCTAAAATGTTTTCTGTATTTGTTTTATTTCCCCGTCTCATCATTTATTTACATTTAAAGGGAAGTCAACCACTTCTTTCGGCATCCAGTCTTTCTTTTACTTTAATGATAAATCAGTGGAAAAACTACGGTGGCCCTGAAGTACAAATAACATCAACAAATCCCTCAACGCAAAAACATATTAAAGATCATAACAACAATTAAAAAAGAAAATGAAATAAAAGAAACATTTGCCTACATTTTAGAAATTAAAATTCCAGAAAAAGAAACATTTTGGAAAAACAAAATAATTTCCAGAAATCAAAAAAAAAATGTAAAAAAAATTGAACATAATGATAAGAACCTGAAAAGGTCTTTTTGGGTGATCTCCCCTAAATTATCCAGTTCAGTGACATCCCATAATTCCTACGTTTTCCAGCTTCTCATTATGATTCAGTTTTTCATTTTGATTTCTGGAAGTGACTTATCTGAAACGTTTTCTTTTGCCTTGTTTGGATTTTAAATGTATTGTTTTTTTTTAATTATTAGTTGTGTTTATAAATTGTCATTATTGTCATCTTTCATTTGTCTTTGCGTTAAGGGATTTGCACTCCCAGGCCACCGTAGAAAGCAGTTCTTCCAGTTCTTCTTGGTAAGATGGTTTGTGATCAACATAAAACACAAATTAGAGAGTGCGGGTGATAAATAAAACACTTTTTGTAGATGCAAACGACACACTGCAGGGGATTTCTTGGTCGTTTTGTCATGAAAAGTTCCCCTGACGACAAATAGAGCAACCTTCCAATGAATGAATGTTAAAGATGATGATTTTTCAAAGGTTAGAGTGGATTTAGTTTTTGCTGAATCCCACTGAGGGGGTTGGGAAATGACCGCTGTTGTGTGGAATCATGGGAATTTGCATTTATGTAAGGATGTGGCTCCTGACCAGCTGGAGATGGTGGCCAGAGGGATCACATTGAAGTTGCCCTTCATTTTTGGTGTGGCTCATTCTTTGGTGGTTTAAACTAAATCACTGAAAAAAGTAGGATTTATTTTTAGAAAACATTGGCTTGGGAGAACTGCTTAAAAGGAGGACATGATGAAACCTGGTTTCACTGTCCGTATATTCAAGACAAATACTGTCAAAGCCTCCATGCTTAATAACATAAAGATGAAAATCCTTTTGGTTTCACATTGTTTTTAGAAAGTCTCTGAAATTCTATCATTTGCAATACAGGGCTCCAGACTGTGACCAATTGCTCGCATTTTGCGACCAAAATTTGAGAGTGTGCGACTGAATTTTACATCCAGTCGCACATGTGCGACCAGTAAATTTGCCTCCCCCACCCTACGTATTTTTTATACATTAAACGTGGAAGGGGCGCGTCAATGATCAATGAAATAATCTGAGACGCGAGCGCACACGCACGCAGGCAGACACACACACTCGCACACACTCATGAAACGCGAGCACACACTCTCGCGTGATGCCCGTCTGTGAGGCGGCCACTGCGTGTGAGAAGAATAAGTCACTGTAAGTGGCTAAAATATGTGGAGGGGGCGGGGCCTAGAGATATTCGCGCGCGCGTAAACATCTGTGGGAAGGAAACGGAGACAAATATAGTCACAACCTGATATGTGTGTCTGAGCTATGGGTAAGTGAACTGTTGATTCATTCTTCCGGCCTGCGGCTAGTGTACAGCAGGGGTCTCAAACTCGCGGCCCGCGGGCTATTTGCGGCCCCCAATATGATATTTTGCGGCCCCCGCCTTAAATGAAAGTTTAATGTTACTGCAGCCCGCCAGTTTTAATGAATGACACTTTTTCATCGTCGTGCACGGAGATGACCAAACAATCACAGTGGGGTAAATGACTCTTGGGGGCGGGACAATGACGGGGCTTGAAAGCAGGACACCTGACTGCCCCCTCCCTCCCTAGACCACATTAAGGAGTTTCTTACTTTCCTTTAGAACGTATCTATTCGCTCGTAATTTTCTAAATACATGCTGTCCGTGCTAAACTTTTCTCTGGGTCTCACAGAACCGGAGGAAGATTTAGGTTTTGGTTACGGTTACGGCGGCGCATCAAACGGTTTATGCACCGCTGTTGCGGCAGCACACCGCTCCCGCGGGAGTCGGGTCAGCTGAGGAGAATAAATGTCCCCACGTACGTGCGTGACAGCTAATGGGGCTTGAACTTTAAACACGTGCGGGTAAAAACATTAGTTTTAGACACACTGAAAATACGTGGGGAAAATGCAACGATAGACGTGTTTGAGATGAACCGGCGGCTCGCCTGGATCGTTGGGGAGACCAGGGGGGGTGGGGGGCTTTGAGATGAAGGCGAATCTGCAGCAAGACTGAAGGACAACAGGAAGTTGGAGTTGTCCTTAACATTCAATTTAGTTTTAATATCCCTCTCCCCCTATGCATGTAGCCTTTTTTAATGAATTGGTATTTTAAATTATTTTAATTAATCACTCAACTACAAATGCCTTGTTTTGTAGTCTGTTGGGCAGTTTTCAGTCAATTCAGTTTCCAGCTGTGTCCGGGTAGGTTTGCCCCTTGCTCCCACCCCTTTCTCGCAATATTTTTGTTATGATTGACAGGTGATGTTGGGGCAAAAACATCAGGTGATCTGTGCAGCGTTGAGTCCACCTGGGTGATCTCAAACACGCTTATTGTGCATCTTGGCTACACCTATTTGGTGTCACCAACATACATTTCCATCTGTTTTCTTTACTATTTGTACTGTCATGACAGCGATGGTGCAGTCAGTTTACCTGTTGTTGCATTTTCAAAAGTGCAGAATAAAATGTGACACTGAATTAGAAACAGCACATTGTAATTTCTGCATCTATTATTAAAGTATTTATTTGTAATACAGTGGAAATTAGTAGATTTGGTTAGCATGTTGATTTACGGTATGCGCCCCTAAATTTTCTGGTTGTGCCCCTAAAATTTCAAGTTAGGGGCCACTGTGCTCCTAGTGAAAAAAGTTAGTCTGGAGCCCTGCAATAGCTTATTATAAGACAACCAAAAGAGACATATTTTTGTTATAATTTGTGTCATTGCTGTGTCTACATTGTGTGTATTTTTAATGGTACAGTGGGTCATTTTTGTCGCTCCTGCATGGTATCATATACTATTACCATCTAGCTTCTTAGGGATGTGACCTACATTTTTTTCTTTTTTTTCAACAAAATGCAGCGTGGGGTTTTTAAAAAAAACACCACATCTTTCTTTAGGAAAGTATTAACAATAACCCCTAAAATTACAGTTTTTTAAAAATATATTATTTCCATATACTCTGGCTCCTTTTGACGCTGACTTTAATGCAGCGGATCTTCACGGGGAAGGCTGGTTGTGTCACGTCGGCGTGCTCCTCTATCCGTCCCACTGTGCAGCGCTTGGTTTGTTGGGGATGAACTTGCCTACAGCAAGATGTGCTGGCGCCACGAGAGTGCTCTGAGGCTTTACAGTATCAAGTGCAGCGTTGCTAATGCATTTTTTATTAGACCAGAAGGCCCCGCTTGTAGATTAAACACGCAGGAGACCTCCACCTCCAGAAACCAAGAGAAAAGGACGGAAGACGCAGACGCTGTGATCTTCTTCCAGCCCATCTGTAAATGTATCACTTCTTAGGATCTAAACACATTAAATGTCATGGATGTGGTATTATGATATCATATTTCATTTACAGACTGTTTTTCATGTCATTAGTGCAACTATTCATGCCTATTGTTTATGTTTTGCCTCTCTCGTGTTTGCTAGACACGTGTTCAGAAATGTTTTAGCTTCAAGCAAGATCGAGGCAACTGGAGGAAACTGCAGAACTTTTTGGAGAAGTTTCCATCCTGTCAGCTGAGGTGAACCAGCGTATAATTCTGGCTGCAGTTTCACCAATGCAGTTGTTCACACCGTTGGGTGTGCCGACTCCAGACTTTAAAACCATCGATCCCCTTTTCTTTTGTTGTATTTAAGGTTTCCTTTTCCATCTGACAGGTTGTTGGTTCATCCAACAAGCCTTTGGATCACATACGCTCCTGAGGGGGTATTTAAAACCTGCAGTTAACCTTTAAGACGGGTTTTTGCGCTGTGGGAGGAGTCGGCAGAAAAAAAAACCCACTCATGCACATGAAAGCTTCACGCATACACGAGGCCCCTGCTGGGATTCAAACCAGAAACTTCTCTGAATATTCATAGTTTAGTTGTTTAGAGTTGAGGTTGAACATAAATTAGACGCCTGCTGCACAAAGGTTTACTTATGATTATGTTTTAGATTCTTCTGCAGTATATTTTTGCTTTGGCAGCTTCATCAGAGAGCTGGTATTTCATAAAAATCTGCTGGAAAATGTTCCTTCAAAATCCATAAAAAACAAACAAACTACTTTTTCCTGTGGCTGTTGTTTTTATTCACCATAAATAGATGTATATGGACAGATCACTGTTCTTACCGTGTTTTCTATCCTTAATCTTTTGTGTTCTAGAATCCTACCCAGCAATGTTCGTTTGTTGTTTTTTTAGGCAAAAACATTTATTTAGAAGACAAAATTTAGTCGTTTTATCTTCAGCAGCTGCATTAATGCTGAATGCAGTCAGGTCTCGGGGTTGCTGGAGCCTATCCCAGCTACAGTTGAGAAAAAGGCGATTTACACGCCAGAAAGGTCACCCTCTATCGGAGGGCCACATAGCCACACTCACATTCATAACTAGGGACAATTTAGATACAGGATCCTTTTGCTAGGGGATGAAAGTGCGAACCACTACTCCACCATGCGGCCTATGTTCGAGCAGCATTTACAAAAAAGAAGTACAACTAGAAGCCATATTTAGGTTTTTTCAAGAACCAACAGTGCACTTTCCAATCAGGAGGGCCTCATACATGGTTTCATTCTGGTTGATGTTGGAAGCTATTTCTGAGCGGTCCACGGCACTCTGGCAAAATATTAGTCTGTCTCTTTTTTTTTTACAAATTGCACACAAGGCTGGGTGTTTGGACAGTTCCCCATTGACTTCCACATTGTGAATTTTACACCTGAAACAAACAGATGTACATTCTGGTTCCCAAAGCATTTGCTGATGCTTATTGATTCATTTAGAGAATTCTGGATGGTAATTTTTCAAAATCAAATTATTTTTTTTAAGGGTCAAATTTAAGCAATTATGGGCAAAACATGACTTTTTCTTGCCCAACTGTCATTTGCGGAAGGTTGTTGAGTTGATGTGCCTCTCTTGTTTTAGGCTTTTTATTTTTGCCTTGCTGAATCTAATAAGGGATGATGGAGATTATCCATACGGTGTTGCATAGAAAATAGGAGAAAACAGCTTTGACATTTTTACAACAGTCACATTTTATTTGGCATTCTATTCCCAGAGTGCATTTTTTTATTGCTTAAAACAAAATCAGACATAAAAAAAACTAAAATCCTCCCACATATTGAAAGAACTGATATTAGAAGTAGACAGAAGTCTATTGTAAAAATTCTTAAAAACACAGTGGGTGTGGATTTGACTGTGTTTGGGTCTCATCTCTAATAAAGAGCACTTGAAATCGTATTGCCCACACATAAAGTGTTATTTAAGCGATTTGTGTGGCTGTTAATACTTTAGTCTTCTGCCAGAGGGCAGAGTATTAGAGACACAGATGCCGGGGTGGGACGGACGGACGGATCCGCAAAGATCCTTCGTGCCCTCTTAAGTCCACGAGTGTTTGCATCCCGTTCCAGCCAGGGTAGAGGGCACCCAATGATCTTTTCTGCAGGGCAGCTGGTGAACCGCACTGTGACGCCGTACGTCAGCAGTATGTAAGGAAGTTTTATTTATATAGCGCCTTTCACAGATAAAATCACAAAGCGCTGAACAATAAAAAACATACAATACAGTAAAAGCAGAAAAAAATTTAATATGATGTCAAGCAAAATTAATTGAAGAAAAATAAACGTAGAATAAAAATAACAATGAAACCATTTATGACTCTTGAAAGAATCGATGGCCACAGGAAGGGACAGAGGGAGGGCATTCCAGTGTCTGGGGGGCTATTGCCTGGAACCACCGGTCACCTCTGGTTTTATTTTTGCTCTCAAAAATCTTTAAAAGATTTTGATCCGAGGATCGGAGGGCACGGCCAGAAGCGTCACCGCCGAGGAACCATTCCAAGTCTGCAGCACGTCGACCTCCAGGTAGCCTCCTGTAAAAGTCTCAACCAGTGGAGTCACTGCTGAGCCTCCAACGCCATTCCAGCCTAGAAAGACGTCGTCAGACAAGACACTTGAAGGAACAGACTTGTTCCACTGAGACATATTTCATCTGCTGTGGAGAGATGTTTGTTTGGATCTGATGTTTAGCAGACCTCCTCACTTCAAGCCTCTGGACTTCCTCTCTAGACCCTTTCTCATTGTTGTCTTCAAATTTGACTATATGTTTGAGACGTGGAAGGCCCTCGGTGATTAGTGGCTTGCTCCAATGTTGAGAACCATCGAGACCACATCAGCTGATGACCTGCCTGCCTTATGAGCTGCGTTTACATGAACAAAAGTATTCGGACTAAACGCCTGATCAGAGTAAAAATGAGTCATGTGAACACGCCGTTCTGAATAGTCTGCCCCGATCAGACTCATTCTGATCAAAATTAATTTCTAATCGAGATAGGTGGGTTATGCCGATTGTTGATCCGATCGTGGGTCACTACTGCGATGGCTTTGCGTCAGGCATAGACGGTGTGTGCTCCAGATGAACCGTGTCTCCTAAGTTTCTCCTGAATGGAGACATGCCGCACAATCCTGAGAAACCGTGTAAACAAATCATGTGGAAAGCAATGGCGAGGAAAACAAAGACGAACACGGATCTATTTGTCTGCAAGTGGATGCATCAGAATGGAGCGGAGCAGGGAGATTGTGGCCCAACCAGTGTATTTTCTACACAACAAATAAGATCATCTGCTCCTGATTCAAAATGATTTGAATAAAAAGCAATACAGTTTTAATCCTAATTTTCTTTATACATTTCCTCCATTGTGAGAAAAATGCGACAAGATCCTTTTAAAAACGCCAAAAACACCATTTTCATTGGAGTGCGTCTGTAACACTTGAACGGTGCACTTGTCTTTGAGGTAGTTAAGTGTTAACTAGTAAAAGTAGGGCCAACATAAACAACTTAAAAAGCAACAGGCATGTAAACAAATAAGCAAATCAAAGTGCAACAATGTCATAAAGTATGTTGTAATTTGATTTTTACACCTGTATTCTAAATTCTTGTTGTCGATTTCTGGCTTTTTTTTTTAATGAAATCTAACATCTCTTCCTCGCATGACCGGTTCCTGTTCCTCTTCTTACGAGTTTTCATTCAGAGTGGGCGGAGTCGTTCTGGACTGTGTTGGTTTTTGTGCATTGTTGTTCTAAGGGGGTTTGTTGTTGTAAACCCAGTTTCATCCTTATTCGGGCAGCTGTTCTGCAGAGGTGGAGTGGTCAACCTCTGATCAGACGATTGCCGGTTCAGTTCCCGCTTTGTCCTCCCATGTGCCAAAGTGTCCTTGGTCAAGACACTGAACTCCACATGACTCCCGGTCACGGGACTATAGGACTGTGAATGTAAAGCGCTTGGCACTACGGGTAAGGTAGAAAAGCGCTTTATAAGTATACGTCGTTTACTAGTTTTCCACTCTTAATAAACCAAACTTGCACATTATGCAGCTTGCTATTGCTTGTTATTCTCATGGACTGTAAAGTTTTCTTCCCCCCTCCTACTAATGCCGTATTTTTCTGCGCTTTACGGCAATAACATTTCATGATCCACTCATGATATGCAGGTGGGAAATGTCTAGTAGCGTGTTTATCTCTACTAATCCGCTTGAAATATAACGCGCTGATCGTAATGATGCCAACAAAATGTACATGCAATCTGTTTGTAACATCTGATTTTAATCAAGTCTGAAATCACGTGATCGTGCCGGATTCCGTGAAATCCCTGATTGTTTTTTGTCTTTCGCCATCTGGTAAACTACCAGTAGTTATCATACGAACAGGAGGATGAGGGTTTTGGGAAAGATGGAGGTGCAAACATCTGAACATTGCAGGGCAGCATCTCCTGTGAGAGAAGACTTCTGCTCTGCTGCATCAAACCTTGTTAGACATGATCAATGATGAGCTCACTGAAAGGGAAATTGAGCCTCGTGTAGAGCTTAATATTCTTCTGCTCTTTGATGCTAAATGGTTATAACTACAAGATGTGAAGGAGTGGGTGATGTGACAGCGATACGTCTCTGAAATGTTCTTCCCTCTGCAGGTCGCAGACTGACATTTTCTATTCTTTGTCTTTGTACTGGACAGCTTTTTTTTTTTTGGTTGCAATTTTCCGTTTGGTTCCCCATCGTCTATGTTTGGCCTTCCTTGTGCCTTGTCTAGTTGACCTCGGGTGAATGTCCGTCACACTGAGGTGCCCTTGAGCATGACATTTCGTGCTGCTGCACTCTGAGACTAAACTGTCATGAAATATTTTTGCAAAATCCAACTGTGAAGGTAATTTGTGTTAGTGGGTGTGTTATGGTGCCACTTCGAAAATTGTTGTGAGCCTGAGGCGTTGAGAGGTGCAAGAACGAGTGTAAAATCAAGCAGGAAAAGTGTTATATAACGTGTCTGAGGAGGATAGCACCAGAGGTGTTTCATTTTGATTTATGCAATCACCAAAATGGGGTGAATCATGCACAACAACAAAAAAACAACAACATTTTTTTTAGTTTTCAGTGGGAAATATTGTTCCATGGTTAAGGTAAAGTCTTTAAACTCAAGGTTAAAAATGGTTAAACTACTAATCTGTGGTACAAAACCTGAGGCAATAAAATTCAAATAATCCTGCTAGCAAAAAGTAATCCTCAAATAATATTAAGGGAACCATGAATGTAAGACACAATCACCAACAGCTAGAAGACGACCTAAAACACGGAGCCTCCTGCGTTCAGCCTCCAAACCCCAGAATCCCCTGCAAGATTTATTGTGCTTTTGCAGGGTTTTTGTGTGTGGTCAGCTCATTGGCTCTTTATCAGGTCTGGGCTGAGTGAGTGGGACGTCACCCAAAGAAAAGGGTTTTACTTCTGGCTCCAACCAAATTAAGTCAATTCAGTCGCCATTTTTGTCATGACACGGATGCCGCCATGTTGGAGCCAGAGATCGTCAGTAAGCAGGGAGTTGGTCTGCATCAACGTTTCTATAGCAACCATTCTCATCAATCAGGAGTAAGCCTGTTGGAAGGCCTCTGTCACATGAATAAGCAGACGACTGGATCCAAATGCAGCAGGTTTATTAACTGTTTGCCTGCTGCGAGGGTCAGTGACAGAGGACAGAGGACAGAGGACCAGGTCCAGATAGAACACTCTTTAATGAAGGCAGATGGCACCAACAACACTTCGCACTGCGCTCAGTGCAGTGCTTGAGTACGCAGTGGTTGATTGAGTGGGTAAGAGCCACGTGTGCAGCTTCTAGGAACTGTGGCAAGAACTCTAAAAGATGGTTCCTTCTAGTGAACAAAGGGGGGGGGGGTGACAGAGTTAGAGATGGTTCCTGCTGGTGACCAGGGGTGGGGAGTGGGGGAGCAGAGTTCTGACTTAACGCCTACCACTTGAAAACGGGCTACACAACATCTTCCCACCGAATTATTTATTTGAACTTTGGGGGCCAGCAGGCTCCACCTACTCCTTTGAGGCATCTGATTGGTCAGTTTATAACTTGGATAACTTAAACTATATAAAAGATTATTAAAAAAATGAGGATTATCAAGAACATGTTAAAAAATAGTATCAGAGCAAAAATTGGTTCTTCTGACCAATAGGATGACTGAGTAACAGCAGTTCATTTCTCTATAGAAGTCTATGGGATTTTGACCACTTCCTGTTTGGAACACCAGGGGGGAGGAGTCACTCAGTCCAGTTCTCAGATACAGTCAATAGTTGCGCAGTAAAAAACTGACAGTGTGTTCTATGAAATCAAACATTAGTGAGACAGAGAAGAAAATATTTGCGTTGTTGACATAGATTAGAAATGGGCTCTAAATTTGGGAAACTTTGTGATTAATAATAAATCTAGTAAATCTAAGGAAAATGGGTATTTTAGCCCCTCAAAGCTTGTGGGGATTCATTTCACTCTGAAACTCCTCTATGGGTTCCATCTAAACCGGATTGATTTTCTGACGTTTGAATGTTGGTGGTGACGAGTGAAAAGCTTTTTTTTCCCCTCTACCTTCCTGTTAAAATGTGGATGTCTTGTTTGAGCGGGGACTATGGTTCAATACCAAACCATCTTTCCTTCCAGCCTATGCTTTGCCCCCCCCCCCCCCCCGTTCATGAATAACGTACCCTCACAAATTACCAGTCTGCCGGTTCATATGGCGACCAATTAAATTTTTAAATTACAGATGAAGCTCTGATAAACTCCTTCGTCGGACAGATGTTTGTCATGTTTATGTTTTATTCAGCCTCTTGCTGCTAATTTATAACCTTCAACCTGATAGACTGAATATTACTGTTTTTTGTGAAAATGTAATGTTTCATGTCATTTAATTTTGATGTCTTTAAATAACAGCTGAACTTCTGCAGACGTGGAAAGGAAAAGCGTTCAGCTCAAGTTTACACCAAAGTATCTGAAGATCGCAGAATCATTCTCATGATTGAATCGATGTGTTGCAGAGCAGCAGGATTGTCACAAATGCAAACAAATCATAAAAACTAGAGTGAATATTGCAAATGAACTCTTCAGCTTGCTTTTAGTTTAGTTTTTCCTCTTTAAAATCTTTGTTTTAAATAAATGTTAAGAACAAAAGAATTGGAAATGAAGGGAGAAAAGGTTCTACATGGAAAAGGAAACAAAATGGGGATATTTTCCGCCACAACAATTGCGTTAATAAAGAACAAAAGTGTCGAAAAACGACACTGTTGTTTACGCAGACATTCACTCTGCTTAAGATTCAGCCTAAAGGACGGCAAGATGTTGAGTCATTTTGGGACTCTTGATAGTTTAAAAAACAAAACCTCCAGAAGATTCAATAAATTCAGGCAACAGAGAATAACAGATCCATTAGAAGATTTAAATTAAGATTTCCGCAGATACCACACCCCCCATTTGCTCCCCCCCCCCACACTTTTTTTAAACCTACATTTACACACATGGGTTCTTATAGTTGAACCCGAGCACAGCACTTCATGGTTGTGTCCAAATTCCTTCACTACTCACTACATAGTGCACTATTTAGTTCACTATATAGTAGAGCGTCCGACATTTTCTAGTGCTGTCCGAATCTACAATACCAAAGCCGAGCGCCCTAGAAATTTCCCAGAAGTCTCTGTGAAAAACAAGTTGTTTAACTTCTTCAATTACCGATACGAAGCCCATCGAGACGACTGTTGTTGTGAATCTGTGCTATACAAATAAAATTGAATTGAAATGAGTTGAATAGATTGGCGAATATTGACCACAATGCATTGCGTCAGAAATCTCCCCCCCAATTTTTTTTTTTAATAAACCATCAACGTTTTTATCTTCAGACAGTGGACTCATAAATAATCGTCGCAAAACACTCATATTAATTAGATTTTAACTTTATGAAATCGATGACGTCATATTTGCCGTTTAGAAAATAAAAAAAAGTAGTGAGCGTGGCGTCCGTATTGCTTTTAAAATCCAGGACACTACAAAGTGCCGCACTGTATAGTTTGTTGGTAGTTGGGGGTTAGGGTGGGAATTTTGACACAACCCATGAGAATCAAATATCAAACTTTATTTATAAAGCACTTTTCACACAACAGTCATGCAAATTGCTCCACAGATTGAAAACAATTAAAAATAAGATTCTAAATCACACAGAATGCCCCCCCCCCCCCCCCATACACAGACACACACAATATAATGAAGATCAGGAAGACCCACTCTGACCAGGATTAGTTTGAGTTTATCACATGAAAACAGGAGAAAGCCAGCGGAGCTTAGATTCTTAGCTTAAGCGTGGCAGCAGAAACCAAATGGGTTAGAAGTAGAATTAATACTAACCAATGTTTACACTATGAGCATGAATATGCACTGTAGAATAAGGAGAAATAAAGCTGCACCACAGGAAGAGGACAAAAGAGTACAAGTTACTTCTGAAATGTACTCTTCAGATAATTAAAAACAAAAAGAACTCTCTTTTTTTTCATTTGCATTTGAGTTTTTCAAATAACTATCATCACAGTTTGTCAAAAAGACCACAAAGATCCCTATAGAGGCTTCCTGCCACAGGTGGCAAACATGTTAAAACTTTATTTAAATCCTCAAATTTGTTAAAGAAATTTTTCAAAATTGACTTTTTTCATTTTTTTCCCAATTTCATTTTTTTTTAAATATAAATAAGTTCAAAGTTTGAAACAAATAAGTCAGTTTTTAGTAGCTAAAAGTCTTGGATGAAATTATTACTTTTTACATAAATTGAGTTTAAAATGATTAAAATTCAGAAATAAACAGGAATACCCCACCTACATTTAAAGTTTATTCTGTGTCACACATGTTTAGACATATTTTTATGTACATACTGTATCTGTTTACGTAGAATTGGGCGTTTTCGTGTAGTAATGAGAAGCATGTATCATGTTCTCCCGCCTCTCCTGTGAAAGCTTTTCATCCACGCTCGCTGCGTCTGCAGCCGTTTGTGGGATTACAGTTACAGTCATCCTCAATCCAGTAAATAGTGAGCTAATGCGGTTTTTAACCTTTGTGCCCAAAGCTGCAGCTTCGCATGGAAATCATCTTATCTCTTTGGTGAAAGATGTTCGGATGTGGAGGTTTCTCACGCGCTTCAGGTCTGCGTCGGAGCAAACCAGGTGCTGTGAGGCTGGTTCTTGCATCGGTGATTGGTCTAAATCTTTACAAATGGGTTCCTACTTTGTCTTCTCTGTACGTAGGTATGTTTTGTTGGGATTGTTACCGTTTTGCCCCAGTTTGATTTTGATGGGTTTACTCAGAGGTCAGCAGAAGTGGTGCTGATGGAGATGATAACATCTGGACTTTCCGACTGTTTCATGCAAAAGCAGCTCTTGAAACGTAACATCCGGTGGCAATTTCTGAAGCAAGTCTCTCTGCGTTTCTTGGCAGACATGATATTGATGGGGAAACGTTGTGAAATGTATTACGGTTGTTAAAAAGGGAGTTATAGTCGTCCTTGAATAAACTGGTTACATAAAGGGTTTTATTCCTCTGCATCTCCTGCTCTGTTTCTCTGGTACTTAGGTTTTTAGGAGTTGTTGGCCTTGATTTCCCTCCTCATGTATGCATACATGCTCCACATAAACTAAAATGAATGTTAGCAAGCTGTTGCATGGTCCCAAAGAGAAAACATGAGCATCAGATGAGACATCCAAATCTGATGTCTGCTTATTTTGACGTCTTTTTCAAGAGGAAAGATGTGATGAAGAATCAGTTGTGTAAATTGGAAGCAAATGAAGAGGCTGAGGTGCAGATGGATTTATAGGCTTTCATTTTCTAACACCACAGGAGTGAAAAAGTGCTGATGCCTCCTGTCTGCACTCATCTCCGATGCGTCTAGGGCAGCTGGGCAAACGCGCGCTCTCATTTTGGTCTGTGGATTTAGTTCTGCTGTTCTTTGCTATAAAACAATTCCTGAGAGACTGCTGCAGGAGCTCTCTGGCTCTTCAGCCTGAATACCAACAACTTAATAGAACATAAAATCTTTTTAGTCTTTTATGCAATGGGGTGGCTGGAAAATTATTCTTGGCTTTATGGTGCAGCTGACGTCTAGTGTCTGCAGAAATCCACGTCAGTGACTGCAGATTACACATTCATCTGCACATGACTGTACACACCCTCTGAAGGATCAATTCTGGCGTTCCTGACTTGTTTTTTCTGCAGAGGAAAGAACGGCCCCACTAGGAAACTATCAGGACATCGCGTGTATTTCTGGCCAGCATCAGCCTGAAATTTAACAAACACTTGTTGCAGCGAGTGCATTCGATTATCGGTATGATCTTGGCCAGCAAATGATCACTCTTCAACTCGTCCATGAAAAAAAGGACACATTTACAGAGAGACTATCTGGGATTCCTGTCTGGTCTCCTACTAAAAACAGCAACCATTTCCATATCTGCTGATTTTCAGACATCAAACCCAATCAGGCATGGCCAGCATAGGTTTCATAGGTTCTAAGATAGACGCTTTCATGTTTGAGCACTCTGTCTTTTAAAGACCCACTCCAATTGTCTTCTTATCTACGTTCAAAGTATTCCCAGAGTTTTTTTCAAATTATGAATATGCTGTTTTCAGCCAAAAATAAAAATATCTGTAATTTTATAGAACACACTTTCTGCAGAGCGGCAGGAGTTAATTAGAAATTCACATCTGAGTTGTGAGTGGGACTGTTGGCACAGTGTAAGCCTGCCAACACTTCCCATCATCCTTTTGTATACACTAACATTTACAGACCCTCAGACCTCCAACATAATATTACCGATGCAACAAAAATGGTGAAGAATATTGAAGCTATCCAGATTCCAGCTCGGACGAGGAAAACAAAGACGTTTATGGATCTATTTGTCTGACAGTGGATGCATCAGAATGGAGCAGAGCAGGGAGATGTGGCCCACCCAATGTAGTTTTTATGTAATTGCTTTTTCAAACAGCATCTTTTCTTTTGCTCCTGATTCACAATGATTTGAAAAAAGAAAATGTCAGAAATTCTAATCTAAATGTTCTCTATATATGTCCTATGTTAAAAACAAAATTTTCATTTGAGCGGTGTCCTCAAGGAAACCGTGACGGATAGAGGAATTTCTGAATTCATCCAAAAGTCTTTGCTAATGCCAAAGTGTTTGCTAGTTCGACCACTGAGGACTTTACGATGCCGAAAAGACAAAACATTTCAGTAAAAAAATGGAGGTCATAAAGGCTTTTGGTTAGTTAGTCGCAATGTTTTTGGCTATCATCTTGACATGTAAGCAGGCTGAGATTTCTACATAGATGGGGGACAAAGTAGGAATACCAGATACTGTTATATCTTCTTTTTTTCTAAGGCAGTTCAGTGATTGATTGTTTAATAATTAGCCTGCTGTTTTTTTGGATCAATTGACCCTATCTCAGACATGGATCGACCGAGTGTGACGTCATCCAAAGAAAATGGTTTACTTTTGGCTACAACCAGATGACGTCAGTTCAGTCTAGGCCACATATTTTCCAGTAAGGAAGGGCTCTTCCAGCATTATCATGATGAATATTTCTTTAAACACACGGCGACATTGACCAAACATACTGGGTTCAGTGGAGCAGCATGTGCTCAGATCTGCTACATGTTGTCTGGTGAAGTATGAGAGTATACAGTCAAGCACAGACCCCAGATGGAGCTGGATTTTACCCAAGAAGCTGTAGTCCGATATGTTTCTGTTTACTAAATACCAACGCCGGATCTGGAAAATGTTGCTTTTTTGTTTTTCTTGTACGAAATGTTTCCTAATCTGTATTCTACCGTCTGAAAAAACAAATGCAGTGCTGTAATTGTTCATGACAGCCAGTATTACAGCTTGTTGATCTGAACCCCAAATGCAAGGACAGCCAATCCTGAGACCCAAGATCTACATTCCTGTTTGATTTCCAGCTTTCCTTGAACTTTTTGCTGCTGATCACCTGGACCAGGTGTGTTCAGTCATTCAGAACGGGTATCACCTGATCCAGATGATAAGCTAACAAAAAGGACAGAAGAAGCATCAAAACATGATGGCAGATCTAAAAGATTGGTGTTGGGCAGCCCAGGCATTTGGATTCTTAGTCACACAAAGAAACGTTTATTGTGAGTAATTTAGAAAAGATTCAGAAATTTCCTGATGAAATTTCATGAATGCAGCCTTCATGTTGAGGTTTTTTTTTCCTTGGAAATGGTTTGATTAGACCTCAAACAGTAAAAACAAAGAACATTTTTTGATATTGGAGAACGTGTTTATTAAAGTAATATATACTTAGTATATATCTAAATACATTTTTATCCAAATTAATGTGAATTTTGTATTTGATGACCAGATATAAAATGTTTGTCTAAAGAGGGGGGGGGGACGAAATTTTACCAATCATTCACTATTAGCTGCTCACTGTAAACTTCTAAATGTGAATCATGTGAACAGGAAAATAACACAAAACAGCAAAATACTCATTTCGATCACAGAAACAAATCTGTTAATTTTGTTTATTCAACCTCTTAAATGAACTAGAAAATGCCACTGAAGGGTCCTAGTGATAGAATTTAGCCAATCACAATCAAGAACTTGTGCACAGACTTTAGAAAGTCCTGGGATTGGTTTTTATTACAGGAACCTGCAGACTGGTAGAAATTTGAATGTGAGCTCCAGTAGGCCTACATGCTGGACTTATGACATGCCCATTTAAAACCCATCCTGAAGCTGACGGGCAGCCGGCATCCACACTTTTCTGAATTTTGTTTGTATAAATGAGTTGAATTTGTTATGAATTAGTGCTACTAACCATTCCCCACACTGAATATTTAAGGGATGGAGGCTCCAAATTTTGGATGGTTGGTAACGGCATTCTTGAATTGGATTCATTTGTAAATTGAATGCACTTGGTGAACCGGATTTAGATGCTTCAGGTAGAGGACTGCATTGAGATTGAGGCCCAACGCAAATCTCGCGGGGGTAGGAGGTTTGAATTTTTCTGCGGCGGCTAAAAAAAAAAACACAGCAGGATTGGGAACAGCCAAAAAGCAAAGCACAGACCGATTCGCAGACTGGGAAGTCCATTGCTTTAGTGCCAAAGCCGATCGATGATACTTCAATGGTGGAAGTTCAACAAAGAGCGCTACAAAGCTGGCACCTTTCATCTTTAGCATCCAGTGCGCCTTCAGAGCGTGCCCTAAGTGTCTGTGGGCGCATCTTGGAAGAGAGACATGCGGGATTGGGACCTCAGTCGATCAGCAACATTCTCTTCCTCAACAGCAATATTGCAAAGTGATTCATTTGTTAAATTCATTCGCTAACATTGTTTATTTTGTTATTTATTAGTATTGTTTTTTGAGCACAGCCCCTCGTTGCCAAGAGGCGTGATGATGCAAGTTTTATTGAGCAAGCTGCCTAAGTTTGAATGTTTTTATTCTTGTTTGTATTTTTCAAACAGAAAACCTGCCACATTCGGCTAATAATTGTAAAACTGCTGTTTTTCATGTAGCCTATTGTATCGTATGTATATTCTTTTGCAAAGCAGTCTATTTTTTTATGTGCAAAGTTTTTGATAAAAACAAAATTATATTTGAATGTATCGTGTGTTTTGTCTTTTTTCTCTATTTTTTACATTCAGGCAAGGGAAACGAAACAAACAACCCCATGTATCTCTTTAATAATATCAATACAAATGCTTGTGTTTTTTTTCCTGCGAGACGGGAGAAGACTCAAAATCAATGCATCTCTATTACTGTGCGGGAATAAATTCTCAGAGTTTTGCGAGAGTGTAACACATACGTTGGCGGTAATGGTCAGAAATTCGGCGAGGGGGATGGAGAAAATATGGCTCTAGCTTCAGGTGCCTCATCCCGGCTGATCAAGGGGTATTTATCAGAGGCGATCGAGAACTTTGTAATCTTTACATTTCTAGTTGATGAACGTTTTTGTTTTAATGTATTTGTTATTTTAACCAGTGGAGAAACTTGGATGCTATTTTCCTTGGATCCGCATATTAATATCCCCTTCTGTTTGGCTCTTTTGATTTTCAACGTCAGAAACTCTGTCACTCAAGTTTTTTTTCTATTTTTTTATTGTCTCTGTCTTTCCTCTCATTGATTGGAAAAGCAGTAAAACTCCAGTAAGTGTCACCCCTGGGAACACGCTAAGTGCCCTTCTTTCTCTGCTTAGCTCACATGTTGGCCTCAACGTGTAGTCCCACTTGCCATCTCATTCCATCATAAATGGGTTTTTAAACCACTTGACTGGAAAATTGACTTGGCATGTCAATTTGGATGAACCGCTCCAGTCAAGGTTGCTGGTTTTGTTTGCATGTGTGGATGCTTTTTCTCATGCATACTTCTGCATCTCTCAAAGGGAAATTCTAAACTCTGTTTTGCTGCCAATCAGGAAGTCGTTTCAAATGAAAACAAGGGCACTGATTACTAAAAGTTCCTGTGTAAAATCAATGCTGTTTTCATTGGTTATATGGAGCGAAATGATACAGGGAGTCATTGTTCTGAGACATATAATGTAAAATAACGTCAGTAAAGATGGGTCTATAAAAGATGTAATAAATTGATACCAAATCTCACTTTGAGTTGAACTTTTGTTAACTTTGTGTCTTTTTCTCTTCTTTTGCAGGTCTTTGAAGGCCTAGGACTACTTCTTTGCGCCATTAGATGAAGGTCTTCCCAATGGAAATGTCAGATAATCCTTTTCTCAAAACGGATGAGTGTTTGGGCCAACGTTGCAATCACACAGTTTAGTTGTTTTGTGTGCAAGTAATTGGACAAAAATGGAAAATCCAAAAGCCTCACCCACAACCTGACACGTTTAATCTAATGTCTTGGATTTAATCAGAAACGTCTAATAGATCTGCTGATTTCTCATTTAAATCAGGTTCATTAGGAAATGCACTGATTGGAGGGTTTAGTTCTTGTCATGCAGCAAATCTGGATCTTTAGAAGCAAGCTGGCCACACAGGTTTTAGGAACAGCTGGTTTAGCTGACGGTGCAGGTCTCTCCTTCACATCAGTGACCCAATGACCCTCGCTGGAGTCCCATCTTTGAGCATCTAATGGCAGCTGCTGTCACCTGCACGACCACCACGATGGCCGCACGCCCGTAGCCGTGCCACGCCGGCGTTGCTGGGGCTGGCCGTCGCAGGACGGTAACCTCCATCGGCCATGACCCGGCTGATGTTGGGACGGACTCTGGAGCGCATCTGCAAAGGCGTCCTGCTGCTTTGCCTGCTCCACTTCCTCATCATGATGATCCTGTACTTTGACGTCTACTCGCAGCGCTTCGACCTCTTCAGCCGCTTCAACAATGGACGCAACGGATCTAGGAACAATGTCAGTGGAGCTGGGAGCGGACATCATTACTATTACTACAACCTCTCCAGGCCCAACACCACGTTAGCTAGCTACCTGGCCACCGGAGAGCAGCTGGCACCAACTATGCAGCCTGAGAGTAATCAGACTCCTTCTCCAAAACCGCTACCGCCATGTCCTGAGAACCCGCCTGGTCTTGGTAAGTCGCTTACTCCTCTTACTCCTTACCAGACTCCTGGAGATGAACCTTTTAAACTTCCCTGTCATTAAAACGTGTTAAGGTGAACAAAGCAACAACCTAAGTTAAAAACAAACGGCTAAAACAAATACCAACTGCCTTTTCTGAAGCCAGAGCTTTGTCTCCTTGATGTCAACAATGACGTGTGTCCTGGTGTCAGAAAACCACTGCCTATAACAAACACAGTTCCTACAACAGGATGTCTAACAGAAACACTAACGTAGAAATGAAAAGCTTTCAAATCTTTGTGACGATTATATTCTGTCGTCATGGAAAAACCTGCAGATTTAGATTCTCTTGTTTTCCAACCTATTCTAGAATCAGGTTTCCAAATGTATGAAATAAATCGCAGAAAATAATTTTAAAATCAGGAAAAGCTATAAATTGAAAGACCAGCTTTCTGTTGTTTGTGAAGTGTGAAGAGTTGATCCCAATGCCAAGAAGGACTTAGTACTGTATAAAAACAACAACAAACAAAGCTGGAATTTTTGCTGAGAAAAATTGTTCCATATTGTCATCTGGAACATCTTATATATGGGTTAATATGAGGATTATATATGGATTAGCATATATGGTTGGGTGTTAATGTGAAAACGCTAACGCAGCCAATGTGAAGCTTTTTCTTTCGTGTTACTAACGAGGTTGGAAGTTGGTGTACGTACAGTAATGTTTGTTTTAGCGGTATCTGGCTGTATCCGAATCCCCTCGCTACTCCCTTACCCGAAAAGACTAAGGCTGAATCTGCATTGCTTCCCTACCCCTACGGCTTCTCCCTACCCCTACATTTATCCCTCCAAGCCGAGAGATATGGAAAAAATAGCGTGTCTTCAAATTTCAACGTTACCACCGCTTGATTACGTCCTCAGTAGTCAAATAACCCTACAATTTGAGCCATAGGGAGGTGCCAGAGGGGTAGGAAAGCAATTTGGATTCAGCCCAAATAGAATCAGAATCAGCTTTATTGGCTTTATTGGCCAAGTATGAATCCACATAAGAGAAATATGGCTTTAGGGTCTTATGTAACAGGACCAAGCAAACAGAGGGAAAGCTCATATAGGTGTAAAAAAAAATGGAAGAAAAAGACAAAGATGGCCTATATACAACATTTAGGCCAGTTTTACAGTTGTTTGTGGTTTCATACTTGGTGACTGCTCAGGGGTTCATCATAGCAACAGCTCGAGGGAATAAACCGTCTTTGTGGCAAAAGGTTTCAGCGTATGACGCTTTAAAATACTTGTCTGAGGCGAGGAGTATAAATAGATTGTGTGCAGAGGTCTGTTGACCTAGCAGGACTATCCTCTGCCCCGAATTTGAACGTAATTTTAATGTAATTTGGATGCATGCTCGTCACTTTGGTTTTTTTTTTTCATACATGTTGTCACTCATTTACCGTCAAATAAGAACATTTTACGAAGACTATTAATGACTTCACAGTGTTCTGATAATAAAAACTCGGGTGAGTTATAAAAAACACATTTAAATCTATCTTTTCAAATGACAAATCGTTCAAACGCAATGCATTGTGGTCCATACTTGCCAATCTGGTGAGCATCGCTGCACACTAATTCGTGCAGAAACCTTCAGGAAATTTCCGAGACAAAGGATAGATTCAGACACCCTGAAAAAATTGCCATATATAGTCCCTCAGTCGCATTTTATTTACGTGTTGCAAACAAGGTTGGGTGTTACAGGTAATGTGAATATGCTAATGCTTCTTATGTGGTTACAAACAAGCACTAGAGTTACTGTGAATTTAGCTAAAAGTCTGACTGACTGCGTTATCTCTGACTCATTTGTGGCGCTCAACGTGTCTTATACTGTATATGATGTGCTTAACCCTTGTGCTATCCTATGGGGTCAGGAAGACCATTGACGTGTTCTCCCTACCATGACAAAGGTGGATAATGGTGGAGAGGATTTCATGTAATCCATGGACACCAGTGAAGATCACTAATCATTGAAGAGAAGGGTTCAGTGCACTGCCTTGTGGGGTCTAGATGACCCAACTCCCAATGTCAAAGTGCCTAGGATAGCACAAGGGTTAAAAGTAGACCATTCATTGATGGTGCGCCCTATAGTCATCCTTTATTTTCAATTATCTGCTATAATCGAATTTGTTGAACTCAATCTGATTAAATGATTACATTTTTCCATCTTAGTTTCTATCCTCCATATAATCTGTGAAGATTCCTTCATTTGTTGGTGCTGTTCTGCTCTGTGTCTCTAAGCAAGGCAGGGAAATTTCCACGTCATAAGTGTAGATGAGACCTTCAACGGCGCTCAAAGCCAAAGGTTATTGGTGTATACTCTGTACATAAATACACCTCCAGGCCGACTCCAATTAGTGGCAAAGAGCAAGTTGGTCATAATTCAGGTCTTTAGGGTCAGGCTGCAACATCAAATGGATTTAATGTCAAGGGTTTACGCCGCTGTATTTCAACCGGATGGACTCACTGTGGGGCCCTTACGGAGATTCATGCAGTCGGAGGTTTTAGCTAACTACACAAAGACAAACAGCAGCACCAGCACACGGCAGCACTTTAAAGGAACTTCTTTACAACTTCAGTTCTAACTGCAGGAAATTAAAGAAGTCTGTTAAGTAGACTATTTGCTTTTAATTAAAGCAAATAGTCTACTTAACAGACTTATTTAATTTCCAGCCATATCTTCCAAAACCTACATCGTTAAAAAGAAATATAGATTTAGATATTCACTTTTATTTAAAAACAAAAAAAAAAGGGGGGAAGGGTCCCTTTGACAAAGTTTGCTCCAAGCTTTTTCATATTTCAGTCATTGGTTTAAGCTGAAGCTGGACTCACACTTTTCCTTTGGGGGGCAGGTGTTCATGGTTGATCAGCTGAAAGGTGGAAGAGTCGATTGATCACTTACGTGGCTGGGATTCTTCTCACGCGTAACATCCAGAATAGCCAAATTATGATGAACTCTCTTCCTTTTTGTTTAAAAACCTAAAGCATTGTCCTTTTGTTTGCTTGTTTTTTAAAATAATTACAGACGTTTTCTTTTCTCAACAAGCCAAATCCCTTTCTCCTGCCTTCATTTTTACAGTTTGAGAAGTAACCTGTTAGGTCTACAAGAGATGATTTTGTTTTTGTTGGTTTGTTAGCTCTTTAGTGATCTCTCCATCCGTCACTTGTTTTAACTTTTGTTTTTAAGTTTAACTACTTTTTTCCCAGATTGATTGACAGCAGCAGTTGTTTTGGAAGCATCTATGGAACGCACACATGAACGCTTCAGACCAGCTATCTGCTTTACTTACTACGTCTTATTTTCTTCAGCTTTCAGACAAAAGGGTTTGAACAGACAACTTTTCATTTGTGTTGCTTTGATCAAAACAAACTTAAAAAAAAAAATACAATTTTCTTCTTTTTTTCCACGAGAGAACGTTAAGAAACGAGCTGTTGAGAAAATCTTTAAAAAATATATTTTTAATTAAAAGCTTTGGACTTTTATGGCAACAACAACAATCAATAAAGTCAACACAAGTTTAATGTTTGAAAACATTCATCTGATAATTCTTCCAGAATCTTTAACGTGTTTTCTATGAATGAACTGATCCATTTGGAAAGTTATTTCCAAATCTTTTTTTCTTTTGTCTCTTATTTCAAATAAAGCTTCCTCTCTAGAAGTAGCTGCTCTTCATTTTTTGCTAATTTCAGACAAAACTGTTTCAGTGTAAGTCAGATGGATAGAAATTGTATTAATTAATTCAGAAACTTCATGGCTGTCCAATACAGAAAATAGGAATTACACTTACTAAATAAAAAAAAACAACATTGAAAAGAAGCATAATTAAAACATATAATAAATGACCAAAAAAAACACTAGAAAAACCAACAAGACTCATTAAGAGAATTAAAAAACTGAATAATAGTAGACGATAAAGTGAGTTTTTAATGGAAATCAATTTGACATTTACCTAAAACTCTGATTAGAAACTGCTTGTTTGTTGCAGATTTTTTGGCTCACACATTACAACTTCTAAGAGTTTTTTCCATTTTTATCCGTCTTTTGGTGTCTCTCACTTAAGTGAAAGTCTTGCAGAAAGTTCCTCTGAGTGCGACAGTGATAGTTCTTTATTTGTCACTGGAACAATGACATTTAAAAATGTGCGCAACATTCACACATTAAGCAATAATTGACCATGCTAAAAGTTAGGACTAAATAAAACGATAAATAATATGGAAAAAGTGCCTCATTCGCTCACTAAAAACAAAAAAGTGATTATTCAATTGTCACAAGATTAAAAGTGCATCAATCCTTAACAACTAAAATAGTTTAAAAATAGTTAAATAAAAGAAAACACCACATTTGTTTTAACATAAAGCATTCCATAAAATGCCATTCAATGTCATTGTTCTCCAGCCCAGATCAGACGTTGGAGTCGTTTCCGTTTATGCCACATGCTCATCGATTCATTTGGCCGTTGTGTGTCTGTCTGCTCGTTGAAGCTGCAGCACTTTTTTTGGATGACATTAAAAACAAGTTCCTCCTCTCCTCCAGCCTGTTTAAATCTTTAAACGGGATCTTTAAAGCTTTAATTCTGCAGGCAGCGTCAGCATTTCTCCTTCTATTTATTTATTTTTTCCTCTGATTGCTTTTCTCATTTGATAATGAGCTCGGTTGCGGGCTTTGAAATAGGAACAGGGAGATAAAGCAGTCGGGCTGATTTGCCTGAACCTGAGCTTCGCTGATTTCATTATTTGCCTTGGAATTGGCTGCCACTGGCGTTGGATTTGGCATTCATATCGAGCACAGGTGTACTCTTGTAGCTTATCTCTGCCCGTTCTCAGTGATGGAGTGGCTGCCTGGAGGCTGTAATGAGCGGGAAGGCAGAGAAAGACGGAGGCTGTTTTTCAGTCACAGGTGCAGACAAAGAGATCTAATGGATGGTGGGATGATGGCTGGGATGACGGGGAGGGGCAGGCGGAGAGGTGGGATGGAGGGAAAGAAGAAACAGCAGGTGGAGGTGAAGGGCTGAAGGGGGGGGGGGTATGGAGACCTTGAACAGTCTCACACACACATGGAAAGTGAGGGAGGGAGCAGGGCAGAAGTAAACAAACAAGCCCTTGGCTGTCCCACAACACAGCTGACAGGTGCTTCCTGTATGAGTGGCTGGCATCCACAGTTTATATCCTGACCGCATGTTGGTGTGTTTCTGTGTGTTTTCTGGCAGGATAAGTATGCTTTTTTTTAAGTTGTTTACTCATTGAAGGTTTAGTAAAAATAGAAATAAAATAAAAACTTAACCAGATATCATATAATAGTAATGAGCCCCGGATCTGACATGGGTAAAATAAATAAATACATCGTTCCCACGAATTGATTTTTTCGTTCCCATGAAATAATATTTTAACACGAATTAATGAATTATGATAATTTACTTGACAAGTCATTCAAAAACACAGATGTGAATAATACTTGGATTTACAGCAGATACCATCACATTTCCTTCTGTGTGTCTCATTACAATGCTTGGAGGATGTTTAGAGATCAGATGTATTTCTTTAAAAAAAATCTCTTCAGATGCGTTGGTAATTACGTCTCCATGTCTGGATTCATTCCCATCCCGTCCTGCTGCTAAAGCTCCATGGGATGTTGTAATTTAGGGTCCAACAGGAATAATAAAATTCAGGGCGTGCTGAAGTAACTTGTCTTTTTTTAACATGTTCGTTAGCAGTCACTTTACATCAGAAGGCTACATGCTACGTATCCCATCATGGATCACACATATCCCATCAGGCATCACACATATCCCATAATGCATCTCGACCAATTAATGTGTCCCTGTAACTGTGGTGCATTCAAATACAACAGGATAAATGTTTACCAGAATATCATTTCGTGGGAACGATTTAATTATTTTACCAATGTCAGATCCCCTTGGAATACATCCTTGACGAATTGTATGAAGTTTAGTGGGCTTTGTCTGGTTCTTTTAGACATATTTCCCTTAGTTTTGACCTTTACTTTATTTGTGGATTTTGACATTTTTATTTTGTCCGCATGTTTCACTTTTTGTATTGAAGCGTTTTAACAGCTTGATCTCAATTTTGTGATTATTATAATTGTTTTTTTTTAATTTAATGTAATTTGTTTCGCAAAAAAAGAAAAAGAAAAAATGACCACATGGATTGGGGCCAGTTTCTGGTTAATTGTGGAATATTGTGAAATATAATTAAAAATATCTCTGTTTGTATTGTACTAAAAAGATAAGCATTGCCACAAAAACACTTTTAGAGACAAATTAATATAGTAAACTGTACGGTAGAAGTAGAAGCTCAAAGAGGCCTTGAACTACTATGGGTAGTTTTTGGGATCAGTAAATTTCCACTTTAGTTTTTTTTTTATCGAAAATGCAGATGTTTTTATAGAATCTCTTCGAGTTCGGAGATTATCGTCTGCATCTTAGGAATCAATAAACCGAGAAAATAATTAGCAATGTAATCAAATTAACCACTCCATTCAGTCCAACGTGTTGAGATTCACCTCCATCAATTACAACAGTGAAATGATTTTCAGGAGATTTATATCTGGCATAAGGCAGTGATGCAGCCCTGAATGTAATCATGTAAAAGTCACTGGGGACACTTTTTACCAGCGAACACGTGAAGGACAATGTGGTCTTGATTTAGGAGCTTCACCTCAGTTAAAACTGATTCAATTAGGCAGTCAAATCGTCTCCGCTGGATGTCCAGTTTGCAAGCTGCACGCTTTGATTTGAAAAAACAGAGGAGACAATTGGTTTCTTAAAGACCCACTTCCACGGAAGTTGTGTGTTTGGTGTTTTTTATCATGTTTTTGTGGCATTTTTCTGATCACAAAGAAAATTAAGCTTAACATTTTATTTCTAAAATGGGGCAACAACATTTACTGAGAAAGGCATCCTTGGTTAAATCAATACTTTTATGTTAAGTTTCAATTTTTAAATACAAGTAGGGCTGTAGAGAGTATCCGAATACTCAGTTATTTGCGATCTGTTCCAAAAAATTGCGCATGAAAATATGTGCCGAACAAAATCGCTGATTCTCGATCTTTTTAAATATGCTAGTTGGTTATAATGCATTAATTGCAGAATTATGTTGGATTGTAAATATATAAGTTAAGCAAACTGTCATAGGAAAAAAATGAAAGTGTCGGTGAAGGTTCTCATTTTCAAAGTAAAAGCACCAGGGGTTTTAAAAAAACAATTTCTGTCTTAAATATAGTCAAAACTTCGAATGAAAAAATATGATGAAGACGGAACTAAAAATATTTTGAAAATCTGGTAATTATTTATGTGACGCCATGTGACTGTCTGCTAGTTTTTGTGTGTGTGTGTTTGTTTTATTTTCCACTGAAGAAGAAAAGTCAGTCTGTAAAACATTTTTTCTGTCGGACTATGAGAGTTTTCTAGCTGTTCCACTTTTAGTTCTACTGTCTTCTGGAACTATAGTCAGTAGATCTCTGAGGTTGGAGAAAGTGTGGAGAACATTTTCAGGATTTGTTGTACAATGATCTGACACAAGATTAATGTGTGTTTTTCTTTCCTGCTGAAGTTAACCAGGAAGTTTACTTCCTTTGTGTTTTTATCTGGTTTGTTTATCCAAATAAAAGTATAAATGATGGCGATAAAATACAGATTATTTAAATTTGTATATATCCATTAGGAAGATGGAAATGTAGCAACCATTCAAACATAATATATGAAAGAGCAAGAATTGAGGTGGGGGATGCAAATCGTTTATCTTGATTTGTGAATCAAATTAAATCACCACCTAAGAAACGATCATGAAGTAAGGATCATACCTTTGAGCTAACATTAAGTACAAACTGACACTGCTTATGTTAATTTGTGCTGATAGACATACTTTTTAAAGAGAAAAATCTTCTTTAATGGCATTTTTAAACTCCTTTTGGTTTTTAAGTTCCATTCTCTATTCCAATTGGACATTTGTCGTCCTCCATCCCTTTGTCCAGAACAGCAGATGTTGGTCTTATTTATCATGGTAGTCTAGTTTTCACTCACACGATGCCAGGACCAGCCTCTCCACCGCTGACATCTGAAAGAGTTTGGACTTTTGTGATCTTCTTCTGTTCACCCATAAAGCCGGGCTGGTAGGTCTGTAAAGTGCTGTAGGCAGAAGTTTCTTTTGTCTGAGACTTTCATTTTTATCAAAATGCACAATGTTGTTGGAGCGTTAAGACAGGTGAAAGGTTTTTTTTTGGTATGTGGGGGCAGCAAATGTATTTCTGCAGAACTGGAAGCTTCTCCTGGCTCGGATGAGGTTAAACAAATGTTGTGGGACCTGACATCATCGGTCTGTGCAGGCTGTCAGGATGCCGAGGCTGTCACCATGCAGATCTGCAGGCTTGTTCTAGTTCTGTGTCTTTAGCTGCTACTTCAACTGACGTTTGGAGACAGACCAGCAGGAGGAGGAATCAGAGTTCTTCTTGTCCTGATGTGAACCGACGTGACAGTTTTTCTGTTTTAAGGCTAAGTCCAATGCAAAAATACTTAAACAAATTACTCCTGGTGATCAGGAAGGCCTTCTCCAAAAGCAAACAGGATATCTGATACAATCCATACTGAAGCGTTTCAACCCGGGGACATTTGTTTATTTACTGACTAGTGCAAATACTTTAATTATCTTGCATCTTCTGCAAGTTTTGGATATCACAGTTGTTTTCAAATGTCTCCATGCCGCTTATTCCGTACATCTTAGTTTTATCCTTTAAATTGACAGCCCTTAATAAAGAAATCTAGGAGAGTTCTCCTTCTTTGTGAAACACAAAACAAATATTTTCATGTATATGTTTTTTTAATTACGCTTAAAAAAAATTGTACTGCCGACTGTCTCTTGTGTTGGACAGATGTCACCATTACAATAACAGGTTATGAATCTTTAGATTCATGACGTGTATATTGTCATAAACGCATTTTATATTGGAGGCTAAACTTTATTCATATAAATTACATTTGCAAACAATCCTTTTTGGGGCGGGAGGCCTGAGAAGATAATGGAGTGCTCTGACATTCTTCATAAAGAAAAAAACTTAAAATATTTTCTTCTATCTTTCCTCTACGTTTCTGTTTTGTATCCCTGACTTCTCATCTTTAACTCACCAGGAGCAGCGTTTTTATTAAAGGCATTAGTTGGATTTTCGAAGGCTCAAGGAGCTGCTCCCAACTGTAAACAGCTCCTCTGTTGTCATGGTAACCCATTATATCAAATGTTAGGAGCAAAAACCATCCATTGTGGAAGATTTTGATTTTTTTTCCCTGTTATTCAGAAAGGTGATCAAGAAAATATTATAACCGAACCTGCTCCATCCAACAAAACACAACAAACTGTTTTAGTTTTCCTCTAAAAATAATTTGGTTATTCCGTTTTTTACATCTATGACTTACTGTGAGCCTAAAGTCTTGTATGTAGTATTTCTATATGAATGACAAATGTTTTCAGTGAAGATTAATGCCTGCATGCAGCAGTCTAAGATGTGCTGTTGTGTTTGTTTGTTTGTGTATAAAGATGCACAGAAATGTCAAACCTAATCTAAAACAATTAAAAAACACAACATTTAAATTATTTAATTTATAATAAAAAATCCACTACAGTATGTATGCATAAGGATTTGGATAAACCCCTTTATGACCATATAAAGGGATGCAACCATTCACTTTCATCAGGATTTTAGTTCAAACGTCTTTTGTTTTTTGGTCACGACTTTGTTTTGATTCGATATATGTCCTATTCGTGTACAAAACAGCTAAAATGTATTTACATTTTTATTTTCTAATAAGCAAGTAACAGTGAAGAAAACTATTTCAATGTTTAAATGTTTATTGTAACGAAACAATAAATAAAAAATCCTCCTTGTATTTAGCACACCACGAGTTTGACAGATGATACAGCGACTCACGTTATCCTGGAAAAAATAAAGAATTTTTTCCAAAATGTCTTTCGTTAGTTTAAGGGGAGGTCGACCTCACCAGCTGCGTTTCCACTGGCCATGAAATTGCACAAATTGGATATGCAATGATAAATGTGCCTAATAGAAACACAAAAATCTTGAAAACACTCGCATTTATTGATAAAAAATAGTTTTTGCCTTTGGAGCAGGTGGTTTTTGAGGCATATGGAAATGGACACTTTTCACAAAACTGCAATGGAAGCACTTTATTTTTCTAATTAAATGAGTCACATGACTAACAACCGGAAACTACTGGCTGCCTTGGGCACTGCACATCATTAAAAGTTGAGCGTGTCATGTGGAGTTGTTGGATCCACAGCTCCTCCGTAAAATCACCAGCACCATATCCCTATAATTGCTTCATCCGTAGCCCCTCCCACGTGTAAGGAGCTCGCCGCTCCATGTTCTGAATAAGACGCTGGCGTCGCTTTTGATAGATGATGATGAGCGCGAGTGCTGTGGCAGAAATCTGAATGTATCTGCTGTCAAAGTATTGATCACATCCGTCGCCACGTCTCTGAATGACTTATGGCGTGAGTTGATTTGTGTGTTTTTTTACATAATTATGATTTAAAGGAAACTGTGTAGTTGAAAAATTATCTTTTTTCAACATTTGCAGAATTCAATAGTTTTAAGCATATGTGTAATGGAAACGCAGTTTCTGTGATCAATCAGTTTCTGTTTTCTTAGTCGGCCATAAGGATGGACTATCTTTCTCTTTTCCTATACCCTTTAACACCAGAGCTGTTGCCGGCGACACTAAAGTAAAATACACTCTTTGAAGTACTGTAATTCTTTAAACCTGTGTGTAATTCGCACCGGCACAAAGCTGCTTCGCTCCCAGTCACAATCAGCTGGTTTATGTTGATTTACGTAAACACGCTACTAACGTAAAGCGTTTCATTTGATCACAAACTGTTTATTTCCAAGCTAAAATCATCCCCATACCATGATGCTGCCATCACCATGTGTGGCTGTGTGGGATTGATAAAATCACGGAGTTGAATGTTTTTAGAACAGACTGATTGTAGTTAAACTTAATAAATGGGAAACCCATCCTTAAAGTGTTCTTTCTGATAAAGTAATATGTTTTGTTTTTTGTTTTAAATCAGGGGGCTGTTTTAAAATCATCTTTCATAATTGTTTCTCTTGTTCTGTGGATCCATTTAAAGTGTAAAAGCAGGATTAGACCAGTCTCCTGGTGAACATTAATGGAGTGAGAAGGATTTGTTTCTCATGTCAGTCCTTCTTCACTTTCCACTGTGTTCATTAGTCGGGGAAATAACAGCACTCCACAGAGGCTTCACCGGTTTCAATCAATCCAATAAACAAGCTTGTTCTCTTCACAAAAACATTGCTATGCATTCCCACTTGGAAGGAAAGTCGACACAGACGAGGCAAAGGGCACTGGAGCTCAGAATACTGACTAAGAACCTCATGAAAATGACCCGGTTTTCGTTTTCAACAGGTCTGATTTTTGCATTTCTGACTTTTATCCACCTGTTGATCTTGAAAGATATTTTCTCTCAGTGGACACTTTTGTCTTCATCAGTCATTGTGTTTTATGGCTTCTTGTTTCTCCCAATCCTTTTTCTTTTTTTTGTATTTCCTTCCATCTTCTTCTCAGCTGTTTAGTCAGATAATTTATGATCTCTTATGTCCTTATCAAAGGCGGCATCGTTAAAGCACATTATCCCCGAAAACAGGCTTTCAACAGCATCTACATTTCATCCCAGCCTAATTATAAGCTGTTGAAAGCCTGTTGGTAAAGGTGACGCCTGGTGCCCTCAGTGTCTGCAGAGTTGCTGGCTACCATTGACGAGACGGGATCAGTCCTTTCAAAATAAAGGTAGATTATGCGACAGGACCAAAGGAGGACTGTGGTGAAGCAGCGCCAAGGGGTGCAGGACAGTGCCTGAACGCCAGCCTGAGTTTTTTTTCTTATCTCAGTCCATTAGCATCTTTATAGTTCGCGAACCACGTTAAAACCACGGAATGCACGCAAAGAACACGTAAACCAATGTAGAACAGGAACCTTGCATGACTGTTGTGCTATTTATATACAATTCATCTCGCAAACATGATGCACAATTTCGTACAATTTTACGTAATAATGGCGTAAAGCTATGTAAAATATGCATAAACTTTGTAATTCTCAACAGGCCAAAAATTCTGAAAAGCTCAAAACCAAATTCACGAAACGCAAGAAACACTTATTGAGTTACGTATATTCATTCGTGATCCGTGCGTGATATACGTACGACGGAGTTTTAGGGCCACGGTGAGGAAAAAAAATTCTGGCCAACATGACGAGATTAAAGTCGTCATGTTGACTTTAATCTCGTCATGACGAGAAAAAACTCGACACAAAGTTTCGAGAAAAAACTCGTCGTGTCGAGATAAAAGTCGAAATAAAGTTTCGAGATTAAAGTCGCAATGTTACGCTAGAGCAGTAAAGCTGAGTCTTTCAGGAGTATTCAGTGTTATGGCTAATGTTAATGAGCTAGTGGCTTTGTGTTTAGGAGTTTACGACAGAGTTTTATGGGCACCAAAAAAGTAATTTTATTAGGAGATAAAAACTCGTAAATTTACGGGAAAAAAATCATAGATTAACAAGGAGAAAACATCGAAGTTGTCTGTTTATCGGAGCCTAGCTTGAAGATGAAATATGTGGAGCCTTTTGTGAAGCTTTATTTCCGAATTTCCGGATTAGGTTAAAACAAAGAGATTCTGAACCTTTTGGCGACTCAAAATCAGATTATTGTCAGTGGAGCCGTCTTTCCGGGGTTCGGTGTCAGTAAAGCGGACTTTCATATGTAAAATAAGGAGCTCAGAGAAACGTTTGGGTGTAGAGGACCGCTGCAGCCTTTATTCTCCTTTTCATTCACATAACCTGAAGTTCATCTGTCACATTACGTCATGAACCTGTCATCCGATCACCAATGCGGAAGTAAACAGTTACATACGGCCACTGCTGCAGACGAAGCGTCCCGTCTGATCATTAAAAAACAAAGATGAATGAAAATAGTCTGTTATATTAGCATTACAACGTTGAAAAAGGTAAAAAGTGCTCCTCCTCCTCAGATGGAAGCATCACACAAACGTAGAGATCTTGTCTTTGGTGGAGGAAGAAAGGATTCAGGTGGACAGCTGCAGGGACACCGACCGATGGCTTTGGGCTGCAGAGATCCTGCAAACCAACCATCAATAAATAAAACTTTAATGAATCGTAAATCCATCAAATGAGCCTCCAGACATTTGGAACGTTATCAACAAACATTCAGCTCACCTGTTCAACTACGTTTAGTCGGTCTGCTCTGCTGCTGCACGGTGTTCACCTGCTGCTCTGCATGATGCTCACTTACACAATAATTTACGAGTTTTTTTCTCTCGCGCGTAACATTGCGACTTTAATCTCGAAACTTTATTTCGACTTTTATCTCGACAAGACGAGTTTTTTTCGAAACTTTGTGTCGAGTTTTTTCTCATCATGACGAGATTAAAGTCGACATGACGACTTTAATCTCGTCACGTTGGCCAGAATTTTTTTCCTCACCGTGGCCCTAAAACTCCGTCGTACGTATATCACGCACGGATCACGAATGACTGAAATTTCAAACGTAGAAAATACACAAATTGAGTTGTGGGCGGGACCATTGGCACTTAACAACCCCATTTCCCCTCCCTGTTGCTGAGAGCAGGGAGCCCCGCTCGCCGTATTTTCTACATCACAACATATTTACAAACACACTCTTTTCTTCTATTTTCTCCATCTTCATTTTGTCGTCTTTTGCATGAAGAAATACACATCCTGCAACATCAGGAAAATGCAACAAGAACATGTGGGTCTTTAATTTAAAGACTTATTCTCATTTTTCTTGAAAAACTAAGTTCTTTAATTATTAAGTTACATTTTCAAAGCTGATGTTTTTTGCTCGATCATAAAAGCCTTTTTTCTCATAGTTAACTATTTGCGACAATCTGTGTACACCCTGATGACATAATCTTTTGAATGCGTCTTTTAAAGCTGATCAAACAAAGAAACTGTTGCATAACGTGAAATCTCATGTCATTAAATTGCATTTATGTTTAACTGTTTACATTTACGAATCAATCAAAAAAGTGACACAAAGAACAGAATAAATCCTCCTAAGGAGGACATATGATGTTTAAAAAAAAACCTGCTTTTCTTTGCCTAAGGAGATTTGTCAAAACACAGCTCCGTCACTTTGTTTAGGTCGGCGCGGTTTGGAACGGTTATTCATTAAGCTGCTCGGATTTACAAAGCGCTGTTATGTCATAAAAGTAGCAACAGTCTTCATCCTTTGGAACTTCACAACACACGTTTTTAAAAATCTATTTTTTTTTTTTATAGAAAATGTTTTCATGTTGATGAGCAATTCTTTTCCCTCTTGTTTGAGATAAAACATTTTTGTGTGTGAAAGTACAAAATAAGCAAATGAAAATGTATCCTGCAGAGGAATTTATCAGGACGAAGATCATTAATCGCAGCTGGAAGCCACTTTGCTGCACGAGGAGGAGCTCCGTGGCTCATGCACGAGCCTCGAAAAGACGGGATAGATTTGTTTCCTTTGCTGCTTGCAGGCCGTTGTCGTTTGTGGGATTGCGTCTTGGGTTGCTGGAGATCCTGTGCTAACAATGCACGTCTGTGAGCGCTCTGTGTTGTTCGTGTCGTATTAAAATGCCTCCCCTCATTCGGTCCTCACATTTCAGAGCCACTATTAAGGAGTGCGCTCTAACAAGCGAGCACTCCAAGTGATAAATGAGACGACACGGCAGCTGGCACGCTGCTGTCATCTGGCAGAACGCCGGCTATTCCGTCTCACCCTTTAACCCGGATAATTCTGCTGTCAGAAGTATTTCATTGAATTTCTTGACTCCTCTTTTTGCCCCTGAACTTGGGATTATTTTATCTCACAATATACTATCACACATCCAACAGCAAATATGAAATGTTTTCATCTAGCTGCTCATGAAGACACTAATATCTATTCAATTAATAAAAAAAAATGTTTGGCAGATCACACTGATCTTCTGGACTGGGAAAACATGCATACACCCACACCTGCATAAGAAGACGGAGTATTCTTATAATCGCATTTTATTTTATAATCTATTAAAAACAAACAGGTAAGCCCTCTTCATAAAGCTGCATCATCCTCAACCTTGACAACGAGAGTAAACTGGTTTAATGGTTGCTAGGCAGCATCAGCACATGCATGACCTTCTAAAAAAATTAAATTAAGATTAAAGTCGTTTTTGTTTAATTTTGGCAAACTTTGGAGGACTGAATCACAGACAAAAGTTCAAATTTATCCTCCAGTAAAAGTCTTTTTTTACCAGGTCTTAAAGTATTTTAAACGATCCCCCATTGGTCGTATCACATCTGTACTTTTTATCTGCATTTCTGCTGCTCATTAAATTATTAATTATCTCATTGAGATTTTTTAATGATCCTTAAATGCCGCCAAATACTCAGATTAGCAAGATTTCATTGATGGACTGGAAGATCTAGAATTAGGAAAATAAACTTAAATTGTTGTAAATTTTGAATGAATTAACACATTTATAAAAAATTGATTAGTTTCTGTTCCAATTTTTTTCTGCACAAAAAGTATGAATTTGTCATCGATTTACTGATGTCATACAAATGAGATCTTTGAGGGTTTTCTGCTGCTGTTTTTGGTTTGGAAGTTAACATTTACATTGCCATTAAAAAACTAAAACATTGTTCCCTCAGATTAATATCTTGTTCGCACAAGATAATATTTCGTTCCCTCAAAATAATTAATTTGTGCGAATGTAATAATTATTCACGTCATGAACATGATGTCGCTCTCCATACAGCTGCAAAAGCCGCCTTCAGCGGTAACTTCCATGTCTCTGTGACCCACATTCGCTCCGTTGAAAGCGGCTTTTGCGGCTGGATGGAGAGCTATATCGTCTTTATGAATGAATTATGAATAATTATTTCGTTAGCATGAATGAAGTATTTCGAGGGAATGGAATAATATTTTGTGCGGACAAGATATGAATTTGTGGGAACAAGATATGAATTTGTGGGAACGAGATATCTTTTAGTTTTTTAATGTCAGGTCACGGGCTCCGTAAGAGACATGTCATCAAAGCAGAGATCTTCTTCATGGATGTCCTCCAGCTGAGTCCAGAGCTTCAGAAACATTCTTAAGGGTTTAAAACTTTCACATTTTTCGGGGTTAAATTAAAAATCTCAAAACTTGCTACAGACCTTTGGAGCTCTCCAGATTTGACCGGAGGGAGCAGTGAGCTGTGGGCGCGGCTAAAAAAGCCTCAAGCTCAGCGTTCTTTTCTATTTCTTGAGTGACCAAATGATTTTTGGGACCAGATTTCAGCCGTTTGCAATTAAACATGATAAAAAACAGAGAATTTCACTGAAGCTTTGGGGCTGTTTATTTCTTTGACTCAGCTTATTTGTATTCAGCAGGTCTGTGTGGAAGTCGGCATAGCTGCACACATGATGATATACAAGAGTAATAATGTACTTTACCCCTCTGTGCCTGCCAGTTTCCAAATTCAGCAATTCCAGTTTGAAACTTCCTGTCTGGGAAGGATCTCTCAAAACCATCCCAGAAGTTAAGGTTGTTTGATTATTAGTTTTGAAGCAGCTGGTGATTTTTCTCCTTTATAAGGACCAAATGACATAACTTGTTTGTCATGCAGCAGCTGCAGCGTTCATCCTGCCATAACATTTCATAGAGCTCATGTACGCATGAGGCAATATTCATTTTCTTCTGACTCGAATCATGAAGACGAGTCTTCTTTGGTTTTGTTGTTTTTGCGCTGTACATTCAAACATTGGAAAGAAGGCAAATAATGAGAGGTGATGTGCGTCTGTTGGTGGGTTCACTGCTTTTTTTTTTTTCCCTGACTAAGGCGTTTCACCAGCTGCTGGACTGACATGAAATGTGCATGTAAAGTACAGTGATGTAACATTAAGTCCTTAGTTTTGTTTTAGCTGTTTGGTGAACACATTCATGGCTCCTCCTGGGGTAAATTGGATTATCTTCCAAATTTGCATGAAGTGATGCGAGAGACTCTGTTCCTGCATTCTGTAAAAAAGCATAGATGTGTAAATGTTAGATCTTTTCTACTTCCTGAGTTGTTCACTAACAACCAACCAACAAGCCACAAACAAAACAAAAAAAGTAAAATTACGAGATTTGAAGTCGTAAACGTACGAGAAAAAAACTTGTATGTTTACGAAATTAAAGTGGAAGTGAGCATACAGAGCGACAATTGAACGCCACGCAGAGCAGAGCGATTAAACTTAGACGAGGTGAGCTGAATGTTTATTAACAACGTTCCAAATGTTTGGAAGTTCCTTTCTTTGATTTATGATTTATTAATGTTTTAATCATTGATGGGTGGCCTGCAGGATCTCTGCAACCCGTTGATGAAGACATCGGTATCCCTGCAGATGTCCACTTCATTCCTTTCTTCTTCCATAACACAAGATCCCTAAGTCTGTGTGACGCTTCCGTCTGGGGAGGAACGCTTTTTTGCATTTTAAATGTTCTAAGGCTAGTATAACAGACTATTTTCATTCATCTTTGTTGTTTTATGTTGAAATGAGACGTTTCAAATGACTTTGACACATGCTTTAAACCGGCCGACCTTTTCTTTCATTCTTGCTGCAGGCGCCGTCTTCTCCCTCCTGACTTTTGAGGGTTAGTCAGTAGTTGCCCCTCTAACATGCCATAACATACATGCACAGACATCCGCCTGGCTGTAGAAGCTCAATAGCGAGGGAGGGGCCAACTCTTTCAAGGTTTTAACGTCAGTGTTCTGATCAAGCGCATTAAATCTGTTTTGGAGTTCCCTGAGCTGTCCAAGTTCAGTGAGTGGGCTGGCATTTTGTCATAATCTGCGTTTAAAATGTCTAAGTAAGTAAACCTAACACTTTCAGTGCAGTTAAAGAGCATTCGTTCATTGGTGCAGCTTTGTGCATGTATTCATGACCGCACTGACATTTGCAGCCACTTCACAACAGCAGATACATATTCAGCAGAGATAATGTCTGAGGTGAAACTTCTTTGAAGAGGATGTCGAAGTCAGAGCTGACATGTGGGATTTGTCAACGTTTCTGCTGGGCCGCTTCATGATATAAGTCCTGGCCTTGAAGGCAAATGGTGTCACCACCAGCAGGAGGAGCGACCTTTCCGTTAGGAGGAGGAGCCGTTCAAGAAAACACCTCAAGCCTCAAATGGCTCATCATCTTTTTCCATCCTAGTTTTCTTAACTTTAGATACTTTTTTAGTAAAGACACTGTTTCTATAATGCAAAACCCAAATGTATCATTTAAAGCAAAAGAAACCCTTTTTCTCTGAACGTGACTTCGTCTGAATTTAATGACTCAATCGATGAATCGATTTCTGTTCCTATGATCCAAGCAGTTAAACATAATCAAATCAACCGATACCTTTAAAAGATCAGTTCAAAATGAGAGAAATCGATGATGTTGATATTGGAAAACACCATTTGGACTGAGACATGGCAGAACGTGAATACGACCAAGTCCATCACAGCGGACAACACACATGTGATGCAGCAAAACTGATAAGTCCATCGTTCCAGAGTTCCAGTGTTTTAGCTTAAAAAATTAAAGAGATTTGAACATTTTATTCTAAACTATAGAAATATATGAGCATAGGTTGAACTTGCATCCTAAATGTTACAATTCCTCTTAATCTTCCAATAAAAGTGAACATTTTTTCTCATTAATGATCAGACAATTAAGTTATTTCAGTCCATGTTTTAGCTTGCCTCACAGTGATTCTGTGTTTTCCTGTGGATCCTTTTCCTCTTTTTGCCACGTTCCTCTGCATTTTCTGCTGTGTACTCGCATCGCAAAAGCTTTTAAGACGTTTCCAGGCTAGCAATGCGACAAATTACCATAACAATTTGATTTTGCATGCAACCCTCAGAAGTGTGTAGTGACGAACAGCTGCAGGGGCCTCCAACTAATGGATTAGCATTGTAAGAGATTTGATGGGGTTTAGTTAAAAGGATTATTACTAGTTGTGTTGCAAAAGTAGATTAGAAATGGTGGGGTTTACATGCAGTGACAGATTTGGAGTTTTAATGGATTCCTGGGTTATGCAAAAGTCGGGAAAAAAAAACATCTGAAGCACTGCAAAAGTTATATCATTTCCAAAGTGGAAAACATATTTATTACAACACACAAAGCTGCTTTTTGTCATTTAGCAAAAATAGCATACTTTCATGAAAGTAGACACAAATATTCAATTTTTATGCTTTTAACTTGCGTGTATTTTTATTTTGTTTTAGTTTAAATCAAAAAATTGTATTATGTTAGAGTATAAGAAAAAGAATCCTCACTTCCAGCTAAATCAACAATTTATTTTCACGTCAGGTTAGTCCAATCTAAATCTGCAGACTGCTGGGCAGTGTGGAAAAGACGAGGTGACCTGGAGACAGGTGATGGAAAAGCTCTCTGTGTTATAAAGTAATATAGCACAACGAGAGCCCTTTAAAAGCTGCAAAAATTTCCCTGTGAGGTAAAGTCTGTTCCTACCCTCACAGCGTTCGACTGGTAAAAGCAAAACTGTCTCTGCTTTTGTTTATAAAAGCCAGATTAGACTGCAAAAACAAATTGTGGAGTTAAGGAAATAGTTGATTTGGAAATAATGGTCGGAGCAAAATGCAGTAACATTTCTAAAGTCTTTAGTGTTGATAGAAAATTAAACTGTAACACAACAACCGTTTTCTTTGGGGCTGATAACCCTTTTACACGGGAGCTTTAGCTCCAGTCTTGACATTTTTCCAACTACAGTAACTCTTCAATCGTTAAGGTAATTCCAGCAGATTATGAAGTGCAGAAAATCCCGCCTTTGACGCCTGTTATGTCAGGCTTCTGCAGAGCGAGTTGAATTCAAGTGTCTATAAGCACATGCAGGGCAGTGTGCCACCAGGACCAGGGTTGGGAAGCAGCTCTAGGGTGTATTCTGACTGAAAACGTCTGTTGGTCTGGACCGAGTCCGCTTAACTTGGTCCGATGGAGTCCTGAGCCTTGCATTTGGTATTCAGATTAGCTCAAGCGGTTGAGTATGTCGTCCAATGATTGAAGGGTCGGCGGTTAGATCCCCGCTCCCCCCAGTCAACTGTCGTTGTGTCCTTGGGCAAGACACTTCACCCTCCCTTCCTCCAGTGTGGCTTCCCTCCCCTGGGGTATGAATGCGAATGAATGTCCCGGTGATGGTCAGAGGGGCCGTAGAACTAGCAGCCACCCCTCTGTCACCACTGAGTATGAAGGAATAATGGACACACTGTAAGCGCTTTGAGCATCTGGAAAAGCGCAGATAAATCGAAGCCATTATTATTATCTTATGTCTGTTTCGAACCAAAGCTTGTAACAAAACCATGTGACTAAAAATCTCTTCAGTCATTGGCCAGGAATTACGAGGGCGAAACGGTCCGTGTCGGGATCCAATTCACTGATTCATACGTCATTTTTCGCTGACCAGTTTTGAACATCTGTATCAACATTGGGTACGACCCTTTACACTGCTGCTTTGGTGTGGTGGAGGAAAGCTGCAAAGCGGTTACTGAGGAGACGATGGCTAAGAATCGACGCTGATAAGTGTTAATGACAGACTGTCTGGAAAACGGTGAGAAGCAACGTGGATCAAGACGAAAGTTGTTTTAATGAAGCTGCATTTTGTCCGCAGCTCTTCGTTTACGCCGGCTATGGTGGCCTTTTTGGTCCAGTTGTTCCTCTCAGAACGGATTCTATTCAGACTGCGCTATCTGAGAGTGAACTGAAGCTCAGTCTGGTTGGAAACGAACCAAGACCATCTCCAAAGATGGGTCAGGGAGCGGTTCCAGGTCCAGCACCAGGAACCGCTTTTACACTTGGGTGTATTCAGACAGAAAAATTGTTTCTGATTATCGGGGAAAACAAACTGTGGTTCACTTTAAGCAAACTAAATGTATTCTGCCTGAATACACCCTTAGTAAAGATATGCAACATTTGACCAACTTTACATTGGTAAAAGGGTTGCATTTTTGTGGAAAGCCCCTTTCACACACATTAGAATCAGCTGATATATGGTCGATGAGTTATGGTAGATCAAGGAGTATGTTATTTAAGAGGCTCAACGTTATTTGATCAAATCTCGGCCAAATTTGACTCCATGGTTTCTCCAGGGTGTTAAAGTGCTCTTCCAATTGAGACGGTGCAGAACTCTATCTCGAATATTGTGGCCTTCCATTTTTAAACAAAAGCAAGATAAAAAAATAAGAAAAACCTACCTTTCTATGAATTAAAAATTAAAGTGATCATTGTCTGCAAAAGGATTTTCTCTTTGGTGTGTCAAGTTGATGGAAAAAGTGCAAAAGCTTCAGCCACTTTTTTCCTCTCAAGCTCAATTTTCTTCCAGCAGTCAGACTGTCTGCTAAAGTGGTCTGTGGCAGACATCCTCAAGGGTTTTTTTGTCACTCATTTCACTTCTTTTAACTGAATTTCCACTGTCAGACCTGTGCGTTTTGCTTGTTTGCTGACTTTAAATCTGTTGGAGACATGTTTCAGGATTATAAAAAGTAAATCGTCACATTTTGACTTAACCTTTGCCTCAATTAACCCGAGTCTTGAATGCTTTGTATTGTTGACCATAAGACATTTAGAAATGTTCTGATGAATGAGCATGACTGAAACTAGTAAAAAAAAAAAAAATCCAAATTCAAGCCTTTAATCCATCTTTATTCCCCCTGGCAAACAGGGAGATACATATTAGAGTTGTCATCACTTCTTTTTCTGATCTAAGACATTTTTCTACTTTTTTTTGTTTCATTGTTTGACAAATGTAGCAACATTTATTGTGTTTTCATCAGTTTGTGTGACTTTCAGGCCGAAACCATCTGAAAGCTGTTTTCCCGCCAGCTCAGCTCTGTTGGTTTTGGAGGATAACTGGACATGACAAATCTGTAAAATAACGCTGCTTTTCTCCTTTCATGTTGGATGTAGGAGGGGGCTAAACACCCTGCAGGTTAATAATTCACCAAAGAGGAATGGGCCATGGGAAGGGAAGAGACAGAGCAAATTAGAGGGGCGAAGCAAAAGATAGGAGGGCTGGAGGAGAGCGATGATGAGCAGATTTAAGATGAATTGAGTAGGTGGTTTGAGGGGTGGGTGGTGGAAAATGAGGAGGAAGATGGCTGGATGAGTTTAGTATGCCAGAGGCAGCGACAGGAGAAGCCACATCCTCCATGGAATGAATAGATCTATTTGAGTGGAGAGAATGACACACACAAATACACTCACAAAAGGAAAATGCTGAGTGGTAATAATCTCCTTTATATTAGCAATGAATTACACCTCCTCAGTATTTGGTAGAAAAATAATACAAGCATCCTTCAGAGTCCCTGTATGTCGAGTAAATTCTATTTATTTGGACCGTTTGCAACAAATACAAATTTTAAAAGTGTTGGGTTATGCATATTTTTGTGGTTTGCTCAGTTTATTGTGGACAAAAGATGAAGCTTAAGGTTTTGTGTTCAGGTCGACATCTGTCTGGTTCAATTCATTCGATTCAAAGACGATTTAAAAAGTGCACAGAGAGGAAGCTGATAATAAAATGTTTTCAGGGACAGAGTTTCACAGTGTGATTGTAAAGGAAAAAATAAGTGCGCATTTTCTTTCTGTATGTTTTTATACATCCTGTGAAAAAGAAAATGAACAAAACTTTAAAATAATTTTCTTGCAGAAGTGTGTGTAATTGTGGATTTGGGTGTCAAAAATGTATTGGTTTTTTACTTGAATGAATAAAAAATAAAAATAAAAACTGGGTAAGGTGAGAAGATGAAGGAGTTCGGATTCGAGAGGAAGAGGGAAAGAAAGTCCTCTGGAAGTAAAACTTTTATTTTGAAAGTTAAGGAGCAGGTGACTGGACATTTTTTAGAAATTCTGATTAATTAATCTAATTCATCCTTTTAGGAATCATCTGATAAGGAATAACTTATCAGCTAACTTTCTAATGAGTCAAACTTATTTATATTATTCAAGATACTTAGTCTAAAGGACAAAAACGCATTCTGCCACGTGTGAGGATGTTCCATGTTGTAGCATGATGAAACAGGAATAATTTCAGACTTGTACTTGCTTTTCATGGGTTGATTGTGGGCAAAATGACACCAAATCAGATTTTGCACCAGCTCTGATGTATATTGTTGTTATACTTTGGATTGAAGGATTGAGATGTCCAAGGTCTAGACAAATGTGGTTAAACCCATTCATGATTTCCAGCTGCATCATCATGGGGCTCTTGTGTGTGCAGACTTTAGACTGTACATGTGTGAAAGCTGGATGGATCACCAGCAACACATCCCTTTTACCAGGATTCAGTTCAAACCTGGGTTTTTGGGTTACGGTTTCGTTTCAGTTTGATGTATGATTTGCGGATTACAAAATGTCAACAAATACTTTAAAATTTAGGAGAAAAAAATCTATCTCTAACCAAATGTACCCATTTTTTTTCGACATACGAATGCTTTCATGTTAGAGTCATATGTTGTCAGTATGCCGTGATTGGTCCGAATCTGTCCGGGTCATCGTTTTTATAGCAACCTCTCTCGCCAATCAGGAGTGAGCTTGTTGGAAGCCCCTACCATTAGAAAGAAGACCACACAAGATCTGACAATGTTACGGTTGGATGTGGGGGCCAGCAGGCTCCACCCGCTTTTATCGAGGCATCTGATTGCCCAGCTTATAAGCTTATAACGTAAATAACTTGCACTTTGCAGTCGATTAGGGTGGCGTTGTTCTTTTGGGACTTTTAGGTGTCTACGTTGAGGTCATCAGCTTGCCTCTCTGGACTGAGGTGCAAACTCAGTTTGCTGTACTGAACTTGTCTCTTTTTTGTGATTGTGACACTTGAGTTGTGCATCTGATTTTTGTGTATATGCATTTTAAGTCGGTAGCCGTGCAGTCGGTCCTTAAAAGGTAGAAAAACATTGTTAATAATAAGCGTTGAACACCGTTGGAGCCCCAGAAGGAGTGTATTTGTGAGTTGTTGTTTTTTGTGGCCTTTCTCTCGTACACAACCCATAAACGTTACATACTACAAAAAAAAAATGTTGTGAAAAGAAAAGGAGGATTATCAAGAACACGTTAAAAGTTATCAGAGTTAGAATTGTTCTTCTGACCAATAGAAAGGCTGTTTATTTCTCTATAGACGTCTATGGGATTTGGGTTCTTGGAGCGTGCAGTACTTCCTGTTTGGAATGCCTGGAGGGGGAGGAGTCACTCGGTCCAGTTCTCATATATACTCAATAATAGACAGACTTGGATTGAGAAAATTGGAGAACTAGCAGGAACCCAAGCCTGAGAAGAGAACACCAACCAATACAGGAACTGGAAATGGAGCAACACATTAGTCGACAAGCAACAACTAAAAGGCATTGAAAGTTGCTCAATACACAAAGCAATCAAAAGAATACAGGAATCCCCTGATTAAAAGTAGTTTTTCTGTTTTTTTTTAAGTTATATTTTTGTTTCATTGAACTGTAATAAAAGTTAATCTGAGGACAGATTCACCCAAAACTGAAACCCACCAGGATCATATTCTACACACCCAAATAGAAAAGGAGGGTATTCATTTAAAAACATGACTAGAAGTGATAAGAATCTGGATAAAAATGAACATTTTCATTTGATAAATTATCTGATACATCACTGCTTATTGCTACATCACTTTAGTATTCCTTTGAAAACATTTGGAGCTCGGAAAGTTCTTATTCCCAAGTTTTATTTTTGGATATCTTTCATAATTTCCCTTTAATTCATCTTGTAGATAAGTACTTAACATATTGTGAAAATGCTGCCTGGCATTGATATCCGCACAGCTGATAAACACCACTTTGCTCATAAAATCTCTGCATTTTTTCCCCCCGTTACTTTTCTTGCCTTTTAATCTGAGTGTGTTTTGATGATGTGAAGCCCGACGTGCAGCGTAGCTGTTAGACATCCCGGTGAACACGATCAGTTAAGGAAATCAAAGATGATTTTCTTTCTTTCTTTCAACCCTGCTTCCAGTATCTTTGCTGCGTTTGGGAGCTTCAAAGAAAGCAAGATGCCGTCCATCTGCTGAAGATGAGATCAGCCTTCATTCCGGATACATGATGGTCTACAAACATTTCCTCCGTTCTGATCTACAAACGCTAGGGCATGATGCCAACATCTTTGATACCCGATCTCCTTTAATCCCATCAGGACTTTAATCAGAAATCTAATTAGTGCAGCAGTGATGATCAGAACCATCAGTTGTCCAGAATTTCTAATTGTCTGGACTCGTTTTATACGTATTAATTCCATCTTGGTGCGGTTCCTCGGTTATCTCAGCTTTTCGTCTGTTGTGTCAGAAAGAGTTGCATACATTTTTAGGATTTAGTTTGTTATCACAAACAGCAAAGAGAAAGAAGTTTCTTTGTGGTTTGTAGATTGAAAAAAAAAATCTGTTGGTGGAAATGACCAAAATTTAAAGTTTTGCAAAAGGGGTATTGGGTTTTGTTTATAGGCGACAGACTTTTCTCAGTAGACAACCTTAAAAGCATGTGATGCCCCGCTGGCCCCCACCTCCAGGTTTAATTGACAGATTCTCTCTCTTTCTGTAGAAAGGGTGTGGACTTCCAACAAGCCCCACTCTTGATTGGCAACAGCAGTTGCCATAGAAACGTTAACTCAGAACAATAACTCTTTACTTATGTCGTCTGGTTTAAAATATCGGTGTCGATATCACAGAAAAATGGCGACTTCATTTCGCTGGAGCCACTTTCTATTGGTGAGGTCACACTTGCTCAGTCCAGTTCTCCAATACAGTCGATGTCGGACACTAGGGGCGTCCCAATCAGGTATGTTTGACCCTTATATGACTCTGAGTTATCTGATACTTTTGTAGCACATTAAAAAATGAACATATTTTTTAGGTTGTCCCCTATTTTATTTTATCAGCCTTGCACATTTACATTTTTTGATATATGAAGCGCTTCCAAAAAAATGTTTGTGTAATTTTTGAACTCTTTTTGATGTCTGACAAAAATGTTTCCAAACTCAACAGATGAGGCGAAGTCACAGGTTTGCACAGCGTTTATCACCTCCAAAACTTGTTGATGCAAGATGTTCTCCATGATGTTACTTTGGTGAATAGGGTTTTTTTCAGCTGGTTAGTAGTTCTCATGCCTCAGAAATCCTAAGATTCACGACGCCCGACCCTGAACCGACTCTGAAGGGTCAGAAAAGGCCTCCATGGCCGACTCCGTCAGCTCCGACCTACAGAAGTTAGGCGGTGCTGCACATTTGGTGCAGCTGTCACCAGAAAACGCAACGATTCCACCCTAATCTGTACCATTTCGTTGCACTGAGAGTGTGAGGAATCGTCAGTACGTGGTGGAAAAATGACAGAGCGGAGCTTAAACGTCCTTTTCCTGTTGGAATCGTGCTGACTGAAAGGCTGGAGCATAAAGATCAGCTGTCGGCACAGATCAAGTGAATCCCGCATCAGTGGCTAATTTGCCGTGTGCTCTTCTCTTCATGAAGGATATCCGCCATGATGCTCGTGCAGCTGGGGGTGGAGTGTGACGGAGGGGCCGCTGCTTGCATTGATGACATTTAGAATCTTTAATCCTGATCAAACCTCGTTAGAAGCCGTCCTCTGCGATATGTTCCCAGCGCCCGCTCCGTCTTTTACCACCCCTCCACTGTGAATATTTAAAAGTGATGCACGCTGTTCTGATCTGATCCGACCTCCCCTGCTGACGAGTAGGAGTGGCGTCAGGGTGGAGGAGCGCTTCGTGTAAGGGCACGGTCCCTGCTTTCTCTGGAGGCGAGCTCATTATCCGCACCGACAGTCACGCAAAGACGTTTGCATGCAAACAGTCCTGTACTGTACAGGCAGACATAACATCACGGTACAGAAACAATCATCAGACAATAATTAGACATTTTATCAGTGAATCTCAGTTTCTGAGAAACACATGTAGCCTTTTGTTTGAAGTCCAGGCATCTACCTGTCTCCTCAGAGAGAAAGTAAAGAACTGGATAATCCAGGAGGCATCGTGGAGTAGAGTCGGTACTCTTCCACATCTAAAGGAACCATTGTAGGAGATTTGGGCCTTTTTATGAAAAACAGTCTAGATGACTTCCATTGGCAATGTTTTGCAGGAAAAACTCCTCTGAAAAAAACCAGGACATGGGTTCAAAACATTTTGCCCTCTCTGATGAGCTGGAGAAGGAGGTTAAGTAGAGTTACAAATGTTTTAAAGACCCACTTCGATAAAAATTGTGGTTTTGGTGTTTTTAGCATGTCTTTGTGGCATTTTCTTTTTTAAAGATGGAGAACATGTATAAAGAAAATTAAGCATTTCTGAGTATTTCTTTATTCGAATCATTTTGAATCGGCAGCTGATGCAAAGAATTTAGTTTGAAACGGATTGTATTTGTGGCGTAGAATATACCTTGGACGGGCCACAAGCTCCACTCCATTCTGATGCATCCACTTGCAGACAAACAGATCTGTCTTTGTTTGTCTCGTCTGAACTGGGATCTGGATCTAAACTGGACGGCTGGACAGCTTCAAAATTGCTTGCCATTTTTGTTGCATTGGTAATGTTGGGGGTGTGAGGGCTGTAAGCTAGAGGGAGAGTCCATGCAAAGACAGGGATGACAAACATTTTATCACTTTTCTCATTTTTGTCTTACTTTTCTGTAAAAGTTTAAACTTTTATCGAAGAAAAAAATCCAGATTAGAGAAGGAACACACAGCTCTGAAAAAATCTCTGAAAGATTTCTGTAAATGTGGCAAACGGCACATTCTGGAGACAGGAGACACGACACGGAGGAGAATATTTGACACAGGTAACGGATGCAGAATATAATGCAGGCGAAACGATGAGACCGTGGAATGTGAACCGCAATGTTACTGTTAAGAGTACGGCTTTAAATCCATTCTAAACGTAATGAAAGGGAAAGTACGTTTCCCAGGGAGCGGGATGAGCTTCATCCAGTGTGGGTCCTTGGGCAAGACCCTTCACGCTACTGCCTTACTGTGTAGCCACAACGGGACCCCAGTCTGAGTTTCCCTGTGCTGGTCCCAGTTGGAAGTGGCCTAATACAGCGGTGTGGAAAATCCGTGACAGCTGTTTCGCTGTGGCGACGCCTGAAGGGAATGCTAAAAACAACAAGTTGACTAAAAAAATCTCTTAAGATTTCATAGGTTTCTTTAACACCTTCACAGGTTTATGTGTCACTTCTGATCCACACTGAACAAGCTGCATTTCATCTCAACAATCCAATAACATTAAAAGTTAAAATAACTTTTATTGTACAACAGAGACCAGTTCCATAAGTGTCATTGTCATATTGTCTGTTCTTACATTTCTTGGATAACCTGTTGCTCTCCAGGCAAAGTGTCTCCCTGAAAGCTTGCTGCTGACAGTGAGCAGTTTTGTTTTATTTTGCCAGCTGTCAGGAATTATAGTTGAAGTGATTGCATCCCAACTGCCTGCTAAACCTCTTACGGCCAGGAAGTTCTGTTTACCTCCTGATGCACCCGAGTTTTTTTGTTTGTTTGTTTGTTTCATTCCCTGTGGGTGATGCCCAGCTTTGCTCACAGTTGCCTTTGACATATGCAACATGATTTAATCAGAAATTAGACATGCTAACAGCTGGGGGGGGGTTGCTTGTTGAACATATCCAGCGTGGGGACCAGAACGGTTCTGATGCTTAGACAGCAGCTCCGGTCAGTCGGCCATTTAAGTGGATATAAAGCAGGCGGCTCAGTTTTAACATTGTTGGTGTTGATGGTAAAAAAAAACAAATTCAGGTGAAAGATTTCAGAATCAGAATTTGCTTTATTGTAATTGTCTCCACAACAAAAGAACACAATTATAGGGTCAATAAAATCATTCTTTTATTCTTTGACTGCTCTCGAAGAAAACCTTTAATTTACGTATTCGAAGGGGATTTTACAAGAAACGTTCCGATGGATTTTTATTCTTTCAAACACAAAACAAGTCTGAAGAATTTTTTCAATGAGTCTCAGAGTTTGAACAAGTTACTGTTGTAGAGGGAACTTTTTGATCCTCAAAAGATTTTAGATTGAAAAGTTGGAAGAAAATGTCTGTTCAAATGGATTTGTTGAAATTATTAGTGCTCTTTTGAATTTGGTATTTTAAAACTGTTTTAAAGTTTTTTTGTTTGTTTCTTCTACAAATCTTTGTACTGATCTGTAGAAGATTTGCTTAAATCAATGTATTGATTATAAATGTCTTAAAGGTAAGTGTTCCAAATTTGGTCAAGCAGACCTGAAAATCATAAATTATCTTTTATCAAATCCTGTTTGTTGTTTAAAAGCGAGATTGCGCCTGAATGTAGGCCACCATCATATATTAAAGTGTGACATTAATTTAAAAAAAAAGTCCAATTCCAAGTGCAATTAAAATTAGAATAAACTGTTTTTATTGTTTATAGTCAGATAATGTGACATGAGACAATGTGGAAATCAACATAAACGAGTAGCAAAATACGGGTAAGTTAACTGTACTGAACAAAATTAAAGATAAAAATATGTAAATAAACCTATGTTTATAATAATCTAATTTCTCAGTGGAGATGTAAATCCTTAAAACTCCATAAGTTGAAATACTTAAAAACACGAAACCTTAAAACATGGAATTTAAAGAAGGGAATTGACATAAAATGGCTTTTTCTTCATAATCTGTATTTATCTATATTTAAGAATAGAAAACAGAAAAGAACGACCCCTCAAAATGAAATGCAATCTAGTTGGCAAAGAAGACATTGAAAAGGTTTAGACACTTAATATTCATCGGTTAAAATGCTAATGCAACCAAAAAACCGTTCTCAAACATCAGGATCATCTTAATGCGATCCCTAATACTGTCTGACTCGGCAGCGGTGGATTCTGAACTCCTGCTCTTCTTACCTGGATTGAAGGAGCGTCATGTAAGCGAGTGGATGTCATTTTTACAGAGCTCATTCCCCTGAACTAATAGAGTTGCTGTTGGAGACGTTATTAAAGTAGAATCAGCAAATACACAGAACAACCATTAAACTAAACACCTTTTTGTTTGCACTCCTGCGGCGATGAGGCCTTTAAAATTCAAGGCTTTTCAGCGGAACGTCTGAGGATTCGAGCGCAGACGATCAGCTCCGCTCCTTTTACTAGTCGGGGGGGCTATTTCTGTCGACATATATTAGATCTTTTCTCAAACTGTGCCAAAAAGGAAACAACTCTGACTGTTGGCAAATGTCCATTAATAAAAAAAAAAACATCTGTGGAACTCAAAAATCATTTACTTCCCTCCTTTTTTTAACAGACGTCAAATTATCAACTCACTATAACTAATTGGCTCTGCAGTTTCTTCAGATTCAGAGCATAAAGTCTTAAATGTTTCGATTTTTTGGAGGAGTTCTCAAAAATCAAAAATTAGGGAACACGTTCAACGTTTACATGATTTAAGTCAGCTCATGTGTGTGTTTGTTGGTCCTTTCACAGCAACACAGAGACGTTTCATGTGTAAAGAGGCTTTAATTAGTTCTTATTCAGTATCTTGTCTATCAGTAGGTCAGCGTTTTTGTTCCTTGAATGTGGAGAATGAGCTGAGTCAGGTGTCTAGAAGAAGAACAGCATAGAATACAGGTGGGAGAGTGTACCCCCAGAGGCCAGGGTTGGGAAAAACCACTGCGCTCTAAACAGGAAGTACCCGCTGGTCCAAGATCCCAAAATCCCACAGACTTCTATAGAGAAATAAACAGATATTACTCAGTCATTATAATGGTCAGAGGAACCATTCAGGCTCAGATATCTGTTTTTGTTCTTGTTCTTGATAATCCTCATTTTTTTCACGATATTTCTTTCTGTAAAGGTTGTAAACTGACCAATCAGATGCCTCAATAAAAGTAGGTGGAGCCTGCTGGCCCGCCATGTCCAACACCTGAGACATTTGATGTGGACTTCCAACAAGCTGTACAAGATGTATTTTTTAAATTGAAACTATGCTTTCTTTTGGGCATCACCTGTTTATCTTGCACATTTTTCTTTATACAGAACAATCTTTCCGTCCTGTTGTCATAAGTGAATCCACATATGGGCAGGTCTGCCTGCTGTGCAGTGAAGGCAGGCAGCAGAAGCTTTTGTGGTGATTTGTCACCTCGTCCTAAGTCTCTTATTGTGTTCCGTATCTCTTTCTATTGACAGTGGAGCTGACAGATTTAGCTTCACACATAATTCCGACCTGACAAAAACATGCTGTAATTCCCCTTCATCCAAGGCTGTTATTTATTGATGCTTTTTTTAGCTTGTGTTTGGGAGCACACCTTGTGGCTGAAAAACATATTCTTACTTGCTTCTATTTTGCATAATCTTCTCTTCGACACTTGAACGTAGAAGTCACTGGAGAATGTTTCAGTGCTGCAAAAAGCACTAAGGAATCGAGAGTCCTGCAGTCAAAGAAACAGAAATCAATAGAAGTTGTTTTTTTTACTCAACTGAGTTGAAACTGACTGAGGTAAGGAATCACTGCCTGTCTTTCGGTCACATCCGATAAATGCAGTTAATAGCTGGTGGGACTGAGCCTGCACATACTCCCAAAAATGCATAATAAGTCCTAACCAAATCAACGCATAAACTCTACCTCCCAAGGGCCTACTGTCAAAGAATACCAGGTGATTTGGGTGGAAATATACAAGTGGAGGTGAAACTGCATCACTGTGAAACTGCCAATATGTTTGGCTCGTAACTGCCAAGTTTAAAAACTTGAGAAGCTGCATATTCTCCACAGGCCTCGGGTACAAATGGTGCATAAAAAGCCGCCTCTACCATATTTCACGCTTTGGTTCCACTGAATCTTCTCCAACCAACAGGGAGTTGACAACATGGACTTGTCTGTGCTTTTAATTTAGTTTCTTACCGAACATTACTCGTCTGATCCTTTTTAATGTTCTGCTGTTTTGTTCTTTCAACAATTTGTTCTGAATTTCATTTTTAAAACTTGTTTTGAATGTAGAACAACAAAGATGTCCATAAATGTCCATAAATGGCTTTTCCAACAGTTCCCTTAAATAAATAACCTCAGTGGAAGGAAGGCTGTATTTATTTATGCCGGACGTGACAGCAAAGCTCACATGCGCATATTGATTCCAGCAGCATCATTTTTTTTTTTTTTAGCATGTGGAGACTCGTGCTTCAGGTTTTTGGTTCAGAGATGTCCTGATCGGCAGGAAATGGAAATGATTAGTCTTTGCTTTGCCACATGTGAAGCAGACATGCTGGAGAAGCCTGGCAGCATTTGGACTCCCCCATCTGTGTGTTCAGCGCTGCTCCTGTGCCGTCCCTCTGTGGTCTAAGGCAGCTTCTCTTTAGCTTTAGTGGCGTTTGCCTGCTCTATAGAATAAATGGGTCCTTTCAAAGTCCAATAAACAGATTTCCAATTTATGCAGTCATCTTATTTTAATTTATTCATTCATCTTTTAATCCATGTTTTCCCCTTTCGGGGTCACGGGGCTGCCGGAGCCTAACCTGGCCATTTGTTGGTTAAGGCAGGAGACACAATTCCTGGACAGGTCACTGCCGACTATTATTTCTATTATTTTAATAGAAACTTATTGTGTGGTAGAATTTTACCTTTTTTGTTTGCTGTTTAGTGAAGTGTCTGTTATAGTGGACCAAAGAGGAGGAGCGTCAATGAGAAAACAGACTTTTAAAATGATAAAGTAATTTTAAGGAATCTCAGAGGCTTGATAAGACGGGTTTCTGAAGACGAGAAAATGGTTTCTGACTGTTGAATTGATGCAAACGTACTTAAAATCTGTGTGATCCAGTACACCATCAATGGGAGCTTTGACGTGTCTTGCCTCGGGGTCCGCTTGTTTTTTTTGTGTTGAGTTGGTGTGTTTTATGCTTTGGCTACCCCATGAATCTACAAAACATACAAACCTGTACAAAACATGTAGGTGGCCTTCATGAAATGTCAAGGTTGTATGCCGTTCAATGAAATGATTAGAATGAATATAGGGGCATCTATGTATCATGTGCACATTCCATCGTGTGACATGGGCGCATGTTACAAAAGAAGTACTCGCACCTTACTAACGAACGGAGTGTATCATAAGGACACCGTACAACAGCATCATCTGTACATCATCAATATCAATGCAAGACACACCTGTGCACCCCTTCTGATGTTTTTACTGTTTTCAGGCTCTACCTACAAAACGCATGACCACTGAATGCCAGCTAAACATGATCGATCTTTGACCAATCAGGGACTTGGGACACTCATTGTAGCTGGTTGATCTGGTGAACCCAGTCATAGCGACGAGCCTGACGATGTCTGTTTGTCAAATAAGCATCATTCACCAGATTTGTACCACTATGACATTTTGCACCAAGCCTCTTCCAAATGTAAATGCCGGACGAGTGCTAGTAAAGAGAAAGGAGAAAAAGAGGAGGCCCCTCCCACTTTGAACACCACTAGCTACGGTGTGTACGAAAAACGCTGTTAACGCTGTTCTTTTGAAGCGCAGTAAGCATGTGCACGTCTGGTAGGGTATCTTATTCTGTCTTTAATGAACGAGGGACCGGTCCAGCTTGTACCAATGACGTTTGGGTCGGGCAGCACCCCCTACGTGGTTCTGCGACGAGAAAAAGACCTCAAAGGTTGTTATCACAGTATGAGCTGTAGAGGAGACAGGAATGAAACGACGTCTGCTGTTAGCATTTTTGTCACAAACTCAACTGCTGGAAACGGCTTTAAGAGCTAATTTACAAAAAAACGTGTTAAGCTGTCAGAAAGCCGGCACGTCTGGTGGGAACAAGCGATTATTTTTCAAACACGGTGACGGCTGAAGTCTGATTAAATTGCCCAAACCTCACATTGCACCACTAAGACTGAGTGATAAAAATACTTCTAGAATTTTTAACAACGGCACCACCGCTTTTCCTTTTTTTTTTTTTTCCAGTGCTGAAATTACGAAACCTTCAAACATTTTTTATTTTTAATTTCCAGCAGCCTTCTCAAATCCCTTCAATAATATGTGTTGAACCACTTCCCCTTCATTTGTTTAATTCCAGCCCACCCAAGGGCTCTTGAAGTGATTGAAAAGAGAGAAAAAGAGAATTTTTAGATAACAAAATTAGTCCCCCCCCCACATTCTTTCAATGAAATAACTGATATTTTACTGATATTTTTCAGGTGAGACGCTCCTAAAGAGGAAACTTCTTGGTTAAACTATGATCTGACGGGTTAAAAAGCCACATTTATTTCTTTTGGTTGAATTAAAACTGTGATGTAAACATTCATCTACATTTTGGAGTCGTGACTTTTGTTTTTGTTTATCCTGAGTGGAGCCCAAGAGGTTAATGTTTATTTTTCCAAAACGTTTTGAGCAGAAGTTTTTAAAATTAAAAATGTCAAACAAAGAATTTAAGAGTGGAAGTTTTGTTCGCTAAAGTGGGGCACACAGTGGAATTGTGTCGTGTGGAGGACCAAATCTGCTGTGCCTAATGAGAGTGAAGATAGTGGTGTTCATACACATGTCAGAACAACATAACCCAAGTCACCCAGGAGACCAAAGAGCCCAGAGGAGCTAATGAGATGCAGCTAAGGGGTCTCTAGAGGACAAGCTGTTGAGAAAATAACAATAAAAGTAATTATTTTCCATGCAGCGTTTGAATTTACTCAACTTGTTTTATCTTGATGAAACGTGCCAAAGCAGGATTAAAACACCTCGTCTAATTGGAGTTTCTGGTACGGATGCAGAATGTTTTGCTAAAAGCATTTTTCACTGTAAACTGTCCTTGTGCGGCCAGGCGTTTTACCTTTCCGGACTCCTTTTTTGTTTTATTTTATTGCACTATCGTCCAAATCTCCTTTTCCTTTTTTGTCTATCTGCCCCTGCGTTCAGCCCCCTCCCATCTCCGGGGACTCAGCCAGCTATCGCCACGCATTTTATCAAGTCTCGCACAGCCCGGGTTATGCTAATGCGGCGCTTGTGCTGACACAGTCTGGCTGTGTTCTCTGCTTGCATGGCTTAGCACACAACAAGTGATGCCCTTTCAGCAACGGCCGCACAGCCATTGTTTCCCACAAACTTTCAGCTCTGATTCGGCATTTCAGTCATTGCAAAACCCCCAAGCTGTGTTTAGGTGTTTAAATCTGACGAGGAACACAAACGCCGGCTCGTGCTCTGCTGTGTTTGTTGCCTATTTCACACTGTCAGAAATTCTGCTTGATAAATCAGATGTAAAAATATTTCCCTGTAAGATTTTTTTTTAAATCATCTTGTTGGGAGAGAAGCTTACCTTTGAAACATTGGGTCAATGAAGTCTGCAAATGTCTGGAGGGACATCGGAGTCAGACTTTTTGGTTTTCCATTTTCATCATTAAACGGCGTTCATGGATCTGTTTGTCTGCCGGTGGATGCATCAGAATGGAGCAGAGCAGGGAGCTTGTCACCACGTCTCTTTTTTAAACAAAATATTTTTCGTCTGCTCCTGAGTCACAACAATTTAATACTCAGACATGCAATTTTCTTTATATAGTCTGAGAAAAATGCCACAAGAAAATGTCAAAAACACTATTTTTATTTAAATGGGTCTTCAAAGGAAGTAGAAGAGGGTATGCAAGGTGATAAGAAAAATGAGAAATGAAGGAAATGGAGTCTCGGAAGAGCAAACAGCCCTTTCTTCCCCTGTGTGACCGAGCGCTGTTTCTGAGTGCAACAAAGAGGCGGCAGATCCGCCGGCTCGGAGATCTTTCTGGCCTCTGTAGCTCATGGCGCAGAGGGCAGACGGATCAGATAACCACAACCACTGTCTTCCTTCCTCTCCTGTTTCTGACTCCCTCTTATCTCTTTTCTCTCCACTCATCATCTTTTCCTGTTTTTTCTCCCCAGCAGCCACCGGGGCACAATAATAATAATTGATGTTTCAGCCACGGCTGCCAAATGTATTAACACTGATTTCCTGGCAGTTAGAATTTCAGCTTTAATGAGCAGGAAGCAAACATTTGTTCCTTTTTATAAGACAGTAAATGTCAAAAAAGGGATATAAATTCTATGCGAGTTCACAGACTTCCTCTTTTCTGTCTCTTCTACCTAAAGGAACTGCTTACGTGCCTAATTATTTAAATTTAGCATCAATGTTATTTTTTTTTTTTGTATTTATTTAAACAACAAATAATACCTCCTCTACTTCACCTGCACCCATTAATCTGACAGTCAGAGCAGCAGGACGTCCTGTTTAGAGGAGAATACGTTAACATACCTTTAGCCTGTGGTAGAAATATGGGTTAACCCATATTTAACCCTTAATAAATAGAGAAAAAAAAAAAAAAAAAAAAAAGAAATACGGGTTAACCTGATCTAATCTATATTCTGATGAATGCAGATCCATATGTTGAGGCTCTTCTCTTTGATTCCAAGTCCCACGCGTCTCCTCGCCGTACCTGCTCGACTGAAAAGACATTTGACAGCTAAAGATCAGATTTTCCCGCAAGAGTTTGTGGGGATGAAGCGGAGGGAAAGAGGTCGCAGGGTCGAGAGTGGAGGCCACGAGACTTTCTTTCATTCGGCAGGTTGTCAGAAACCCAACCACAAATAGCTGATGAGGGTGCTTCATGTCTGCTGGAGGTTAAAAAGGGAAGGATTTTTCTTCTTTTCCCTCCTCTCTTCTCCTTCATCTATCTTCTCCCCTTACAGGTTTTACTGAAGTCAGGGTCTGTGTCCTTCAGTATTTTCTGAGGGTGCCACCCCAAAAAATACCCTGCAATTACAGTCCATTGGATGAGTTCTCATTTAAGTCTTCTTTAATGCTAAGAATGCAGGTTCTTCAACGCACTTTTAGCATACGGTGGTCATATTGGACCGTCGCTACCCGATACTACTGCCTGTACTCACAGCTGGAAGTAAATGGGTATCCTTGCTTCAGGCTTTTCTCTTTCGCAGCTCTGTTCCGATTTATGAAAGACTACCTGTCATATTTTATTTCAGCCGGGCACAAACCGCAATTATACATTTCTCCTTCATGCTCAATTTTCAAACAGTTGGCACCTCCATGAATTAAAAGGACGCTACAGTCAAAACCAAATCCGAGTCCCTGGCCGGTCAACGTTCAACTAGTATAACTTTCAGATCATGTTTAATGGCTGAATGTTTTGTTCATAGAGCCCAAAAACAGACTTAAAAACCTGCGTAACTGATCATCTTTTGATCCACTTTAAAATGGTCGATTTTTTGGCCAAAATCTAAAAACCTGTGTCGTTTATTAGGACGATGTTTCTGCAGAGCGGCAGGAGTTATAAAACACACTGACACACATACGTTTAAAAATGATCGGCATGGAGGGAATTTTACTGCAAAGGTTTGCTTCTCAGAGGAAAGGCAGATGAGTAATCATCACGTTGATCCTAAACTTCATTTATGCTCCGGGTTTCAGGGAAAAACATGCAGAAAACCTCAGAGCAAAGTGATGTGGCCGTGCTGGCGGCAGGACGAGCCGGAGCTGCGCACACGGATCAAATATGGAAGTCATCAAGTCTTTGCTGGTTGATGAAGTTATGTTTAAAGCATGAATAAATCATAAAAAGATAGACAAACCTATCAAATATTAGACAACTTTATCAGTTGTTTATAGAAATATGTAAAATGTCCAGGGTTTGCCATCTAATTCGTTTGTATTATCAGTTTTGAGAATTTTCATTTTTACTGTTATTTATGTTATCATCCAACCTTATTCCTTCTATTTTGTGTTTTTTTTCATGATTCCTGTTAAATTAAGAGTAGAAAATCCTTTCCCATCCACTTTGACGAATGAGGTTTTTCAGATTTCAAACTCCATAGTTTTTATTTATTTAGTATTATTTTGTGAATCTCAATTTCTGTTCTGTATTTTGCGAACACTGAAGCAGGTGCAAAACAATAAGAAAAACTGCTATTTCCAAACCAAGAAACAAATATTCCAAGTGGAGATTTCAATATAAATGCTAAAACAGAGCAGCAAACAATAAGTGCAAATGTGCCGTCATGCTACAGTAAATGTGAGCGGCTTTTAACAGCAGCTTCTGAGCGCTGATGTAAGCTCCTGCTCAAAGCATCAATCATTTACACACACAGGTATGCAGCAGCAGCAGCAGCAGCAGCAGCAGCAGCAGCAGCAGCTCAGTAATACTGAATAAGTGAATTGTACCTTTGCATTATTTCTGGTGGGTGTGTTTGTCTTAAAAATGAAGCCAGGAGGTGAGGAAAGCCTGAGCCTTTCTGTTGGGGGTTTTGAGCTGAGCAGCCATTTCCATCTGGGGGGGCTAAAAGCATCGGCAGTTTCTCCGTGGGGTTCTTGTCTTCTTTCCGTTAGTTGCAACCTGCAGCTCCGTTAACAAGCTGAAGCATGGCCGTGTACTTTCTAAATTATTTAAAATAAACTCCGTAGCCTCTTTGGTTTGTTTCCTTCCTGAATTATATTCCTCCTCCTGCTTATTTTTTTTTTTAGCAGTTTGCGACTCCCAGTGAATTTATTAATCTAGTTTGCGCTGCATATTTAAAGATGTAGGTATCTAATCAAGTAATTGGTGAAGATAGTCATACTTTTATACTTTTTTTGACATTTTTGGGGATTTTTTGTAGCACTTTTGTGCCAAATTATTCATAGATGTTTTGTTTTTTTATAATACTTTGCATCACTGTGCATTACTTTATTAATTATAGGTGAAGTTTAGATGATATAGCAGAAATAAAATGTTGTTTTTGTGGTTTCTAGAACTTTTTACGTTTGCCAACTTCTTCTGTGTGAACCCCTTCATGAAAGTTTTAACATGCGATCAGCCTCAGCTTGGTGGTTTAATGCAATGCTCCACTTTCCATGTGTGCGATTTTCTGCGAGGATTGCTCTGCAACTTTGTCCGTCTCTTTTTATGGTAGTGTTCAAACGAAGGGCAGACGCACCACGCAGCTCTTGATTCAACGCTGCAGCTCCAGCCTCTGTGAAATGGCATGAGTGACTTCAATGATGCAGTTTCCTTTTTTTTAAATTATTTTTCCCTTTTTTAGAGTTAATATATAGAATAAAATCAGCTGTATGCTGCAAAAACTGTCCTACTTACCTCTATATGCAGTAATAAACAGACGCCAACCCTCCAAATCAATAAATGGTTCATCGTTATCAAACATTTGTTGTTAAAAATGTCCTTTTCTCATAAGAATCCCCTTTAACCTTTAAAATATTAAGATTAAATGTAAATTATTGTGTTCTTCTTCGCTCTGTCCACCTTTCCAGCATGAAATGACCACTTCAAATACATTAGTTTTCTGTCATAATGGACTTCGGGTTGTGTGTCTGTTTGTGCGTTTAGTGTCCACACACAGCTACTCTGGAAGGTTGTCACTGTGACGGACAGATGAAAGATATTTCTGCGAGGACGGATCTAAAGGAGATTAAAGAAGATCAAACAGACATGTACATGAGGGCCTCTGAGACTCGTGGGAGTTTTTGTGTGTGTGTTTTTGTGTGTGTGTTTTTGTGTGTGTGTTTTTGTGTGATGGAGAGACATCTAACGACACTACAAATGCAAAAAAATCAAAGAATGGGCTCAAGAAATGATAGATCCCAGTTTTAGATGGGCTAGGAATTCATGACTGAACGTCAAAAAATCTTTTTTAAGCGACGGATGGATGGATGGATGGATGGATGGATGGATGGATGGATGGATGGATGGATGGATGGATGGATGGATGGATAATGTATTTGTCATTGTCCAGTATGCTACGAAATTTTTAAAGGTTTGGTCAGTTTCTCATTTTTATCATTCAAAAAGAATTCACAGCTAATTAAAAATATTTTTCTCCTTCATTTAAATACAATTTTAACATCAACAAAGACTAAATAATTAACAGCTAACAAAATAAAAAGTCCATTATTTGTTTAATAAAAAACAGAGAAATTACAACTAATTGCTTTGCTACTAAATGTTTTTTTTGGAACAAACATTCAAATAAAAGGTAAGAAAAGAGCTCCAACATGATTGTGCTGCCAAATATCAGATTTTTCTCCTTTTTTTTGTACTATCAACATAAAAGAAGCTGAAAAAAGTAGCTCTGATTTGAGTAAAAGTATTCCCCTTTTTTAATCAACAGTTCTTTTATTGGCATAGTTGGATAAGTTCTTAATTTTAACTTGAAATGTTGGATTCCTTTGTCACTCCATCTATCTTCAGAAGCTTTTTTATTTCAGCACCCTTCATGTCTTATTTTTGGGGTCATGAGGTGGGGGTACACACCTTGAACAGGTTGCCAATCTGTTGCGAGGCCACACAATCATATTCACAGAGACACCAAAATAATCACCAAAAAGACAGCTAATAAACATGACAAACTATCATTTACATTTGCAAACATTATTATTATAACTTTTACCCGCCATAGAGAAGAAATTGCTGGCGATTGCTGAATCAATTTAGGATACACGGATTATTCACTGCAAGGCACTAAATTGAACTTTAGTTGGTCATCAAAAAGTGGCCAGCGACTACCTCGCTCATAGGCGGTGACTTTTGGCTGAGTGGCAGCTACTTTTGAGGCCCCTGCTTACGTTTTGTATTTGCGTTCACTAGGACCTGTCACCGGCAGCATGGCTGTAGAAAATCTCTCTTGATATTTCTGCGGGCTATCTGAGGTCCCGTACAATTTCTCCCAGTTTTCGCCTCCCGACTGCCGTAGCCACCCAGAAGGCCAGTTGGGACAAAGGTTCTGGATAGGATTCTACTTTCACCTGTTATCCCGGTTGGGACATGGGCTGCATACAAGCGCTCTCCAGGCAGACCAGGCGTTAGGCGAGTTCTTTCAGCTGTCTCCACGTTTTCCCCCATGCTGTTGACCCCTGCTTTCAGATCTCGGCGCCACATGTTCCCAGGTCTCCCCCTTTTCCCTTGGGGATTCCATGTCAGTGCCTGCCTTGTAGTGCTGGATGCAGGTTTTCTTAGGGTGTGGCCAATCCATCGCCATCATCTTTTGGAGACGTCTTCCTCTTCATGTTGCTGCTCCGTCCTCTCCCCTAACTCTTGGTTGTTGATGATGTTGGGCCAGCCCACCTTCAGGACTCTTCTAAGACGAGTGTTGATGAAGGTCTGGCGTTTGTTCATCAGCTTAGCGGTAGTCCTCCATGTCCCAGCTACGTAGAGTAGTATGGGTTTTACCATGGTGTTAAAGATCCTCATCTTGATCTTGAGAGTCAGATCTGCTGCTCCCCATATCTTCTTCAGCTGATGGGATGTAGCTCTCGCCTTACCGATGCTTACTTGCACTTGTCCACATCAGCTCCCCCCAGCTTGTCGACGATACTGACAAGACAGGTGATGTTTTCCCCCTCTTCCTTTGCCTCTTCGTCCACCCTAGACATCTGGACAGGATGACTTGTGTTCATTTCTTTAGACTGAAGTGACTATAAAAGCTGACATTCTTTTCATGTGAAGGACCTCCAATAAAAGATTTTCCTCCATCTCTGCCTCCAAATGAAACCCTATCAACTACAGGTTTTACAACCACAGGTAGTGTTGCTCTTTAAACAATCTTTTAAAACTGCTTTGCCGCCACATTTACGGAAGAGGTTTGACGAGCCAGTCGGTGGAGAACTGGATGTGTTGTCATCACAGCGGTTGAGCAGATGGAGCAGAAACCCCCAACAAAAATGTTGGTCTCATAGTCAGTTTATTTTTTTAAGTAATCAGACGTCGTGATCTCAGTTGTGGGTCACAGGTGAACACGTTCTGTAATGTCATTTCTGACTGATGTGTTCTGGCATCTTTAGGGCCGCCTGCCTGATAATCCCCTGGCAGCGCCCTCTCTGCACCCTTTCATGTCAGTCCTGGAGATCTCGCCAAACGCTCTCATGGCGCCCTGGTTTCTGTGCCTTTGGCTGCAGCTGTCCCAGGGTGCTGATTGCTCCGCGAATCATGCTTCTAATCTCTGGGCGCCTTTGCATCGCTCAGGATATGTGCCAATCAGCACATCAAATTGCCAGTTGGACCACATCAGAGAGCCGGACTGCCAGATACACTCGTTCGCATGCTCATGCTCACAGTGTGCGCCTGTAGTAACATGCTGGCAGGCTGGAGTCCATTCTTCTGCCAGTCATGCAAATTTGACATCATGTTATGTAGAGAGCCGTGCAAAATCCCTTCAACGACACTCAAGAGAAATACATACTGAAACTTGAAAGTTTATGCCAGGCCTTAGATTACTTGGAATTGTTTAATTACAAATTAATAGAAGAATGATGATTTGCATAAATGCCTTTTTTACAAGAGGGAATTAAAGAGTTTGAGTTTATAAGAGGAAATTATTGCATGAAAGAAAATAGTCTGGTTCTTTTTTGTACTTTCAATGGTCTTTAATGTAGCTCTGTTTGTACGAATGGACAAACAATGTTTCCCAGTATGGTGGACCAAAGGTGACATATTGAAAAAAAAAAAAAAACAGCAGTAATTTAAAAAACGTGTTTAAAAAAAACCCATTACATTTGGAATTAAATAAATATACATATTGTGTTTTCCAGGGAATAAGTCACAGCAGTCAAAAAATGCATAATAAAGAAAGACAACATATATAAGTCGCTCTGTAAAAGATGCACACAAAAAAACACAACTTATACACAAAATACAGTAATTACTTAAAATATCTATTCTTTTCATGTAAAACAAATAAATGTAGATATCCAATGGTCCAGGTGAATACTTGATTCTGATTGGCTGCAAAGTGAAACTGGACATGCTGGACAAGCTAGCTAGAAGATGTTCACATATTGTTTTTATTACACATCAGTAGCCAAAATAATAATAATAATAATTCAATTTGGCCTAAAACCTCACATTATTAAAAATGTGTTATTTTCAGTTTCTATGAATTTTTTTTTATCCTCATTTATTTTTGACAATGATAAAAATCGATTGGAAACCGATACAGTCAAAGGACAACACTGATGTTATTATTTTTGAGGCCTGAAATGGCGTGGCTCAAAAATTGGAGTCTCTGTTTCACAATGTTTCTTCAAGCAATCTGGGGGTGATATTTGATACATATTTGAATTTGGAGACACATGTTAAATCGGTGGTCCAATCTTGTTTCTGGCAAATACATAGATAATACAGGATAACCCCTCTCCTATCTATATAAAATGTCTTGAGATAGTATTTTTTTTCCCGTTTGAACTATTGTAACGCACTCTACACATGCCTTTCACAGCAGAGTGTGTATCAACTCCAGTTAGTCCAAAATGCTGCCGCCAGACTCCTAACCAAAACCAGGATGAGAGACCATATCACTCCAGTTTTCTGCACAGGCTCCCAGTCCGTTTTAGAATCGATTTTAGGATTTTAATGATTGCTTCTAACCCTTGTGCTATCCTATGACCCCACCCTTATATTGACGTGTCCTCCCTACCATGACAAAGGTGGATAAAGGTGGAAAGATTTCATGTAATCCATGGACACCAGTGAAGATCACAAATCATTGAAGAAAAAAGGTTCAGCGCACTGTCTAGTGGGTCTAGATGACCCCACTCCCAACGATAAAGTACCTAGGATAGCACAAGGGTTACAGCACTCTGTGGTCTGGCCTCTAAATATACAGCTGATGTCCTCATTCCTTATGTACCTAGTCGCAATCTTAGACCTTCGGCAAAAAGCTTTTTAATAATCCGACAATCTAGATTGAAGGCCAGGGGGGACAGGACCTTTGCTATAAGAGCCCCAACACTCTGGAACAGTCTCACTGAAGAGATCAGGCTTGCTAAATCCCTACCTGTTTTTAAATCTCTTTTAAAAACCCACCTCCATAAGTGTGCTTTTAATGATTTTACTGGTTTTTAAATTTAAACTTGTGATTGTATTGATTTTAACCGCTATCACTGTTTGGTGTGTGGGCTGGGTTTTATTTTTACGTACTGCATACTGGTTTCATCCTGATTTTGTCTTATGTTAATTGTACAGCATTTCGTAATCTGGATTTCGAAAAGTGCTATATAAATAAAGTTTATTATTATTACTACTATTTTAGTTTATAATGTACTTAACCAACAGCAGATGTAGTTTTGCTTCTGTGGAGCAGATTTATGTTAAAACATTAAAACCTGACTGTACTCATCTGTCGCCATCCTTTTTTTCTTTTTTTGTGCTTCTGTTCTGAATTCCTGCCTTCATATTTGCCCCGTTCATAGTTTTCATCTGTGTTTGTTGTTCAGCTGTCCCCTTTCAATGTCTGACTCTGTATCCCTTGTATTCCATGACTTGTTTTTTTCCCCTCATCTTGTCTCTCTGTTGCTCACCCTGTCAGGAAATCTTGTTCTGCTTCAAGCATTTTCCATCTATTTCATCCATCTGACCTCTTTGGTCACAGAGCAAAACGACTTCACTGAGCTTCTCCGCTCTCACACTCTGGCCATTAACTGCTTTTTTTGCACATGTTAGGGTAACGTGCACACAGGTGATATGAGCCTAAACACCTGCTAAAGACGCAAAACGGCATCAAACCAGAACCAAATATTATCCTATATTTCTGCAACTGAATGGCTTTTATCAGCTGATTTTAAACTCATCAAAGCACATTCAAGTTGAAACTTGTTTACACTCGCATTGTTTGTTTTAAAGTACACTAAAAATTTAAAAATCTGTTGATTAGAGACAATTAACGGACACCTGCAAACAAGTCCCAGTGTGGGGGGAACAGACCCAAAGGGAACCTTTTGAGTTTGATTTTAGAACCCACTTACGACTCCAGTTTAAGTGCAATAATGGAAAAGCTGGCGTTCAGATAATGGATGCGTGCATTCTGAAACAGACTAAAGATGCAGTAAATGCACGGAGACATCAACCACACTCTCATCTAATGGAGCTAATCATGCAGTCAGCAGCTTCCGCTCTGGTTCTCTTGACTTTATCAGTGATGGCTCCAGAGCTGCTTCACTTACAAACATAAAACATTTCTGAGCAAACCACTTATTTGGGATAAACTCTAATTTTCTAAAATAAAAATCTGCTACAGCAGAAGTGTGTGTGTCCAACCTGAATATAAATAAATAAAAACACAGGTAACGCTACACAATACAATGCCTTAATAATCAACTTATAAGACAATAAAATTGAAATTGAAATTGAAATAACAAGCATTAGGAGCCTAATGTGTTTAAAAGCCCTTAAAGGACATTTATCAACACATTACTAATGCTTGATAATGTCTCATAAATAGATGAGTAAGGGATGTTATTATAATGACTTTGACCTTTGTGTAAGTGAAAATGGAGATTTGCAACTTTAAGAAATAAGCAACTTTATTGTTAGAGTGAAAATAAACTAGTTCTTTTTAGAAATGTATGTTTATAGTCAGTTTTTGTTGCTCCGAGATTAGTTTTGGTTAATGTCTTCAAAAAACAGTCCGTTCTTCCTTTTTTTGCTTCTGACAAATAACTTTAGAATTTTTTTTTTTTTCGTGCATTGTTATAGTTGTATTCTCTGATCTTTACTGCTTAAAGCAGTTTGATGGTGCTTACAGCCTCCTCATCTGTCCTTTGTGCCTCTGCCGGGGAGGTTTGTGAACCTCTTATCTCGCCCTGGGCTCGGTGCGATGATGCACACCAATAAAACAGATGATTGGGGTTTTCTATGTGTCAAGGAGGTTCTTGGATGCAGATAATCCAGCAAAAACACAGCCTTTGTTGCTAATGATTCCATCAGTAATGATGCCTGGAAGGAGGTTAAGTAGAGGGAAGGAAGGGGACCCAGCAAATACCAGACGCTAATAAAAAAGATCAAAGGCCTTTTGCTTGTCGTCTCTGGACATTTAAGACTCGCTTTTGTCCCCTTCTACACCCTTTCTGCCTCTTTTCAGATTTTTGTCCAACCGAGAAGAATGGCAATTCCAGCGTGGGGTTGGAGGAGGCACTTCCAAATGATTGAAAGAAAAGAGGTGGTGAGACAGGCTAATAAGATTCTCAGAGCTGAAAGTCCCTCTAGTTAAACTGTCTTTGTCAGTAGCATGCAAGAGCAAAAGAGTGCTACCTCTGTTCTCTATGTTCACTCTTTCCCACTTGTTTCTCACAGTTTATCCACTCCTTCAAACTCATATCTTTCCAGAGCCAAAACTAACTTAATTATTCACTCAGAAATTCTCCCGGAGATCTGACCTTGGCACACTGTCAGCTGTCTAATCTGTCAGAATTAGTTATTTTTTCCAAAGCCATATTGATTACATTTTCTCATGTTTCACTTTGAGAAGTCGTTTAAAGACCCACTCCACTGAAACGGGTGTTTCTGGTGTTTTTAACATGTTCTTGTAGCATTTTTCTCTTGATTGAGGACATATAGAAAATAATTTACCATTTAAACGGCACTTCTGAGTATTTCTTTATTCAGATTGGATCAGTTGAAGATGAATACCCGCAGTTTAAAAAAGCTCATGGTTGTGACGCGGCAACTGAAATGGGCGGGGCTAAAGTCTTCCTGCTCCGCTCCATTCTGATGCATCCACTCGCAGACAAATAGATCCATGAACTGTACGTCTACGTTCTTCTCGCCTGGACTGGCATCTGGATCACATCTGTGCGGCTGCAAATTTTGTTTGACCTAATTTTAAGAAGTTATTTTTCTGACCCATTAATTGGGTTAGAGATTTACCGTCATTGTGGGTTTTATTGTAAGCTTTATCAAATGGGATGTGTGTGTCAAAGGAAAATAACCATTTATCCATTAGATGTACTGTTTATTAAATTCATATTTAAATCTTATCTAAATTTTCACTATTAAAATCCTCGGGTTGTTTTTTAACACAATTCCTGGGTTATTCTTGTTAGGAATCTTATTGCGTTACTTTTTAGAGCAATAATAATTTTTGGGGTTTCGTGGTTTGTTTGAACCAAATTTAAGTTTTTTTCTTGAGTGTTTCCTGAGTTAAAATGACCCAGAAAAAGACTGAATCCCTTTAAAACTTCTGAGCTGGATCTAAAACACCCCGACTTGGGTTTTTAGTGTGTATATTTAGCTATTATTACACAATTGTAATAAGTCCTAGACAAGCTCATGGAAATTCGATGTTTTATTTTCAAAACGGGGTTTGTTGGAAGAGGCTGAGTGACGTTTTGATCTTTAAACTCAAAAAGCAGCTCACCCACTCAGATCCAATCAGTTTTAGCGCTGCTGGGGGTGTGGCACTGTGATGTACGCCCAATCAGCATGCACTTCTATATTCTATCTATAAGTTTTCCTCTGCTTGACTCATCACCAGACTTACCAGTTTTGAAGCAATCCCATGAACTCCACGTGGGAAAGATGGAAGTGAACATGAGCACAGTGCCCTCTTTCAGTAGATCAACCAGTTAAAACCCAGAAGAGCTGAGAGCCAGAGAGAGAGGTCAGAAAGTGGAGTTAAAAAAAATAAAAAAGCATCAGCTTTCAATGAATGCCGCATCGCAGAAGGAGCCAACCTGATGAGTCAGCGGCTCAAAGCGCCCGAGGCTCTTTGTTTTGTTACAGTCCTCTCTGTTGCTGCATGAAGCATTAACCTCAAAACCCAGATCTGGTTTATTAGATTTTAATTAGTGTTCTTTAGGGTTCATGTAGTGACGGTAGATGGTCCATATAAAGCAATCGACCAATGCGTTGCATGGTTTCAGTGTTTTTCCGCCTCTACTGGCCGTCACTATCACTGCAGGAAACAGAATAACATTCTTTTGAGTCTGGATTGTCACCTGACACGGTCATTAAGAAACATGGAAGAAAAGAGGAAATTAAAGTCTTTCAGTGTTACTGTTACACCCGAGTCTAAGGGAAATAACATAAAGGAAGGAAACAACTTAAATGCCCTGATGACTGGGGCTTTCGTTGTTGTCGGTAAATTGGTTTTGTCGACCCGTCAGGATTCTTTTTTTGTCATTTCGGTTTAATAAACGCGCATCCAGTCGGTTGTGTTCACATCGGACAAGCGCCAGTCTTCTTCTTTTGTGTATTTACTGTTTCTCAGCGCTCATCCTCCACCTAAATAGAAAGAGGCTCGGGGCCCAAGGTCAAAGCGGTGCAAATCCCGCAAATTTTGCTGCGGACCTTTTGTTTTCACAGCCCTGTTCCTATAAATGTCCGTCTTTGGCTCATATTAATCCAACCGTACACAAACTGCATCTATTAACGTCTTCTTCGTGGTCATGTCTATAATGGCTCGTACTTTGGTGTTTTGAAGCGGACGCCACCCACGAGTCACTACAAAATCCGAGTCCTTGATTGGTCACAGTGCTGCGCGGCTGCGATTCAGCATGAAAATGTTGACGGCCGGTACAGTGAAACCCATGTTCATAAAAATATTTTTTCTTACTAGAAGTTTAGACGATGATTCAGTGCAGGGATCAGGAAACTGTAAATAGCTTGAGAGCCAATAATTTTTTTTTTATGCTAGCATTCAGCTTCAAATTTAAACTTTTTATCTTTTATAAGGTGAAATTGAAATGTATGAACTATACATGTAAAATTTCAATTTCTATGAATGTACGCTGAGCATGAGCAGTACCATACATGACATGAACCTCCACGGACTGAGTACAGCAGTATCACCTTTTGCAAAATAAAACTACCCATTACTTTACGTAAACGATAATCATTGACTGATCGAAAAAATAATTGTTGACTAATCGACTGCTGAAATAATCATCACTGACAGCCCTACTAATGACTCAAAAACTCTCAGGAAGGCTCAAGGGATAAAAGTGATCCGGGATCTATTTACAAAAAAAGTAACTGTGACCACCTAATTGTATGAGGACCAAAGCCTGTTTAAACTAATGTCTGTAAATGAGAACTGGACTGAGAGACTCCTCCCCCTCCTGGCGTTCCAAACAGGAAGTGCCAGCGGGCTCCAGGAACTCATAATCCGATAGACTTCTGTAGAGTAACAAACAGTTTTAACTGAGTCATTCTATTGGTCAGAAAAAAACATTTTTGCTCTGAAACAATTGTTCAATTATTGTGTGTTAGCATTTTTTGCCCAAAATTGAGTGTTTTATTTGGGCCACAAATTTGCATTTTATTAGCATTTTGTGCCCACATTGATTGATTGATTTGATTTATTTAAGTGTCATGCACTAATGTGCCCAGCCCACACGGGCTTATATGACACTGAAAAACAAAATACACAATACATAAAGATACATCCCCATCACAAAAAAAATCCAATAACCCCCCTAATCAGAGTCTAACAGAATACAAAGTGTCCATTCTTATTGTCCGTGCCTTTGACACAAAATTTGCCAAACAAAAGATTTCATTTTCAAAAAGCCGACGTAAAATTTTGCCTTCAGATAACCAAAACAAATCATAATGTCATACATACAAAGTCTCTGTTTTTTATACAAAGGACAATAAAAGAAAAAATGAAATTCATTCTCCACCACTTGCAGCTCACAGACCTCACAGTCTTTCCTCCTCAGGAATGCCTTTAAACGCCCTACTTCCACCTGTAGGGGGAGCACTCCTGCTCTCAGTTGAGCACATAAGGATCTTTGTCCTCTTTTTAAGTTATATATAACATATGGCTCAGCAGAAATGTGTCCTTAATTTGCAAATAAATTCGTAATTTTGGTTTTTGAAGCAGTTTCATTTTCCAGTCTTTTTCATAATAACCAACTAAAGTTTCCTTAACATTATCTATCTTACATTTCAAACAATTAAAAAATAATGATTGTAGGTTCACAGAGGACAGAATGTTAAATACATCTTTACACCAGGGATAAATATGAGCTCTATCCCAATCAAATACTTTACGTCCAAGTCTCTCTGCAGGTAAAGTCACCAGCCGGTTCCATAATCTGAGAACTTCTGCTCTTTTTTTGATCACACACGCCCCCCCCCCCCATGTCCCCCTCAATGGCGGCTTTAGTGGTGAACCTGTGTACACCCAGAAAATATCTCATTGCCCTGTTTTGAACCTTATCACACTCAGGAGCGTCTTTATAACCCCAGACTCCTGCAGAATAAAATAACACAGATCCCACCATGGCATCGTACAGTTTACTAAACGTGTCAAAACTCAACTCAGGACTGACCTTCATCTGATTTATTACTGCGCCAAGCTCCTCCCAGCAGAATCTGATAACAGCTCCTTTCCTTCTGAGAACATCATATTTTTATGAAAAACAAAACCAAGATATTTATAGGTATCAGTAAACATGAGAGTAGTTTTACCAAAATAAAACGGAAAATTACTTTGAGATACTAAAGGCTTTCTAAAATGAACGATTTGTGTTTTATCACTATTGATAGTGAGTCTCCATTTGTTACACCAGTCATTCATTGTATTTAACATTCCTTGTAATTTTATTTCCTCATCCGCTATCAAAATGATATCATCAGCATAAAGCAATATGCTCAAGTTCCAATTATTGATATCAATACCCAAGTTAGTTTTCTTAATTTCTTGAGCTAAATCGTTGACATAGATAGAAAAAAGAGTTGGTGAAAGAACATCTCCTTGTTTAACTCCAAATGGTAGAAAACCATCCTGTTTTTAGGTCATTCACCTGCACACAGGCTAATGGAGCCTTGTACAGAGCTTTAATTGCTTTATAAAATTGACCATTAATACCATACATAAGTAATTTATATTCAAGAAGATCTCTGTCTATCGAGTCAAATGCTTTTTTAAAAATCCACTAAACAAACAAAGGTACTTTTACTTTCTTGCAGTCTAGCTTTCACCACGGAGGACTAAACATAAATATTGTCAATACACGCTCTATTTCTCCTGAATCCATTCTGCTCCTTTACAAGGACTTCGTTTGTTTCTAGGTATTCAGATAACCGATTATTTAAAATACTAGAAAACACTTTATACACGGTACTCAGAAGGCTAATGCCTCTATAATTCAGAGGGACTCTTGGGTCTGCTTGAGGGGATTTTGGAATCGGCTTGATGATCGATTTATACCAAATAGATGGTATGAAACCATTCTTAAAACAGAATCTAAAGAGACAATGTAGAGTAGTTAACAATTTGGGACACTTAAGAACCTTGTTTGATAGTTCATCCACACCAGCAGCTTTATGAAGTTTAGTTTTCTCAATGACTTTTAGAACTTCCTCAATTGTAATATCTTGATTTATTTTGTCAGAGTAGTTCAGAGAAATTTTAAAACTTTTGTCTTCAAGCAGTTTTTTGGATTTGCACATATTCAGAAAAAAACTGTTCATCAAACAAGTGGGAACTACTATTACAGGTAAACAAGTTCTTATAATCTGACTCCCACTTGTTTAACACAGAGTCTGTTTAAAATCTCATGTGGAATTGGCCTTCTACTTTTAGGTCCAAGTTTATTTATTTCCCTCCAAAATAACTGTGATTTATTATTTTGCAAATGCAGTTGTAGTTGAAGAGCTTAACCCCTACTGAAACGTCTTTTAAATAATTAACTTCTTATCAAAATGACTCTGACAGTTTTTAAACACAGAAAGAAGCTCTCTCTCTTTTCAGAACCATTTCTTTGCATTTTAAATACTTTTTCTCTGATAAACACAGTTTTTCCCATAGACTCTGCAGTTCATTGTTCCAGTAAGGTTGATTTCTTTCACATATTCCTTTATTGCTTTTATATTTCTGTTTTGGTCTATTTTTATCCAATTCTTTATATAAAACATTACAAAACCAGCCATAGCAATTCTTCTTCTGTCATCAATGAGGTTCATTCACACTGCAGCAGCTCCTTCACTTTAGCCTGGAGATTTTCTCCATCCACTTGAGGCAGCCCGACAATAACCAGTGACACGTCTGGGTCAAAAGATTTTCCCCAGACTTCTTTGTTCCTCATTTTAGTTTCAATATCGTCCATTCTGGAACTCATAATTGAAACTTCCAGATCCAGATTATTACGCACTTCCTTCACCGCCTGCTCCAGCTCAGTGTCCATCAAAAATTATTTTTTCCAAGCTTCCCCGGAGGGTGTTTATTTTTATATCCATCTGTGTTTCAATATTGTTTTGCATATTGTCCATTTTTGTCTGCATTCTATCCATTTTGTCATTGAGTACTCAGTTCATTCATTAAAACTTACAGCACCTGGTATTCCCAAGCGGTCTCCCATCCAGGTACTAACCAGGCCCGACCCTGTTTGGCTTCCGAGATCGGACGAGATCGGGCGGGTTCAGAGTGGTGTGGCCGTAAGCCGTACCCACAAATAAGTATATTAGTAATTTCGTTTTATCAATTCCTACTACTAATATTTGTCTACGAAATCTGTGGGCACAAGTGATCATTTTTGGCAATAAAATACTAATTTGTTGGCAAAAAATACAAATTCGCAGGCACAAATGTATAACTTTAGGGTAAAATTTGTATTTTTCTTTTTTAAATGCCATGTCTAAGGGTCAGTAGAAACCTCTTTGACAATGTTTTACTTACTGATCTACAAAGGTTTGACTCATAAATGGCAGTATAATAAATCTGCTGCAATAATATGACCAGCATCATCTTTGTATTACTGAAAGTGATTCCCTGTATGTTTTTGTAAATGTTTTAATCTGAAATGACTGATGCTTAACGAATTGACAGCGGACTAATGAGCCACGTTTTTCTGGGTTCGGGCCGGTTGGTTTGCGTTTCGGGGCTCAAGCTGGAGCCAAACAGGGAAGTTGGCCTCTACATGTTAATGATGCTGGTTCTGACTGTGTGCTGCCACCGTATTTATCAGGGTTCTAAAGCAAAACCCTCACATAAATTATTCAGTCACAAAGATGCATTGGTGCCAGTTGGTCTGTCAGAATTCAACAAATGATGAACAGATTCTTGTTTTAGACGTTTCGCTGTTAATGACCAATGTTGATGTGTTCCTGCTGACGAACCAGAGTTTTTATTTTTAGACTAAAAATGCTTTCTAAAGCCTGTGCATCCTCATGCTGCATAATGCAAAGTGTTTCTTCAGACACTATTATTTCTCCACACTGCTTTGTTGCACACAGAGATGCTTTGAAGCTTAAAGCTTTCTGTGTCCCTCTCTTTCATCCCTTCCTTCTTTCACCCATACCCTCATTTATTTGGTTTACTTCTTTTTCTTCTCCAGCCTGTTTCTTTTTCTCCAGCCCATTTCTTTTTACTGTTATCTCCCTCATCAGGCTAACTCTGTCCTTCTCTTCTTCCTCAGTGGGGCGTTTGTTGATTGAGTTCAGTTCCCAGATGACAATGGAAAGAGTGCAGAAAGAAAACCCCAACGTCACTGAAGGAGGTCGATACTCGCCCCCAGACTGCCGGCCAAGATGGAAGGTACCCAAACATGTGCTTTTGTTACATCAATTATCTTTGTCTGTACTTTAAGCATCTTATATTGATTGTAATGGCCTTTGCGATAATATCTATGCTACATTATGCCTTAGTCACATGCACCCATATGGGGGTAGACCAGACGGCTGCAGGTTTTTGGGTTTTGTGGGTCCAAAGGGTCATAGACAGAAATAGCCGCATCTTAAGGGGAATGTGTTGCCACCTCAAGGAATGTGATGCAAATGGAACGTACCATTGTCATGTGTGTGTGTGTGTTAATCTAGGTTAAGGCGCATGGAAGTTACACTCACTTATGAAATATGGGTGACGCTGTCGTACTGTGTCCTTCTGCCACACTCTATAGTCATTAGCAAAGCAAAGTACTTGTCCATTATTGACTGCGCACAACTGTCCCATGGACGGGGTGTAGGATGCCTGTAGGATGTCCACACAAACTGCCCTCTGGTTGTCTAATTTCCTCATTTCTAACAGTCAGACTGCAGCAAGGAGTGCACACCGGGGACAACACTAACGGGCTTCTTTAGCGGCATGCAGGATTTGGTGGGGTTGAAAAACAAAAAAATCCATTTGCCACGAACATTGAACATTTTTGCCCGAGTGGTCCAAGACCTAAATATTTTGCGCCGCCCACCTGCGTGTCCCGTATAGGTTTGAAGTTTTTCATTTATAGACTGCCTATAGCCACCCGTAAGGTCAGTTGGGACTAAGGCTTTACCTACTAGCAGTATTTTAATGCTTTTTTGAGTTCATTAGTATAGTTCTAAGTTTAATTGTTCAATACAAAAATGAACTAACAAAGTGTGTATGTGTGTGTGTTTCCACAAACATTCTGCAAGATCGTTTCCAACCAGCAACCTTTATTTTTTTTACTTTGTCTAACTTTCGAAAGAGACGTTTCCTCCACTGACGGATAATAAACACGTATTAATGTGGAGCTTCCTGTTGTCTAGGTTGCCATTATCATACCGTTCCGGCACAGAGAAAACCATCTCAAATACTGGCTCCACTACCTTCATCCCATACTGAGGCGGCAGAAGATTGACTACGGCATCTATATCATCAACCAGGTAAGTCTTCTAATAACTGGAACCCGTCTGAACACGTTAAAAAGGACTTTCAGCAGTTCTTTTTAAAAAAAAAAATTTAACTAACACCTTCCAAACATATATTGTGGGGGACAAAGGCTAAATAATCCCCTTCTTTTCTGATATTTCTTAAGAAATCAATATTTCTCCAAAATACATCTCCATCCATCCATCTTGTACACCTGCTTGATCCTTTTTGGGCTAAATGGTTGCTAGAGCCTATCCCAGCTACCACTGGGCGATTGTAGGTTATACTCTGAACAAGTCGTCAGTTTGTTGCAAGGTCACACACTCACATGCACACCTAGCAGCAATTTAGAAACACCAATTAACCAATCAAGCATGTTTTTGGACTACCACCATGCAGCCTTAGCTAGACGTGAATACAGAACAGGATCAGCTGCTTTTGTAGGAACCAGGCTTCCTAGAGGACATGGTGTAGAGACAGGGATGCTCCTCACAGAGCATTTCATCTAAAGAAGTCGCACCTTGATGAATGACGCCAAGTGAAAGAAGGGATTCTGGGTACCAGTGAGCATCAAAGCCACTGCACAGGATGACACAGAAGCCCCCCAGTGATGAGCTGCCCCAGCTGAAACTGAGGGCACACCATCATCATCACAGAAGACGCAGCTGATGTAAAGACTCCTGAACCGAATCTGTCAACTTATTTTCGAATACTTTGAAAAATAATGGGAAAAACAGCATAAATAAGATGCTTTTATGCAGTGAAAAACTAGAACTTCCCAATAAAAGTCAGAGAAGTAATTACAGAGGCGCATAAAGACTGTACTCCTCTTCAACTTATTTATAAAGCCAATCTGCTCCCACTACGTTTTGTTTTTCCTCTTAGTTAGCCTTTGATTCTGCACAAAGCTCTTAAATCAGGATTGACAGCAAGATTCTTCTATTTTACATTGAATAAGCAATACTCATCAACACTTTTAGTTTGAAGATCTCTTCTCTGCCCTCTCAGTCCCCTGTAGACTTGGTGCGACGCCTTAATCCTTCCCCCTGGGAAACAGACCTTTGGTTTCTCCTGCCCTGCTGTGATCTGCTCCTCATGCGCCTCTGTTCCAGTGTCTACTCCAGCGCCTTTTCCCTCCTCCTGCAAATGTACAGACTCCGTCTGTTGCTTTCAAACACCCACTTACACATCATGTTTTTCTGAGTCTGTGTTTTGATCTTAAAACACGCAGCTGGAAGGCAAAATGAAGAGATGCTGAAAGATGCAGACATCTTTTAACCTAGACCCGCCTTTTTGTTTGCGCTTATTGAAATCTTTGTAGTTTACAAAGGTGGAAATAATTCTAAAGCGAACCTCAGTTTCACTCAGACACTCTCTGTTCTGATAGAGTTAATTAAATAATAAGTATTTACGGAAAATCTAGATTATATTTTAGACGATTGTAACTTTTATAAAGTCTAAAAAGACCACCAATTTAAAAATGAATCAGTTTCCATTTTGCAGCACTTAAGTCTCTTAAGTTTTAAAGTGAAAGCGGAAGTTTGAAGAGAGGAAAGCAGGAGCAGAACTGAAAGAAAGCAAATGCATGTATCAAAATAGAAATGTTAGGATTGTAAAGTGACTTTTAAACAAGACCCTCCATATGAGGGAAAGTTTGACTCTTAAACAGACAAGCTTTGGAAGTGGAAATAAGAAACGTTGGTTTTAGGTGGTGAATGAAGGAATGTTTGGGTTTTTTCTTCACGCAGAAAGAAAATATTTGTCATGCTTGAGATTAAGAACAGCCGTCTTTGAATTTAGTTTTGATAGACAATATGAATGCATTTGCTGTCAAACACAGAAGAAGGCATTCGTTAATGTTTTAATAAAGTTCCAAGGGAAATTAAATGTGTTTTTTAATATGTTCTTTTGGCATTTTTCTGTCAATGATAGACACATATGTATGTAATTAAACTCAAAATTGCATTTCTGAGTATTTCTTTAATCAAATTGTTGTAAACCAGGAGCGACAAATGAATTTCAGTTAAAGAGCGTTTTTGTGACAGAAAGTCCAAAGTTAAAGCTCAGATTCTAACCTCCTTGGTCAGTTTCAGATGGACTATCGTGTCGTTATATTAGATCTTTTTCAATCGGATTTAGCTACTTTAATTTTTATTTAATTGGTTTGAGCTGTTGCTTTGCTTCAAACTCTAATTTTCTCTTTGAATAATTATATTTCTACGTATTGGTAGAATTTTCTTTAATGTCTTAAGCCAGTAAGCCAGGCACACTTTAACCTTGACAAAGACCCCGCGGCACACCAGCATCCCAAAAAAAAAACTCAGTCGGTATTGATCGACAGCCCCCCCCCCCCCCCCTCGCAATCTCACGTGCATTTTTGTGATAATTGTGGCAGAAAAAGCAGGAAAAGATGAAACAAAAGTTAAGTTAGAAAATTCAAAAACAGTTTGATGTGTGTTTGTTGTGGTTTCAAGACGTTTAAGGACGACTCATTGTACGCTAAGACACTGTCCCTTTAACCCAATGCATCATGGGAGATGTAGTGTGAAAACTGCCACAAAAGGGCAGAAAGACTCGCGTCTCTGAGCTGCATTGTTTTGTTCACTTGTTCCACGGTCTGATACTGGATTGTGGGTTTTTTTTTTAGAACGGAGAGACTTTTTGAGCTAAATTGGAACAAGGAAGTGAAGACTTAAACCACTTCTGATTGGTCAGACTGATGACATGTGATTAAGCCTTCAGGAATGATTGGCGGAGACAGTTAAAGGGGCGGGACTTTGCCGCAAACTGCTTTAGCTGCAGCCAAATCGCTGTACCGTATCAAAATGTCTTTAATAGAATCAAATAAACACAAAGAAAAAATAATTTTATGATCTTTCATATTCCTAACTACTCAGTGTTCTCAGGGCCTGGCACACTAGTGTGCCGGGGCACACTGGTTGAAAAACACTGTCTTAAGCTGCCAATATTACAAAAAAAGATCAATTCTTGTTTCTAAATGAACATTTTTGTCCTAAAAACCCAGATGAAGACTCTGAGCTTAATCCTGCGTCCCGCACTAAAACGGAAGCGACTGGCTTCAGCAGCTTCTGCAATCTGGGAATAAAGTGGGGGAAACAGCAACCAAATGGATTTTTCTATTTCCTCTAATTTTAGGCAAAAGCTATGGTTGCTCTTTCTTTTACTACCCCATAATTACTGGCTAATTATCCAGTAAATTGGAGGACTGTGAAGAAACGAGGTTACCAGAGTTAATTTAGTGCTTTGCCGTTCTATATTATGGCACTACACTTGTGTTCTTTTTGTCTTTCTACAATAATAAAAGATGCTTGCCTTTAAAAAAACATCTACCTTTTGGACTAAAGGGTTTTCTTGCATCTATTGGGCTCTTGAGTTGAGCAGAAAGAATAAATTTAGCTTGAATTGCTAGACTTGAATATTTCAAAACACACCACTTGTAATGTGCTTTTACATTTTTGACAGTTGTATTCTTCCGAAAGTAAAACATTTACCAACATTTTCCCTAAAATGTTCATTTCTTCTTTCTAATTTCAGCAGTTTTTAACGGTTCTTTTGCTCGTATTCATCAAGGGGTTAGATCTTATTTGCATCAGGAAGTTGTCAGAGTCTTGGATTTTCCATCTTTCTTCAGCTGGCTATACCAACCTGCTTGCGGTCTTTTCCCTCAGCAGAACATTTCTGAGTAGCTATCATCTTTTGCTCTGCAAAGTGGCACTGCTGCCACTGAGGTCCAGTGAGTAGGCGTTGCAGAGGGATCATGCAGAAAGTGATATAGCAACCTTGCTGTTCTGCCCTGCTGCTCTGTGTCCTCTCTGCATGCTGAAGACGGGCATCGGCGCTTGTTGGCTGTTGGCTCGCAGCGCAAAACTGGAGGAGAGCCCAGAAAGAAGTAGAGAAAAGTAACAAAATATCAGGTGAGAAAAAAAAAAGAAGTAGGACTGATGGAGGGATGAGAGTGACAGAAGCTATGAAGGAGAAAAGGCCATCTGCTGCGTGGACACCTAGAACTTAAGGACAGCCCAAGATTTCCATCAGTAATTGGGTCATCTTCTGAAAAACAAACTTTGTAAAAACAGCAGAAAGTAATGAAAGTTAGAGAAGAATTAAATAAGAATGCAAAGAGAATCAGTCAACCAATATTGGTTTGATTGTTCATCCAATCACACTCAAAAAAGAAAAAAGTTGATCCAACTTAACTGAATAACTCAATTTGGTAACACCTTATTGAATTAAGTTTATTCAACTTAATTTTTTATGTTGATCTAACTTGCTTTTTTTTCAATTTTGTTTATACAATTTACATTGACACTTCTAAAGTTTCAACCACTGGCCTTGTAATTTCCACATCAGTGACATGAATGACCCAGCAATGTCTCTCATTACAAGGCAGGAGCTCATCATCCTCTCCCTAAACTCTAACTCATAGTGCAGAAAAAAATAAACATAACAGTTTAAATTACTAGTTTACGACGGAGTTTTAGGGCCACCAAAAAAAACGTAAAATTACGAGATTTTAACTCGTAATTTTACAAGAAATAAGTCATATATTAACAAGGAGAAAACACCGAAGTGGTCCGTTTATCGGAGCATCGCTTGAAGATGAAAGATGTGGAGCCTTTTGTGAAGCTTTATTTTCGGATTATTATAGGTTTAAAACAAAGAGATTCTGAACCTTTGGCGACTCAAAATCAGATTATTGTCAGTAGAGGCGGCTTTCCGGGGTTCAGTGTCAGTAAAGCGGAGTTTCATCTGTAAAATTAGGAGCTCAGAGACACGTTTTGGTGCAGAGGATCGCTGCAGCTTTTATTCTCCTTTTCATTCACAAACCCTGAAGTTCATCTGTCACCTTACGTCATGAACCTGTCATCAGATCCGAACACCAATGCGGAAGTAAACGTCCCGTGATATCATTAAACAAGAAAGATGAATGAAAATAATCTATTATATTAGCATTAGAACGTTGAAAATGCCAAAAAAAGTGCTGCTCCTCCTTAGACGGAAGCGTCACACAAACGTAGAGATCTTGTTTTTGGTGGAGGGAGAAAGGATTGAAGTGGAAAGCTGCAGGGACACCGATGGCTTCATCGGGCTGCAGGGATCCTGCAAACCAACTATCAATAAATAAAACTTTAAAAAATTGTAAATCAACTAATGAGCTTTCAGATATTTGGAACGTTCAAGCTCATTCAGATCACCTGTTAAACTGAGTTTAGTGGGTCTGCTCTGTTGCTGCGCGGCGTTCACCTGCTGCTCTGTATGCTCACTTCCACTTAATATCGTAAATTTACGAGTTTTTTTCTCATAAAATTACGACTTAAGATCTTGTAAATTTATGGTTTTTTTCATAAATTTACGAGTTTTTATCTCCTAAATTTACGAGATAAAAACTGGCAATTTTCCTTTTTTTTTTTTTTTTTTGGGTGGCCCTAATACTCCGTCGTACTAGTTTAAACAGAGCAAAACAGCTAGACAACAAAACACATGGACAAAAACACTTAAACCCCAATCTGCCCAGACAGGCAAAGAAAATGGTATCCCACAATTCCTTGCGCTGCCTTATGTTATGATGTCATGACGCATTGACAGCTTCACACCAAAGTTACACCAACTTAACTGAATTAAGTTGATAGAAAGTAAAATAACTGTCAGACAACTACGTGTCGTTTTTAAGTTGAATGAACTTAAAAAAATGATTTTGTTTTCACCAAACTAGATAATTAAGTTAGATTAATGTACTCTCCAACTACAGCCCAGATAGTATTTTTAGAGTGCATCACATGAGGACATCAGCTGTCTTTTAATTACGATTGTGCCGTTTTTTGCCAAAATCAGAAAAGCCTTTTAGGACATAGTTTCTGCAGAGCGGCAGGAGTTCGTTAGAAATTCACCTCAGAGTTGTGGGTGAGACTGTTGGTCCAAAGCAACCCCGCCCCTCTTCCTCTCACTGTTTTCATCTAAATTTTCCTCAGAGCTGGTCTTTAAAGGTGTTTACATCCGTCTTTTAAATCAATGCTCCACATCTGCAGTTATTGTTAACGTCTCAACGTTCGTTTCTTGTTTGTGTGGAGTCGGGTTAAGTCGTCCACCATGATGCAGGTGTGTTTCACCTCTTTCTTTGTGTTTCAACTCTTTCTGTTGCCGTATTCAATGGATGTTCCCTGTGTGGTCCTCCGCAGCCTGAAACGGGAAAAACCTTTGAGCAGGAAAAACAGCCGACTCGAGCTTTTCTTTTGTTTGTGTGCAGCTGACCATTAAGCCCCATATTGATCTTGCTGAACAACAGCTCTTTTCTCCTTTCTTGCCCGTTGTTCCCCTGAAACTTCTTGTTCTAATCTTTGCTGAAGCACTTCCACTGGAGTGTTTCTTTTTGCGTTTTTTATATCGTACCTTTTCTCATTGGCTCTGTCTCTCAGTCCTCACCAACTCCCAGGAGTGACTGTATTGCTCCACATCGGAGGATTTCTAAATTTGGCATGAAAACCTTCCTCAAACGTCACTGAAAATTTAGTAAAGTTTAAAGAAGAGAGGATCGTAAAGCATACAAAAGTTAATCTCTACTCTTAAAGCATCATTTATGGTCACCCAAACCAAAGGAAAATGTGAAAAGATTGATTGGAATGGACTTCAAAGAGGTAATGTCAAAAACATTTGCCACAAAAATGTCTTTATCCTGTTTAAATCAATAGATTTTCTTATATAATTTGAATAGCAGAATCCATATAACTGCAGATTCGCTTTGTCATCCGTCTTCTTATTTTCTTTGCTCTGCTGGTGGCTGATTTCATCTCACAATACCCGACTCACCTGTCACGCTGAGACATATGACTTTTCTTTGGTTGTCTCACAAAAGCAAGAACTGAAAAATGTCCATCTTTTCTTTCATTTATCAATACTTGTGTTTGTTTGAACCTTATAACTTTTCTTGGAGTGAAAGAAATTGAAAAACAAGCATCCGGTCATTTTCCTGTTGGACATAGTTTCAGGGAGGAAAAAGGATGGATTTTCTTTCCCTTCCTTAAAACAAACAAAAATATACATATTATAGCGAAATAATTCAGCGCAATAACAGTCTTATAGATTCTAAAACTACATTTTTTGGCTTCATTCTATGGAATCCCATTAGCCCCGCCTACTACACGTTAATACACGACCAGACTCATGAACGGCTTCTTCCTTTGGGCTAAACGGATTCCTTCCAAGTGTCCCTCTTTATATAAGAAGAGGAACTCTAAATGTTTGTTACAAGCGAGTAGAATATAATAGAAGCTTTTTTAATCCCTAAGGAAATTCAAAAGCGCCCAGCACAAGCTGAATAAACAAAGCAAAAAAAAGAGTAAAAGGATTAGAGCCACCATTAAAAAAATATCAAAAGAATAAATTTGTGACATTATGAGAAAAAAAGTCTTAATTCTGCAGGCTTTAGCTTATCAGAGGTATCCAAGCGCCATAATGCATCTGGTGTAAATGATGCGTCCGCAAAGATCTGCTCCTTTTAAAAATGTCAGTTCTTTTCTCCAAATAACAATCATTTATTTTTTATTCCCTTATGTAGATCCTAGCTTTACTCCATACATTTCCGACCCAAGCTCTCTCTGTTCACATACTCTACTTTCCTCAGGTTAATGACCAGACGTCCTGTCACTTCCCATGATGCACGTCGCTTCTTTCCTTGTTTGTAATTCCGGTCTTTCGGTGCCTGCTGGAGGAAATGGAGGCAAACATTCAGCCACTTTCAATGTGCTGCTCCAGCAGTTTAAATGAGTCAAAGAAATTGGGTTTTTCTAAGCCAGCTTCTCCTGAACTCACATCCCCGTGCGTGGAGATGGAGATGGAGTTCATTACCGCGCCTTTGGTTAGGAAATTCATCATGTTTGTCCGCACAAACACGGCGTGCTCGCGCTCACGGACAGGAAGGGCCGCAGCTCCGCAGAGCTCGATTTAAGTGAGTTAATATGTAGGAAGTCGGGCCGTGCATCTTCACTACTTTGTAACGCTCCATTTTTTAATGGAAAATAAAAATAAAAAACATTCATATTTAGAGCGTGCAGCTTCCAGCCACAGCTGCGACTCGATGGTTTTGTTTATCTGTTCTCCTTCTTTTGTCTCTCCTTTCCGGAGCTGCTGTGTCTGTGCGCGTTTGCTGCCGTGCGCCTCCTCCCTGTTCTCCGTCCTTCATCCTCTGGTCATTACCCACCACCTGGCATCTCCCATAGAGACCGCGGTGACTGCTGATGACTCATGGGAGAGCATGTGTGTGTGGAGGTACTTGAAGAAATCATTGGCATTCTTCCTCATCCTCCTGCAGCATGATGGATTACCACACCGAGGGGGAGACCTCACAGAAATTACCTTTACAGTGGAGCCAGTGGAACTGGATATGTTAGTCGGTGTCTTTGGTCCATCCAACCTCGGGCTCCTGACAGGATGCTGTGCTGTCTCCGCCCTCCTCGCTCCTCTGATTGGTCCACATAGGTGGAACATGTTTGGATGTTTCCATTTCACTCCGTTTTTTTGTTTTTTGTTTCTGCGTTGTTTACATGACCTTTAAAGCAGCTGAACGAAGAGCGGCTTCTGTTGGGGTTTAATTATCAACTGACCCAAGGTCACGTCCCATCACTGTGGGCACTCTGCATATTATTCACAGATTTTAGCCCGCTGATATCTGGTTGCTAGGCTACTGCAGGCTGACAGATAATGAAACAGTAGTGCAACCGTGAAATAAGTACAGCAATTTATCAAAAGTACTTAGATAGAAAATATAAGATACAGTGGTTACTGCAGTGTAACCTGTGCTCCGTAATTAAATTGTATGGATTTCTCAGCGTGCCTCCAAAAAGGAGCTCTGCTGCAAAGATTAACCGTTTTGCTATAAATAATCCTCTTATGATCAAATTTATTCTCATACTTTAATTCCAGACCTGAGATATTGAATTTTAAATCCAGTATAATCCAATGTCGCTGCCATTCAGTAAACAAAATGTTATTTAATAGCATCAATTTTAGGAGTTGTTTTTTTTTTTTTTTGGATTGATTGATTCGATTTGGATAGAACGTAACGCCAAAACCAAATGCATCAATAATCTGGAGATTTATTATAAATCACAGCTCCACTAAAACTTCCTCAAGTTCTCAAGGAAAAACGTTTTTTAAAGTTTCAAACAAAAACCAAAAACATTTATTTTGATGTATTCCCAGGGATGGGATTCTAATCTGTCATAATATATTGTGATTAAAATATTCACTGTGATAGATTTGTGCTGTTTGTTCTGCTGTTACTCTTTACAGTGGATTATAATTTTTTCTCTAGTTAAAACGCAAAAACTTCAAGATTTTGTTAATCGCATTTATTTTAGGTCAAATAAATGGTGCTCCTTTAATACTATTTATAACGAATCTTCAGCTGTGAAATCCTAATTTTCTTTTGCCAGACTCAGTTTGTTGGATAATAAATATTTGTTACATATTTTTCATTCAAATCTGAACAAAAGTTGAACTTTAAAAAAATGAATAAAAAGGATTACCTTAATGGAAACATAAATGCTGAATTTAATGAATTGATATCGGATTTTCTAAGCAAACAAATTAATCTTTGGTTATTATTTAAAAATGCAGTTTAAAACACTCCAGGTGAAAGACCCACCTGTTCTCAGCTGTATTTGATTAGCTTTTATTCAAAAATGTATATCTGTTTCTTTACTTAACCTTTTTTCTGTTACTTTCACTTTAAGCTGACTTTAAATTAATTTCCTTTCAATTTTCTTTAATTTCTTTTTAGAAAGATTAATCCTTTATTATTTCTTTTAAATCATTTCTCTTAATGTTTTATGTGAAGCACTTTAAACACTCTTTTTGCACAAATGAACTCAAAAGCCATGTCTTTAGTTGACTTTTAAAACTGTTTCGGTTTGATTTTATGTAGAGTTTTGATGGAATACATCCCATAACCTATGGTGACCTGCACGGGAACTTCAATAGCTGCTGCAGGCGGACTTATTGTTTCCCCTGAGCAGTACGGGACTGTTGGGTCCGGTTTAGCATGGCCCAGGCAAATTGGGCGAGCATTTTCCACTGAAAGTTGGACTGTGACGGCGCATACAGACTACAGCAAAAGCGAAGCTATCAACAACGGCAATGGAAGTTGTCCAGCAGCTAATTTTTTCCCGCTTGACTTTCGATACTTCGTATATAAACAAGTCATTTCATGTTGTTTGAGAGAAGATTACAGGCGGCAAAGAGGAATACGCTGATGCTGGTTTGGATTTTTCTTTTACTGTAATGACCTTTCACCAATCAGCGGGTTTCATCGTGTGACATCATTCCATTTTTCAATGGACCTACAACTAACAGGGGCTTAAAAACGGCACGGTTCAGTCTGGCTTAATGGGTCCATTTTATAATGGAAACATCAAAATACCGGACAAGGCTTATGTGAACTGTGAGTGATTTCAAAGTACAGAGTTACAAGAATCTGAGATGAAAGTGAAGATTGCTTTGATAAAACCTTTCTTACTCCCATTTTCATTTCACTCTTTTGATCGCAGATAATGTCAAGATTTTTCCAGTTTTTCTACTCAAGGTTGGAGCTGAGGTTGAACTCATTGTGGCAGAATTGAGTTTGTTAAATCCATGAGAGGCAGACTGAGGAAAACACCTCTGTGAGGCTGAGCGCGATGGCCTCAGATGGTGATGGGCTGCTGACGGCCTGAACGAGGCTTTGGTGAAAACCGGGTTGGAGCTGCAGATACTCCCTAGTCACTCCCTAGTTTTTGACCCTGCATTGTTTGGTTTCATTGGCCCTGACAGATGGGCTTAACTCCTCACATTTTCTTAACATATTGAGACATGAGCGGACAGATGGCAGCAAACTAATTCCTCGTGGCATTCTGATCGCATTCCAAAGCTTCGGTCCTACCGGGACCAGTGCTCTAATTTCCTACACTGAACTAAATACCACAAGCATCCTCAGTGATTGCTCAGCAGGTGGTATTCTGGCTGTGAAACATGGGCAGGGGGCAATTGGCCTTCATCCCACACTCGTGCATTATTAATTGAATCATTTTTGGTGTCTTTAGGTAACCAACTGCCAGCATTGCTGCATTCTGCTATCTTTTTTGATGGTAAGAATTACAAACTGGGCCTCTAATCTTTGTTGAGTTTTCATCTTTGTATTCCACTTTAACCCCTTCAAGACTGTGTTTATTGAAGAAATGTTGAAACGGTGCCCTTCCAGCTGTCTCCTGTTAGCGTTGTCTCCACGTTTTGAAGTTTACCTCAAGGGAAAAGTGACATTTATCTTGAAATAACCTTTGGTCAAATGGCTTTCAGTATCTCTCAGCAGTATCTCAGTGCTTTTTGGCTTATCATACAGAGAGAGCATAATGAGGACAGTAGAGGCTTTGAGAGGCACCTTAAAAATCCAAACAGCAACAACAGCAGCCCTTCTGTGGTTATGACAAAGAGAAGCCCGGGTGCTTCAAAGACAAGCCTGCAGAATGAGAAAAACGTAACGAAACCGGTCTGGTCTCACAGGATTGTTTTGTTGCTCAGCTGAAAAGATTGGAAATACAAGGTAGATATCTGCAATCTGCAGAATCAGAATGCAAGATTGACTATTTTTATGTAACCACAAAAGACAAATATAATACAGCTTTCTGCTGTCGTGCAGACACAGATTTGGGCACAAACTGTGCAGAATCCTAGTCAAATGCAGGGGGAAGTGGTGCAGCACCTGCAGTGAAACAAACTAAGAACTGGGAGAAAAAGTTCTTCTACTGCCTAGTAATTGCATCTGCAAGTCATCCAAAAACAAGTTAACAAAACACCGTCCTGCAGGAATCTTATCTTCTCGTAAAGCCTGATCTTCACTGGTCTGTCTGTGCTGCATACCCCTTGGGTTGCATTGTGGGTCCATCTCACAGTCAGTTAGCTTACATTCTCTCTGTTAGATCTCCGATCTGTCCCCCCTGACTTCTGAAGGAGTGGTTTGTCCTGTATAAGTTAGTTAGTATCGCTCTCTTCGCTCTTGTCTGTCTATGCTCGAGAATGCTTCCAAAACATTGGCAATCAGGCCCCATGCCCTCTTCATCGTCACTGAGTCCGTGTAAAAAGCATGTTGTGTGTCATAAAAGATGTGTTTGTTCTTCCAAAAGTAAACTTTCATCTTCTGTGGCAAAAATGAATGAGGAATGTAGTTTTCTGTGGTGGTATCCCTTATGCTATCCTAGGCACGTTAACATTGGGAGTTGGGTCATCTAGACCCACTAGACAGTGCTCTGAACCTTCTTTCTTCAATGATTTGTGATCTTCACTGGTGTCCATGGATTACATGAAATCCTTCCACCTTGATCCACCTTTATCATGGTAGGGAGAACACGTCAGTGTAAGGGTGGGGTCATAGGATAGCACAAGGGTTAATGTGCATTGTTGTGTGGCTTGTCAGCGTAAATATAAAATAAAATGTTATGAAGTTTAATTTAAAAAAGTGTTTATTTTGAAAGCTGTTTCCTGTTTCTTTGGGTTTTGTCGAATTGACAAGAACTCCTTGCATTGCGTTGCGTCAGATGCAGACGTGACTGAAGCGATGTAAAAATTTGGATTGATTAATGAACGCAACAGAGATGAACCAGTGTAAATCAGGCGTTAAGCCTTATTCACACGCGCCCATACTGGGGTTTACCCGCACAGGGGTGCTGCAGGTTCATGGGGTGTCGTAGAGCTGAGCGGCTGCACCTTAAGGGGCGCGGAGGTGTGTCTTTTAGTTCCCTTGAGCGCTCATAGGGCCACCTCAAGGGACGTCATGAAAATGGTACCATTGTCGTGTGTGTGGTAGGTGTATTGGGAAATTTCCAAGGATAATGGAAGTTGCCCAGACGGTTGATGCTATGCTGCACACATGGGGTGTGCACGTGATATTTAAGTGCCCATAGGATGTTCACACAATTACACTGTCTATTTTCCTCATCTCTAGCAGTCGGGCTGTAGCAAGGAGCGCATGCTTATCCAAAAACAGCACCAACATGCTCCTCGTGCAAGATTTGCTGTACAGGTGTTCACTACGACCTGTCGCCCGCAGCATGCCTGTAGAACGTTTACACCCACACACCTCGGATACAAGTTTAATATTTTGTGCGCGTCGCCTGCGTCCCCTTCTACAGTTTTGACCATTTTTCACCCGCAGACAGCCCATATCCACCTGCAAGGGAAGTTGGGAATTAAACTGCAGCAGGTGGATAAAACATCGGCACATTGACAAAAAGCAGGGAATGTGTGAAGAAGGGTTAAAGGATTTGTTTTTTAATCATCTATGCTTTTGAAAAGCATAATTTATATTAAATTCCAGCATCTACTATAGAAAGTTGAAGCAAGAGTCTGAATCCGTCGGTAACACTACAGGAACAGAAAGTCCCCTCAACCACTCTGCCTGGTTGTAGCATGCATGTTCAACCTGAGCCTCGACATGAGGAGGGTCCCTGTGCTGTGGAAAGCCTCCTGCGTGGTCCCAGTACCAAAGACTGCACAGGCAAGGGAGCCCAACAACTACAGACCTGTGGCTTTAACGTCTCACCTAATGAAGACCCTAGAGAGACTGATCCTGAATCACCTCCAGCCCCTAGTGAGCCCAGTGCTTGACCCCCTGCAGTTTGCATATCAACCTGGCATCGGAGCAGATGACGCTGTCATCTACTTGATGCACAGAACTCTGCTACACCTCGAGGAACCTGGAAGTACTGTCAGAGTCATGTTCTTCGACTTCTCCAGCGCCTTCAACACAATTCAACCATCACTGCTAAGGGGAAAGCTGGAAGGTGCGGGGGTTGACAACCAGCTGACCTCGTGGATTGTTGACTACCTCACCAACAGACCACAGTACGTGAGGCTCCAGGACTGTGTGTCTGCCCAGGTGGTCTGCAGCACGGGGGCACCACAAGGGACAGTGCTCTCTCCTTTTCTCTTCACCCTCTACACATCTGACTTCCACCATGACTCAAACAGCTGCCATATCCAGAAGTTCTCCGATGACACAGCCATCGTTGGGCGCGTGTCAGAGGGAAACGATCTGGAATACAAGAAGGTGATCAAGAACTTTGTGGACTGGTGTGAACTCAATCACCTTCACATCAATGCCACCAAAACGAAAGAGATGGTGGTCGACTTCCGGAAAAAGGCTTCTCAGCCTCCACCCGTGGTCATTCAGGGACTGGACATTGAGAGGGTGGATGTGTACAAATATCTGGGTGTTCACATAAGCAATAAACTGGACTGGTCAGATAACACAAGAGTCCTGCACAAGACGGGCCAGAGTCGCCTCCACCTCCTGAGGAGACTGAGGTCCTTTGGTGTGTGCAGGCCACTACTCAAGACCTTCTATGAGACTGTCGTTGCATCAGCAACTTTCTATGCTGTGGTCTGTTGGTGTGGAGGCATTAGTGAAAGGGACAAAAAGAAACTGGACAAGCTGCTCAAGAGAGCTAGTTCTGTCCTGGGCTGTCCCCTGGACTCAGTAGACTCTGTAGGTGAGAGGAGGATGCTGACCAAGCTGTCCAGCATCCGGAACAACCCCTCCCACCCCCTGTATGCGACGGTGAGGACTATGAGGAGCTCATTCAGCCGGAGACTGCTGCACCCACAGTGCAAAAAAGAGCGTTACCGGAGGTCCTTCATCCCAACAGCAGTCAGACTATACAATAACACGGTCTAGGACTGTTGAAAACCGCTGCTGCTATTTATTGGCTTATTTAATCCGTTATTTATGACCTGTACTTTTACTTCCACCTTGTATTATTTTTATTCTTACACATTGCTACTTTGTTTTTCGTACTTTCCAACTATTTTTTCTTGTTTTTGGCTGCTGTGACAACCCAATTTCCCCCCGGGGATCAATAAAGTCCTATCTTATCTCATCTTATCTTTAAAAAAAAATGTTTAAAGTCGTTGTGGTCGGAGGGTGTGACGCAGCGATTTCTGACATTGTGAAACTGGATTCCTAACATTTGAACAGGTTTGCTTCAGCACCTCCACAAAAGCCATCCGTCTGCCTGTGTTCTGTTCATGACACCAACAGAGGAGGTGGAACAGCTGCAGTTCAGACCTCATCTGTGCCACTTCATTTGCCTAATCCTGCAGCCTAAATGTAACTGTCAGCTGAAACACTTCCATCTTCTCGGAAGATGAAAAGTGCCAGCAGCTCCTTTGTGAAGCACATCACAAGGAGGTCTTGGGTTAGTCGGACATGAGGGGGGGTCTGTGAAGTGCGTCCAGCATTGCCTCTGAAGTGAGAAGGAGTTTATGGTTCAGGAAGCATGTTTCAGATTGTACACTCCAGTGGTAATCCAGTGACTTTTTCTTGCCCTATTCTTTATAAAATAAATAAATGAGCTTTTCCTGAAATGTCTGTGCGAGGCTTTTAAAAAAAACATCCCACTCTGATCATCTTTTGATCTGTTTTCGAAGCATTCCCGTAATTATGATTATGCCGTTTTTAGCCAAAATTAAAAAGCTTTTGTCGTTGTTTGAGGACATAGTTTTTGCAGGGCGGCAATTTTTTTTGCACTATAAAGCGCCCTTAAAAGCCCCAATTATTTTCCAAGAATAACAGTCCACCTTATAATCCTGAGTGCCTGATATACCGATGAATTCTGGTTACTGTCTCACAGTCACTTTGTACTTTTTGTGCATATGATGAAAACTCTTCATACGTGAATATATGTGGAAGAAGTGAGAAACTTAGTGGGCATTACGTGAAATTTTCACACATGTATAAACTACACTACAACTGTGGAAAAAGTACAAATAAACCACGCAAAGAACACGTTAATCAGCGTAAAACATGAACCGTGCGTGATTGTTGCGCTGTTTATATGCAATTCATAAGTGATTTGTGCATCAATTGCCTAATTTTAACATATGGGAGCTGTATAAGTGACATTGAAGTTATACATCAGTGGTACATGCGTAAAAAGTCTGTTAGACATACGTTGAACGCTCGTGGAAAGCCACAACTTTGTGTATCCATTTGACTCCTTAGTCTCATCTAATACGTCTTGTAATCCTGTGCACCTCATAGTGGCGTAAATACTGAGGCTGTGGGCGAGACCATTGGGCCAGATCAACCCTAACGCACTTCCCGTCATCCATTTATTTACACTCTTTCCTGCTAACTTTCAGCCCCATCACAACCCCAACCTAACATTACCAGTGCAACAAAAATGAGCAATATCGGAGCAATCTAGCCACACATTTGTGAGCCAAATTCCAGCAACTCATCATATAGAAATACGGAAAAATGCAGTTTTTAGATTCATTTTCGTTATATATGTCCTATATTATGAGAAAAATGGCACAAGAACACGTTAGATACAGCCAAAACACCGTTTTCATTGGAGTGGGTCTTTTTAAACTTGCACACATCTTGGTGGATGTTATAAAAAGACAAATTACAACCACTAAAATGAAAAAAACAGACGCAGAAGGTGAGAAGGCTGCAGAATTGTGCCTCTTGCTGTGTAAACTGCTCCATAACTGCAGTCATTTTTCTGAATAAAATTGAAATTCATTGTACTGTAGAGCATTTAATGTTACTCATTATGAAAGTTTCTCATTTAGCGTTTTTCTCGGCACCTCCAACTCCTCCGATAGATTCAGTGAATCACTCCGAGTAAAAGACATTATGCTCTCTTTGGATTAGAAACTACACTTTTATTTTGATTTAATTTGAAATAATTTTGATTTGAAAAGGTTTATTTAAGCAATCAAAGCAACAATAATGCACAAAACAATACAATCAGACGTATCAAAGTTAGGATAATTAGACATCTAATTAAGATTGCTTGAAATGGAGTGGAAGTAGGCGAACTTATAAAATCCCACCTCTGTTCTACCGTAACCATTTTATTACATGATTGATAATCCGGTTCATAACTTTTATCAGGCAGAATTAAGAATCCTTGAGGATAAAAAAATCACATGAAAAATTGAATTATCTAAAAATAGACAAAACTTTTTATAAATCAACATAGCACATACAGGTCAGTTATCTAAAATACATGCAGATTATGCAGATATGCAGATCAGAAAAAATAGACATAACTGCCGTTAACTGTTGACTACTGTTTCAGAAATCTTCATAGCATATGCAGAACAAGGATCAAAAATATGTGCAGATTATGTGTGACGACGAACACCTGGATTATCATCATTCCAGAGTGTGCAAAAATAGATTTTTTTAATTGTATTTAAAAAATGTTACAAGGTTTCCAGAGTCCTGTAACAGACTTGTGACTTCTCCAGGGTGTACCCCGCCTTCACCCCACAGTGGCTGAGCTAACATCAGTAACCCCCTCAGCCTGAGAGGGATTCGATGGATGGATGGATGGATGGATGGATGGGTGGATGGATGGATGGATGGATGGATGGATTGATTTGATGATGGCAACTTTATCGAATACTGCTCCATAAGCTTAAAGATTTACTCAAAAATCTGTAATTTCCTTTAGTTTCTTAAAAATCGAATCTGGTGAAAGTGGTGTTTTTGGTGTTTTTAATATGTTTTTGTGGCCTTTTTTATTTATGGAGGACACAAACTTTCTGCTCCACCCCGTTCTGATGCATCCACCTGCAGACAAATATATCCAGGAACGTCTTTGTTTTCCTCATCTGAGCTGGAATCTGGATCTAAACTGTACGGCTGGATAGCTACGACATTGCTAATGTTAGGTTGGGGGTGTGAGGGGCTGTAAGCTAGTGGGAGAGCATGTAAACAGAGGGCTCTCAGCAACAGACAGGGAAGGAGGTATGTACCAACAGTTCTGCCTATAACTCAAAGGTGAATTTCTCATGAACTCCTTCTGCTCTGCAGAAACGAAGTCCTAACGGCAGAAGATTTTTCTTTTCTTCTTTTGGCTAAAAACGTCAAAACCCTAATTAAAAGAGCACTGGGAAAGCTTTGAAAATCAATCAAAAAATTATCTCTTTTTTCTGAACCTGAAACAGTGCATCAAAGCTGAGCAGCCGCTTGACCTCGTGTGGAAACAAGTTCACAGATTGAAAATCTTCTGAGACTCGACGTCAGTTGGAAATACGCAGGAGTTCAGCGTCATGAATGTTGTCGGCCGTTGTGGCTTTGCGGCCGTTGCGCCCCTCCTCAAAAGCGTTGATCGCAGCCCTCTGTGACTTCAGGTGGTCAGTTCATGAGCAAAGACAAAACTGACTGCAATGAACCGCCATTGTCACTGAATAAATCACTAACTGCAGCATAAAAGCAGGGAGAGCTGTCAGCCTCTCAGCTGGGATTCATAGAATTTAATTCCCTTACTTTAATTCAAATTAGAGGCCTAACAAAACAGAGAAAAAAGCTGTGAAAAGCTGTTTACCTCTTGTGGAGAGCTTTTCCACTTCATCATAGCTCTGTATTAAACTTGACATGACCCGGCACGAGGCACAGCTGCTGCTTGCTGCTTGTGAACGATGCTGCGCCGTGCAGCAGTGCAACACAAACTTCTGCTCGTGCAGATGGAGCCCGGAGTATCAGGTTGTTGCAGGAAACGCACAGAAATCTGCATAATGGGAATTTCCAGGCAGAAAACACTTCAACCAAGAGGCTGGATGGCAAACAGGAAAGCAATTTAAAAAATAAATAAAACTAGATTAAAAATGTGGCTTAAAAAAAAAAAAGAGTTGAGGCTTGCACTCGCCCGCTGACTTTTATTATGAAGGAGCACGCAGTGGCCGTGAAGCGCTCCGTGTTAACTTTCTAATTTAAACCGCTGACCTTTTCCTCCGCTCTTGACGTGGGTTCAACCAGCGTTTGCTTTATTACTGCAAACATCGTTGCCCCCACATCCCGTTTGAGCAGCCTGTCAGTAGAAATGTCTCAACCTCATTTCTGTGGTTTGGCATCTCATTTCTAAAGAGTCTATAACCGTAATTATTATCCTTTTAAAGAGTTAGTGGAGTCAATCATTTTTGAAGAATCGGTAAATGTTGCAGCTGGTGAGAGCATGAGAAAACAATTTATTAGCTGTTGGACTTATTGTCTCCAAATTTTTTATTTGTTAAAATAGATGCCTTATTTACTTAATTTAGTTTTCAATATTCTAACAAATTAGCTTATTTAGCATTAAATCCATGCCAGAAAGACGAGTCAAATGGTCCAAGTGACATTTGCAGGTTTACATTTGTAACCTATGAGAAGGTTTTGACAAAAAACTGGATTCATCCTGTAAAATTATAAATAGACTAACTTAAACAGCATCTGAAATAGTTTTAGATACCTTAGTATTGTGTCTATGCTTGATAATCAGGACTTCTAGTCAAGCCTTTCCTTTTTTTATGAGTTTTTTTCTCCAGAAAAGTTTAAGCTTAATCCATCACAGCTGTAGGATTCTGACTTCCAAACTTTGACCAACTCTCAAAAAAAGAACTCCAAGCTGCTTTTTTAGATACTAAAAAAACTGTTTTAGCTGCAAACACCACATTTCTTCCTCCACAACTTTTAATAGCATTTCTTCAGTAAACAGTGCAGCTTCTCACCTTATGATTCTGTTTTTGTTATCACACAGGGTTACCTGGGATTTTAGTTGATCTTCTTAGTATTCAGTGCAAGTTCTTATCCTTGTTTTGTACATTTCAGTGTTTAAAATAGCAATTGTTTTCAGTAATCTAACCTCTTCAGAGTTAATTTCTAAAAATGAGGGGTAAAAAAACACCCCAGAATCTAATTTTAGAATCAATTTTTCCTTTGGAAGTGCATGAACATTTTCCTCTCTACGGGCTCAGCGATGGATCTGAAAATTTTCCTGAATATGTTTTTGAATAAAAAAGAAATAATATCTTTAAGGAGAGCATTAATGTATTATGCAGGGAAAATGCCTGACGACTTGTCCATTATCAGAGATGGCTGGATGACGTCTGTCAATTGCTGAAAACACCTGGAAGGCCATTAACCCGCTTATACCGTGGTCACTTACAAAAGACATAAATATTCAATCAATTTTTAGTACTTTATTTTTGTTGTTTTTATCAGTTTAAATCGCATTTTCACAAAAAACTATTTGATTTGTGATGCGGCAAAATCCGTGAAGTAGAAACCTCTATTTTTTTTTTTTTTACAATTATTATACAATTAAATACTTTATTATACATTGAAAGGAAAACACAAACAAGCTCAAGCATTTTTTTCACAAATAAAAGTACTTTAGAAACGTTTTTTTTTCAACAAATAACTTCTGTACTGTCAAATAATAATTTTAATCATCAAAGTGAACAGAGGGCTTCAAATTGCGGAGATTAGCACCGCTCACCATGACCCGAGTAATTGGATTAAACGGGAGAAAATTTACAGTAATTTTACAAGTACAGTCGGACAAATTGATTGATTGATTGATTGATAGATGGATAGATGGATGGATAGAATTTATTCCAGACTCATGGTCCAATCAGTAAAAAGGAGTACACAGACCCACCACATTTAAAAAGAAATACACAGTGTCGAGAACACACGAGCTGAGGTACAGTGTATACTTACAATTAATAAAAAAGTTAATAAAAAATACTTAATAAAAAACTAAATTAATTAACAAGGATAAAATAGTGACACAGGTGTATTTCACTGCTCTTCAGACTCCACTCTGCAGTGTTTTCTTCTTCTGAAGCCCGCGGTGCAGCTGTGTTTGTTCAGGAGAAGAACATGGTGATTGACAGTTGTTGTCGCTCTTTTTTCTATGGATTTTAGAGAAACTCGAAATTGCACGTACGTAATGTAAATTTGCCAAGCTGTTTTACGTACCTGTACACTTTAAACTGCAACATTATTGACGCACAGGTAGAGAAGAAGCGGAGTGACTTTTTTAGCCAATCAGAATGCAGAACACAATGCACGATGCAAATCCGTGAAGTAGCGAAACCGTGAAAAGTAAACCGTGTTATAGCGAGGGATCACTGTATATTCAAATCTTTTTTGTTGTTTTTGCACCAAACTAAAGAAAAAGATACATGTTAGGATTGATTTAAAAAAAGGAAAACAATTTATCCTGTTTAAAAAAAAAGAAGCTAAGAGGTTTTCCTGAAGGTGAAAATAACTTTTTTTTTTATCTTGGCAGCTGAAATATGCTGCAAAGAAAAGTGGATTATCATAGTATGAATATTAACATGCAGGTACCATGTGGATAAAATGTTATCAGCCCAGAGTCATGGTCCATATCAGCTAAAGAGTGTCCTCCAGCAGCTGTTCTTCATCCACACTGCAGGAGTTTTGACATTTTAGCCTTCATTTTAGCTCAATTCATTCCCAGATCCTGTGCGTTGTTGACCCCAGCAGTGCGTAACTATTAATAATATGGAGCCGCTTTAACGTCCCAATGCATCATGGCACATATCTCTGCTCGGAACATTTGTTTTAAGGGTCTAATTTATGCCTCTCTGCTTCTCCAGGAGCTTATCTCTGTCCAGTGACTAGCTGATGAGAAGTAAAGTAAATGACTTTCTAATCACTCCATATAAAATGAGGGGAAAGAGGGAGAAGAAGAGGAGAGTGGCATATGATGAAGCTGCAAATGACTGCCATGACTTTAGTCATTTTAATTAGGCCCAATTGGTATTCATATCGCATTAATCTGCTGCCATGTTACCAAAAAGCTTGAAATCTCGGAGGTTCTCCTTGGTTCCCTTCTGTCACACAAACATCCTAATTAATAATTCCTCCTTGGACAGCCATCCACTCTGATTAGAGCGTCACGCATGTCCCTATGCCCTCAAGAGCAGCGGATGGAGCCGTACATGTGTGCGTCGACCTGCTGCCTGCAGTGTGCGGCAAACGGCTACTGAACAGCCTTTGAAAGTGTGGCTGTTCTGCTGTGCATAAGAGTTCACAAAGATTGAGAAATGCTTTAAGCAGCCTTCAATGACTGCAGGTAAAAAAACAAAACAAATATCTGATGACAACGCGTGGCCTTTGTCAATGTGCCGCCACAGAAAGCTTTCTTTTCTGAAACTGTGGCATGAAAAAAATGGAAAGAGTGGTCATAATAGTATCTGAATAATTGTAAAAATAACGTTTTTGACGCTGACAGGTGGAACACTGTTTATTTGACAGTTAAAACACAAATTGTGGATCCTAAATGATAGGTTTGTGAAAAGGTGATCAGATCCCATGACCATATGGTTTGTGATGTACAGATTTGATGCTGATTTTCTACTTTGCCCCTTGCTCTGCTCTGATATATGTTGAATTACTCTCTGTTTTCATGTTTATGTTTTTTAAGCCATTTGAGCATTAAAAACACAGGATGAAGGCAATTAAAAATTAAAAATTACACATGTATCAAAAATACGTAGAAATTAAGTCAAACATTGATTTAAAAATAATGAAAAAATAATTTAACACAATTACTCTGTATAGACTATCGTTATCTGCACTTATACATACAGTACAATTACACAAGACACATATTGAATCCATTAAATATAATGATTGTATAACAGAGTTCAAAGGATAAATCAAAGGATCCAAACTGTTGATTAAATGCCACACCCCCATAATAATGTTAAATATAGACAAAAATATTAAAGTTAATCAATGTAAACCAAAATACTTATGATTTACTTTTTTAAATCAACCCTCGAAGATGAAAACATTGTAATGATTTGTAACGTCCATGTTTTTGTAACAACCCAATCAGCGGTTGGATTGTGAATTGCTCCTGGCTCTGCTTCATTTAGTTTTTTAATGTGCTTCAATCTGGAAGTAGAGGATTTCCACCAGTGGAAGTGGTAAAGTCGAGTATTTGGGAGACGTTTAGCACAGATCATAGCCTACATACATGGATGTTTACTTTGTTTAGGTTTATGATGAAATGGACTGAGTTTGACATTTAAGTTTTGTTAAAAACTGGTAAGAACTGGTAATTTGCTGTGTGTTGTCAATCAACACTAAACAGAATATTTATGCAATAAAATAAAGGTTTTCTAAAATGCAAAGTACATTTTTATAGTATCAATTTAGTGTTTTTGCGACACTTTCTTTATTCAAGTAGAATTTATCTTTAACATGCAGCAGAAACACTTTTTAAAAAACATTTTACATATAGAATCAAACTTGAGAATGACTTAGCTTTTAGTGTGTGAATTCGCCAACTAGTGGGCTTTGACCTGATGGCGAAAATGTAAAAAAATACATTAATAATAAGTTTACGTCAGCAGGAAACAATGCAAAAAGAAAGAGACTACATTTTAAAGTGGTTCACAGTTTGTCAAATTAAATGATTTAACATTTTCTACACAGAATCATTATTTTAATTTGAAATATTCATTTTCAGCTTGATGCTATTATAGGTTCAGGCTGACTGTGAGGCAGGATGTTCTGCAGCAAAGTGTCTTGGAGGAATAGCGCTCCCAGCTGGGACAGAGCTTACAGTTCCTGAAGGCTGAGTGTCCTTGATGTTGGAGATGGTGCAGCTTTGATGCGTGAAAGATGGAGGGGAAACTCTCCTTTGCCTTTGTGCATGCCTCGTCTTTGGATTTTTTTTTTTTTTTGCACCATCACAGTTGCTTTTTGTCACAACCAGATGCCCATATGTGTGTGAGAGCAGGTCTGGCCCAGCGGGTCACAGCGACATGCCACGCCAACCATCTGCCCCACATTTGTCAGAACGTCAGGTGGGTTCCTCCAGCTCTCCTCCATCACGCCGCTCTGACATGTCAGGTGACGAGCCTGTGTGCGGCCGCGGTCTGTGTGAGTCTGCATCTCCTCGGTGATGCATGCCGGCCGGCTCCTACAGGGCGGCTCTAACCTTTGCTGTCATCTCTGCTGGCAGCAGCCTCATCCTTTTTCTCCTCCTCTTTGCCTCCCCTTTTAGTTCATCATTTGTTCCGTCGTGCAGCCATTCCCCCAAGCTTTTACCTTCATTTCCTCCTTGGTTTATGCTGACATGTTGATGCATCTGTTTCAGAGCGAGACCTTTGTTCCTTTTCTCCCCCAGCATAGGCGGCTTTGTTGCTGTCTGTTCTGACATTTCCTCTTTGTGTTTTTTATTCATTTGCATTTCAGACTTTTTCTGCAACTAGTGGAAAAGTATATTACATTTAAAGCAGATGAAGTAACTCCTTTCAGTTTTCTGCATTTGTGCAAAAGGTTTTCTAATCAAAGGCCTGAGGAGACACGACACTGATGCCCTCCCACTGTTTATGAATGAAGGCTCTGAATTCCTGGGAGATCTCTGACTTCCTCTCCTGGGTCCACGTGCAGAAGACTGCAGTTTCATATGTAAAATTCATTGCACGAAAAAAGAAATGCGAGTACTTTACATTCTGTTCATGGAGTTTATCAAACTGTGCATGGCTGTGGTTCTCTTTGATAAATCTGAATAATTATGAACGCATCCATCTGTTTTGCACGCCTCTTTTTTTAGTCATGACTGAAAGAAAACCCCTTTTCTTTGTATTTTTACATGTAGGGAGAAAAAATTTGCAATTCAACTACATGCAAAAAGCAATGAAATCAACAGAGCAAGAAGAACCGTCCCGGTTTCATTAGGATCAAAACACCTATTTGAAAAATATTTCTGGATTTTGTGGATTTTTTTGTGGAAATAGCTGTTTAACAAGTATTTGAAGGATAGGTTTGTTTATCTCCATAGCAACCATTTTATATTTTTTGTCACCTGGGGGTGATGAACAGATCCATGTAATTTTTAGAAAAATCTGTAAAAGTAATTTTTTTTGGATTTACTTGCAATGGAAGTTTCTTGTTAACCACGCCCACATTCCTAATATATCATATTGTATTTTACATTGTTTCAATCAGCCAACGATTCATGTATAAAAACTTTCAAAATATTCTGGTGAAAAATGTGCGAGCAACGCTAATGCCAATAAAATCTAAAAATCAACATTTCTTTTCCTCAAGTAGGTTCCCAGTGATGCTCAAGGAGTTAGGAGGTAATGAATCGAAATCCCAAGGAAGAGTTTAAATTAGAAGCCGGTGCTAAAGATGATATTTTTGGTATAAAGTCAAAAAAACTTTGGAAGTGTTTGTAGACTTAAGATAGGCGCAAGCGAGCCAAAACTCGTTTGGGTTTAACTTCATTAAACCAGACCCAGGACTCGTTTGGGTTTAACTCCATTAAACCAGACCCAGGACTCGTTTGGGTTTAAATCCATTAAACCAGACCAAGGACTCGTTTGGGTTTAACTCCATTAAACCAGACCCAAGACTTGTTTGGGTTTAACTCCATTAAACCAGACCCAGGACTCGTTTGGGTTTAACTCCATTAAACCAGACGCAAGACTCGTTTGGGTTTATCTCCATTAAACCAGACTCAATACTCGTTTGTGTTTAACTCCATTAAACTAGACCCAAGACTCGTTTTGGTTTAACTCCATTAAACCAGACCCAGGACTCGTTTGGGTTTAACTCCATTAAACCAGACCCAAGACTTGTTGGGGTTTAACTCCCTTAAACCAGACGCAAGACTCGTTTGGGTTTAACTCCATTAAACAAGACCCAAGACTCGTTTGGGTTTAAATCCATTAAACCAGACCCAAGACTCGTTTGGGTTTAACTCCATTAAACAACTGGAATGAAAAAAGCTGCTCCAACAGTTGACTGCTGCAACCACGCTGGCAAACAGCAGAGCGGTGATCCCGCTGTTCGGAAACCCCCTTCCGAGAGTAACCCACCTGCAGAGAAAATAACCGGCCTCCCTCTCCCTGGGGGCGGTTTTATAGACCCCCCTACTTCCACAGAGCTAAAGACCTGAAAAAACTCTGTTGACATCCTTTACATACTTTGTTGGAGCTGCACTCAAAACAGCTCCTATGTCTTCCTCTAGAAACAATTTAGAGGCTAATGAAAACAAAACACACACAAATAATCTGAATCACAAGCTAGCAGATGTTTATGCATCATTTTATTACATCAATAATCAACAAAAGAAAGTTCAGCTTCAAATTGCAACTAAAATCTGGAGTTTTTAAAGTGTTTGTTTTCAGATTTGACACATTCTATCAGAGGGGGTATTCCAGGAAGCATGTTTAAACTAGCCTTACTTTAAGCCTGAACTCTGGCTGAAATCCACCTGAACTTGCTTACTCTGGGTTTGTCGGTTCCAAAAAACCGGACATGAGTTAGCGTAATTACGCTCGACTTGGTAACCCTGGGTTAACGCACGGTACATAAAAACATTCTCAATAGATCACCAATTTCCAGAGTCACCATGAAAACGCGTGGAGAAAAAAAAGAGCGTTATACTTCAGTGAGACGGAGTCGGAGATTTTAATGACGGCGTATGAAGATTATACGTCCATCAAAAAAGTAATACGGCTGCATCATCAGCAAAAGAAAGAGTTTCTGCTTTAAGAAAAAGAACGGACAAAGTAAATGCATAAATTTCTGATCTTATTTCTATTTTCATTGTGACGCATATATATTTAATTTATCCAACTTTGCCAATTTAAATGAATTACTTCTATTGGTAACAAGTAATTGTTTTAAATGTATTCAACCTAATTTCTTACATCTATCCAACTCAATAATTATTTTTACAACTGAAATGTACATATGTATCTAACTAAATGTCATATTACTCCAACTAAATGTTTTTCCATCTTAATTTATTCATTTTTTGAACACTCTTATGTCTGAGTTTGAGCCTGCACATATTCTCATTTTTATAACAATAAAATGAAAGAAGCAATATGGCTTTGCAGCATGAAACCGTGTATTATTTATCCAACTTAAAAATTAAAATGCTATACAGTAGGGGTGCTAAATAAATTAATGATCCTCTCCCTCCCTCTCTCTCGTGGTGCAGAAAGAATTAAATATAACAGTACAAATAACTTGGCAAAACACAGTAAAACAGCAAAACAACTAAACACATTTGGTCAAAAACACACACTTATCCCTTGCAGTGCCGATCTAACAGCAGCACCAAAGTTACACCTACTTAATTGAATTAATTTGAATGAAAGTAAAATAACTGTCTGATAACTGTGTTATTTTTAAGCTGACTTGACAAAAAAAAAGATTTATTTTTCCAACATCCATATGTGGTCTTATCACCCTCTCATGGTGGAAAAAGTATTATCTGAGCTTCTTCATCCACTAAATCATCTTCAAATGGACACGCCACGCTGCTTCACCTCTCTGAAAACAAACTAACCTTCAACTAAACCTGCTCCAGACCAGGTTATGTTCAGAGCATGAGTTGCCATGGCAACTTGACCTACCCTGAAACATACCTCCATTTCTGGAACCGAAACCTGAGGTTATCCGCTACCTTAGCCTCAAACTTCGTAACTTGGTAACTAGCATAACATGCTTTCTGAAATACCCCACACTTTATAATTTACTTTTGATAAAAAAATTACATATAAGTTGATTTTTTTAAGCATGTTTTGGTGTTAAGAGCAACAAGACTACTGTCCTAGATTATTTTTCTAATAAACATTTCTCCTTTATACGTGTTTGTTTCTGTGTACAATTTTATGAAAGGTTTGTCTTATTATTTTATTGCATGTGTGGGGAATTGTGTTTCTGTGTTTCTGTTTGTTTTTATGCTACGTACAGTGAGGTGAGCTGTTTTCCAGCATGAAAGGTGTACAATTAGAATTATATTATCATTAAGTTATTGGACTTTAATGCACTGTTTTGTATTTAAAATGATTATTTTGACTGTACTTGTGGGATGTGTGTATGTTGGGTTTGCATGTGTTTTTTAACTTTATTTTATTATTATAATTTTTACTATGTTTTTTATTTTAACTACTATTTTTTATCTTACTGTTATCTATTTTATTATGGGAAGCACTTTGAGATGCTTTGTAGGAGCAGGTATTTAAGCAATGACTCTCGGAGACCAGGCCTCTAATTTTGTCTAAATAATTTACGATCTTCCCAGCAAACATTTTTCATCAAATTTAATTAGTATTAAAACTGTTGCAATCATTCTAACAGCTACAGTAAATCCAGCCCAAGATAATCTCTTCCTCATTTACTTTTTGTGTATTACTGTACAATTATTATAAATTAGCTGCTCACAGCTTCACACAGTAACCCCAAAATAGAAGCCGTGTTGTGGGCTGTATTGCATTCTCAGCGTTTCATTCCACACGGACGTGTCGGTCCACATTTCTGCAATAAAGCAGCAGCTTATGAAGCCCACCCACAACACTGATGTGCCTCAATGTTTCTGCAGCGCCGCTCAGCATTTCACTGCTGTTTGACTGTGTTGATGCCGCCCTGATCTGCTAATATCGACTGCAGCGTGGCGGCATAGTAATTGAATTGGTGGTCATGGCGTGGCCTTTCACTTTATGTGGGAGCCTCTGTGTCACAAAAGCCAGAAAGTCGTTACGGCGAATTAGTTGTTCTGGCTTGATTCCAGCTCCCTCCTCTTCCTCCCTCGTCCTCCTCCCTCGGTCTTGGTTTCCTCAGAAAGCAGACTGCCATAGAAGTGATTAAAAAGTTATGAATTGGATAGTTAGAAAGGCACGTTGGCGTGTTTGCACGCATGTTCGACTACAGACGGTATCTAATCAAGCTTTGATGAGCTTCCTGTTTCCCAGGTGGCGGTGAAATGAGGGGACCATCATCTTTTATTAGAAAAACATGGCCAAGAGGATTCAGTCAAAAAGCAGCTTCTCATAAACACAATAGTTGTGTTTGAATGTAGGCACTGCTCACTAACCGAGCAGACTGTAGAGTGCAAGACTATCCGGACTAACGGTGTTCTTTGTACTACAGTAGCTCTTCAACTGTTTACGCAATTAACAGAATTCCTGCAGATTCTGAAGCAGAGAAAATCCGACTTTCTAGTAGAATGTTTACGTAAATCAGCAGAAACTGTTGCAGAAAAAAAAGTGGCTTTACGCCGGTATGAAACACTTATCAGTGCCAAGCCGAAACAAGAAACAGTAAAGCTGCGTGATTTTTAGCTTAGGTCAAAGACCGTTTGTCATTCAGGTGTTGTTGGCGACATCTTGGGTATTAAAAGGTTCATGAAATTCAGACATATGCTCGCTATTTTTTTTAAAACACCAAATATGGCGTCATCCATTTGCCAAGTAAAAATCTAATAATTATGAACATTTTTACAAAGACTATTCGATGATGACAACTAAAAAACAATTTTGAGTTCAAAGGCAATGCATTGTGGTCTATATCCGCCAATGTAGTGAGCATTAATGTGCTCTAGTTTTTCCATGGCACTGGATTTTGAAATTGTGGATTACGATACCACCAATTTTATAAAACAATAACAGGGGTGTAACAATTAATCGATGAATTGATTTCTATTCTTACCATCGAACCAGAGTGACCTGTCTGAGGCAAGTTGTTCATCGAATAGAATCAAATCAACCTAAACCATTAAAAAAATCATTGTGAAATTAGATCAATTGATAATCAATAGTGTGAGTGAGATTGCACTCTTTCTTCAGTACCCAGGTGTTTATGTCTGAGTCACACGGTTGAAGTTTTTGCCAAAGATTTCCTGGACTGTTTTCAAGCCAGTGAATCGGATCGTTCAAAATGACGAATACCGACGTTGAATCGCATCGGCTACCACAAATTAGGATCTGAATGAAATTGTTGATAAAAATGAATTGTTGCACTCCTAATAAATCATAAATCCTATGTACACTTTTGGCAAATTCCAATAAAACGTGCAGTAGGAATGCAACGATTCACTGGTCTAACAACTGTTCAATGGTGTAACATACAGTTTGGTTGTAATCCGAAAATTGTGCCATCACTACTAAGTATTGAGGCACGTCTCCATGGAAGTTATCCTTGTTTTGCCCGTTCCACGTACATCTGTTTGGTGCTTGGACAGGTTGACACAGCTGTTGACTTTGGATAGTGGCTGTACTGTTGTTGCAATGTAACATTCGTCGTCGCTCAGCTCACACAGGAAGCCACTCTCACACTGGCACACGTTTAGCTCAATCTCCATTAGGCGAGATAAGGTGGAATCTCCTGTGGTCCCTCTTTCTCTGCACTGATTTAGAGGGCAAATGATAGTTTGATAGGCTCCGCCTCCATCTATCTGCAGGAAGCTGATAAATCCCTTTTGTGCGCTCTAGATGCACACACACTGACACTCAGAACTCCTGTATACGTTACTAGATTTCAACGCAGGCCTTTTTCGACTTGGTCATTCAGGCGGAGCACTGACCGGACCTTAATCCATCTCCATGGTAACGGCCCAGACAGGATGTGTGTGCGTTGACCCGACCTGGGAGAAAGTTCCAATATATGCTTCTCCTCATGGCCGCTTCGCTCCCACTCGCTCACAGGGGCAGCAGCGATGGATTTTTCCGGCGATATCTGATATGGCTGATAGGGTTAATTGGTTTTCAGAGGGCATGTAGAGAGACGGAGCCCGACACTGACCAGATTACTGCAGAGGCACCAGGGAAGACCTGCCAAAGACGGACGAGAAGCGGAGAAAATAAATGTCTGTGATGAACTGGGAGCAGGAGGAGCAGGAATGAGAGGAGCTGGAGGAGAATGTACCTTTAACCAAGAGAGCTGAGAGGTCAAAGATGTGAAGAGTCTGCAGGGAGATGTAATGAGGAGGGGAAGTTTGAGGGCAAAGAGCCGCTTCAATAGATTAGGTGCAGCAAAAGTTCCCTTCTCTCATTTATTCTGTTGTTGTGATGCTTTTTAGACTAGACACCATCCTTGAAGGTGTTTTATCATCTATTGTGTTTTTTATGAGCTATGTAATATCTCCTAAAGTATTGATTGTTAAACAGTCCTCCCATTCTGAGTTATTAATACTTTGCTCCACCAAAAAAAGAGGCATTGCTCCTTTGAGATTTAGGAATGATGGCGTGGTGTTTGTTGTTTTCAGCACAAAGGATTTTCTGAATCCAAGCACCAAAGATTAGTCATCATCTTTTTTTCTGCGTGAAGGTTCACCTTTAGCGTATGGAATGCCCGTACGCCGTTTCCATTAAACGTTGGGATGCTTGGAGATGAGTCAGCTGTGCCTCAACTGCTGTTTATTTCTGGTTCCAATGAAATCTGAAGGATTTAATATAATTTATTATCATGTGGCAAAGCTTAAAGTTTCATTTCGTATTTGCTTTAGGCCTTTGGGCTCAGTTTGGGGGTGGCTCCGGTCCAGTGGTGGAGCAGCTGACCTTGGAATGGAGGATTGCAAGTATTTTTCCCGCCCTATGTAAATTTTGATCAAAGAGTCCTTGGCCAAGACAGTGACCTCGCATTTCTCCTGGTGGTTAGCGGTTGGTTACAGCCTTCGACAGCATAGTGTGTGTGCATGCGTGAATGGCACTGTAGAGCACTTTGGGCCTTAAATCAAGCTGTAAAAACACCTTGCAGGTGTATGCCACTCACCATTTCAGTTGCCGTTTGGTGGAAACTTCACATTTCCACCAAATTTAAAGAAAAGTCTCTTGATCATTGACTTTATCTGAGAACTGGAGAGTGAGGGGGATGTCACCCAAAGAAGACAAAAAGATGGCGCCTGACATCATCGTCCAGAACTGGAAATTGCACAACTTTAGGCAAAAGCAGAAGATTTTTTTTTTCTGTTTGAACACAGTAAATGGATCCAAGTGTGATTTGTGTTTGTACCAAACTAAATGCTCAAACTTTGTAATGCCACCTTTCCACAAGATTTTAGAAATTTTCAAACCAAAAGTGTGTCACCTTGTCTCTTTTTTTTTAAATTACTGAGAGTTTTGTTTTGAAAGTTTTAAAGGGAAGTTGATCATGTTTGTGCTCATTTAACACAGATCTGCTCTTTGTGGGGGAGTTTTTTATTTTATTTGGTATTAATGAATTACAAGTCTTACAATCTTGAAATAATAAACATAGACAATATAACTGTTAGGGTGGCCAGTTAAAAGACAGGGTTTCTCTTAGCAACATTGGGGGGAGTGAGCTTCCGGTTCGGGTCAATGATGGCTATAGGTGTTGTCTGCAGCCTGATCCTCTTGATAGAAAATGGTTTAGGTGCTCCAATGACATGAAGTCAATTCAGTCGCCATTTTTTGCAATACAGATGCGGGCGGCCATGTTGGAATCAGATGTTATTGGTCAGCTCAGTCTGAGTCATCATGTTTACGGCAACCACTCTGGCCAATCAGGAGAGAGCTTGTTGGAAGGCCACACCCCTACCACTCTAAAGCAGTGTTCACAAAATCTGTCAAATGTTTTAAAAGTTGGATGTGGGGACCAGCAGGCTCCACACACTTTTTTGAGGCATCTGATTTGCCAGCTGTATACCTTGAATTATTTGAAATAAGATGAGAATAAATAAATACAATGTCTGGTTGGTTCGCCATTACCATCATATCAGTCTGGATCACGAAGTCCCACAGGATCTTTGCCCTCTCATTCTCTAACACCTTCATAGGTGTTTCCCATTTTGACCTTGGGGTTTCTATTCTGCACACATGTTCCTTTATAATATTCCAGCCACTTGATTGTGGCTTCCCATGTATGCTTTCCCTGCCAGCATCTTACACCCTGCAGTTATGTGCTGGATTGTTAAAGGCACCTCTTTACACAGCCTACACCTTGGGTCTTGTCTGGTGTGGTAGATCTGAGCCTCTATGGCTCTGGTGTTCAGGGCTTGTTCCTGGGCTGCCAGGATGAGTGCTTCAGTGCTGTCCTGTAGGCCAGCCCTTTCTAGCCATTGGTAGGACTTCTTGATATCAGCCACTTCAGTTATGGTCCGGTGGTACATCCCATGCAGGGGTTTGTCCTCCCATGAGGATCTGTTCTCCAGCACTGCATCCTCTGCTCTCCATTGCCTGAGACATTCACTGAGCACACTGTCAGTTGGGGCCTTGAGCTTGATGTACTCATGCATCTTGGATGTTTCATCCTGGATAGTGGCTTCTACGCTCACTAGTCCTCGGCCTCCTTCCTTGCGGCTAGCATACAGTCTCAGGGTGCTGGATTTGGGATGGAACCCTCCATGCATGGTGAGGAGCTTTCGTGTTTTAACATCCGTGGTCTGCATCTCTTCCTTTGGCCATCCTATTCCTGCAGGGTTTCTGATAAATGGCAGTTCGTAGCTGTTTATTGCCCGGGTCTTATTTTTGCCATTGAGCTGGCTTCTCAGGACTTGCCTCACTCGTTGGAGGTATTTGGTTGCCATTTCCCTGCGGAATTCCAAGATACTTGTAACTGTCCTCGATGTCTGCTATTGTTCCTTCTGTGAAAGAGACTCCTCCTGTGTGGACTACCTTGCCTCTCTTTGTCACCATCCAGCTGCATTTCTCGAGCCTGAATGACATCCCAATGTCAGTACTGTAGATCCTGGTGGTGTGGATCAGAGAGTCAATGTCACGCTCGCATAGCATATATTTTCATCAAGCTATATTAGCATGGGGCGGCCGTGGTGCAGCAGTTACGACACATGATCGTAAGATTGCAGGTTCGATTCCCGCTTTGCACGCCCATGAGTCGATGCGTCCTTAGGCAAGACACTGAACCACAATTTGCCTCTGGTGGTAGCCGGGCGCCTACCACATTCCAGTGTGTGAATGTGTGTGTGACTGGGTGAATGGGTCTGTGACTGTAAAGCGCTTTGGGCCTTGTAGCATATAGCTTGATGTCATCCATGTAGAGGAGGTGACTGATGTTGGCCCCATTTCTGAGTCTGTATCCATAGCCAGTCTTGTTGATTATTTGGCTGAGGGGACAGAGCATCACCTTGGTATATCCCACATTTGATGGACACTTGTGCAAGTGGCTTCCCATTGGCTTCAAGGGTGGTTTTCCACAGCTTCCACAGAAATGGACTAGATGTGATGTATATATATATATGTAACAGGATGTGATCTGTTCATTTTAATTACACAAAATATTGGCCCACCTAAGTTTCTCTCCCCCCTGTATTCTGTGTTGGGTTTTGTAGCCTCTCCTTAACGTGTTCTTCTTCGCTGGTTTTCTTTTTATAAGGTTGGCGCTTGCTTTCCCTCTCTCCTTTTTGTTTAACTGTCCAGCGGGAGAGGTGGGTGACCTGTGAATCCTCATTTTATGTTAGTTATTGTCCCATATACTGTTATTATTTGGAATCTGTTATGAAAACACAAAACACTTTGTAGATGTTAACTGTTTATTTCAGAATAAGAATTTTCTGTGCTCCCTCTACCTCTCACTCTCATGTAGGAGCTAATACGGGATGCTAACACAGTGATTTCTATTTTCTTTTTGGAAAATTGTCAGATACACAATCAACGGAGGTGGTCTCCAAGGGTGCTGCTGTGTCCTGACATCTTTTATGTTATATATAAACAATATATATATATATTTAAACATATATATATATATAAACATGTTAACTCTTTAATACTGGAGATTTCGTCGACAACAAACACTCAAGCAAGGCTGCTTTTCATTGCGTCAGAATCGCTGCATTGTTATTAAATGCATAAATAATTGAAGACGTACAGTAATTCAGACAACAAAATTCGTAACGTAGTTGAATGTTAGTTGCAATTTACACAAATCTGTTAGCAATCCTGAAAAAAAATGAGTTGTTCAAACTGGTGCAAATATTGAGCCGCTTCTTATCATGTCAATAACATGTGATCACTTTAATAACTTTATCAGCCATTAAAATATGTAAATGTCTTGTGATGAGTGCACATTCTGCTGGTCAGACTTTAAAATATCTCAAGAAAAATGGCTGAAGATCTTTATCTTTCATATGTCTGACAAAAAATAAAAAATAAATGTTTGGACACCAGGGAAAATCCAGCAGAGCAACAATATTGCATGTTGCAAGATCACATGTTTAAAGCTCTGTTGTTTGACTTTTCGACGTATCGCTTCCTCCAGGGTGGAGATGAGGAAAAAAGAAAGGGAGACCAATTCTATCATTCAGTCAATATTATTGACGTGACATGGTCTGTGTCTCCTCCCCGGAGCGTTTCACTTTTACTTCCCTTTGAACACTTCCATTTAACTTCTAAAGAAGCCAAACAGCACTGAGTGGAAACAACAGAATGAGGGTAAGTTTTAATGTGAGGAAACTAACATCTCAGAGAAACAGATACGCTTCACCTCGGCCAAAAAACCCAAGAATTTCTGTTAACTCTTTTAAAGATCTTACATTTGTTTTTATTTTACTTTGCAGAAACACTGAATTGTTATTCTTGGTTTCAAATTGAGTGAAAAGCTGCTGTTTGTACCACTTTGTGGTCCTGAACTAGAATCTGTTTTCTTTCTTCTCGTTTCTGTTAAAGTAGGACAAAGCATTGACACTATTCTAAACAGAAATAGGAGCAAACCGTTTTACTTTTTTGAAAGGAAAGACAAGTTCCAACAGCAGTTGGCAGATGTGCGCAGGTCTTTTTGGAAAAGCTTGAATAGCTTATGGAGTGTGAGCCCCCTGAGATGTGAATGCATAAATATTTCATCAGAATTCAGAAGGTGTGACAGAAGTTATGTTTCCAATCTGTCATACCTCCGGGCTTCTTGAGGTGGTTGATTGCTGATTTCACAGTAAGCGATAATTAGCTCCAGGTACTGATATCTGAAGGACCCGCCACAGAAAATTTAGAAACAATGTTATCTGGTGACTTATTCTAGCACTTTGTTTTTCAGTCATTTACCTCTAGATGTTATTAAAGTTTTTGTTCTCTAGACACGGTGTAGTACACTTTGAAAGGAACATCCCAAATGTTTTCTCAGGATTTCTCAGGTTTCCTGCTGAAGCAAAGAAACTGGATGCTTTGATGGCAAGAAAGCTATACTTGTGATTAAACATTGGGTTTTCTAAAGAGATCTGCTTAATCAGCTACGTGGTTTGTCTTCTTGTGTTTAAAGACATGTTAATAGAGGGCACAGAACAAGATGTCAACATAACTTAGCGGATGCTCAAAAGTCCTAATGGGTGGATATGGGCTGTCTGTGGATAAAAAATATTGTCAAACCTAAATATCAAGGTCATAGACTGTCCTTGAACCCGTAGAGAGGAAATGTTTATGTGCATTATTTTCTTTGGACATGCTGCAGGTGACAGATCGTGGTGAACATTTATACAACATGTAAGGATAAGGAAGGGGGAAGTAGGTTGACGCAGGCACAAATCCTGCAGACTAAGGACAACATACGACAGCATCACCTGTAATTACACCCATCTCCCTTTTGCCCCACAAATACTTCACGAGACACTTACCATACACATGACATCGGTATGCACCATTGCGTCTCTTGAGATGGCCGTACAAGCCTCAAGGCAAATGCAAGACACACCTGCACTCCTCTTAAGGTGGGTTTATACTACACAGCGATCAGTAATCACATCATTCGGATCCAGAATCGCGGGGTCTAGTTATTACTATCATTGGCTGGTTTTGCCTGCGACTGTCTGTGACGACTGCAATAAACTCCTGAGTGGCGTTTTTGCTTTTCAAGCAACAAGATTGTCTCCCGTGTTTATTTTTAACCTTAACAACATTTTATCCATGCATTTGCTGCATCTGGGAATATGCAAAAACATGAAAGTCAGAGGAGGAAGTGGTGTGTTCGTCCACTGAACAGATGCAGGCCACACAGAGGTGAAAAAATAAACTTGCTTTATTGTTTATCTAGTTGTCCGTGTGTGAAGTTATGCATTTTCTAGCTTTTCTAATTAGGTTTTCACCATTCGAAGTGTCAAACAGACATTTTCTCGACATTTTGCTCCGTCATCGCTTACTCTTATTGTACAAAATATATCCAGGTTCAGTGATGCGTCTTGCACGCGATTGCACTATAGGGACGTAAAATTCCAATCAGGGATGATGTCATCAGCATTTCCCAGCGATCGGGGCGATTCCGTTTTGATGTCCCCGCGACCAGAGCAATTGCAAATTGCTTTGGAGTATAAACCGGCGCTTAAGATGCAGCTGCTCCTCTCATCCCCCTCCACGGGCTGGACAACCCAAAAACCTGCAACAGCCATACAGTCAACCCCCAATACTGGTGCATGTGACGAAGTCTTGACATGGATAAGGAGGGCTGTTTAATAAAGTTTAAAATTGTAAAAGTTCATAGTTAAAGTTGGATTTGTAGAGTTTGTAACAAGGAAATGTGGTGCTTTTTTTTCCATTAAAATGACTTAAAACATTGACAAACCTCCTATAAAAACATCCTTTTCAAACATGAATGTTTGGTTTCACTCTTTCAGTTCTTTATTGATTATGATTGAAGAAATGTTAGAACAAGCTAGTGGGCTGTTCTGGGCTTAAAAAAAGAAAACCTTTCAACCTTTACTACACAATTCTATTTTATTGAGCCGTTTTTTAATTAACTTGCTAACTTTTCTCAAGTAAATGGAAACTACGTTTGAGCCACAGACTTCATTAAAGAAAAGCTCTTACATGGCCGCTTTCCTTACTCAAATCTCACCGTTGTAGCTGCACACAAGGATGTTGGCCGCTTAAAACTAATAGATTAAGAAACTAGTAGGAACTATCGGCTCACAGAGCAAATCCAAAGTAGGAATGACGAAAAAAAACGTTCTGAATGTCTTTAAACAGGAAGTAAAGCGAAGCGCCTGTCAGTTTTTGTTTTAAATCTTCCTGGTTATCTCCAGTCATACCACCTCCAATCAAGCAGCTGTTCTAACTGAATGACATATACAGGCATGGTTCCCCTTCATAATGAATGTAAACCAAATCAAATGAAAGTGTGATTGATCACCTTGCCCCGCCCCTTTGAGACAGGTTGGAATGAGCCCAGCATGAAAGCAGCTGAGGGCTTTGAAAGACTATTACATAGCATAGTATCATCATCATCATAAATATGAAGAAAGTCATGCAGCTGCATAAAAAAATCTAAAAATCGTTTGAAAGTATAATTTACTTTAATCTAATGAACTTTCTAGTAATGTGTCTGTTCTGTACATTTAAACTGTAGTTCATTGACTGTAGCCATAAAATGTGTAAGTAAAAGTTTGATAAAAGCATGATAACTGTGTTTGGAAAATGTACGATTTTGTTGCACATTTTTAAAAGTTTGTGTTCCCTCATTTATCGTAACGGTTACGCCCAAAAAACAACCTAATAGGTGAAATTTGTGAAGTGGGATTATAGATTTTTTTAAGGCTGTGAAACTCCTCACTACAAATTTTATAGACTTTTTCTCTGACAGACATGAACATTTTTGCACTTTTCTCTGTCGTTAAAACCCACAAAGTTGAAATCTTTGTAAAGGAATACATCCTGTATTATAGAATGAAAAGAAAGATGTGATTGCAAACAAATATTTACGTAAATGTGTCAAATTGAACACATTCTGTACTAGAGGCACGGATCAGATTGATTGACAGTGGTCAATAGCCAATCAGGTGAACATGGAAAATCTGCAAAAATACACAGAAAAAAAAACATGACACAGCAAGACTGCGAAAGGTGAACCGTGACGTTGCGAGGGACCACTGAACTGTAAAAAAACAAAAAGCATATACTATTAAAGGTTACTAATGACCAGCTAAGGATTATATTAATGCAAACTGAGAGCTGTGGTTTTCATTGAGATTTTACTAAAATAATTAATTTGTTATAAACATTGCCTTATTAAAATACGATGGAGTTTACAAATCTTTTTTTTTTAAATAACGACTTTTAAGTCGTAAATTTACGAGAGAAAAAACCTCATCTGTTAAACTACGAGATCTTAAGTCGTATATTTATGATAAAAAAATCTCTTGATTTTACTAGCTTTTATCTCGTAAATTTACAAGATAAAAACTCGTAAATTTATGAGATAAAAAAGATGTGGTGCACTTTGTGAAGCTTTATTTCCGAATAGGTTTCAAACACAATGGAACGCTGAACCTTTTGACGACTCAGAATCAGATTATTGTTAGTGTAACCGGCTTTACGGTTGCACTAACAATATTCCGGTGCTCACTTCCACTTTAATCTCGTAAATTTACGAGTTTTTTCTCATAAATTTACAACTTTAAATCTCATAATTTTACTTTTTTTTTTTTGTAGCCCCTAAAACACTATCGTATTAAAAACCTTTGCAATGTTTTTCTGAACAAAACAAAAAAGTGACTCTTAGTCAATAGTTCTACCGGTTTGAGTTCACGTTTTGTAAGACTCTATTCACAAAAGCAGCTGCCAAAATGTCGGCACAAAACAGCCCTTACTTTACCAAAGCTTGTGTATGCACTGTGATCTTCAAAAGACTTATGTCTTTACAGTTCTGTCTTAATTCAAATAGTCTCAAACAGCTCACATTAAAAGCATCCCTGCAGTGTGCAGACTGTCAGTCTTTCCTAAATTAATTATGCAGCCAGTGCAATTACTTATGGAAACAAAGCGGAACTTGTTTTGAACAGACTTTGATGTTTGCAAGATGAAAGTTTTGATTTTATTCTAATATTTTGTCAACGGATGGACGCCACATGTGGGGTGAGCATGCACTTGTCAGTAAACCCATTTAGCAGAGGCAGAGCCTGCACACTCACATGCTTATGCTCGCTGCATTATGTGGAGTCTGATGACAAATTATTGGAGCAGAAATGTCATTGAAAGTTAAAAGATGCATGTCAAAGTGCAAATGAGAGGTCCCCAAAATGTTCTCCCTTTGCTGAACTGGAGGACTCTTTCTGCAGTTTGTGCCATAAGTTGTCAAACATTCACACATGAATAGTTTTACTGACCTCTAAGAGCCACTTTGAGCAAATCCTGGTTAGGATGTCCTCTCCACTTTATCTCTACTGGAGGAAGGGAAAATGAGTGGAGAAAATGCCACCAGCTCTGCAGACTTTTAAATAATATGAAATACATCTAAAGAAATCATCATGAAATGGAGAATTCAACAATGCTGTGGTAAAAGATGGCATGTACAAACTTTCTTCTTTAGGATCTGACTACAGTAATTGTACACAATGGAAAATCAGCTATAAAATACAACAGCTGGTTGCTAAACTAAACTAAACAGAATAGGCTAAACTGGATCCCTAAAAAGAAAACTGATTCCAGGGGAGAAAAAAAAGAAGAAACCTCAGAGATGTCTACTTGAAGGAGGCGTCCTATCCCAGGATGGACAGACAACGTAGCAGGACTGTTAGAGAAGAATTAGCTTATCTAACGCTACAACTACATCTTTGAATGGTGCAGCAGATGGACTTCATCTGGATGGAACTGGGGGGACGGCTGGGGGTTGCGAGACCAACTACAGGCAAGGTCCACGGCAAAGTGTAGGAGGAGAGATGAGTCAACTGGAATCTGGAGTCACTCCAGGGAGTGGGAACGCGGGACAACACATGAATGGCATTGCACCACACAGTACAATTCATTGTCTTATTTACACTAAGTGTAAATAAATGATCAAGAATAGAGGAGAGAAGTAAATGAGAGTAGAGGACAGAACCCATACTTGCACCACACTTTCCCCAGCTTCTAACTTCTACCAGACTACTAGAAATTACTTGTTACTGTTATTGAAATGTGATTTTAACAAGTTAATAGTAAGTTGCATGGACAAAATATAAGTTAATGGTAATTATTGGAAAACTAGAAGTGAAAAAATACTTCCTACCTGTGTCCATAAAGTAAATCCTTTGTTTTCCACACCTGAGCAGGAATCTGGCTCAAAACTGTACAGCTGGATAGATAGATGTATAGATCGGTATTGCTCGCCATTTTTGTTGCACCGCTAATGTTAGGTTGGGGTTGTGAGGGGCTTTGAATGCTCAGAGTAATCTGCTGCCTGACTGATGAAAACTTTCCTCCAGCTCATCGGGTGTAGCCACAGGCGAAATCATAGTTTCTAAATTTGGGGTTTGCGTCCAACATCCACGTTTATGTTTTTGCCTGTGGCTTAATTCCTTCCTCCACATGATTTTTGCATAAAACATATTTTAAAAGTTTGGTTTTTTTACTAAATGCTAAGCAAAAATGGAAGAGTTTCAGGTTTTGCGTGTTCTCACAAAGACCACAATACCCCTTTTTTTAAATAAAAAAAAGTGATTAAAGCCCTTTTATTCATAAATAAATGCTCTTTTTGTCTTACTTTCTGCTCAATTGCCATTTGAGTTTGTATTTTTGGTTATATTTCCTTATTGTTGTGGCTTGATTATAAAAACCAATAATACTACTACTAATATTATTAATTCCACAACCAGGTTTTTGTCAATAAACCTTAGAATTGATGGTGTTTTATTTACTTTTTCATCTACATGTCATTTCACATTATAAACCAGGCAGGAGGGAAGAAAATGCATCTGAACAGGATCAGGTCAATCGTGTTTTCTGCTATGCAACAAAAAAGTTTAGATGTTTTTAAGCTTTACAAGGTCTCATTTATCTGAATGCTGTTTCTTTTACTGCAACTTCAGGCATAGAACTCAATTTATTTGTGTCATTTCTGTGACACTGAAGAATTCTTCTATCTTGGAAGAGTCGATTTGCACAAACACACCCATCTATCCATCTATCCATCAGTCTTCTACACTAAAACAGATGGATTACTTCCTCAGTTTGTTTTTGCAGAGGTATCCATCTTGATAACTCAAACTTTTTGATTTTGAGTTTTATCTTGACTATTATTATCTTTTGTTTATTGTAAATTGTATTATCTAAGACCCGCTTAGAGGTTACACATCCCATTTTCTGACCTTCCTTTGGCCTCACGAGGGCCTGGACTTTACCGAGTCAATCTGTTACACAACGGCTCTGCAGAGGGAAACTTCCAGTGTCGTGTGGATTCTTGAATTTATAACTGTTGGATATATTAACCTTGGCTACGTCCCATTGCTGCTTTTAGACAAGAATTCGTTTATCTCTGTCAAAGTCTTGAACTTGTGCCATGCTGAGACTGACAAACAGCTATACTTAACTGCTGCATTTGGCTCTGCTGGAGCCAATGAACGCATCAATTTAAACTGTGTATGGACCAAAAAGGTACTGTACAGCTTATCGTTGCGGGTCCTAAAAAAGGATGTTCTCTGGCTTTGCCTAGGAAGAAGTTTTGTTTAAACAATCTCATGTTTTTTAAGACAAATATAGACTATTTTGTTTTGGAAGGAAATAAAATGAACAATGTCTTTGACCTCCAGACCTCCCTCCTTAAATGCATAATCATCTGTAGAGACTAATAGAGGACTATAATTCTTTTTTCTCTATGTTTACTCTTGCTGCAGGTTTAAAAACATCCACATTAACCTCTGTGTACGTTGGCCAGGTTCATACAGAATCTATGGGTTTACCCTTGCTGTTTTCTGGTAGTATTATGCCAAGAAATAATGGGCACATTACTGGGCTTTAAGGTCAGGGGCTCAGTCGTACATCACAGCTGTTACAAAACACAGTTTGATAGGAGATTTTAGCTTAATGGCTGCAAAGAGCAACAACCTCTAATAAATGAATGACTTGTTAAATGAATAAGCATCCATGTTTTTACAAGGCCTAGATGCTTCAGACTTTCTGTGAGGATCAATAGCGTCCAGTAAAATCTCCATCCTTGCGGTACGTTCACACCGAAAGCAAAACGCGCGTCAGGAGCATCCAGTTTCAATGTCAAGTCAAAGGACAGACGCGATCAGAGGTCCTGCGGCGCGTCTTGAGCGGCACAGCCAGAGTATCTGAACTTTGACGAATGAAACACGTCACTCAATCAGTAACTCAGCTTGGGCGGGGGGCGGTTGTCATGTGTTGATGACGTGATCAGCGGGTGGAGTCCAAAACCAACATGCAGAGTATCTGATCGTTCTTGTCCTGAACTTAATGATATTTTTCTAATTGTATGCAAACAATACTAAAAAGATCTTCTATATTTAGATTTATCTTCATTTTTTCCCTCCTCGGACAGCAATAGTTGAATCAGCAAATGGTTATCGAGCTTCTGCAGCCCAGCACTCTACTCAGGGGATGGACCAAATGGGTAGAAAAAATGTCACACACCTAGGTGAATGACAGATAATTGGACTTTATCAAATAGTCAATCTGAGTCACCGAAGTGAGCGACCTTGGGAGCATTTCAGGGCAGGCAACTTTACTTGTAAACTAGCGTTTACTTCGGTTACTCCCCTAGGGCGGTTCAGTTAATCAACTCACCTGTGCAGCATCCTATTTAAGTCCAGGTGTGTAAGCTGTTCGTCCTTCTTTACTGAAGCGCTTCGTTTGTCGCCCCACCCTCCTCCCCGGCTTCCACCTGTGAGCTCCGTCAGGGTAGATATTACTGAAAAGTTTATGAAAAATTTGTCTCATGGAATTGCACGGAGTCTTATGCCAAACTAAAGGAATGTGACATGCCGACGAAAGGAATATGAAATGCCAACTAGAGCCGACTAGAGGAATGTGAAATGCAAAGTTAAAGGAATGTGAAAGTAAAACTAAAGATGTGAAAATAAATATTATTATTACTGCATGAGTTGTCTGACTGAAGCTGCATTTCAATTAAAATTGCGCAAATTGAATTTGTCATACTAGATTTGCCAAAGGGCTCCACTATGTGAATGACCTTTGATTTTTGCATCTAGTTTGTCACCAAAGTAGATTAATTTCTGATGTGTGCCCTCACAGCTTCCTGAACGTTTAATTTCTGAATGATCCGTTTTTTGTTGTTGTTTTTTTTGCCAAATAAACGTTCAACTGATTTGCATTAAAATGTAAAAATGGAAATTGAACAATTTAATTCACAGTATTGAATATTTGTTCAAGTAAAGTGCATTTAAATGAAATGTACTTTCCTGTTATTATGAAAGAACAATTAAAAATTCAGACTAGCAATGATGGTGAAGATATCTTAAAGTAGTAAACTGGAATCCGTAATCAGACTGACTTGTGGGTTGTTGTTTTTTTTTTGATCTCCTGACAGCAGCATTGTTTCTCAGAGGGGTGTGTCACGCCGCAGAGCTCTCGCTGCCCGAAAAGACCTCAGAAACCAAATCAAATGTTCCATCCTTCTGCTTTTGTGACTTCACAGAATAGAGCGGGGCAAAACAAAACAGGCACCACAAGCACGCCGCATGAATACCGTATCAGTCCGTGGTCTTTGTTCATCACCAGCCTCCATCACAGAGTGCATCGTCTGTTTTCCTCAAAGTCAAATTGCAGAAAACACTTGGATTAGTAAACATCCATTTACTTAATGATTTTTAAAGAGTTTTCAGGATTTTCCAGAAAGCAAACGTGAGCTTACAGGCAGACTTCCATGCTGCATGTAGTCCAATGGACGAGGGAATAGCTGGACAGGTGCATCCAGAAACAGAGTCTGAAACCAGATTTGACAAAAAGGAAAACCCTGTCTTAACTCTGTGCTTTGGGAATCAAACTCTGAACATCCAGGCTGTTATTGAGATAGAGTGCAAAAGTCGTTTTCGATGCAGCTGCATCAGCACTGAGGCGGGGCTCATGTGGATGTTCAGGAACAACTTCTGGGAGACAACCATAGTTTTTTCACATATTTTTCCTGTCAAATACAAAACACATTTACTGTTTACAATTCTGCTAATTTAGCCTTTCTACAGTGCTGACCAGGCATCTAAATATGAACATCTCAAAGAGGAGAACCAAGCAGTTCAATCCGTTTCTAAATACAAATTACTTTGAAAAAGGATATGCAGTTAAAAGTATGTTTCAGCTTCATTTTAAATATATGTTGATATGGTGGTTCTATAAAACTGTCATATTTTGAAATATAAAAGGCTAAAATGTACTTTCTTGGATTTTTTTTATCAATCATTTTAACTGCTAATAATAATAACAATGACAAATGAGAAACTTGCCAAGCCCTCGTTGAGCCCTCATTGCATTTTCATATTTAAACACTGCCCTTTTAATAATGGATCATTTATCTGATTGTATTATTTTAGTCGAGGACTTGAGTCTCACATGTGCTGTATCTACCTTTGCAGTTGGGTGAAGATACCTTCAACCGTGCCAAGCTGTTGAACATCGGTTACATGGAGGCTCAAAAAGACGGCGAGTACGACTGCTTCATTTTCAGCGATGTGGACCTGATCCCCATGGACGACCGCAACCTCTACCATTGCTACGACCAGCCGAGGCACTTTGCCATCGCCATGGACAAATTTGGCTTCAGGTAAGACTCTGGAGACTTAAGTCACATGCACCTGTACTGTGGATTGACCCGTACAGGTGCTGCAGCTATTTGGGTTGTCTGGACCTTTGAAGGGTCGTAGAAAGAAGGGGCTGCATCCTAAGGGGAGCACAGGTGTGTCTTACAGTTTCCTTGAAGCTCGTGTGGCCACCTCAAGGGACGTCATGAAAATGGAATGTACCATTGTTGTGTGTGTGTGGTAAGTGTTAAGAAGTATTTGTAAGGTTAATGTAAGATGCACGCACTTATAACGTACGGGTGATGCTGTTGTACTGTGTCCTTACGCCACACTCCAGTCGTTAGTGAGATGTGAGTACTGGACCCTTACTGACCCCGTGCAAATGCCCCACAGATGGGGTATGCAGGTGATACACAAGTCACACCCAACATCCTCATTTCTACCAGTCAGGCTACACGCAAGGAATGCGCACATATCCCGGGAACAACACCAACGGTCTCCTTTAGCAGTCACAAGGACTTTTGGACGTTTTTGAAAAACTGAAAAATCTGTTTCTGTCTCACCTACTTCACCCTTATTTCCCCTTGTGTGTTGTAAAAGCGTTTCTTTACGACTTGTAGCATGCTCTTAGAAAAAATGTTTTTGAACATTCTTGCTCTGTGTGTTCACTGAGCAGTCTGCGACCCTCACATTTCGTGGCCGCTACTTGCGTGCGCCATACCAGTTTGGCTGTTTTTTCCCCCGTATCCACCCATAAGAGCAGGCCCTCACGTTTTTTTTTTGTGGAACTAGCCTATCAAACTATCAAATTGAATGACCAAAAACAATTGGACTGCAGGTTTGGAGAAACTAACAGTCAAGTTTTCCTTGAATGAGTCTGATTAGCCCTTTAAGCCCTCTTCTTTTGCCTGTTTTCTTAGAAACTACCACATGGTTTAGAGCTGCCAGTTTGATTTTGTTGCACCTCAGTGGTCCTAACAAGAGCGTGTCATGGAGCAAAACTAACCAGTCTCCACTGCTGAATGTGAGAGGACGTTTAAGTGTGAGGACTGTGCGGAGCAGACCTGTTAGGCCAACAAACAGTCAGCTGCAATTACCTCGTCAGTGAGAAGCCGCACGGGAAATCTATTTTGTTTTAATTCGAATTTGTCTCACTGAATTCCAGACTTTTGCAGGATTATAGAAAGACTGATGCCAAACGCAGGAAAAAGAGAAAAACAGGATTTCTTTTATTAAAAGTATTACATTATTACTAAAAACTCAACATTCAAAGGTTTAGAAAATGTTAAAGGATACAGGAAATATTAATGATAAAAGTGTCCAGAAAAGCCATCCAAGGCCTGCCAATCCATGAAATTTACCCTGAGAGCCCTCCAATAAAGTGCCCAATCAACTAATGTTGTCTGGCAACATTTCCTGATGGTAATTAATCTGCTCACGCTTTAGAGTTTCATTAACCCTTTTTATTCTTTCTGTTAAGAGGCAAACTGTGCTGAACTTTGTAGAATCACAACTTTAAAAAAAAACAGCCTTTTTATCTTTAAAAACATTTAGGATGGGAAAAAGTTTAACATGTGAGCAGCGAGGCTTCGCCTGGCTAAAATCTCCACACTGCTTTTAAAAAGCTATAAACTTGGTTGTCACTCGAGCACTTTATGAAATGATGCAAAAGGGAGTAAAAAAATGTGAGCACTTGTCACCTTGTCGAAGCAGCATGAGTGTTTTCCAAAGCACCGCTGTGTGGATTCCTCTCATCATGAGAACGTTTTTGAATGAAGTTTGCAGGTTGAAGGGAATCACCCAACAAATATGCAGTATAGGTTGACTGCACAGTGGTGTAGTGGTTATCAGTCAGCTCGCAGTGAAAGGGTCATGGTTCCAATCCCAGTTAGGCTATTCCCGTGGATGTTCTCGCGTTTTTTTCGGTCTCTTGGGTTTCCTCCCTCAGTCGAAAAAAAAATCACTCATAGGGTTAATTCTGATCTCTGAATTCTCCCCATATTTGTAAATGTTTATGCTTGTTATTTTTTGTGTGGCAACCCTTCCAGGGTTAGCAGTAGCTGGGATAGGCTCCAGCAATTCTGTGACCCCCAAATGGGGCCAAGCTGCTATCTGTTAGCTAAGCTACAGTTACTTAGTCTGTGTAGTTAGAAAAAATCAGAATAGTGTTTTATCTAAATAATTATTACCAACAAGGATTTCATCTTTGACATCGGGGGGATCGGGGGTGCGACTTATACTCCGATGCGACGAATGTGCGAATTTAAAAAAATAAAAATAAATATCAACAGCCACTAGAGGGCACTGTAGGTCTGTCTATCACTATTTGCTACTGACAGCAATGCAGCAGAAGGACTGCTCAGTCTTATGCTACGTTCACAGCAGCATCGACAGTGCGTGTTTGAGTGATCACTTCCAATAAAAAGTCTATATTAACACGCCTTTTGGACTTCTGCGTTCCAAACTCTTACCTTAACGTGTCGCTAAGTTTTCACCTCTGTTTTGGCCTCTACATACAAAAAGTCCGTCCACTGCAACGAAAGTTAAACCAGTTGTTGTTTGACCAATCAGGGACTTCGATTTGGTAGTGACATATGGGTAACATACTTTTTTTTTAATACACGGAAGTGACAACCGTTTAAACATAGATCATGGAGGAGAGATTATAATACCGTATGGTATAAGTGCGTTCAAGAACCTTGAATCTTGGTGGAGTTGTTCCAAAGCAACACACAGAGGATGAAGAAGTCACCAGATTTAGTGATTTGAAGTGATATAAAGAGCTCAGTTGACTTATTCGCAGGTTCTTTATGCTGAATAATTGATTTTCACATTAATTGATCATTTGTTGAGCTAATACATTAAGTCAAATACAACTTTATTTAGAAAGCACTTTCTCTGCTAAAGAGCACACCAAAGTGCTTTACCTACATAGTTAACACATGTAATTTTTAAGAAAGAGTCCTACAAAAACAATCAATCAGTCAATAAAATCAAATGAAAACATGTGGACTGTTAAAAATTACTTAAAGCTATATTATTCTTTCCTTGTGTGTTTCATGAATCTAAAAAAAGGATCAAAGTAGTAAAGCGTGCATATATTCAGCCTATTATTGTTAACGCTTCCATTTTTATTATTCGCCTTTCAAGATGAAATGTCTGTTCTGTGTCCTGTATTTTGTTAAATACATTTCTCCCATTATAAATGAATTTTTTCTTATTATTATGCATTTTTGGCTCCTGTGACTTAAACCGTGGAGCGACTTATAGTTTGGAAAAATATGGTGCTTTCTGAAATTCATCTAATTCCTTTTCACCAGCAGCTTTAGAGAAGTATTTGTCAGTTTTTTACAACTCTGTTCGTTTATTGTGCATCACAGAGAACAGTGGTTGGTTTTAGCGACAGAGGATCAGATTCAGGAAGGCTCCTTTTGAACTCACAAAAAGCTTCGTTCGCTGCTCTTTATGGTTGAATTAAAGATTTTAATTGGTCCATTTTTGGATCCAAGGGGCATCGTAATATTTAAAGTGTATTTTTAAATGTTTATTCAGCATTTTCTTGATTTCTTAAGACCGTTTATGGATTTCATAACCAAACACATTTTGCCTAACAATTTATTTTGACCTCTGGGCATCATTCATATTATATCCTATTTTCTTCAAAAATCTGTTTTTTTTGTTTTGTTTTTTGAGCAACGATTTTAAATGATTTTTGGTTTTTTATGTTTAAAAACAAATCTCTTTGCAAAAACAACTTTTTATACATCAAATTAGTTGTTTTTGTATGACAGTAGAATCATTTCCTCTGTGTTTTTATTCTGCTCATACACGCACGCACACACACACAAAGACACACACTCTTGACTATGCAGTTTCTTTGGGAAGCCGGGCTAAAACATACGGTCTCATTAGTTTCTGCTTGTCATCCTTTGACAGGAAGCTGTCACAGCATGCCTGCGCACGTGCACGTGCACACGCTTTGCCCTGTGGTTAGACTCCAGGCGCCTGTCATGACTCCCCCTGTCCGTCCCACTCCACCAGTCTCAGTCTCATGATCAGGAAAATGAAATTGCTCGTTTACCTTCTTTTCTTTCGCGGACACGCGCTCCCAGCACCATAAATGCGTCTGCATCAATTATGGAATTAATTGAACACAGTAATTTACCATTCATACACATGCAAACACGTTATTAAAAGCCTCCTTGGTATTCAGTCAACAAGACAGCTCGTCTTACAAAGACCCGACTGCATTCACGGTTGCTTTTCGTTCCACTCTGTCATTTCCTGTCTGGAGTTTTGTTAAAGAGGCTTAATCCAGTGGATGCTCATAAATTCTCCACATCAATACCAAACAGTGACACGATCTATAAAATGTTTAATAAGGAAGGCACTTGAAGGCTGGATTCAGAGCTGAGTGTGTCTTTTGAGGCTGTGCATTAAGACAAAGCCCCTCTTAATGCAATGTTTATCTTTAGATTTCCCTTTTAAGGTTTTATGGACAATCATTAATATCTAATACCCTGAAGCTGATTTAAGCGTTGTTTGTGTGTGTGAAATCTTGTTAAACAGACGTGTGGATCTTTTTTTTTTTTTTTTTTGTCTACATCAGGGGTGTCTAAACTTTTGCAGAGGGCCAGATATGGGGAGGTGCAAACGTGTGAGGGGCAACCAATCACCATGCTTTCTTTGAACCCTTTTAAAAGACATTAAATGCATTTGATTTTTTTTAATAATATCCTTTTCATTTCTTCACATACAACAGAAATAAACTTAATACATTTTTGTCGAATTACTGTGAATTTCTGGTTTATTTCTGGTTTATTTGTATAATTGTTATTTTATTATAATTTATTTTCTGATGTTTCTGACTCCAGTGTTCCCTCATGGGGATCCATTCTTCGGGGACACTACCGGCTCCGCCTGTAGGGGGTGCTGTTGCTGCGTTACTCGTTCTCATTTGGCCGGCTGGGGTCCCGTTCTGCGGTTTAATAGCTGTAAAGTGGGCCCTAGGCTGCTCTGTGTTGGGCGGGCGCAGCGCCAATGACCCCCGTGGTCGGGCTGGGCCTCGGAATAAATGGATACCCATTATATCGATTCTGCACAGCAGAGCCGAGCCAGACTATTGCTTTAAGCTGCAGTTCTCACGACTTTGTTCAGGGTTCTACTGGGGAAACTGGGTGGGTGGAGGGAGGAATCTGGTGAGCGAGGGGTCCCATCTGTGTGCGATTGTCCTGTGTTTTCTGTTTTAATTCATTTTCATATTTTATGACTATTTTATTTGCTTTTATGTGAAGCGCGATGTGTTTATAATGTAATTTAGCCAATCACAATCAAGAAATTGTACATATAGTTCTTACACATTATTGATTTTATGACAAGAGTGCGGAGCCCTGGACATGGCATGCAGGCCGGTAGAAATGTGGACAGGAGCCGTACTTTGGACATGCCTGGTCTACAGTATGAAGTTGTTGCTTTGCCTGCACAACTTTTTCACCTTCAATGTCACTTGTTGTGTGTAAATCATGACCAACACTCACCCTCAGCACCTTAAACCACCAAGTTTTGTTTGTTTTATCTGTTGACTGTATCAAAGAACTGGACTGAGTTAGTGTGACATCACCCCTTGGAAAATCGTTTACTTCCAGCTCCACCCACAGGAAGTCAATTCAAGTCGCCCATTTTTTCGCGATACAGAGCCAGATGTCAGTTACCTGGGACTGGTCGGAGTCTGTCCGAGTCATCATTTCTATGGCAACCACTCTCACCAATAGGAAAGTCTTGAAATCTGCAGCAACTGGGATAGGCTCCAGCAACACAGTGACCCTAAGAGTTGTCAAGCAGCTTTGGAAGATGGATGGATGGATGGGATGGAAAATAAAGGATTTTATGTGAATTTAGAGACTCAGTTTGACCCTTTAACACCAGAGCTTTAGCTTCAGTGTTGATGTTCTTTTGACTGCCGTAACTCGTCAAGAAACCTAATATGAATCATTTTACAGCCGTGAAGTGTTTACAGAAACAACGTAAATCGGCCGATTCTCCCATGGTGAAAAGTGTCTTTGCGCCGTTATGCACCGCTTTACGTTTGTTATACGTTGCATATCGATGCAAAGCCGATGTGAAAAGCTGCTTTTCTCCGCGTCAGAATCGGCTCATTCATGCTGACGGAGTAAACGGCCGAAGAGTTACAGCAGGTAAAGGAGTGTGCGTCATTTAGGTGTCGCCAGCAACATCTCGAGTGTTAAAGGGTTAATTATAAAACAAGTTCAAATCGACAGATCCACATCCTGTCCGACTGTAAGCTTAAAAAGAAGCTTTAATTGTCTGATGTAAATCGTTTTTTATATTTCATGTTCAGTGATTTAATGATTTAAACATCTTCCTGCCTGTGTGAACTCGCCTCATCTGTCTGTTTTCTCTCCTCTTTTCTGCAGACTTCCCTATGCAGGATACTTCGGAGGAGTTTCTGGCCTCAGTAAAAAGCAGTTTCTGAAGATCAATGGCTTTCCAAATGAGTATTGGGGCTGGGGGGGGGAGGACGACGACATTTATAACAGGTACGCGTGCAAGGTTGTGACATGAGCTGCAGAGCCTTCCTGCAATAACTTACACATTCTGACACTGAATGTAGTTTTTTTTTCTTTTCTTTTTAAACGCGTTTAAAGTCAAAACACACACGCACCTGCACACTTTTTTGTCCTTTTGCATTATTCATTATTTTTGCCATTCCTGAAGCTCTACTGTGACAAAATGAAGTACCTCAAAATGAGAAAGTTCACTTAGAAGATGATATATCGAAACTGCTCGGAATGATTAGTAAATAAATTAACCTTCTCAAGTGCTTCACTCAGCTCCTATTGACTTGCTGACGTCCACTAATGTCGAGGTTAGTGGGCAGGAGATCTGATAAAAATACTTTTGACACAAGTTGACAGAAAACAGGAGTTGCTGCGTTGCTACTTAAAGGCACTGATAGTTTTTCATGCCTTTGTGCCCCCGCTCCTTCCTGTGGGGTGGGGCCACATGGAATCTTTGAAAGCCTTGGGACCCACTCTGCTGAAAATGGGGTTTTGGTGTTTTTAACATGTGGCATTTTTCTGATGACAGAGGACAAATATTAAGAAAATAAAGCTAAAAATTGCATTTCTGAGTATTTCTTTACTTAAATCTTTGTGAATCAACGGGGGGGGGGGGTGTCCTTCACAGACCACTGGGAGTGTTTGGAAAACAGTTTGAAACATAATCCTAGTGTAATTTTTAATGAAAGTTTCCTCCCCTTATAAACCCACATTAGTTCATATGTACGAAGCCTGCTAGTCTTCAGATGTAAAGTGACTGCTAAAGAGTATGTTAATAAAAGACAAGTCCTGAATATTAATATTCCTAGTCGACCATAAACTACAATATTCAGGCTTGACGAGCAGAAGAGCTCTGCGGTGGAGCTAGGAGCTATGTCCAGAGAATCACTGCGGTGTGGCGAAGCACAAAGCTTGGGCGTCCTAAACCTTATGATATTTTTCTTATATTCATTGAGACGATAATAAATCGATCCTTCTTGTTTTTCTTTTTCCTTTCTTGAACGAATGTGGGTCGCAAAAACACGGAAGTTACCGCTGAAAGCGACTTTTGCGGCCGAACGGAGAGCATATCTGTGTTTATGAATAATTATTTCGTTGGCACGAATTAATTATTTCGAGGGAACGAAATATTATCTTTTGGGAACGGAACATTACTTCGTGGGAACGAATTATTGATTTGTGGGAACGAGATACATTTTATTTTTTCCATGTCGGGACATGGACTCCATACGTTTGTGCCTTTGCACTGCTGTTTTAAAAACAGAATCCAAGTCATTCATCTCTAAAATAAATAATAAAGTTAAGAAAACATGTAAAAGGAAAATAATATACATTTTTTTTCTAATTTATTGCAGAGGGTTTTATCGCCTAACAAAACACATTTAAAGAATCTATTTAAAAAAATATATTTTTTTAAGCTGCCAATTTCAATTCTTTAAAACAAACTTTTGAAAAAAAGAGTGAAAAGCCTTTTTGTTAGATCTTGCCGTATCGTTAGACTAGAGCCTTCCCCACAAAGTGATTATGATTAATTCTCCTTGCTCGCTTTGACACTAAACACACTCAAGTATCTAAGAGGCTCATCACTCATGGTGTTTAAGTGAGTCTTTATTACTGTCAGCTCTGAAAAAACGGGGCACTGTTAGGGTTCTCCTGCTTTGAAGCACTTCTGTAGAAACTTGCAGGTCTTCCCACATTTCTGTAGAGATCGGATCAAAGAAAGCCGTCCAAAAAAAGGCAGCGTTTATTTGTTTTAAAGGATCTGAGGAGACTGATCTGGAAACATGGGGAGAACGGTGTATTTATCTGGCAGATGAGGCTGTCAATGGTCTGTGCAGGGGGAGGAATTTTCCTTATCCGTTCAGCATCCTACAGGTTCTAAAAATTTGATGAACTGAGACGCAACTATATGTCCGACAGAAGTAAAATCTTGGATTTTTCTGAGCTTGATGCTGGGCGTCCGGAGAAAATAGACAAGTCTGTTGACCCAAACAGTTTGGGGCTTACATGTAGGAAGGTTTTTCTGCAAAGTTGTCAAACTCTATCAGTCCGAATGTGTGCAAAGGCCAGAGAGTGATGGAACTTTAACTGCTGCTGCTTTAAAATTTGCAAAAGCATGGAGCAAATGATGCAATTTTCAGAAACCTTACTTTTTCGGCTGTTTTCCTCTGACTTGCGTCATGTTAGCGCCCCCACAGGTGGCAGTTTATACTTTATTTACTTACTCACATTTTATCTGTTAATTTATTGATTTTTATATAAGCAAAAATAAATTCAGCGAGAAGTCCCAGAAGGTGACTGTAGATTTATTTATTGTTTCCAAGGTGATGATGCAGCCTCTTTTTTTCATGTTTCCTTGATTTGGTGAAAACAGACCGAATCGTGGGATGGATTGATGCTCCGGCAGTTAAAAAAGCTGCCTTATTACCTGGAAAAGTTGAAAATCATAAATTCTTTAGAAATCACAGAGCTGTCATCTGAAATATTAGGTTTTTATGGACCTCACCACTGGAACACCCTCTTAGAGAAACTCTGGACTGCAGAGACTGATCATGTTTTTAGAAGAAAGGCTTTAAACTTATTTGATATTTTTAATCTTAACTTTAAATCTTTTTCAAGTAATAATCATTTGAACTCAACTTTAGTGATTTATGTTTATCCATTAAGGTTTTTTATTTATTTATTTGTCTGGTTGTTAATGTCTGCTTTTAGTTTTATGTATTTTGTTTCTTTTATTCCAGTTTCTCTCCAGTATTTTCTTTGGTGAATAGGGTCATTGCAGTGGGAACCCCCAGGTCTGGCTCCTTGCTTTGATCGGGGTGGAAGCCCCAGTCACATGAATACGAGCAGGGTGGGGGGGGGGGCACTGGTGGGGCTCATAAAATGTGTCATAAATCAAAATATTGTTTCTCCACGTGAATATCAAGTCAGATTTCTATTACTTTTGTTTTTTTTAAGTTGAAACATGTTTTTACTTTGAAAAGCACTTAGCGTTACCTATGCTTTATAAATAAAGCTTGATTTGATTTAAACATTTGAATTGTATATGTTTTTATATTCATAAAAACTCAGCTAAGAAACACGGTCATTCCAAAGTTGCACGGCGACACGCAGCACTGTTTTCCTCTGGGTGGGTTTGGCTCTCAGTCTCACACTGTGAAGCGGATCTTTCCCTTATCACAGCCACATTGTTGTTGTGGAAGAAAACCCAAAATAGGGCATTTGAGAGGTTTTGAGAACAGGCTGTGCAATAACACAAAGTGTTCAGAAGATTGCCGTTTTTGTCAGCATCTGGCGAGATTTGATAAATCATGCTAACTTTTTATTGGATGAAAGCAGCACTTGGCCATTAGATGCTTTAGATATTCTGAGATATTGCCTCAACTGCTGCTGTGCTATTTTAGTTCATACAAAATGCAAGACGATGCGGCTGGGATCATTAAATTCTCACTTACACAAAGAAAACTTTATAGTATTTTCCTCTGCCTTTTCTGTTTTTCCCCAGTTTTAGTACTTAAGTTCTATATGTACTCAACAAAGCAACCTAAATGCAATTTTTTTTCAGCAAAATCGGCAGGTGGCTGTGCAGAGCATTTGTAAATGGGAGGCGGCAGTGGCATTTTTGCACACTGCACTGTGGCCACAGAGGTTTAAAAAAAGTTTTAATTAAACAGTGATTGGATGACAGTGAGCTTTGGCCGCCCGGGCACATTTGAAGGTTGCGCGGTGGCAACTTAATACTTTATTTTAAATCCTTTATTGGCATTACAGAAGTCAAACGTTTTCTGTAAGTCTTCAAGGTTTTCACAAACAGTTGCTGGTATTTTGGTCCATTTCTCCATGCAGATCTCCTCTAGAGCAGTGATGTTTTGGGTCTGTCACTGGGCAACACGGACTTTTAACTCCCTTCAAAGATTTTCTAAAGGGTTGAGATCTGGAGACTGATTAGGTCACTCCAGGATCTTGAAATGCTTCTTACGAAGCCACTCCTTCGTTGCCCGGGCAACAGTGTGTTTGGGATGGTTGTCATGCCGAAAGACCCAGCCATGTTTCATCTTCAATGCCCTTTCTGATAGGGAGGTTTTCACTCCAAATCTGACCATACATGGCTCCATTCATTCTTTCCTTTACACGGATCAGTGGTCCTGGTCCCTTTGCTGAAAAACAACCCCAAAGCATGATGCTTCCACCTCCATGCTTTACAGTGGCCTGGTGTTCTTTGGATGCAGCTCAGCATTCTTTCTCCTCCAAACACGATGAGTAGAGTTCTAACCAAAAAGTTCTATTATGGTTTCATCTGACCACAGGACGTTCTCCCAATCCTCTTCTGGATCATCCAAATGCTCTCTAGCTAACATTAGATGGGCCTGCTCATGTACTGGCTTTAGCAGGGGGACACGTCTGGCCCTGCAGAGTTTGAGTCCCCGGTGGTGTAGTGTGTAACTGATGGTAGCCTTTGTTACTTTGGTCCCAGCTCTCTGCAGGTCATTCATTAGGTCCCTCCCGTGTGGTTCTGGGATTTTTGCTCACCGTTCTTGTGATCATTTTGACCCCACGGAGTGAGATCTAGCAGGGAGGCCCAGATGGAGGGAGATCCTCAGTGGTCTTGTACGTCTTCCATTTCCTAATAATTGATTTCTTCACACCAAGCTGCTTACCTGTTGCAGATTCAGTCTTCCCAGCCTGGTGCAGGTCAACAATTTTGTTTCTAGTCTCCTTAGACAGCTCTTTGGTCTTGATAATAGTGGAGTTTGGAGTGTGATTGTTTGAGGTAGTGGACGGGTGTCTTTTATATAGATGGCCAGTTCAAACAGGTGTCATTAATACAGATAATGAGTGGGGACAGAGGATGCTCTCAAGAAGAAGTTACAGGGCTGTGAGAGCCACAAATCTTGCTTGTTTATAGACTACCAAATATTTATTTTCCAGCATAATTTACAAATAAAAAATCAGACAATATGATTTTCTGGATATTTTTTCTCATTTTGACTCTCATAGTTGAGGTAAACCTATAATGATAATTACAGGCCTCTCTCATCTTTTTAAGTGGGGGGAACTTGCACAATTGGTGGCTGACTAAATACTTTTTTGCCCCACTGTAAATCCTCCATCGTGTGTTAAAAACACTTTTTTTTATCAGAGGGGTTTTTAAAAGCACCATTAAGTCAGCTGTTAGATGGATGCTGTGTCACAGCATACAATCTAAGCTACAGGTAGAATAAATTTGTGAACAACCAGGGTGTTTTGAAGCGTTCCTCCCCTCGTTCATCTTGTTTTATTAAAATCTAAGTTTCGCAGACCTCAGAAATATCTCAAACTAAAACTATTTTAGCAAAGGACAAACAAATGAAGGAGAGTCTCTAAGCTGTCTTTCAACGTCTGTTTTCATGCCTTCCTTTTTTCAGAGCGATCTAAAGAAAAGAAAAAAGCTCTCAAATCGCATTTGCTCGAGCTGTTTGAAGACGATGCCGCATAGCTAAGGCTGTCAAACCGAGCAGCATCCTGGGTATTTTAGCCTGGTGCTTTGGCACAACCAAAAGTCAGAGCATCAGAAGCAGTTCTTCACAGAAAAAGACAACAAAGGAAAATGAAACTGGATCAACGTCAAGGTGTGATTGTTAGTCTGAAGCAATGCAAAAGTTGAAATCTTCAGGTCTGACGCACAGAAACGATACAAAGTGAGTTGGCATCATTTTCAATCTAAAGGATAAAAACCCAGCAGCCTCTTTGTAAAGCATGTGGAGGTTGCAGACGGTGTAAGCTGAAGCAGAGCGCAGACAGAAAGGATGTGGGTCTAGCCTCTGAATTCAGCTACAATCCAGAGAAGTGTAGCTGGAAGGAGAGATAAAAGAGCAGCCGAGTACATCAGAGAGCACGGCGGCCGTGAAATCTGCCTCTCTGTTCCTTGAAGAAGACAGACTTCTTTGGATTTAGGCATCCGGGCGGCTAATGTGTCCACCAGCCCTCCATATGCTCCCCCTCTGAAAGCTCCGGCAGAACACAGGCGTTGACCAAATGACTAAATATATTTCAGCCCCGTCTCCTCCCTTTTTCTCAGCTCTTCTCATCCTTCATCTCTTGCCCCCCAGCGATGTTCTCTGCTTTTTTGTTGTTTTTGATGTCACGAACCGTGGTCACTGCTTGGAACGGGTTGATGCCAGCTTGGAGACAGAGCTGCCGCTGCCAGTGCTACTCACCCCCCACCTCCCAATGAAACGCTGGAGGTTATTACCAAGAAAGGAAGGATGGCTTTCTTTTCTCCTCCAACGCCCTATCTGCAAATGCAGAAGAAGCCTCAAGCAAACATTGTCCTCATCCTGAGGCCTGAAGCTGCAGACTGGCCCGAGTCACACACTCATCGCCTTTAAAAAAAAAAAAACATCAGGGCCGTCATGTGTCCAAGCTGAACCTGCAAGGATCGCAAAAGATTTCGTTTCAGGAAAGTGCTTCAAATCTTTATTGATTTTGTTCACTCACATTGTTACATTGAAGCAAACATGTCCGTGTTTTGAATCTCAGATTTCAGCGTGGAGGATCGGTGGGTTAACTGTGCTTTCACATCAGCATCAATGGACAAATTTACTCCTAATGTTAACAACATTCAACATTTAAATTGTTCTGTGCTGTAGATCAGTGGTCTCCAACCCTTTCAGGCCACCGACAGGTTCAATGTTAGAAAATAGTTTTGGTCTGTACGAGGCTGAAGTGGACGTCCGATTATTATTATTATTTTTTAGTCTTTTTATTTTTTATGGTTAAAGTTTATATTCATTATCGGTAAAATATTTCCAGCTGCTTTTACTTTATTCATATATTGAAGGAAAAAAAAGAAAAGGTTCAACGGTTAAAAACGTAAACAAAAAGTGGATATTTTCAAAATATAACAAACTCGAATCCATCCATCGTTTGAACAACTTTACTAGGTAACATGGCTAAATATTCTGCATTATTATTATGGTCTGTGGGGACAACTATCAAAATAAATCCATTTTTGTTTGGTAAACACAAAAATAAGACCCAACCTAACTCTTCATGAACAGATGCAAACGCTAATTTGTCAGTTGTGATTTTATCTGTCAAACTTTACAGCAGAAGATTTTTACACACAAATGCAGATTTTTGGTGCGCAAGTTCTCACCTTCTATTTTACAAGTTCTCACGTCAAATCTACAAGCTCGTCCACTTTGACACATTTTTACCCTCATACAGCCCCTCCCCATCCACCAAAGTGAGCGGGTCCTGACATTCATACGTCATGAACGTGAGGAACCGCCCCTTCCAGGAAGAGTCTGCACTGCCAGCTCCGCCCCCCAGACTAACAGACATGCCCATTTCTCAGTGGAGCTAGCGGTGATCGGCTTAACGCTTTCATTTTAAAAGCACAATATCAAAGCAGGCATAATTTACGCAGTGAGTCTGATTTTCTCGCAAAATCTTTGCTTTTTTCCCCCCCTTCTTTTCAAGCTAAGCACATTTTTCTGTTTTGCATTTCTTCACTTCACCTCCATTGCCGCCGGGATGTGACTCAACACAAATCTGGAAATCTCTGGTCAGAAACCAGAGATTCTGATTCAACAATGTCACCCAATCTGCAGCAGCCATGTCCTTTTATAAATCAGGAACATTCACTGAGTGAATTTTTATGAGTCAGAAGTAAGTAACGAAAAGATAAATGTTCTCTAGAACAAGAAAAAGAGTCTTTTCTTCTGCAGTTGTTAAAATAATCTCTGGTTTTAATCTCTTTGGACACCACAGTTTCCCTCTGAGTGAAGAAAAACCTCGAGAGAAGGTGATTTTGAAGGGAGCTGCTTATGTGAAGAGGAGGTAGAGCGCGGGAAGCAGCAGAGATGTCTGAGATGCGGGTCAGCTGCTTGATGCGCATCCCACAGCTGCTTGAAATTGTAATCCGTCAGAACAAGCCTCCTTGTGACCCTCCATCTCAGCTTTATTAACTTAAAAAGGTCGCCTCTCGCCATCCGACATGTCAGGTGAAGGCTGCTGAAGCATGAAGGTGGCGCTTCTCACAGTCTTGGCATTGTTTCGTTGGCGTTTACAGATGTCTGCGCATGTTTGAGATGTGATGTGTCTTAACCCTTGGGCTATCTTGTGGGGTCTAGATGAACCCACCCTTACATGGACATGTTATCCCTACCATGACAAAGGTGGAGAGGATTTCATGTAATCCATGGAAACCAGTGAAGATCAAAAATCATTGAAGAAAAAAGGTCAGCGCACTGTCTTGTGGGGTTTAGATGACCCCACTCCCAATGTTATAGTGCCTCAAAGGCAGGAACCGGACTGATGTTTGTCCTTTATACATTTGGTCCAGGTTTCTAAAGGAACTCTTGATCTGTCTTATTTTTCCAAGCATCCTTGTTCAAATTAAAGCCTTAGTCCTGTGCACCCATTTTTGGTCTGTCAGGGTCCGTTAAGGGTTGTATAGAAGAGAGGTGGTATCTTAAGGGGAGTGCAGGTTTGTCTAAAGCTTTTTGATGCCTCTAGTTTTAATTTGCTTCAAAATGAGGAGTAAGTTATGACTCTGGGTACTTTAAAACACAAAAGGAGATTCTACTTTGAAGTCATTTCGACGTTCACAGCCTAATCATTTATCAGAATAACAGCCTCTATCATCAGTCAAGCTTATGTCTTGTGTCTCACATGCTCTCCTGTTTAACTAGAAGGGTGCTGGTTTGAATCTCTTTCTGTGTAATAGTTGCCTCACATTTTATATTTTTACACGGACTTCGGATTCGGTAAGGCTGCGCTCGGTATGGTTCTGAAGCCCGTGGGAGTACAGGAAAGAAGTCCAACACTTGGCATCATGGTGCAACAATAATGACCTGATCCTAAACATCACAAAGACTTCCGGAGATGCAGCAAAAAGCATCAGCCACTTTCCACTGGCACGGCGATGGTGGAGAGGGTGACCAGTTTTAAATTTATGGGGGTCGCAATGGCTGAGGACCTATGGGGTCCACACATGGCCTCAGTGGTTTCACAGCTGCACAAAGGCTGATCAGCAGAGACTCCAGCGGGTGGAAAATCATCGGGACCACCCTCCCAGAGATGAGCAGCCTCTACACCACCTTCTGTCTAAAGAGAGTCCACAACATCCAGAACCATCCAGCCACCATGTCGTCCATCTGCTGCCCTCAGTCTGGTTGTTCAGGTCTATTAAGGCCTGAACAACCAGACTGAGCAACAGCCTTTATCCACAGGCTGTGCGGCTGGACTTTGCATTGCTGCACACCAAAACCAAGCTGCTACTAATTTAAGATCTCGTGTGCACTGAATGTCTTATTTAATGTCTTATTTACTTATTTATAGTTCTTTTCATGTTTAGTCCTGGCTGTATTCCCCTTTGTACTGATGCTGCACTTTGGTTATTTATTTATTTATTGGGTATTTATTTGGTGAATTGAACTGAGTGGCTGTTGTTGATGCTCCAAACTCATTTTCGGTGTTTCACTGTCAATGACAAATAAATCTTTTTGAATCTTACATGTTTGCTATTTCAGCAACATAACAAGAGTCTGGCCTCTGTTCCTTCACCCACAGATGGAGAAAAAAAGACACCAAGTTCTCTGCAGAAGCATTTCAGACTCCAGCAGCTCAGACGGCTCTTTAGCACAGTGTAATAGGATATCGATTAGCAATATTTTTGGCATTTAATAGTGGATGTTTGAGGAGTCTGCTAGCTGCGCACAGATGCAGGAACATCGCAGAAGATTAGAGCTTTGAACCTTTTTGGACTCTTTAGAAGCAAAGTCAAAACAGTGAGGAGAGTTTAGGAGGAAAGGAGAGATGAAGCAAAAAAAAAAGGGGGCTGGGAGGAAGTGAAGGAGAAATATTAAGAAGTGGTCAGACAGAATAGCCGTAGTCAGCAGCTGCTTGGGCAGGAAATCCACCTAGAATAAAGCAACGGAGCAGAAATCTGCCAAAAACGCAGCTTTCACACTTTTAACAGGCGCATATGCATTTTGACCTCCTTTGTTTGGGAGGCTCTAATCTTTCTGCAGTTAGAATCAGATGGAAAACTATAATAACACGATTAAAAAGCATTTTTCAGAGACAAATCAGTTCCTCCAGTTAACATATTTTCCAATCGTATCCCTTTCCTCATGCCCCATCTTTTAAAGACCCACGCCGATAAAAAAAACAAACAGTTTTGGGTGTTTTTATTTTACTTTGCTATTACATATATTAAGAAAATTCAGCTGCAACAGATAAGATGTAAACAGACAGCTCTCAGTCAGCAATGGGGAGGGGTTGCTTTGCTCTAACAGTCCCGCCCAAAACTCAGGATGTGAATTTCTAATGAACTCCTGCAGCTCTGCAGAAACTATGTCCCATAAAACTGTACAGGTTTATTGTTTTTGGTTAAAAATAGCATTACCATTATGAAAAAGACCTCTGGAAACACTTTGAAAATAGTTTAAAAGTTGACTGGAGGTGGGACTTCAAGATTAAAGGATTTATTACTTTGGTAAAACGTTTTTTCTGGCTTTTCTTTCCTTTCGTGTCTGTGGATTGATGGCTGCAGTTTTCATGGGTCAGCTCTGCTGTGGATTGAAGACAATTATTTCAGAATTTTTATCGTTTTGTCTTGTCTTTTCTCTGCAGTGGCAGAGTGAACGGTTAGAGCACAAAACATCAAATTATGAAATAAAATGTGTTCCCATTGTTAGACCTAGTGTTCCATTTCAGATATTTATACATAGCCACGTATTTTTGGTAAATGATGTCACTTCACGCGTGTGCTTGGAACTCCCACCTGGTGAGTTACAGCAGCCTCTCACTGGCTGAGGATTTTAAATGTATTGTCTCAGGATTATAACCATCACTCAGGGGAGACAGAGAATTAACATGTCTCAGTTTCCCAGACTCCATGCTGTCCTGAGACTTGCATAATATTGCTGTTCGACTGTAAAGGCGACCCTTTAAGGCTGCAGACGTTCCAGACCATCAGGGATTTAAGACAGACGTCCGTTTGGGTTCAGTGTTGGCCACGGTTTATGATGGGGGGAAAAAAGTGCAAAAAGTTTAGAATATTAGTTGTCATCTGAACATCAACTACTAGGATGTGCCTGTACATACCCGGTTTTACGTACGTACGTACGTACATACGTACGTAAAGGCTCTGTCACATTTATAAATAAAATTGTGGAAAGTTGTGGTCTTTATGTAAAATTTTCACAGATGTATCAGGAATGACCTTGGTTAAAACCACGGAAGAAGTACGAATAAGCCATGCAAGAACACGTAAATCAACATGAACCGTGTGATTATTACGCTGTTTATTTCCAATGTATTAGTGAATTGTGCATCGATTAAGTCATTTTTACCTGATATGTGCGCCGTATACGGGATATAAAAGTTATACATGAGTGGTACATGGGTGAAAGGGCTGTTAGACATACGTGGAAGGGTCGTGAAAAAACTCAAATTTGCATATGAATCTCGCAAAAATGTAATAAAGATTTACGTAATTATTGTAATATGCGTAAACTGTTTTTAAAAAAAACTTGACGGACATCTGCGCACATCGATGAATGACGAACGCAAGAAAACACTCTTGGATTAAGGATATCATGTGCGTGTCACATAATTTCACGTGGAAAATGCACAAAATGTATGTAACTGTGTGACACGGACTTAGCACTTTACCCTACCTGCTGGTGAGAGATCTCTGTTTACATGCTGTCCCGCTAGCTCACAGCTCCTCACACCCCCAACCCTAGCGGTGCAACAAAATAGTGAGCAATATCGTAGCTATCCAGCCGTACAGTTTAGATCCAGATTCCAGCTCAGATCAGGAAAACAAAGACATCCATGGATCTGTTTGTCTGCAGGTGGATGATCAGAATGGGGCGGAGCAGGGAGCTTGTGGCCCCGCCCAGCACAATCTCTACATCACAAATACCAATTTTTTGGGAACATTTATGCGTCTGCTCCTGATTCACAATGATTTAAATAAATAAATTCTCAGAAATGCAAATTTGAGGTTGATTTTCTTTATTAATGTCATCCATCATCAGAGAATTCCATGAGAAGATGTTAAAAACACCATTTTCATCAGAGTGGGTCTTTATGGATTAAAAACACTTGAATCTGCCAGATCTGTGAGCAAAACAGCGAAAGAAGTTTTTATTGCATTGAACACGTCGGATACTAGGAAACCAGCCCTGACGGTGTCACTTTGATAGTTGTCTAGTTCCACTTTACTTTTAAACCAAGAATATCTTGTTAAGACAGTTTTGTTACAGTTCCTCCAAAGCTACTAAAGCAGCAAAACAAATCAAAAATACACATCCACTACTTGTTTTTAAGGCGTTAAACAAAACTATGTGTTGATTTGCTCAGAAATAACATTCAGGAATGATGACAGACGGTTTGAAAAAGATGCTGCAGTCAGTAGAAAATCTGATCATCACAGTGAGTCAGACGTGCTCTGCAGGGCCGTGTGGACAAAGCCGATTATTTTAAAGATGCAGAACCGTGCTCAATGTAGAACTAAGCTAACTGAAAAGCCGGGCAGGAGAAAGGAGGGCTGTCTGTTTTCTCTTTGCTGTCAAACTGGCATTATTTGCACCACATTATATCCCTAAAATTATGCAAATGCATGCATGCAGACACTTCCAGGCATACAGACGACGCGCTGCAGAAGGCCGTCATCCGTGTGCCAAGTCAGCAAAGTCACTGAGCTTTTGGAGCAAAAAAGAAAAGAAAAGAAAAAAGAGGTGTTGTTTAGTTTCCACTGATTTTTTTCTTTTCTTTTTCTTTTGGGCTTGTTTTGAAAAGCTGTGCCGCTCACTGGTCCGTTTGCTTTTGATGGCGCCGGCGCCATGCTGAGCAATTCAAATATCTTCAGTCTGTATTGAAGAGAAAACGAGGATGAAGAAGTGAGAAAGAGGAGATGCTTAAAGGAGACATTGAGTTTCTATTGATAGGAAGTCGTTAAAAAACGCAACTTTGCTTGTAAAAATTTGACTGGTTATTGTTTGATTTTGTTGTGGGTTGCAAATTTATTTTCTTGTTGCCGCTCTTTTTAAAGGCAGCCGAGGTCAAATTCAAACAAAAACATCTCAATATTTAAAGGGAAAATGAGAAATACATACATTTAAAAAAAAAGATTTTTGTGTATGAAAATAAATGAAATCTACAATAGAATTTAAAAGAAACTTTTTTTTTTTTAAAATAGATTTTAAAGCATTTATGCTAAACAAAGCTGTTTATTTCTTCCTGTTCCTATTTACATGATTACTCCCGGATGTCCTGTTTACACTTCATGTTAAACACAGACATGTATATATGTGCGTAGAGGATCCAATAGAATAGAATAAAACTTGATCCTACAAAGGGGCAATTATATAATCAGAGCTATACTAAAACAAGCAGATAGATAATACACTAAAAATACACTAAAGAAATGTAATCAAATTAATTATAACAATAATGTACATCCGACCATCTTCCTAACCGGCTTTAAACCTTTCGGGTCATGTATATATAATAATGTAAAACAATGTGTGGGTGTATATATGCATAACTGTGGCTGTCATTTATTTATTTCTAACTCCAATAGCTTTCTTTTACCTCCTCATTAACAAAATGGCTTTAATTTATGTATTTTTACTTTATTTTTCTTTATTTATTTAGATCATATTTTTGTTATCACTGTATTCAGCATACATGCTGATCATATGTTTTTGCCCTGATTTTGGTGGCAGTTTTTGCTTTCATTGTTCTTGTGGACAGTGAAAACAAACGTTTTCCTATTAAAAAATAAATACATGTACCGACAAAATGACAGAAGAATGAAAAAAAAGCATTTTCAAATTAAAAAAAATGACAAACAAATCTACCAAATCAAATCTTAATAACTCTTAGAACTGATCATTAGTATATATTTAAATATGCTTCATTTAGAATGACACCAATGGCTTAAGACTTTGTCAGGTTTAGGATTTTCCATTCTGAGTCAAAGCTGACAAACACGTCATGTGATCTTCATATTTCTAAACTTTCAGTAAATACATGCCTCTCTTTTAGATTTCCCTTCGAACTGCGCCTCGTTTTCACCTGGTCTTGCTTTCTTTTTCTCCTTAATAGATATTTTATCTGTTTGTGTTGCAGGATCACTCTCAACGGGATGAAGGTGTCCAGGCCAGACGTTCGCATCGGTCGCTACAGAATGATTAAGCACGAGCGAGACAAACACAACGAGCCCAACCCGCAGAGGTACTGCATCACTGTCTGAAGCTGCTCCCCGATTTACCTTCCGATCGATCCAGCTGCGTTTGTTTCACAGCTGCACCGTTGTGATGTTTCGCTCAGAATTTATCATCTCTGTTTGAGAGAATTACAAATATGAAATAGAGCCATCAATAGCATGCTTTAATAATTAGTGTCTGCCACAGATAAACGTGCCGTTTTGGAACAAGAGGCTGTAATAACACACGTCCTTTATCACTGTCACTGCAACAGGCCTGCAAATAAATAAAAAAAACAACTTTAACTTTGGTGATACGATGGTTGGACTTTGCTTTTAGCAGCTTTTGGGTTTCCGCTCACATAATGCACATCCGCAGCGGGGAGCTGCCAACTGTTAGCCCAGCACTCCGGCTGTCTGCGCCCTGAGAGCTCCTCAGGAAAAACTGCAGGAGAAAGGAAAAGTAACACCTTAGAGGTGTTGGCGTCTATTATCAAGGCACAGGCTAATCCAGTGTTAGTGTGGAGGTGAAGACGCAAACACTGCACTGCTTATTTTAGATCATTGTTGATCAATTAAAGATTGAATTCACACTTTGATCGATTTTTGTGACACTTCTAAATAGTTTAAAGACACAACACAACCTTTTTCAGGCCACGGAGCGGTTTAATGTCAGAAAGAATAAAAAATTCCTTCAGTTTTTATTAACTTTCAGAGTAAAGTTTATCTTCATCCTCTGTCAAATATCTGCAGCGGCTTTAACTTGTAGGAACCATTAAAATATGATCTAGATTTTCTCTTAACCCATAACTGTCAAAATGGAGGCTAAAGATTCAGACGCCAACTTCGGCCTTGTCCAACTTTTAAACAGCGACGAATAAATACAAAATAAAAGTCACTAGTCCTGGTATTTTCTAAATATTGTAATAAACATGAATCGACCATTTGAAAACTTTAATAGCAGCGTCCTCTTGACATTAGACAGACGGTTGCTAAATATTCTGTATTATTGTTATGGTGTGAGGGAACAACAATGGTTTTTGTCTGTTAAATGCTGATTTCTTTTATTCTGAAGTTCAAGGCTCTACTTCTGGTTCCTTACAGGTCTTTTCCAGCAAAAAAAACTTTCCAAATATGTTATATTTTTGTTCACTTTGCTCGTTTGGGAGTTTGAATTTAGCGGTCGGTGCAGGCGCTTTGAGAAAGTAGCGGACAGATTTTCGGCCGAGCGACTTGACACGCGTCAGGAGTGAGTCGGAGTGGAGAGAATCCAGCAGTTTTTCAAAATAAAACTTCCTGCTGCAGATTAGAAATAAAACAAAAACAATGGATGGGTTTTAGCTGTCATTCAAATCCTTTTGTGTGCATGTTTCCAGGAAAAAGTCTTCAGGGTATGTCAAATTCAAATTAATTTTATTTATAAAGCACCTTTCATGTCAAACAGACAGCTCAAAGTGCTTTCCATAAAAAACAAACAAGAATACAATAAAAACAAACCCCACATATGAAATAAAATCATTAAATAAGCCACTCATAATAAAACACACAAAAACAAGCACAAGTGAAAGAGAAATGACAGAGCTTAAGAAAAGAGAACCCAGAAGGCGCCGTCCGGCCTGTCCTCCTCTTGGCCGGGGTGTCAGCATCTATGCAACACTGGCACAACTCAACCCCAACGCCCCAGAGACCCCCAACCCCCAAACGACAACTCATGAACAGGGTCAATTAGAAAGTTTCAGTTGTCGTTACGATTTAGAAAGGGTAAACAGAATCTTTTGGCAATAAATGGCTTCACCCAACCACTAACTGTAAGTGGATCTGTGGAAAATGACCAAAAAAAGAAATCACCATTTCTTCCAGGGTATGTAAACATATGAGCACAAAGTAGAACCAGTCAGCACCCTGGGGGTTGGGGGGGCACTCAGTGCAGTACCTCATTCGTCCAGATTTGCAGGGATTTTGCTTTTTCTGCATTTTAGATAATTCTCACGTTTTATGCCTTAATCAATTTTGGTTTCATCTGTCCACAGAATGTTTTTCCAGAACTATTTTAGATGCTTTTTAGCAAAGTCCAATCTAGCCTTCCTATTCTTGAGGCTTATGAGTGGCTTGCATCTTGCAGTGAACCCTCTGGATCTACTTTCATGCAGTCTTCTTTTTGTGGTAGACTTGGATATTGATCCACTTACCTCCTGGAGAGTGTTGTTCACTTGGTTGGCTGTACCTCCCCGGGCCCGGTCAACCCAAAAACCTGCAGCACCCATATGGATCCACCTCCGTATAGTTGAATGAGACTGAGACCCAACTAGAGTCACTTTTATTTTTGATTTTACTGATTTTCACTTTTGCTCACTCAAAGGTTTCACTTGTAGCCGAATGTTTAAAGATGCTCTGAGATGCATAAAGACATCAGGTCGTGTTCAATTACCGTTTGCATTTCAAACACGCCTCATTAGGTTCCTGTCCTCACCCAATAATCCATTGATTTTTCTTCTCTGGGATTTGAAAAGGAGGCTGTGCTCACATGTCATTCAGTAATTGATGAATATGTGTAACCGAAAAAAAATTAAATTAATACTGTGCTTTGAGGATTTAATGATGTAGTTTTTCAGAACAGAAAACTGAAGAGGTTGCAGTTTATGAAAACTCTTCTTCTAAAAGGTTTCTAAAAACGAACCATTTCTCTGGTACTTTATGCTTTGATGAACGGGACTCAATATGCAGAGATGAGCCCTCCTGGACACATTAATCACCTGGAGTATAGCACCTCACATTAAGCTGCTTAAATGTGGATTATCACTGTTTATTCTCCTCTAAGAGCCCCGGTTTTCATGCCTGGATAGAGCGGCCAATGATGCCTCTCGGCACAAAAATCAATAGAGGCTGCAGCTCAGTGTGAATGAAGACGTAGTGAATTCTGTTCCACCTCAGGTTCTGTTTTACTTTGGTCCCACGCGGCAAAATAATGTCCCAATACATTCAGACGGCACTCCGCTCCCTCCTGGTTAACGGCGAGGTTTGGCTGATTCCTCCAAATTGGTTTACAAGAAGATTAAAAACTGACAGCAGTTAGAGTCAGCAGAGAAAAAGATATCGACTGTTTTTCTGTGACTTTTGCATATTTTACTGAATCTGGCTTCTGGAACATTGCCACCGGTTTACGAAAAAATAGATTTTTATGCTGCGAAAGAAATAAAAGTGAAAGATAAAAACAGACACAATCAAAAAACTCTATATCAAATAATTCTTCCAGGGTATGTAAACTGATGACTAGTATAACTTAACGGACAGACACAAACATACTCTGCCCAGCTCCAAATATTTACGCCTCTCTCTTAATGACAGATCACAGAACGTAATGTTCAAACCCCAAAACAAAATTCCTACATTTTAAACCTAGAATAGATGAGAAACAGTTGTTTAAAATGCTCTTTTCTCTCTGCTGATCTGCAGCTTTGTCCTTCACAGTTCACAGGCCTCTGCTGATATTAAACTCCATATTTAGCAACGTTTTCTTAGGAATTGCAAATAAAAACTTAAAGTGATGTAAAATAAAAGAGCTAAGGATATTTTTTTATAGGTTTTAGGTTTGTGCTTCAGCAGCGATGGCGGTCCGTGTTTAGATTGTTTTTTTAATGAGGCAAAGGTTTCCGGAAGAACCCACAGAAACAGGTGTGACGTCAGACATTTACCTGGATGCGTTTTAACCTTCAATCCAACAATAAACTGCAAAACGAGAGCAATGTGAAAACGGTAGGGAGTAAATGTGAAGATGTCTATAATAACCAGGTTGGATAAAGCGCCATCTATCATTGTTTTGTGCGACTGTGTGTGTGTGTTTGTGTGTAGCAGAGATGGATAGAGAGGTTCACCGATACACCAGTAATTGCCTGCTGAAATGACACCAATAGAGATGGGAGCCGGCTGGGTCAGAATGGTCGGCTTGCCTTCATCAAAATCAATAAATCAGCTGCCAGACAGAGAGTGTGTGTCTCTGTGTGTGTGTGTGTGTGTGGGTGGGTGTGTGTGTGTGTGTGTGTGTGTGTGTGTGGGTGTGTGTGTGTGTGTGTGTGTGCGTGTGTGGGTGTGTGTGTGTGTGGGTGTGGGTGTGTGATTTTCCTTGTTTTTCTGGTGATTTTTTTCCAACTTTCTGCTCTGCAAAGCCAACTTCCTAAATAAAAAGTGACACCATCGATGACATCACTCATTTGAGTTTGCAATGAGAAATATTCATTTTTTTGTATCTACGTCATTTATTAACATTTAATAGATGATTTCCTTTGTTTTAGGATTTCGTTTACTAATTGTTTGTTATTATTTGTCTCTTCATGATGGGATTCAGGCTATGGATTTTCCTTGTTCTATTTTTCCTCTCCATCCCTCTATGGACATGAGGTTTAACCTCTTGCTGACTCATAATTGTGATGAGGTAACCCTCTGTTGAATTTACTAATATAAAACTCTTTGATGTTGTTGTTTTGAAGGCTGAAAACAGAATTACTGCCACCAAACAAGGATCAATTCATAAACTCCTCTGCTGTTGAAGAGTAGGGGTGTTGGAAAAAATCGTTTCGACAATATATCGCGATTTGGCGATACTTGTAGGGATTCAAAATGCTGCTAGGGCGATATTTATTTAATTATTTCTGAGTGTCCTTCAGCGTCTGACTCTTGTTTTTCACTTCACTCTCCAACCACTAGTTGGCAGCAGAGCACACAGAGCCTCTTAGAGCAGCTCTAAACCACACAATGTTTTTATTCATTTTTTTCATTATTGAACTTTTCAAAGACAAAATACAAATTCCACACAAGACCTCAGCTAGAGGCAGCTTTTTTCATTGTTATGAGACATGAACTACTTTGTTTTTATTTGGGATGGGTACCGAACAGAAACTCGGTGCCATGCGGCTGCCAGCTTTTTTGGCGGGCTCAGACAAGCAGCTTCACAGCGGCTAATAGTGCACTTAGCATTGGCAGATCAATCAGAGTGATGTGTACAAAAAAGGAAAAAAGGACGATGTTGTGGCGATGAGTGTTACTGGTTTACTTCCGTGTGTGAGAAAGCGTGGCTGTAGAGGTGCAGAGAAGACTCTGAAGTGTCAACAAAGCAACTTTGGCACATTAAAGCGTCTCCTTCATCCTGTCATGCTGCTGCCGCATCATCACACTTTATTGTTTCTGCATAGAATTAGTGTCCCCCCCCCCCTATTTTTGAATCATTCAGGCGCCTGTTTTACGCTCCGTTTAAAAGTACTGAAAAAGCTACAGTTAACAAATAAAAAGTTACCAAAATAAAAGCACTATGAATTTTCCTTGGTAAAAGCAACTTATATATGAGATTCAGTTGCAGTGCTTAACATTGTGATCTTTAAATAAACAGAATTTGACAATGTTATTACAATGTAAAAAGTCCTATTTAAAAAACAGAAAGAAAATGTGTTCCGGTACAACATCGGGATACGTAACGTATAGCCAGACTCTTGCCAATACACACCCCTGTTGAAGAAACACCAACGTTAGAATGAAGTTGGAGGTTTTTTTTCTCTGTTGGAACAATTCAAATCAATTTGATGAAAAAAACATTTTATGTCAAGGCATAAAAAAAAAAAAAACGAAAGACAATGCAAACCAGCATTTATCAAAGGCAGGGAGTCATGGATTGGAAATGCATATAAATGTATATTGAATACATTGAATATACTATTAATCAAGTAAACTTTAATGAAGTGCTCTAAAGGGTCCCATGCACACAGGATGAGTTGTGGGGACAAAGAGCAACTATTAAATTCTCCTCTGTGATCAATTTTTGAACAGTTGGCACTTCCGTGAATTGATAGGGAGACCATCCATATGTCACTACCAAATCCGACTCCCTGATTGGTCAAAGGTCGACCCTTTCAACATGCACTCAACGTTTTGTATGTGGAGCCTGAAAACACACTTGAAAAGTTGCGTAGATGCCAGAGTATGTGTGCGAATGAGAGGAACTCCAGTGGAACGGTAAAGCTACAGAGAGCAGAGGTGGAGAAGGTGGAGGAACAGAACAACAGAGAGTGTGGAAAAAGAGGGAGGGAGGCATTTGCAAACAGGTTAGAACTGGTGGAGGAAGGATTCAGGTGTGAGGTGTGAGCAGAGAGTGCCCTCAAAAAGGAGAGAAAAGGTGTAGAAGGCTGTGGAGAGAGCTGCCATGTTGGTTTAGAGAGACAGGAAGTAACAGAAATGAAGATGCTGAGGTTCTCTTTGGGACCAGGATGGATCAGGAATGAATCCGTCAGAGGATCGGATGATGGTGGATGTTCTGGAGATAAACGCAGGGAAGCAGATGGGGACGGTTTGACAGGAGGAGGAGGAGGAGCAGTGATGTTGGTGTGGTTGGAGCTACCAGGAGGAAGACCAAAGAGGAGGTTCATGGGGTAGAGAAGGAGGACGTGACGGTGACTGGCGTGAATGGGGAGGATATGGAGGACCGGGTTGGATGGAGAATGGTCATTCGATGTGGCGCCCCCTAAAGGGAGCAAAGTAAAGGAAACACTGAAGGAAGATGATCCGAAAAATCATAACCTGAAATGTTCAGGTTTGAATGTGGTGGTCTTTGCCTGATGAGTTTCCACTTTTTTCCAGAATGCTATAAAAATGAATGGATCTCCTAGAACTTTGCTCTTATTTCCACTTATTTTCCCCTTAAAGCTGCAGCGTTGCTGTTTTTCTTCTTCAGACTGAACGTTTAGCTGCATTAAAACAGACCTGAGAATCACTTATTTGGCACTCTAAGTTAATAAAACATGTTTTTTTTTAAGGCTGGTATTGAAAATATTTCTAACATGGACATCAATGGAATCTGACGTCCTCAGATTCGTCCACATTGAGGTTAAACGCTTGAAAACAAGAAAAACACAAGGCGGATTTTTGTTATTATTATCATTCTGAACTATTTGGTTGTGACTGAAATAAAGAGATGATTAAACGGCTCACCGTGCCGTCATTGAGAATCAAAAGTGGGAGCGTTTTCCTGTGAGAGCCTCTGTGGCCTAAAATAAAGCTTTATTTAGCTCAGGATTTCTGGAATTCAGGCTAATGAATAAAGAAGTCCCGTCTTTGTCGTGCTGTCAATCTAATACAAAACAGATCGGTCTCATTAACACAATATGTACGTTTGAATGTTTTAATCGTGTTAATCTGCCAGTATTTCTGCTAATATTTCATTTTGCCCTTTCAGTCGCGGTGGAAACAGTTTGAATGTTTGGTCTCCTTTTTGTTTCCCAGCATCCTCTGTTTGAAGTGAAGTCACAGAAACTGTAAAGATGCAGAAAAAGATCCCTAACAATAGTTTTCCAGCCTCCCATTCATGCTGGTGCCTCTCTTTTGGATTTGATTTGAGAGAGACGGCTCTCACGGACGTCGCTGGTCCACGTCAGCTCCCGAGCGTTTCATCACGAGAGCATCTTTTGTTGCCGTCTTTTGAGCAGCGCCTGACTCTACACACACGAGCTCCCTCCATTCATGGACCAAGTCATCAAAAAAAAAAACATTTTTAGACGGGAGTGTTGTAGACACACGCCCTACGGCCCCGTTGCTACAACAAGGTTGCATCAGATGAAGCTGCTGTCGCCCTGTTGGAAGGATATAGACCTTAAAATGCTCAAATCACAGCCCTTTCTGATGTCGTTGCTGAATCACAGCTTAGACAAAACCCAGGCAGGTAAGCTATCACAATGCAGCCGATGGAGACCCAAACGCAACCTCACAGCACCACCTCTTGGTCAAGAGCTTTTCTTCTCCCCCTCATTCAGAAAACCTTCTATTTGACTTTGTGTGTTTGGTTTCTTTGACGTTTTTCCATCTTTGCTCACGAAGAAAGACAAAAATGTGTTTTTGTCCCAGTAAATGTTGTTGAAAGCTGGTTCTCATGGGGCACACATTGCCACCAAGTCTGCGGTAATAATGCACATTCCCAGAAGGCCACGCTCTTGTGACTTCTATGACCTCAACAGGCAGCTCGAATAACAATCATCCCGGAAACTGAACCAGGTGGACATGTCACCCACACTGAGGCCATCCTATGCAGTACTTTAGTATTTTCAGGATTGTGTACTTAAATCCACCAACTATATGTGAAAAGTAGAGCAGCTTGTTGAATTGGACCACGATTGGCGCCGCAGCACACAGTGTACCGACAACAGAGGCATTTTGTCTGCGTTCTGTTTCAGATTTTGTTTTTTTTTAATAGTGACTGGTGTCAGTCAAAAAAAAAAATAAGGCGAGTTAGCAGCTGCATCCACATTTAGGAGTCTGACGCTGAACGCTCACGCCTCTGTGAAAGGTGAAAAACTCCACATCCAGCAGCGGAACGTGGGAACACGCATGTGCCGTGACGTATGCATCAGAGACTATTTGATTGGCTGTTCTGCATGTCAATCTAGTGGCGTACTTCACAATGAGGATGATGATGATAGCCTGACAGCATTTATATAAATATATATGTATATATATATGAATACATATGAATATGTATACCATATTTATCAGACTATAGGCCGCCCTGGAGTATAAGTCGCACAAGCCGAAAAATGCTTAGCGAAGAAGACAAAATCGGGGAAAAAAGAACGGACATTCCATCTTAAAAGGCAAATCATGATAATGGAGTGGTTAACAATAATAGACTGACTATATGAAGGCTTTGCTATCACAATACACTGATGCTTATTTAGCTTCATGACACAAAGGAGGAATCTTTAGCACAATTATTCAGACAACCATAACATAAAGAAACACTCTGAAAGGTCAACTAAACTTTTTAAATCCATTTATATCACTAAATGTGTTGAATTCTTCATCCTCTGCGTCACAATTACGTCAAGCCTGACATGAAACTGAGCGACGCTTCTTCTTTTGCGTTATTGCCATTAAAAAATACTGATGCATGCACCTGCAGTGCCCTCTCAGCATTAGGCATAAACTCATACAGGTGAATCATTTCATAGAGAAATAAAAATAAAAAAAATTCCCATTTCTCCTTTCTCCCATCAGATTCAACAAAATCCAGAACACAAAGCACACGATGAAGAAGGACGGCATCAGCTCCCTGACTTACAAGCTGCTTCAGATCAAGAGGTTTCCTCTGTACACAAACATCTCCGTGGAGATCGGCAAGCCACCGCCCCGGCCCATCAAAGGTTAGACGGCGCCGGAGATCAAGGAGCACTTTGACAGAAGGAAAAGAAAACTTTCTCCCTAAATAGCTGGAGTGTGGGAGGATGAGACTCTTTCCGGTGGGACGCTGAAGTGCTTCCTTCTCCTCCTTCCTCCTTTTTGTTTGATGTTTGAGGAATTCAGCTTGAAATTTCTCTTTCATAGGACTTGAGCTTTTTTCCTTGCAGTCGTTGGTGGACGTGGCTCCAGCCAGGCCTGCAGCAGCGAGTGACTTAATGAACCTGTGGACCTGAAAGTGGAAAACCGAGGGAATTTGGTCACTAAAGTTCTGGAAAGTCCTTGACAGTCTGGACTGAATTCGAGGAGAGAAAACATGCGAAATTAAGGTTTGAGGATGGTGAGGAGAACATGGAGAACATCCTGAATGAGGACCTTCCTAAGGCAAGTGAAGAAGGAACCCCCCTCTGGGCATGTACAGTGTGACCCTCAACGAACCCCAGCAGACGGTCTGCATGTCACGAAACGCCACCCGAGAGCTAACCGTTTGGATCTCATGACCTCTTCTACCAATCAATGAATGTGTATCGTGCCTGCATTTACAGCAACAGACTCATGGACACTTTGATAAGACGTCAGCATAACACACGCTTGAACTCCTTTTGTTCTTTGACTTCTTTTGATAGATAACCTTAAGGTTTCGCAGCAGGAGCCGCCTCCTCATCCTGTGTGCATGGGACGGAAATCCAACGGCAAATCCGACAGCTGAGATCTGATTATTGTTATTCTGCCTCAAGAAAAAAACACTTTTTTTTGTATTTTACTCTATAATCAATTAGTAAAATTGGAAATGTTCTAAAGTTGGATTCTGGTGAGTGAGGCATAAAAATCAAAACTGACCTGTCGAGTAAAACTTTTACACAGAGAAAGACGGAGAAGATTCCTGTTATCGTTACACTGTAATCTAATCATCTTTTTTTTAAATATTACAGTTTGTTAAAAATATATGAATACTGTTAATATGCCACTTTATTTCTCTCTGCTGTCTCTTTTCAGTCTTTTTGGAGAAATGAGCAGGAAGTAAGAGACAGGCGATGCTCGTCTTGTCGCTGACTAATCCCAGTTTGATCTCTTTGGTTTTTCATCTGTTTGGTCACATTTTCATGGAGATTTTTTTTAAATGCTCTCCCTTGTTGGTATTCTACGTTGAAACAGGTACAATTTTCACTTCATGAACGGCCTTTAATTTTTTTTACAGTTTTTCCTTCACCTGGTGTTTTGAAATCATCTGTTATTTCCAACAACATCTACGCCGATGCCTTTAGAACTGATATGCTTAAAATGTCATTAATTTTTAACTACTGTTACAAAGGTTCCTAAAAAAACAGTATAAATCAGTCTGGATATGAGTATTTTTACTATTTGGATTTAAACCCATCTTGAGGTGAAACAGTTTCCAGATGTTTCTCCTACGTTTTCCACCTCAGAGCATGCATTTGCAGCCAAGCTGTCTGCCGTTGCTTTTTATTGTCTGCCTTCACGTTTAGCTCCAGTTCACTATTGTGCTTATTGACGGACCCACTCCAGGCCCAAACAGGGGTGCTTCATCTTTTCTAGTGTCTTTCAGTCTTCATTATCTCTCATCTCTGCGTTCCTTCCCCACTTATTCCTTTTCTGCCTTTTGTTTGTTTGTTTGCTTGTTCTGGCGTGTTGTGGGCAGCCTCCGTGTGGCGAGGTTGATGTCATTTCTTCTGCAAAGAGTTTACAGCTGTGCAAAATCACAGATGTTTCCATCCCTGCATGTTTCACGTCTCAGGAAGGATTTTTCCTGATGCGAGAACAAAACTCTTTTGGAGTGTTTGGATTTAACCCTTGTGCTATCCTATGACCCCCCCCTTACATTAACGTGTTCTCCCTACCATGACAAAGGTGGATAAAGGTGGAAAGATTTCATGTAATCCATGGACACCAGTGAAGATCACAAATCATTGAAGAAAAAAGGTTCAGAGCTCTGTCTAGTGGGTCTAGATGACCCAACTCCCAACGTTAAAGTGCCTAGGATAGCACAAGGGTTAAACAATGCAGATGATTATTCAATAATTCGTTATTTTAAAGGGACACTGCATCAATTTCGCCATAAAAAAGGTCAGAAGGATTTCATTTAAAGAATGTTTTCACATATTTTATATGTATTAGATCAGAAAATGTAACCATACTGTCAAATTCATGTACATGTTCATGTACATTGAGACATTTTTACCCAAATATGAATTACACAAGTACGTTAGGAAGATGCAGAGTACATTATGTAACTGAGAAAAGGTAACTACAAAAAAAAAACTTTTAAGCAATGATTTAAAGTCCCACTCCACTGACCTAGTTTCAAAGTTTTTCCAGTGGTCTTTTAAATTACAATGATACTTTTTTAGCCAAAAGAAAACCTGTGTCGTCTTTTAGGACACAGTTTCTGCAGAGCGGCAGAAAATTTGTTTGAGTTGTGCGCGGAACCGTTGGCGAAGAGCAACCACTTCCCCAGTTCCCATCGTCCATCTGTTCACATTCTATCCCACTAGCTTACAGCCCCTCACACCCCCAACTGAACATTAGTGATGCAACAAAAACGGGGAGCAATTTCAGAACTATCCAGACGTACAGTTTAGATCCAGATTCCAGCTCTGACATGGAAAACAAAGACGTTCGTGGATGCATTTGCCTGCAGGTGGATGCATCAGAAAGGGGCAGAGCAGGGAGCTTGTGGCCCCGCCCAGTTTTTTCAAAGCGCATGTTTTCCCTCTGCTCCTGATTCACAACGATTTGAATAAAGAAATACTCATTAGGTTCATTTCCTTTATAGATGTCGTCCATTATCAGACATATGCAACAAGAACGTCTAAAACAGTAAAACAAATTATATTTTAATCATGAAGGTTCCACCATCAGCAGCAGCTGCAGATACATTTGTTAAGAACAAAAATCATCACCTGCTGCTAAAATAATCTCACTTCACTATATTTTTTACTAATGGCAGCGATGGAATCATCTTTAATCGGTAGATTTCTGTGCCTGCCTCGAAAGTCCGTCGCCATGGCAACCGGGTTACCTGTAACATGAAATTGGGGGGGGGAAGAAAAGCAGCACTTTGAGCCACAAACTAATTTGATGGAGTGTCCCTTTAAAACAAGATCCATGCTGGTTACCTTAGTGAAGAAGTAGTGATTTTGAGTAATCTGATAGAAGCTGATGGGTAACTGAGCGAGTACGACAGCGAAAAATGGTTGACAACTTTATGCATCAACCCCCCCCCCCACCCCCCGTCATTGTCTTTCATTGGACTCTTTAAACTGTTTCAGCAGCTAAGCACACTTCACTGAGACTCAGAAACTGCTGCTGAACCCCACACAGGATCTTTTAGACCTGCGGGATTTCTAAAACTTTACTCTACCTAAATGTTCTTTTTCTTTTTTTTCTTTTTTTTACAATGAATGTTAAAAAATGTTTTATCTTCTATAGAATGCATTATGTCATATCAATTACTTTTTCTATAAAATCAATAGATTTGATGTAAAATTTGTATGGTGGTGTGTTTTTATTGCTTCCCTGTACAGCAGTGGAGGAGTTGTGTTTTTACCAGCAGACTAAAGTAATTCAGAGTTTTCTGAAGAAGTACTAAAGTCCCTGCGAGTACTCGCTGATGCAGCAGCATCATTCCACACATGCAGGAAGCTTCTCAGGGCCAAAAGCTGCTGTTGCTGTCTTGACTTCATTTATCTGAAGGGTGGTTTTAAGGTGGAAAACTTTTGAAGGACTTTTGTTGCTTTAATAGAGTTTGAAGGATGCCTTTTTCTCGAGGACCAGCTGAGCTTTACACTTGTTTTTTTTACATCTTAAAACAAAAAGAAAAGGTTTAGAAACATCTTTGACAAATGTTGTCATGTCCGAATGCCCCCACCAGATAGTGCACAATATGGATGGATGGATGGAGTGATGGATTTAAATCTACTTTTCTTTTTCCACCAAAAGATTGAAACACATTTAAAGTGTAATCACTCAACATTGAAAATGTTTTACGAAAAGAACAAATTTTTTAATAATACATGGAAAAACACGGACACTTTCGATGACTGAAAATCGTTTATTTTGGAATTGCTTTTTTGGAGATTTAGCTCAATACAGCTTTAATATTGTAAATAGCAGTATGAAGGAGAGGAAGCAGCCGAGGTGGCTTCGTCCATCCCATCATGCTGCATCGACTTTCCAGCTAACATTTGTTGTTGTTTTTCTTTTGGTCCAGGAGGAGTTCATTTCAGGTGAACGGCGACAGCTTCTCTTTGTGGGGAAACAAAGGAGCGACGTTGTTTGACAGTTCGTCAGGAAACAGCTTTCCAAAGCAGTCTGGAAATTTCAAAGCAGCTTTAAGACTTGCCTCTGCTGCTGAAAGATAGGAGCTAATCTCACACGTCACACAGACAAATGTTTTTCAGAGTAAAGACTCTGACCTGTTGTGACTCTTTTGTTGGCTTTTCAAAAGACATATGCTAAAATAATAAGATTTTGGTTTCCATTTGGGGGTTCCTAGTAACCAGAGTATGAATTATAAACACCTAATTTCCATAAAGCCCCACTCTAATCAGCTTTTGATCTATTTTCAAAGCCTTTTGTTTTTTTGGCATAATCATAAAAACCTGTCGTTTTCTAGGACATAGTTTCTGCAGCAGGAGTTCATTGGAAATTCTTCTCTGAGTTGCGTGCAGGGCCATTGGTGAAAAGCCCCCTCGCTTCCTCTTACTGAGAGCTCTCTGTTTACACACTCTCCCGCTAGCTTACAACCTAACCTGACATTAGCAGTGCAACAAAAAAGGCGAGCAGTACTGTCGCCATCCAGCCGTAGGTTTGATCCAGATTCCAGCTCCGACGAGGAAAACGAAGACGATCGTGGATCCATTTGTCTGCAGGTGAATGCATCAGAAAGGGGCGGAGCCTGTCACCCAGTGTATTTTCTGCGTCACAAATACCATCATTTTTAAACTGTCGCTGCTTCCCTGTTGTTCCCAAAGTTAGTTATTAGTACTTACCAAGTGTGAATGAATGAGGATTGAATGAACAATGGACACATTGTAAGCACTTTGAGCATCTGGAAAAGCGCAAATAAATTCTACAAAGGGCCTGGGAGCTTGAGGGTCCTGTAGTATCTTAGCTGTTCCTAGCACTGCGCTTTTCAGGACTGAGAGGTCTGAGGTCCTTCCAGGTATCTGTTGTAGCCACTCCTCCAGCTTGGGGGTTACTGCCCCGAGTGCTCCAATTACCACAGGCACCACTGTCACCTTCACTTTCCAGGCTTTCTCCAGTTCTTCTCTGAGTCCCTGGTATTTCTCCAGTTTCTCATGTTCCTTCTTCCTGATGTTCCCATCGCTTGGCACTGCCACATCCACCACAACGGCTTTCCTCTGTTCTTTATCCACCACTACAATGTCTGGTTGGTTCGCCATTACCATCCTATCAGTCTGGAACTGGAAGTCCCACAGGATCTTTGCCCTCTCATTCTCTACCACCTTCCAGTTCATATTCTGCACACATGTTCCTGTATATTATTCCAGCCACTTGATTGTGGCGCTCTGTGTATGCTTTCCCTGCCAGCATCTTACACCCATGGATGGATAGCTAGATAGATAGATAGATAGATAGATAGATAGATAGATAGATAGATAGATAGATAGATAGATAGATAGATAGATAGATAGATAGATAGATAGATGTTATGTCAGTCAACATAAAGACTGAACTATAGGTGTAATAGAACAATGATACTTCAGTCTGTGCTCACGTCCTTTCTGAGCTGCATTGCTGCTCTGCGTGCATTTCCTGCCCCAGCTGGATCAATACAGTTTATATAATCTGGGTAAATTTCATATAATTCAAATATTTACAGCAAAACCACATTTTTGTTTTATTACATTAAACTTTTATTTTTCTCTAAAGGCATACAAAGTTGTTAGGGCCAATAACAGTAACAGTTTGACCTTAAAAAAATGTTTAAATTCAGAATTTAACTGAGATATTTAACCCTTTGACGCCTATTGATGCTACAAAATTACCTTGATTTAATATCTACTTGAAAACAAATTAATTGGAAATAAATTCAGGCATCCAAAGGTCAAAGGTTTCCATGCTTTAAAAAAATATATTTTAATTATTTTTAGGGAAATTCTAAGTGAATTTTCTTAAACTGCAGCTGCTGCTGGTTCCAGCCAAACTGCAGCCTCTGGCTTTAAATTTCACAAATGCCAAGGTTGTTTTCGTGATAAAAAAAATGAAGCATGCACCTGACCAGGCCGATACCAAATCTGGATTTTAGGCCTCAGCTTTCTGTGCTGCACTAAATCCGTTTGGCTGATAAGATGGTTGTTGTGGTGTGCAGCCTTTGAGGCGGGAACAGGAGGCGAGCCGGTTTCCCTCCCAGTAGCCAGCATCCTGTCCGTCATGACAGCGGCACTTGGTGCAGGAATCAACCCAGACTGGATCCCCTGCAGGAATCACCTGACTGTGGGATGCATCAACGTAGCAGTTGGGACCTTGAGGAAAGATTACCAAGTGATTATGATGTCTGAGGTGACACTTATCGACGCATGCAAATCGATCAAATGCAACTCGCCACCAGCAAAGGAACGCCACAGTGATGCATATAGATCAATATGCTTGATGTGTTGCATTTTCATTTGGTTTTCTGGGTTTTCCTTCTTCCAGTCTCACCTTCCTTGCATTCGGGGCAGCACTTCCCCGGCTGGTAGACCGGATCCACGCAGGGTGGGGGGGCGCAATCAGCAACCAGGCAGCGGGCGATGCCGTCGCTGTCACACGTGCACTGTTCGCACTCTGATGGCTGACAAACACACGCATGAACTCCTCATCAGAGCTACAGCAGACAGAAAAGGGGTTAAAAATTCTGTGGAGGGATTTTTGTGCCGTTATTCCAATCGCAACATCCACTTTTTTGAGCGTAAACTTTAAAAATGTTGTCTACTCAAAGAATTATGTTACAGTTGAAACAAAAAAATGCATTTGAAACTCAAAAATATGTGCAGACAAAACAATTTCATTTCTCCATTGATAGAGCAGACCACCTTACAAATGTGCCACAAAAACCAGCCAACCCCAGACATTGTTCATGTATTTTTAGTTTTAAGAGTAAAATTGTTTTGTTTGCACGTATTTTTTAAGTTAAAGGACATTTTTTTCTGTTTCCAGTGCAAAATTTCTTTTGGAACACACGAATCTTTATGCTCAAAACAATGAGTGTTGCGCTCGGAATTATGGTCCAAAAATCCCTCCACAGAAATCATCAAGATGCAACATGAGGTCTCCTCAAAAGGGGGCGCCATCTGCTCTTTGATGCTCATTCATCTATGCATTGTCATGTGCTGTGCGCATGCTCATTTTTGGAGATTGAAGGGGAAAAAGCCCGAAACTTGAGCATCATCCGTGCATTTTTTTTAAAGAAATATCTCTATTTTAAATTAATGTTTGGTTATTTATATGAATTATATGTTTTTATTAATGTGATACTGTTATAATCTATCAACTTTATTATTATTTATACTTTAGTTTTAAACTGTAAAATAAGGTTTATGGATGTGAACAAATACTGCTGCATGTGAAGTTGTGACACACACAAAAAATCTACCTGGAAGTTCTGGCCCAGCTCGTACACCACCCCTCTGTATTCGCAGCCGATCTTCTCACACCTGGGGCAGCAGTCAGAGGGGTAGTGGCTCACGTGGATGCACGCAGCCGGGAGAGAGGTGCACTCCGTGCGCGCGCAGACGGAGCCCTCGGCGGTGCACTCGCATTGGGTGCAGTGGTCCGAGTCCAGGAAGTACCACTCCCCCAGGTAATAGGTGCTGCCGTTAGCCTCGCAGGTGTTCTCCTGCTGCCCTGACACCGAGAAGCCGGACCCCACCTGAGCGCACAGCGCGAGCGTCAGGAGGGTGTGGGCCATCCGCTGGCGCGCGCTGGAGCTCTGTGCCATGGCGCCTCTGGCTTGATGATCTGGATGGGTCGCTCAAAAAGGAGGGTCTGCTGTGCAAAGTTAGATCTGGTCCGGCAGGAGGTTCTGCAGAATGAGAGTTCGCATCCTGACTGGATCAAGTCGTCGGAACCTCCTTTGGAGGAGCTGCGCAAAAGTGCATAAAGCCCGGAAGGAGAGGAGCTCAGGGGCAGGAGGAAACGGGGAGGAGAGTTTGACAGAGTTCACCACTTTCAGCGGAGGCCCCAAGCCCCGCCCTCTCGTTATCGTTAATTAATCAGTAATGTTAAAAGCAGCTTTTGTCCCACCTTCCCTTTTTAAAAAACGAGCCTTTTTTATATAGTAATGTTTGGGAAAGCAAACAGGCTTCTTCATAAATTGGAAATATGGATCAAATCCCATTTTGTCCAGTGTTTAATTCTAGCTTGGTCTGTTTTAAGTCTCTTACAGGCAGCATTAAAACAGAACATCATATTTTCTCTTCATGGTTCTCATGTGACTAAGGCTTAACTCATAAGATGAACTAGTACTAGTACTCTATCTCCTTGTAAATACAAATACATTTTTATGGCAAGAAAAACACGTTTAGTCACATGAATTATGATGTATCCTCAGTGGGTTAAGTACCATCTCCATAGCTCAGCTAACTCCCTTTCTTCTCTTTTTTCAAACACTACCATCTGCACTCTTCTCTCTTTCCTCTTTGTACTTTTCTCTAATCTCCATCTCTCCTCCTGCAGCAAAGCTCCAACAGGAAGCCACCTGGACCCGGTTTGCTTCTGCCTCGCTGTCCGGATGTGCACTGAAGAAGACGCTGTCCACATGTCAGGCTTATGGCCGCTTACATCCAGTAGAGTAACCTACATTAGGCAATCTTTCTGATTAGATTTAACTCACATTTGTTGTGCGTTTGCTCCAAAAGCTGCAGAGGTCAAAGTCGACTTTCACCGAGCTCGTGTGGTTTTTAACATGGAGCCATCGTGGACTATCTACGGAATATGGACCTCTCATTAAACTTCCTCCCCATGGTTCCTGATCATGACAAATAAGCACTCCATCTTTGTTATTTGATATTTCTTATATGGATTTGATAAATGATCTGCACTTGGACTGGTGAAGTATAAATATAAGATAAATCAACGATTAGGATGTAAAAAAAAAGTCTTAATAGGTGTGGCATTATATAGTTTTACTTCCTTCTTTTTCAAGAAAATAATTCATTTGAAAAGCTTAATATTTATTGGATTCAATGGGCCATTCAAGAACAGGTATATCTATATCTGGATGATTCATTATGTATTACATCTACTCACCTACTGTTTCCTGACCCTCATTTTACATTTTCATCGCTTCATCCTTTTCTCTCTTTTTTTTATTTTCCCGTCCTCTTTGTTCTATCAAAGCTTCATGGAAACAGAGAACACCTTCAGCTCTCCTCTCTGAGCCAACACACCTGAACCGTCCTGCTTCCACACTCTGCCCTGCACTCTTCATCGCAGTGGACCGACTAAAAGTCCTCCCCCTTCTCTCCTGAAGTCCCGCAGAAGCATCTGGGTTTGTGACACGTTTGTGTGCACAGCCTTTGGTACTCCTCTGATGTTCCTTCATCTACATTTATAAATCATAAAGACATGAGAATCTGGCAAAAACTCTCGAAACAGACACAAGTTTTCTGGATTTAAAAAAATGTCAACTTTTTCCAACTTTCCTTCAGTTTTTACCTTTAAGCTACAGATAAATAGCTTTCATTTTCATTATGTTTCCTTCTGCATGTCTTTTATTTCTGTTTTTGGTTGTTCAGCAGCCATGAAATAACTTCTGTCCCTCATTAAAGAGAAGCTGACGGCGGGTCTGCACACATTCTTTGATACGGCCGCTCCTCCAGCTATCAAGGTCCTCATTGTCTGAGGCGGCGGGATCTGAAGTCAGGTTAGACCCTCCCCATGTCGTCCTTTCCTCCGACTGCATTCCTGCTGACACTCTTCCTCAGCTGCTGAGTGAAAACAAGCCTTTTCAGGAACACGAAGAATGTATTTTGAAAAGACCACTTCCTGTCACCTGACAGGTTCAACCACAGCAGAAAGGACGACTTGCGCCTTTGAATCCTTTAACCTTCTCGTCGCCGTGAGCTCTGAGGGTGTGTGCACGCCTATAAGATCCATCATGACTCTTGTTTACGTGTGCACACTTTCAAAATCCAGAACGGTGTGTTTGGTACCGGCTAACCGGACCAGCACTCCGACACGTCACAGAGAGGCTGGCCGGTCTCCCAGACCTCGTTTTCACTGCACCTAACCGTAACCAGAGATGTCCCAGCATGCTTTGCTTTTGATGTTACAGTGAGCTACTGAGATCAGTACCTTCACCGCCCTCAAAGGTTCATGTTCCTGCGCCCTCTGTGGAACGAGGTCACGCTGGGATGTTATGGGGTCCAGTTCCAGGAAGACCAGTAAAAGACTTCACAGCTCCTCATGGTTAAAGAAATCTCACCAAACGATGACTTTCTGTTTCAAAGTGAAGAATTCATTAGAAGTTGTAGCGTTAGCATCTCACAGGCAGCAAAGCTTTATGGACTAAAGGATCATCATGGAACATTGATTTAGTATCCAATGGTTTTCAGTTATTTCACATCTTTTCTTACTTGTGACTCCTTAAAAACCTATTCCCTGTTTTGAATGTAAAACTTTAAAGATGCTGATGTTTCCAGATGGTTTTGCTCTCAGGCAGGTAAATGCTTGGGGGGCCCTACAGAAGGAGGCCCCTGGGGACTGACCAACGTTTTTACCCTTTTAGTGGGCTCTTTGTACTTTAATTTGTGTTTTTATTAAAACTGTTTTCTATTGAAGCACCTTTGCCTTTAGAAGTCCCTTAATTGGAAAATAACATTTGATTATTTCCATATGGAGGAAATCTGGCTGTGCCCCCCCCCCCTTCCCCTATATCACATAACTGTAATGCAAAGCACAGCTGCAGGTCAGACATCCCCTCCACATGTCTGCTTGTGCCCCCCCCCCTCCCCAGTAAAGAGTCAAGGTCAAAATGTCAAAGCAAACTTTCAAAAAGCTTTCAAAACAGAGATAAATCTCACTTAATAGCACAAATCGTACAATTAAATCTGAATATGATCAATTAGACTTTGGAATTGAGAAATATAATATGAAATATGATATATATAATATGATATAATATGATATATATAATATAAATATGATATATATAATATGAAAGTAAACAAACTGATACTACAAAAATTAAACTAAACTGAATTAAAATGGACAATAACACAGATCTCTTATATATTTCCAAGCCCAAAGCTCCACTCTAAAGTTACACTGTAAAAAAAGGGAAGTTCGAATTTTGGAATGTGTTTTAAATACTTGAAGCGTCTGTGGAAGTTAAACCAAGATTTTTAACTTCCATATTGTAATTGTTCTGTTTAGATATAGACTTTTTTTTCGACTTCAATAGAACGTTCCTGCAGAAGGAGGTGTCACAGCATCATTGTTTCCCCCTAGTTTAAGATTTTTCCGCACATTTTAAATTTTTTGGATATCGGCGCTCAAACTGGCGACTCGATAATCTAGCTTTTTCTCCTGTGGTCCTTTTAAGGAGAGGTGTAAATTCCTTTTTTTTTGTTCTTTTTTTTGGCTCGCTCCACAGAAAGATATTATAGAAAGTCCCTTTGAGTCCAAAAAGCGTTCCCCATTGTTAGTGGCTCAGTGGGAACAATGCCAGAGGTATTGGTGCCGCTCAGATGGTGCCAGCACAAATCCAATTTCCTCTTTGAAGCGGGCTTCAGTGCCACGTTCGACCCTGATCCCCGGCCCAGTGTGTGCGTCTGCTGCAGGCCTTTGATCGCTCAGCTGCTCCGAGCTGGGGATCAGCTGAATGACTTTCATAGGTAAAGCCAAACGCACGCCTCACCAATGGCATTCCCCAAAGCAGTACTTCTCTGCAGAACGCTTCCAGTCCAGCCAATTGAATATCCTGTCTGATGTTTCTTGAATCCAAGAAAGAAGTGAATTATATACTATTTTCCTGCACAGACATTGGTCTTTGGTCCTCTCATGAACCACTGGGACCAGCAGTTTTCTTAAATAAGGGGATAAAAATATGATAAAACATATTTACATAGTTGGCAGTTTCTTAGGACTTAACGGGTCAAATGTAATCACAGCCTTTATTTATATTTATACAAAACTGTCTTTGTCATCACAATTTACCCTCATCTTAACCCTGAGAATAAACTTTCCAGTCCACTCGATACCCATAAAAATTCTGCTATACAGCTCTTATAATAACTAAACTCTACCTTAAAAAAGTATAATTTACTTCTTTATGAGGTTAATAGGCTTTGGTTCCCATTAGAGCTAAGCTTCACATTAAGGTCAGAAATACACCAGAAACCAAATAATGTTATAATAGTCAGAAAAGTATGGAAGGAGGCTTTTCTCTTCACATAAAATTCAAAAACTCACTCTGATGAAAATGTTGTTTTTAAAATGTTCTTGTGGCATTTTTCTTGTGATGGAAGACAAATATTTAAGGAAATTAACTTCATAGAGAAACTGAACGCCTGCATCAGAGACATTAAGACCTGGATGACAATTAATGACCTCCTCTTGAACCCAGAAAAAACTGAGGTCATTATACTAGGTCCTAAAAACCTCAGAGATGCTCTGTCTGCTCAGATAGCCTCCCTGGATGGCATAAGTATAGCCCCCAATTCCACAGTTAGAAACCATGGGGTTTTATTTGACCAGATTTATCATTTAAGGCTCACATATCTCATGCAGGAACTGCCTTCTTTCATCTGCGGAATATTGCTAAGATCAGAAATATACTTTCTAAGAGTGATGCTGAAAAACTCATCCATGCATTTGTTACGTCAAGGCTGGATTACTGTAACTCCTTGTTAGCAGCTGTCTCAAGAGTTCCCGAAGAAGTCTCCAGCTTGTTCAGAACGCAGCAGCTAGATTGTTAGCTGAACTAGCAGAAGAGATCACATCACTCCTGTGTTAGTTTCGCTTCCATTGGCTCCAGTTGATTCTAGAATCAAGTTCAAGATCCTCCTGTTAACCTATAAGGCCTTACATGGAAAGGCCTCACCCTATATTAAGGACTCTGATAGTCCCTTACTATCCAATCAGAACACTTTTACCCTAACATGCAGGACTGTTTGTGGTTCCTGTGAATTAGTAAAAGTACGTGTTGGAGGTAGAGCCGCTTAGCCACCAAGCCCCCTGTCTTATGGAATAAACTCCTGTGCCTGCAAGAGAGGCCGACTCAGTTTCATTTAAAGTTAGACTGAAAATATCTTCTTGGACAGGCTTATTGTTTGACTAGTTAGTATTCAGAGATTATTTAACTTAATGTTACGTTGTTTAAATTAAACTTAACTATTTCTTTTAAAAGGTTGCTAGAAGTTGAAGCTGGGGTAACTATGGTGCACTGGGGTTCTGTCTTCTTTTCTTTTCTACTTCTACCCTCTTCCTCTCCTCCATTCCTGATCATAATTTATCATTTAGCCTCCATGCCTCTGTCTGGTACAGTGCGTATTCATGTATTGTCCCTCTTTTCCTCTCCCCTCCTGGGGAGTGTGAGTGCTTCCAGACTCCAGTTGGCTCATCCGTGCTCCAGTTCCTGACCGTCCACTGCGCCTTTGCTCCCGCCTCCTACACCTGGCTGTGGTTCCTGTCTCCGGCCCATCTCTGGCCTGCTCTCTGCTCTGTACCTGACCGAAAGTACCTGCCTCTGCTCCTGCTCCTGGCTGTGGATCCTGTCTCCAGCCTCGACTCGCGCTTTGACTGTCCTCACAACCAATCCATCGACAGCTCGCCTGCTGGACTTATATATGTAGTTGTAGATTTAGATAAGTTAATTCTTCTAAGAGTTCTTGTAAATCGCTCAACCGCCCTGGGGATCCCCTTCATGTGGGCACCCCTGAGGTTTCTTCTTTTCTTCGCTTTTTCCGAACTGCTTTTTTTTGGGAGTTTTTCCTACCGCGAAGGTCTAAGGGCAGGGATGCCAGTATAGCTTAGTCAGTTTGTTAGTCCATTTTTGTATTTTCCTATTGAACTCTTTGTATTCATGATCCTTTTGAGTTCATGTTTTACTCAAGCCCATCGAGACGACTGTTGTTGTGATTTTGGGCTATACAAATAAAATTGAATTGAATTGATTTGGGAGGGAAGGGGGTTATGGGCTTCTGTGTGCCAATTGCCCCAACACAACACAAAGTGGCGGTTCTTATGCTGAAGCACATTTGAGTAGTTGTAATCACAGATTGAAGTTGTAACCTAAATGAACACATGCAAAATGGGAATTTATTAGGTCACAGCTGAAGATTTTTACACACAGATGCAGATTTTGAGCACAAGTTTCAAATCAATCCACAACCTATCTCCCACATCTGTCTAACAGACTTTTCACGCATGAACCACCAATATCACAAGATACGGCGCATATGTCACCTTTCCAACTACATCTGACGCATACCACTAATGAATTGTATATAAATAACGCAATAATCACGCACGGCTCATGTTTTTGCATTGACGGCGTGTTCCTTTGGGCGTGGTTTATGCGTACTTCTTCCTTGGTTTTAACGTGGTTCATTCGTAATGCACGACCACAACTTTTCTCACCTTTGCCACGTGTTTTCACGTATGACCAATTTTCATCCGTGCAATATACACGAAACGTACGTAGTGGCCTTGAAGTACTCCTACACACAAAGTGGGAAATCTGTGAAGGACCAACGTCTGCTGCGGCTTCATGGTCTTTATAAAAGTTTTTTGGAAACATTTGAAGATCCTTATTTTTTCTTCTATACCTGGAGGCTCCTATTCGTTCCTGAACACACCAACTTAGTTGATTACATGAATTAAACTAAATTAAAGTTTGGGTCAAATGTGGCATTTTTACAGCATAGTTCAGCTGAATCAGCTCTTCAGGTTCGTTGTCCCCGTTTCATGCTGAAGCAGACCTTTCTGTGAGCTCTTCTGAATCACCATTTTACATCTCCCAAGAGTTAAGATGATTGATGTCAGAAATCTTTAAGATCAATTGTGCTTATCTGTTGTCATTAACAGATGAAGTTAAAATAATTTCTCCTTTTCTCCCCAGACTCCCAGTCTGCCTGCCGCATTTTCCTTCTGATGACCTCATCCCAGTCCTCCCTCGTCCGGACCGCCTCCCTCCTCTCCTCCCCTCATTCCTCCCTGTGAGGCCCACAGTCACTCCAGCCATCCTGGAAAGCACCTCTTTTCTTCCTCGGCCGTTTTCTTCTCCTTCTTCCTCCCATTTCCTGGCCAGCCCAGAACAAAAGGCCCCATTGTCACAAAATAGATCCCAGACTGCTTTGAGCTGCTAAAAGATCTTTTTTTTTTTTTTTTCTGGTTGGAGGAAATGCAAGACGTAAGTGTCACAGTTATGTAATCAGAGGGGGTGTGGTGGGGGCTACACTTTATAGATAAAATATCAAAGGAAAACTCCTGAGCCCTTCAAAGGTTGCCTATTATTGGTTTAACTCTAAATGTGTTTATCTTGTATGTTTATGTCACTAAACCATTAAACGTGACGCTTCTGGGAAGTTTGAAACATATGGGATGGGCCAGGACCTGGGGCTTGGGTGGCAAAGTACATATTTTGGGAATTTTACACATTTTGCACAATATTCAGAAAAAGTGTTCCTTCGAACGAATCTACTGTGTTACAGTCTACAATTCCTGTATGCGCAGCCATTCTAAATTTTAAAAATGACCGCTAGTACTCTCTACAAATATTAACCTCCAAAGAATTTTGATCATTGCCGCTTATCCTCCGAAAGATAATTGAAAATGTTTGGGTTTTAAAGTTTGTAGGTTTTTTAAGATAGTTAGCGTGATCTAGCTCCTGAAAGTGGCGCTCTCGTTGCTCGGACGTTTTCTTTCTTTTTCTTTTCTATCTTGGTAATGTTGTGTCAAAGTATGACAAAAATCTTTGTCTCAAGAGTGAAACAAAATGACCTACAATATGACCATATTAGGAAAGTGGGCGTGGTCAACGAAAAAAAAGCTCCAAAATATTTACTTTTTGTTGGTTCCTTTAAACATCACATAGATGTGATGTTCATCACCCCAGATGACCAAAATGGTTGCTGTGGAGATGAACCCAAAAATAAAGCCACTATTTGAAGGGGAAAAAAAAGATTTATTTATTTTTTTAATGAATTTATTACCCATGCAGCTTTGACCAGGGCGGCAGGAGGGGGACAGTGAGGGCTGCAGTACGCTTCAGTGAGGGATGGCGGGTCAAATGGGGGCAGCGGGGGCCGGTGGTACCAGTAGGCTGTGCCACCTCGCAGGTTTTTTTGTTTTGTTGATTTTTTGCATTTTTTGTCGCTTCTGAGTTCACGAAAAATTCCCAAAGCAATCAGAATCTGTATTCTCCCTAATTCTAATCATGTGTATCATCATGTGTTTCTGATCACATGTTTTAAAAATGTTAAAGTTTAAAGCTAAAAGAATGATTTCCTACAATAAATGTGTTTGTGCTGAAACAAGGCGAAAAATCCTTCTCACACTCACGGGCACATGATTACGATTTAGAAGCACGAGCCGCATGTGGTGTGTGTGTTTGTGTGTGTGTGTGTGTGTGTGTTTGTGTCTTTCGACTTGACTGTTGACACAGTCCTGAAATTCTCCACCATTCACCAGGTGGTGTACAGACACATATTGGCTCCCACTGATGCAGATCAAAGAAAGCGGAGCCCACATCTCTTCATATTTCACTGAACTTTATTGACACCAGTTTGTGCAAATGACTGATCTCCCCAGAGACCACACGTGGAAATATTTCTGGTGACTTTCTGTCATTTCTGGGCTACTTTTCGTTGGAAAATAATCCCCCAAGTCTTGTGATTTCAAATGTTGGTCTTGAACCAGCAGCAGAGTTACATTTAGTTTCTGTAAAGATGCTGTTGTAATCACTGTCTTCAAGAATAACGCAGCTTTTTTTAAAACTAGGTTTAATTTGAACTTCCTCTTACGAGTCTTATAGCGTTGAAACTCATTCTATTCATCCATAGTTTTTGCATCTGTAAATATTGTGCTGTATATGGAGAAACACAAAAACTAATTGAAGTTCATTTATTTTATCACATACTTTTATCATTTCTTATAAAGTGTTTTTTGCACTTTAATTTCATCATGTTTAGCAGCAGAAAAGAATATTCATAAAACACAAGAATTGATGTGTAATTTCCTACTAAATCATCAAGGTTGCTTTGTTAACAGGAGGAAGTTAAAATTAGTTTTTTTAATTTCCACAGATAGGACTCATAAATCTTCTCTCATTGAAGAGGTGGACGAGACAAACCCAGAAGCTCATCTAAGTGTGTCTGACATGACGGGAAAATATCTACATTGGGTCCTGAGGTCGATCCTGTCAGGCTGCTGCAGCTTTGCATATTAACTCTGCTGATCTGTTAATTGCAAAATCATTTTAAGCTGCTTAGGGATTGAAAATTAGAATTATGCAAACTATGTACAGTAGTTTGGACACACCTTCTCATTCAAATGACAAGGTGTGTCCAAACCTTTTGGTCTGTGCTGCACATCATTTCAAAACCCCTTACTTGGTTTCCGCTGTATGTTTTTCCCAGTTGGTGGAATGAGGCAAAGGTTGATCACAGTGCAGGAATATTTTCTTCATTTTGGATTAAATGGGTTCTGAATCTCTCCCATTCATTTCTTGTGTTATCTTTTTGTTTTTTCAGAACTTCCTAGTGACCGTGAAGTGGGACTTCTTTACCTTTATCGAAGTGCGGTGTGGTATATTATCAGAGGTCTCTTAAAGTCCCACTGCCATCGTCTTTTGATCCATTTCCAAAGTGTTCCCAATGGTCTTTGAATGATGATGATGATGCCGTTTTTAGGTAAAACCTTTAAAACCTGTGTCATTTTCTAGGACATAGTTTCTCCAGAGCGGCAGGAGTTCTTTAAAGATTTCGCCTCTGTGTTCTTGGGCAGCACCTTGCAGCGAAACCCCGCCCCCCTTCCCCTCTATGTTGCTGAGAGCTCGGAGATTGTTGCCCAACCAGAGAATATATGTCACAAATAAGCTCTTTTTCTTTCTTCAGCTCCCTATTCTCAGCAAAATGAAGGGAGAAAGACTCAATTTTCACTTAATTTTCTTTTTACGTGTCCGCCATCATCAGGAAAATGCCACAAGAACACGTTAAAACGCCACTTTGAGCGGGAGCGGTCATCAGGGAAGACACTTTAAATTAACAGCAGAAATGAGAGAATCCCCCTCTGTGATCCAGTTTGCCCCCCTCCACCAACCTGGCCACGAGGATTCAGAAACGCATAATGCAGGTCAGAGCTTCAAACTGCACTGAAGCAGCCAGAATCCATAACTTCAGCTTTTTTTTAATTAAGAAGTTCAAGTTCATTAATCGTGTGCAAAACTTGTAACTTGAGTTGTAAAATTACATCCTTCCACATCTGTCCCACCAGCTGTGCCTTTTTTTTAGGATGCTAAAACATTTTGCTGGTATGTCATGAAAACGTTAAAGAATAAATGGTCCCATCATCTGAGATGATGGGAGTGCAGTGATGATCTCATGTGGAGTAAAGGTCACCTAAAAGTGCACCTTCTTTATCTGCACATACATTTCAGAATAACGGCTCAAGACTGAAGCTCCAAATGCAGCACAAGGCCTCTTTTTCCTGACTTTCTTCCTGAGTCGTTTCTGTCAGACAGGAAAGTTCTGAGACTCAACACTTGAAACTTGATGGATAACACATTAGATGCATTTTATTCTTGCAGGCTGAAGGGTTTTTGTGGTGGTTTAAGTGTAAATGAAGCGAAAGAATCAGCCAAACCGTCGGCTGCATGGTTTTCATTTTACACGGACACAGCAGCTAGAAGTTATGATGGAGCCGCTGCTGCTGCTTATTCATTTAGCGGCTTCTTGCAAAGACACACACGCATTCCTTTCCCTTCTCCGTCAGGGTTATTTTTATCCCCTTTCCACGTCTCTTTGCAATTTCCAAAGCTTGTCTCGGGTGTGTTTAATACATTTACTTCTATTTTCCAGCACGGCCTGCAGTGAGCAGCAGGAGATCATACCGCTGAGATGTGAAACTGTAGAACTGAAAGCATAAAAACAAACCCTCATTCCCCCCTTTTGTTTATTTTCTAACATGCCTCTTGTAACCCCCCCCCCCCTCATAAAAATAAACAAATGCAAAATGAGTCAAAAGCCTGGCTTCAAGGTTTTTAGCATTTTAGTGCCACCTGGTGGCATTAATTATTTAACAATGCGTCATCATATTAATAAGTTATAGATAAAACAGGAATATATTTTAAAAGGTTTTCTTTGTATTTAATTCTAACTACATATCATGGGTGGGTTTTATTTTATTAATGTATGTATTTATTTTATAAAAACTACATTTAGTTTGTTCAAAATTACTCGTACTTTTAAATTTCGAGGCTGTGTTAGATACAGTCCCATTCAAATGGGAATGGGAATTCAATGGGATGGTGTGTCCAAACGTTTGATCTGTGACAGAAGAAAAACGTAACTTCTTCCAAATCAAATGGCTTAACTTTAGAGATGGCGTCTTTACTGCTTTGTATCAGAGTCTAAACATCCAAAGGTTGAGAAAGTGAAACTCATTTCAGTGTTTGTTTGTTTTTTAACTTGTCCAACAGCTGAACAGACAGATGAGAGCTGAAAGCCTCTTGTGTTGGACATATTTTACTGTTGTGAAGAATAGTTAGAAACTGCCTTTAACTTTTATTACACTAATGCAGGGTTCACCAACCTTTTTGAGACCGAGGGCTATTTCATGGGCACCAAGTGGTATGAAGGGCGCCACTAAAAAAACATCCTACCCCCCCCCCCCCAAAAAAAAAAAAAAAAACACAATTTGAGGACTTCCTTTTGTGTGCCCTATTTTTATTTGCTCATTTTACACACAAAAACATGCATGAATTATCTAGACTCGTATTACAGGGGGGGGGGGGGGGGTCAAACTCAGTTGCAGAGGGAGCCTAAATTCAAAACAGACTTTAGGTTGCAGCCGAACAAGATAAATATTTATTGAACACACTAAAGCTGAACTTTTAAACCTTTAAAACTTTAACTTAATTTTAACTTTTTAAACAAAAATGTGAATAAAAACAGACAGGAATATTAATCCTCACATTAATGGATTACCCAACCACCTCAACCTATTCTCGAAATCTTTACATTACATGAATCATAAGAATGTCCAGAAATTGTGTAATTTATTTGATCCATTTAAACTTTTGTAATAGACCCTTACTTTTGATTATTTTTTAAGTTATATTTGTTTACATATTTGGGTTTTCTTTGTCTACTTTTATCTCAGAATTGATATTGTTGTCATTGACAGACATGCCGTGCTTGTTTGTTGAATATTTGCTTCAATAAAAAAAAAAAAAGATTTTTTGGGTGCATTCCCTGCGGGCGCCACAGGGGGTGCTCGCGGGCGCACTGGCGCCCGCGGGCACAGGGTTGGTGACCCCTGCACTAATGGTTTAAACTCAATTCACTGAGCATGTATTGTCATTTCAAAATTATATTACATTTGAAGAAAGCACAGCCAAACTATTGTTCTAACAGTTTATTCTCATCCTCCCTCTTTTCTGTGCATGTGTTTTCTGCTTAGCAGGCCTCAGACTTATCTTCACTTTAGCCTTGCAGCTTCTCTCCAGCAGTAACCTGTGGGCGTGTTTTTCACACCATGATCCATCGAATGAGGTTCTGAATATGCAAATGCAAGATATTTATGCCAGGCCTTTTGCTGAACCCCTTTGTTCAGACTTTGAATGCACCTTGTTCATCTGTCTGTAAAGGCCCGTACACACCGGGACGAATATTCGCCAGGCGTTATTCGCCAGCGTTTTTCGCCACGTTTTTTGTGTTCACACCCAGGCGATTTTCGCTGACGATGAGCCGAGCGAACATGCAATTTCATTCCCTGACGTTAGATGGCGCTTAATGTAAACAGAAATACTCCTGTACACAAGGTGGCGCTGCGCAACTTTACGCTTCTTAAAGTCGCTTTTCACTCAGAAGAAGAGAGGAAGTATTTACGATGCGATTGCGATTGTCAGAATCAAACAAAGAAAACATGAATATTTCAAGCACCAGTTGCTCCAACTGGTGCTTGGTTCGGGGATATTTTATAATGTCCGTCATTATTTCTTCGCGGCAGTGTAGACGCTACTTGGCGTCTGTCTTCTTCGCTGGTATGTGTGCTCAGCAAGACAGTTTTGTGTTTGAGCGCCCCCAAGTTGTGTTTTACTGTAACTTCAGAAGCTCCAGACACGTGTGCAAAAGCGCCATTCTCATTGGTCGAATAGATTTCGACGCGACGCGTCGAAAAAAAAAACGAACCCGAGGCGTTTTTTTTTTTTGACGCTTCGACGCGTGGCGTTTTTTCGCGTCGGTGTGCACACTCTCATTGGTGCCCTTTGTTTAGTCACGAGGCGTTGAACGTCGGCGAAAATCGCCGGCGAAATTCGTCCCGGTGTGTACGGGCCTTAACCCTGCGTACAAATCTGTGGTCTTTGTGCGGAGTAAATCTACAAAAGATAAGTTTTGTCTCTGAGTCATTATACATTATTTCTGTGTGCAAGAAACTGATGGGGTTACGAACTAATACAATACAGTCCTTTCTAGAAAATCCAGTTTCTTTACAACTGTTGCAATAGGAGTTGTGAACATTTGATACACTAGGTGTAAATTTAAATAAACCCCTTTTGTAATTTAGGCTAAACTTTATTGATCTTACTCAAATAAGAAGGGAAAACATTTTAGAGTTTTTGAACAATCCATCTGTTTTCATTGACTACATACAAAAGACATCCAGCCTGCAGCAAACCTTATAGATAGATGACTTTGATCTAAAGCTCCAACTTTATCGGACGGCCTGAACTTTTCATAAGTTCACTGAAACTATAGAAGCCCAGGAAAAAAGTGGTGTGGTGATAAACGTGGCTAAAATGCATAAATGTGGAGGGGCATTAGAAAAGACAAATGTCTTTATTTAAGCAAGTTTGTTGCAAAGAAATCAGGTTTGAATAAATCTATTTCCGCCGTTCATTTCTTTATTATTTTACATCATGATTCCAGGAAGTAAACACATTTCATTAATTTAAACAACAAAGTTAAGATGAAGCTGGAACTGCACAACTAAATATTTCCATTGGTCATTTGATTCTGATTATTAGTGGTTGGTATAAAAGTGTTTTTTTTTTTTTTGTTTTTTTAAAAGCACAAACATTTGAAAATGTTTTATTCATGTGTGGGTTTTATTTTGAAAGCACTCCGGAAACACCGGAAAACGATACTCAGGAAATCTGTGCCGAACTTTATTTTGAAAGCAATCCGGAAATACCGGAAAAGGATCAAGTGGAGGGCGGATTCAGCAAATCTTGGCCGAACTGAAGTCTGCGGAGGACAGGTACTGAACAGGTGTGAGCTGGGATTATATTGACTTGTTTGTTTGTTTGTTTGTTAAACTGCAGCATTGACTCTTCAACGAGTGGGCGCGTGCCTAAACTGAACCTCCTTCAGTGTTTCTAGTCTAACAGACTAATTTAAGAGTGAAAACGCGGATGACCCAGCCATACCTACCTGCAGTCACGTCATGATCTCAGGTGTTTGTGGATTTTCAAACAAACAGAAAAACGGATTTCTCCAGAACCATTAAGGCAGATTTTGTACTAGATGTGTCAGAAAATCAGTATCATCAGGGACAGCCAGCCAGCCAGCCAGTCAGCCAGCCAGCCAGCCTGTCCTGTTCAACCTGTTTTCAAACAACAGACGTTTCTGCTGCACTAAAACTAATATTCACCTGGAATTCAGTGATTTGTTTTCTGTTGGTTGCAGTTTTTACATTTAAATTGTGAGTTATCGCGGAAGCCTTTACTTTTTGCAAACATTTCTAACAAATCCAGGTTAACACAAATAAAATGAAGTCTTGTGGCATTTTTTTGTGTGTCGTTTTAATCCAAACACAACCTCCTGGCCTGAAGGAATGCAAATGGATGAGTGGCATGTTGGAGGAACAGTGGAGCAGAATGCAGAGATGTTTATTTAGTTCAGGGCAGGAGCATCTTTTGACCCCTAGATGGCAGCATTGGGTAAGAGAGTGCTGACGTGAGCAGACCATTGACTGAGAACTGGACTGAACATGGTTTTCTTCCGGGTCAGTTGCTATAATTAGCAATACGAACAATGACACGTTGGACCCAGACGACGTCAGTAGGCTGAATGGTAAATGGCAAATACTTCTATAGCGCTCTATTACCTTCTAGCCCTTGTTCTATCATAGGCACTTTAACATTGTGAGTGGGGTCATCTGGACCCACTAGACAGTGCGCTGAACCTTTTTTCTTCAATGATTTGTGATCTTCCCTGGTGTCCACGGATTAAATGAAATCCTCTCCACCTTTGTCATGGTAGGGAGAACACGTCAATGTAAGGGTGGGGTCATTTGGACCCCACAGAAAAGCACAAGGGTTGGAAGGCCCAAAGTATGTTACAGTCCCATTCACCTATGCGCACACATTTACACCCTGCTGTCAAACACTGGCGCCAACCCATAACCACCAGGAGCAATGTGGGGTTCAGTGTCTCGCCCAAGAACACCAAACCTGCGATTGTCCGATCAAAGGTAGGCACCTGTTAAACAGGTGCCATTGGGCGGAATTTTGGGTATCAAAAGAGCAGCTATGAGGTAGATAAAGTCCTAGACAGGGAATTGAGTCTTTTAGTTCTAGTTGTTTCTATCTTCGGTTGATTGTTGACCTTTTAATGTCCGACCTGCCGTCAGGTCTTCACCATGTGGGGCATTACGCGGTTCTGTCTTTCTCCTCAGAGAGATGTGGTGGCTCCTGGGGGTGCTTGCTGGCTTGCTGGTTCTCTTCTGCTCCCTGGATGTGTGGTACTTCCTGCGGGTGGCGGCGGTGGCCGTATGGGCCTGGTTCCAGCCCCCAGTGTGGGACATCACAGCCGAGCAAGTCCTGAAGGGCAGGGTCACTCCCCACGACATCGACATGTGCCACATGAACAACGCCCGCTACCTGCGGGAATGCGACTTTGCCCGGATCGCTCTCTACGTTCGTAACGGCGTGTTCAAGGCCCTCCGAGCTCTCAAAGCTTCGATGGTGGTGGGCGCCACCACCATCCGGTACCGCAGAGCTCTGTGCATAGCGGAGGGCTACGAGCTGCGTAGTCGTATTGTGACCTGGGACGACAAAGCCTTTTTCCTGGAGCAACAGTTTGTGTCGTCCAAAGACGGGTTCGTGTGCGCCGTCATGTACTGCAAGCAGAGCGTGATCCGCAGCAGCCCGGACAAGATCATGCAGCATCTGTGCAAACGGAAGGTAAAGAGCAACACCTGATGCTCATTTGACATTTGACCCAAGAAGTATTACTTCAGGTCATCGAGTCCCACTGGATCTATTTCCCAAAGGTCTCTTCAATATGATGATGCCGGTTTTACCCAACGTAAAAAAAACCCACCTGTGTCGTTTTCTAGGACATCGTTTCTGCAGAGTGGCACGAGTTCATCAGAAACCCCAAACCCCCCTTCCCATCACCCATAAATGAGAGCACCCCGTTTGCTTACGATCCCTCACACCCCCAACCTATCATTACCAGTGCAACAACAATGTTGTAGATATCCAGACGTCCAGTTTAGATCCAGATTCCAGCTCAGACCAGGAAAACAAAGACGTTCTTGGATCTATTTGGATGCATCAGAATGGAGCGGAGCAGGAAGCTCGTGACCCGTCCAGCATATTTTCTACTTCACAAATATTATTATGTGATCCCTTTTAGAAGTTTTTCCTTACCGAGAAGAAGGCAGGGATGCCCAGTTTAGTTTAGTCTGTTTAATTAGTTCAGTTTAGAATTTTCCTATTCAATTCTATTTATTCATGATCCTTGTGATTTTATGTTTACTGTACAATTACCGGTACCAAGCCCATTGAGACGACTGTTGTTGGGACTTTTGGATAGATACATAGAATTGAATTGAATGATGGTAATTCCTTCCATGGTAGTGGGTCTTTGACCTGTGCTTTGCTTCATGCAGGTGGAGTGTCCAGAGTTTCCAGAGGACCTGAAGCACTGGGTCAACTTCATCTCTGCCAGCAGCCAGGCCCTCCGAGCGGAGAGTGGCCACAACGACAAAAACAAATGATCGGTCTTTAAGTCTTCAGGGAAAAACGTCTACCTTCTCCTCCGTAGGACTCGACTTTTACCACTGTGCCTCCATTTTGCACTGAAAGATTAGCTTTTCTTTGGTGCACAGGATTCACAGGAGGAACTACAGATGTAGTAGTTTCAGAAAATGTTTCTAACTTTTTAAGTCCTCTTGAATCTGTTTCTTCATTTAATTTGGTTACATCAATAAGAACAAGCCGTCTAACTCCAATCTCATGTGAATTCAGACCTATTTCCAACATGTAAGCTGTATAAAGGAGGGTGACAATGTAAAATAAATGTTAAAAACAAGAATAGCAATTGTAGAAAATGTAGAGGAATTGGTTTGCTGTCTAAAACTCGGCGTGTTTACTATTCACAACACCTAAAAATCCTGGACAACCACGCCCACTGCCTCTTTTTTAGGTGTTGCAGTCATTTGCCTTTGCAGAATATGAGTTGTGCTGTGTTTTTGGACCCACTGAGTTGATCGAGCGAAGTGATCCGGGATTCTTGTCTTGTTTTATTGCTGCTTCTATGACAGAATCATGGGAAATGTAGCTTAAACTGATGAGTGTAATTACATTTCTTATGCAGCTGTAGAATGTTTCCATCAACTGAGACTACTGAATCAGTGAACTCTACTTTTAGTGTGGTTACTGTGGATGAGACTCATGATAAAGCTGCAGCAGATGTCTTCCTTTGCTGCGTCAAAGAGATCCGCTGTTTTTTCTCTGTTTTTCCCGCAGGCTGGACGTCTTCTCTGCAGGATTTCTACATTGAAATAAATGTTTAAAAACATAATCTGCTGCAAAAAGTTCAACTACTCGTAAAGCCAATAAGTACATTTTGGGCATGTTGCACAAATGAAAATTGGTCTTGGAAGGTATGTGGAAAACGTATGTGTATAAACTCAAAGCAAAACGCAAAGAACACGTAAATCGACGTAGAACATGAACTGTGCGTGATTATTGCGATGTTTATATGCAATTCATTAGTTAGTGCCTCAATTGTGTACTTTTACCATGGTATGTGCGCTATCTAAGCGATAAAAGTTATACATCTGTGGTACCTGCAGATGCATGTTGATTTGCTGAAATTTTATGCTACAGCTCTTCACAAATTAACCAAAATGCATAAAAATTAGATCCGAAATTAGACACGAAAAGCTTCACATCTAAACTGATCACAATTCTAACAAAAACACAAAGTGGTTTCCATTTCATTTTTAATTTAAACAGGATAAATAAAATCTGATAAATAGTTTTCAGGACATCAAACTGAATAACAGATGGAAAATAAATAAATAAACACACAAACTTCTGTCTTCAGACTGGATTTCCAGGTCAGTGCATTAACATGAAGAGCAATTTTCTTTTTAAATGTTTAAAACACATTACATTACTTTGGTCAAAAGATAAGTTCTGATAATAAGAAGAAGGCTGCACAGTTTCAAATATTTTCCTTGAAAGCAGCATCTAAACATTCAGAGTTTCTTGTGCGTTTCAGCTTTTCCAAAGCTCTCTGCAAACACCGTTTCAGTCCGTCCGTCAGAAGTGGAACAACTCATGCATCTTCATCCACTGAAAAGCTGCAGCTCATTCCAACAACAAACCAAATACTCTGTAGATAAATGGACCCTTTAAAATTAAATATTCCCTTCCGGTTTCTTCCCAAAACAACAACTTGTGCAAAAAATACTGAAGGGAGAAATAAAACACATGTAAGTACAGTACAGACTCAGCATAACAATTCAAGCATTTCATTAAATTTAACTCTGTCTTTTTGTGGTAAAAATAAAATTCTCTTTTATGGGAAACTACGAGAAACAGGCACAAAAATATTGTGTTTGTTTTGAAACATGCACTAATGTCGGTGGAAGGGTCACTTTAGAGCTAGCTACATGCTGTTTTTGAAGAACCTTTTGCTAAATGAGAATATAAATCCATTCATTTCAAAAGTCTTCAAAGTCAACAGAAAAAGAGAAATCTAGGATACAGGTTGACTGTTTTCTTTCTTTTAATTCCTGTTTTTAAACACCCTAAATCTCCGTGTTTAGCTGTCGTGATCATTTTTAGACAAAAGTTTACAGCAGGGTAGATCCAAATGAGATATGTGGAATGTTTAAAGGGCCTATACCATACAAAATCAACTTTTCTATGATGTTCATTTCTCACTATAAACAACCCCAAAGCGGTATTTCTGATCCGTTCATGCATCTGAGTTTTTCTCTAAAAACCTGCTCTCTGAGCACCAGCCCCTCCAAACCCATGAAAATGAGCGGTTCCTTACATTGTGACGTCACAAAGGGAGGAACCGCCCCTTCCAGGAAGAGTCTGTCCTGCCAGCTCCGCCCCCTAACCTAACACACACCCACTTTCTCCATGGAGCTAGCGGTGATCGGCTAAACGCTTTCAGTTTGTGTGCACAATCTGCACATCCATCTTTGCAAAAGTTCGGACGTTGTTTGTTTTCGTGGGAGAAACGCAGACACACTGCCGAGGCCGACTCTACGTTGACGTCATGAAATGGGCGGCACCTTCATGGTGTGAAAGGCGGAGCCTCAGAGATCGAGTTGTCTTACTTCCAGTTAGGGAAATGAACTGCAAAAATAACTCCTACATTATAAAACAAATGGTTCTTTAGTGTGCCAAAGGTAATATATGGTCATAAATATGGATATAGTTTACTTTGAAAGGCTTAAGGAAGCATGATATAGGCCCTTTAATCTTTCTAATCGGTTTCTGAGTATGCTAAAGACGAGTGGACGCTGGCGGGATGCGGTGTAGCGGTGTGCTTCACTTGTTCTTGTTGTCCAGCCCGCTCTCGGCTCTCAGGGCCTGACTGCTGGCGGTGATGAAGCTGATCCAATGTTTCAGCTCCTCTGGAAACTCGGGGCACTCGATCTGCGCACAAAGACAAAAAACGGTTTCTCAGTTAAAGACGCACTCCACCAGTTTTGGAGCTATTTAAAAATGTTTTTGTTTTTTACTACGATGAAGCCGTTTATAGACTAAAACAAAAAACCTGTGTCGTTTTCTTGGAACGTAATTTCTGCATTAGTTCATTTGAAAGTCCCCTTTGATTTTGGGCGAGACCCTTGGCGCAGAGAGACTCTCCCTTCTCTTCCCATCATCCAACATTTGAGCTTTCTGTTTACACGCTCCCCTGCTAGCTTACAGCCCCTCAGACCTCCTAGCTAACATTTACGATGCAACAATTTTAGCTATCCAGTCGTACAGTTTAGATCCAGATTCCACCTCAGGCAAGGAAAACAAAGACATTTATGGATCTATTTGTCTGCAGGTGGATGCATCAGAACGGGGCGGAGCCTGGAACTCGTGGCCCCGCCCAGCATTTTTTCTATATCGCAAATACAATATTTTTCAAACTGCATTATTTCATCTGCTCCTGACTCACATTTGAATACAGAAATACTCAGAAATGCTTTTATTAAGCTTAATTTTCTTTATATATATCCTAGAACATGTTAAAAACTAAAAACAACATTTTCATCAGAGTGAGTGGAACTTTAAAAAGTTATTTTAATTAACGCAAATACAAAAAATAGATGTTTGTATGACTCACAAAAAAAACTATTTTGGGAATTTTAATGAAAAGATCTCCATATTGTTTATGAATAGCATAACAATTATTTGTCAGAAAACTACTTTGTAAAGCCAAAAACTGTAATACTATTTCAAAAGGAAATTCAGTGTTTTTTTTAAAATAGAGTTTAAAGTAAAAGAAAGAAATATGTATATTTTTTTCCAATTGAACTTGAAGATTTGTTCCCCAAAACTGCAAACACAACTGACCTTTGCTTGGCAGACAAACTCAATGATCCTCTCTGGGCTGCAGCGCACCACATTCTGCCTGCAAAGCATGACCGCTGACACAAAGCCATCCTTCTTGGACACGAAACGCTGCTCCAAGTAAAACGCTTTCTCATCCCATCCCAGCACTTTGGTCCGAATCTCAAAAGGCTCTCTAAAATCCAAAGAGCGCCGGTACCGGATGGTGGAGGCCCCCACCACCATCCTGGCCCCCAGCTTGCACGAGGCCATGAACAGCCCGTTTCTCATGTAGTGGTGGAAGCGAGCAAAGTCACATTCCCTTAAATATCTGGAGTTGTTCATGTGGCCCAAGTAGTCCAGGTCGTGCAGGAGGACCATGCCATCGAAGCGCTGCTCGGCTAGAATGTCCCCGATTCTGGGCTGGAACCAGGCCTGGAAAAACACCAGGGCCCCCCGCAGGAAGTACCACACATCTAGGTTGCAGAAGAGCAACAGGAGGGCGCTTAGCACCAGCAGCAGCAGCATCGCTCTGGAACAGAAATGCAGAGCGATAAATGAACACTTCCCAACCTTATACACACATATCAACATGACATAACACCATGCACACACGAGCTTTTGTCAGGGTGTTGACTATTTCTTTAACAAAGAGAAGAACCACACAGGAAATTAGAAATTCTATTAGACTTCTGCAGAAGAAGAAGCCCGTCTGTCACAGCGCAAACTGCAACAGAGGAGTTCTGTCTTCCTGGTGAAGGGAGTCTGTTTTTATTGTAGGCTGGGCTTGATTACACGAAAGTGGGTCATTCAATCGGGCAGAACAGGAACATCATGTCTGGTATAATCAGCACTTTGCACATCAGTGTTTTCTCACTGAAAGACAGAACTGAGACACAATCATTTTAGGGTGAGAACAGCGTGTGATCAAATGATAACTCAACACTTTCAGCACAGCTGCTCCTCTTTTGAGGAGTCAACCGGATGGAGTCCGACTCTTGAACTGAAGTGGACTAGGCTTACAGCTGAGGTCAGCCTGGGTGACCCAGAGCCACGTCTTTAATGATGCTGCTATTTAAGCTGCTGGGGGGTCATTTTAGGATCGTCTTCCTCACTGTACATCTGTTCCCCGTCAGCCGTCTTTCACTCCTCGTGTTGTTACGACGCTGAAGTTGGCTTCCTGTTCACAGCTTCTGGACTGCTGCACCTGGACTGCTCAAACCAGGATTCAATTTTGCATCATATAGTAAAGAATAAATTAAACACAGCCTCTGATTTGTTAAAATTACAAATAGAATGATTTTATGTAGTTGATACATTTAAAATTATAGATATACTTTTGTGCATCAGTCTGCCCATTGTGGGGTGAGCTGTATTGTAGGCAGACGACACAACAAATATTTATTTTTTAATTTAATTTATTTTTTAATCCTGGTTTGAGGAGTCCAGGGGGGTATTCCAGGAAGCATGTTTAAACTACCCTGACTTCAACCCTGAACTCTGGCTGAAATCCGCCTGAACTTGCTTACTCTGGGTATGTCGGTTCCAACAGACCGGACATGAGTTGGCGTAATTACGCTCGACTTGGTAACCCTGGGTTAATGCGGGTGGACGTCAAGTACATAAAGACATTCTCAATGGATCACCAATTTCCGGAGTCACCATGGAAACGCGTGGAGAAAAAAAGAGAGCGCTATACTTCAGTGAGACCGAGTCAGAGATTTCAATGATGGCGTATGAAGATTATACGTCCATCAAAAAAGTAATACAGCTGCATCATCAAAAGAAAGAGTTTCTGCGTGTAGTAGAAAAACGGACAAAGTAAACGCACAAGTTTCTGATCTTATTTTCATTGTGACGCATATATATATATATTTAACTTATCCAATTTTGCCAACTTAAATGAATTACTTCTATTACTACAAGTAATTGAGTTAAATTTATTCAACCTAATTTCTTACATCTATAAAACTTCATTAGTGTTTATACAACTCAAATTTACATATTTGTCTAACTAAATGTCACATTACTCCAATTCAATTAATCTTTTTTTCATTTTAATTAATTATAATTCTTGAACTCTCATATGTTTAAGTTTGAGCTGGCAGAAAAACTCATATTTATAACATTGAAAAGGAAGAAACAATATTCACATTCATTTACCAGTTTATCAACATTGTCATTACAACATATAACAGTAGGGGTGATATTTAAACTCATCATCCTCTCCCTCCCTCTCACTCACTCACTCATGGTGCAGAGAGACTTAAGCATAGTAGGACAAAATAACTTGGTAAAACACAGTAAAACAGCTAAACAATAGGGCCGCACGATATGAAGAAAACTCGCAATATGCGATATTGGTGATTAATATTGCGATAACAATATAATTCGCGGTATATAAACAAATAGCAAAATAACCAAAAACATAATTTCCATTTCACTCCAACAGTTTAAATATTATACTCCAAATGACCCTCGTCGACGTAGGGGGCAAACATCAAACATAAAAGGGCTCGTCTGATTGATCAACAATGTAAACGGGTCCTTCCGATTGGTTAAATGCATAAAGGGTTTTATTTCATTTGTTCAATATTTCAAGCTGCCATGAGTTTGTTTTAGCACATTTAAGGTAACCATTTATTGCGATTTTTGCCGTCTTTTGCGGTACGCATATTGAACAGCTTAATGTCGCGATAACGATAAATTTGCGGTATACTGTGCAGGCCTACTAAACAACTAAACACATTTGGTCAAAAAGCCACACTTTAACCCAATCCGTTCAGACAGGCAAAGGGAATGGTATCCCAGAATCCCTTGCAGTGACGATCTAACAGCAGCACCAAAGTTACACTTACTTAATTGAATTAATTTGAATGAAAGTAAAATAACTGTCTGATAACTATGTGTTATTTTTAAGCTGACTTAACTAAAAAAAATGATTTATCTTAACTGAAGCAAAAAATTAAGTTAGATCAAAGTAAAAAGTTTCTCTTTCCAACATCCATACGTGGTCTTATCACCCTCTCACGGTGGAAAAAGTATTATCTGAGCTTATTCATCCACTAAATCATCTTCAAATGGACACGGCATGCTGCTTCACCTCTCTGAAAACAAACTAACCTTCAACTAAACCTGCTCCAGACAAGGTTATGTTCAGAGCATGAGTTGCCATGGCAACTTGACATACCCTGATACAAACCTCAATTTCTGGAACGAAAGCTGAGGTAATCAACTTCCTTAGCCTCAAACTTACCGAGGGAGCTAGCATAACCTGCTCTGGAATACCCCCCAGGTCCAGCGGTTTTTTAATAGGACCTGGTCTGATGTGGACTCCCTGCATAAAATGCGATGAAATTATCCAATTCCACATTTTCAGATGGTGTCACTAATCAGAGGTTGCATTTAATGTATTCTTTACTATCTAAATCATAATTTAATCCTGGTTTAAGCAGTAAAAGGCTTGTGGTTTTGAACAGGACCTGGTCCTAGGTGGTCCTTTGGCGCCTTCGCCAATCAGAAGCTGTGAACAGGAAGCAAACTTCAGTGTCGTCATGTTGTTTTAATAGATAATAATGTGCATATGTCTTGTGTAATAACTGCTATTTTCTGTCTCTTTCCTGTCCTCAGACCCATAAAAAGTCATGGGAGAGTCATGAGAGTCTGTTTCTGCAGCAGCTTTTCCTCATTTTCTAACATTTTAGAGGACATTTTGTGATGTAACATCTTTGTAGTTTGAGCTATTTTTTTTAAAATACATTAAAGGATATTTGCCTTTATTGAAATCAGGTTGATTTAAAACCTACAAATCTAATTAATGAAGTTAATATTTTTAGCTTTCTCTGAAGGTCTGGTTAAATATGAGCTCTATTAATAAACTAGATTTAATGTTAGAAGAACTAGGCCTGCGCTTTGACCTTAGCTATGACACAGCAGTTTTATTTAAACATTGTTCTCCGTCATTTCTGACTATTAGATCCAGCGTTAAGCCCGTTATGAGCCCTTCAACCTTGAGAGGACTGGGAGGCCAAAGCCGGCCCGCACAGATGAATATGCTAGCTAAACAAGTGCGTGAAGCTGCGGTCGGCCTTCAGGATGAGCGATGCAAAAAATGAAAACCCGCAACTTTTCCAAATCCAAAACGCAAATAACAGACATTTAAAAAAAAAAAGACGGAAGCGTTTTTGTAATTCAGCTAGACTCACCGTTCAAGCCGAATAAAGTTGTGCTAAAGCATAAGATGGAACTTCAAGAAACCGGTAGAATCCATGTAGATGACTTCCTGGTGCGTGACGACGTGCGATTTCATTGGTCAGCTCGTTGGCATGGTTACTTGGAGTTTTCGCAGGACGAGACGTCACTGCTTTTGTGCTTGTCTGTGGCTGCTGGGGACAGTAAACACGGATGTTTCACGATCATATCAGTGTTTTCCTGCTTATTTCCGAGGCTTTACACACCTGAATACCGATTCTAGAGGAGAGAAAAAAGATTTTAATGTAAGAAGGAAATGTTTTTGATAGATAAGACTTCATAAAAACATGTTCTTTTATCAACCAAAAGTTGTAGTAGTAGTTTATCTGTCTGAAAAATGATTGTTCTGCTCATTTTTAGCCACTCGAGCAGCCCAATACCCGTTAACAAGGTCTAACAGTCAGTGTTTTATTCTACAACAAACTTCTTCTACGGTTTTCTGGTTTATTTTTGTTACTTTTTCTTTCTTACTGTTTTTACTGTTGTGACTGATTTAGAGTTCTTCACAAAGAGACACCGTATTTTTAATTGAAATCCCAAATGTTATCATTTGGGCTAGTGTGTTAAAGTATATGATGGATGAGGAAAATATACTGAACATTTATTCTCATTCTTTAAATCACATTTTTAGGAATTGGTTGTGGGAAACTAACCCAGACAAATGAATATGCTTATTTATTTTATAATTACCCTTTTTAAAGTAGTGATTATTTTGCTTTTGTAAAGTTTGACAGCTTAATAATTATAAATATATAAATCAAAACAAACTAACTAAAATCATCAAAAGGGCTTCTGCCTTTAACTAGCATTATTTCACTTTTTTTACACTGAAATAAAAACAATAACATTATTTTGAAAGTCCGTTCTTCCTGTTTCCGATTACGTCATCCTAGATGGCTCCTCCCCTTCGTCTCTTGTAAACACAGCTGCTGTCCGTTGTTTTTGTCAGCATTTGCAGCTCTTCTTCAAAGATGGCTCAGGCGGGGGTCGTTCTGGACCTGGACCACTTTAACTGCTCCGTGTGTCTGGACGTGCTGAAGAGTCCGGTCACGATCCCGTGCGGACACAGCTACTGCCACAACTGCATCCAGAACTACTGGGACCAAGACGACTACCTCGGGGTCTTCGCCTGCCCGCAGTGCCGGCAGACCTTCAACCCGAGGCCGGCGCTGGCTCGGAGCACCATGCTGGCCGACGTGGTGGAGAAGTTCAAGGAGACGCGGGTCCGGGAGACGTCTCCGCCGGCGGCCGAGCGCGGCCTCGCGGGCGCCGACGACGTGGAGTGCGACGTGTGCGCGGGCCGGAAGAACCGGGCGGTGAAGTCGTGCCTGGTGTGTTTGGCCTCCTACTGCGACGCCCACGTCCAGCCCCACTACGAGTCCGCCGCCTTCAAGAAGCACAGGCTGGTGTCGGCCTCCAAGCACCTCCGCGAGACCATCTGCCCCGTGCACGACAAGCTGCTGGAGGTGTACTGCCGCACCGACCGCCGCTGCATCTGCTACCTGTGTCTGACGGACGAGCACAAAGGCCACGACACCGCGCTGGCGGACGCAGAGATCCAGCAGATCCAGGTAATCCCAGCAGATTACAGGCTATGTCACCCGAAACAGCCAGCCAGCAGATCATTTGACCCCCCCCCCCTTAAAAACATCTGTAAAGATAAAGAAGATATAAAGTCCAATACAGCTGCCTTCTTTTACCTTTGTTCCAAAAACACACACCGTAGAAAATAAATTAATAATCTGCTGCAGTGTCCAGATGTTGCTTGGAGGTTAAAACGTACAGGATTTTAACATGGGATGCTTTATTCCAGTGTTGTTATGATGTTTACACAAAAAGATAAGGGCACAGCGGAGCAGGTTTGAGTCAGAACAGTAGAAAATGTCATGTTTGTTGAGCCTTTTTACATACATAAACATCCTTCAGGCTACCAGAGAGAGAAAAAATATCTGAAGTTAAAACTTCTTTTTTTTTATCCACCAAAAACTACAATTCCCAGAGCCCTGCCCCTTAACAGTTGGTGTCATTGAAAAACCCCCAAGTGCCCTCTGTAGATACCAAAAGGAGGTCATTCAGTCTGCAGTGTCAGGCTTAGAAATGTCCTCTGACGGACAGATATATATGTTTTTGTAGTTACGTGGTTTTAAATGTAACGTATTTGTAGTTGAAACAGAAATTAGATCTAGTAAATAAACGGAATAATAGTCAGTAGCTAGTAGAAGTTGGTTTTGCAGCTCCTTCCAGGTTTTAGTCTGAAAGCCCCAAATGACTCTTATTGTGAAAGGCTGCAGACTCCTGACCTCCTCTATGACAAAAAGTTCCTGAATTGATCTCCAACCAACCAACCAACCATGCATGCATGAATAGATCCTTCCTTATCCACCCTTCTATCTATCCATCCATCCATCCATATTCACAATCCGCTGGATCTCTTTCAGTGTCAGTGCTGCTGGAGCCAATCCCTACTTCTGTCGGGTGAAGCCGGTATTGATTTGATTTCTCCAGTTTTATTGAAAAACAGTTTAGTTTAGTCAATTAAAACCACAGAAAAGAAATCGTAAAAACATTTTGTAGTACATCTAAGGTGTTTGGAACCCAGAGGTTCTTCTGGTTTTTAAGCAAGAACATTTTATTTGTGGTTTCATCATCAGATGTTGCTTCTTGCAACTTTTACAAAATATTTAAATTTGTAAATCTGTTTATTTTATAACAGACAAAACACGTTCAGAAGGAAAAATGGACTCCATTTCATGCTGCTGCCCATTGTTCAAACCTGTTTTTCTGCAGTAAATGCTACTTTTCTTGGTAATATTGTTGATGTGACACTAGAGGGAGCTGGATGACATGAAGCAGAGTTCCCACATGAGGATTCAGCAAAGAGAAAAGGCCGTTCAGGAGCTCAAAGAAGCTATTTTATCTCTCACTGTAAGTATTCACGGACACTAAAAACAGACACGCCGTTTCCGTCCTCACGCTCCTCCCTGTCGTCCCACCAGCGTTCGGCTCGGGCGGCGGCCGAGGAGAGCGACTACGTCTTCACCGAGCTCATCCGTTCAGTCGAGCTGAAGCGCTTCGAGGTCCGGGAGCTGATCAAGGCGCAGGAGAAGACCGCCGTCAGCGAGGCCGAGCAGCTGCTGGGCAAAATCCAGAAGGACATCGCAGAGCTGACCGCCAATCAGGCAAAGCTCGACCAGCTGTGCCAGACAGAGGAGCCCGTCCGCTTCCTCCAGGTAAAGCCCTGACTGACCTTTTCCCGCCTCCCCCGTGTCTGCGGATTCAGCAGCATATGGCCCAACGCCCGCCCTTCTCTCTGTATTTTGTGCTCAGATCTATCAGTCTCTTCCCGCACCACCTGTGCTGTCAGCCTCACCTTCACCCTCCACCGACCCCAGCCTCTCCTTCGGCCCCATGATGACGGCTTTGTCGGATTTCAAAGGACTCATGCAGGAGGTGTGTCAGGGCGGATTTGTCAGCATCTACGAGAGAGGTGGGGGCCTTCGCCGTTCGTAGCGGTCGTGCATATTCCTGTTTCACCTCTTTGGACTTTCCTCTCCTCTGCAGTGAGAGATGTGACGATAGTAGGTTCTGAGAATCCTCCAGCTCAGAGTGACACGGCCGTCACCGGTCCGTCCAGATCAGCTGCACAGCCAGAAGCGTCTGCAGGTGAGGGATGATCATCCCGGTGTCTAAAGTCAATGTGAAGACGTTTGTTCACCGGAGTCATGAGGAGACTCCACATCTCTGCAGCCCTTTTTTGTTTGTTACCATCAAGGAGAGAGACATTCAAAATCCTAAAATGATCTGAAATAATCTGTAAAAGAGTCAATCTGCTGATGTAAATGGACCAAAACAACAAATTAGAACTCACACAGGTCCTTTCAATCATTTAAATGTTGCCTAAACGTTGTCCAGCGACGAGTGAAAAGGGTTGGTTTGCTGCACTTTGGTGTGTAAATATTGTAAGAAAAAGGAAAAAAAAAAACAAAAAGATTTCTACAGAAATGGCTTTAATGCCCAGTGGAACAAACTGCATCTGTTATGATCTGAATAAACTAATAAAAACTACAGAAATACGAGGAAGATTTTATTTCTCTCAGCCAGTTTTCGAATTTCGGGGATTCTGAATATTCAGTGAAGTAGACGGAAAATAAATATTGAGTAGAATATGTAGGAATTATGAGCCTGAATGGGGATCTTCTTTGAGTTCTGGGCCCATTTTCTTTACTATAGAAAGAAATCAAATTAAAAATAGAATAATAAACTAGGTTTTTTTATTTCATTTTTTTATTTTACGTTGGTTCTTTGTTTCTATTTTTACAAACTTTAAGTTTATATATATACCACATTTAAAACTTTTATTATGAACTTTGAATCATTAAAACTTGGGCTATATTGCCCTTATTGTTGTCTAAATGAAATTGAAGTGGCACGATTCTTTAATATTGTATTATTATTACACCATAATCAATATTTAGGCTGAATTTATCTGAACAAACCTAAAAAACACCTTTTTTCATTAGTCCTCATATTTAGTACTTATTAAAGTCCCACTCTGATCATCTTTTGATCAATAGTGTTTTGTTTTTTTTATTATTTTCTGTGTCATTTTCCAGGACATAGTTTCTGCAGAGCGGCAGGAGTTCATTAGATATACACCTCTGAGATGTGGGCGGGATCATTGGCACAAAGCAAACCCCCCCTCACTTCCCGTCATCCATCTGTTTACACTCTCTCCTAGTGGCCCACAGCCCCTCACACCCCCAACCTAACATCAGCATGGCAGCAGCATCAGGGCCATCCAGATGTACAGTTTAGATCCAGATTCCAGGGAGCTTTTGCCCCGCCCAGCGTATTTTCTGCGTCACAAATGCGATCTTTGTCAAATGGCATTTTTCTTCTGTTCGTATGATTTGAATAATATTTTATTTTTTTTAACAAATGCCACGTCTGTTTCCACCCTCAACCCTTTTCTCCTCACAGGAAACTCTTGACTCTGCGTTTTTTTGTTTACGGCGCGGTTTGCTCAGGAGCTGCTGTCTGTCGGTTTGGAGCGTGAGAATCCGCAGTAACCGTGTTTCTCTTTGCAGTCGCAGCGGCTCCTCTGGTTCTGAACCAAACCTCTACGAACAACCTCAATCCCTTCCTTCCTCCTGGATCAGCCAGACCCATATTTGCCTTCTCGCCGTTCGGTAAATGCAGCCATCACAGCACCGACACATCGTTTGAGCCATCTCAACCAGAAAATCTTAAAATAAAAGTCAGCATTTTCTCAGATTCTAGATGGAACTGGAACATCACGTCAAATCTGACTGTAGAAAGCAGCTTCTTTATCCTCATAACAAAGAAAATGTTTTGTTTAGCAAACACAGCGGGTGCATGGAAAGTCTCCCCTCACAAAGCGCTCTTCCCGCTCTGAGCGTCACCTGACTCTGAGGAGGGTAAATCTTTGGCTTTTCTGTTTCCTCAGGCACCAAACTCCCCTCTGGACCCAGACAACGACACATCCGACGGCCTCACTTCAGGAGGAGATAGACGGCCTCACACATCAACGCACAGCTCTGCCGCTCGAGCTGAAACTCCTAAATGATTTATTCTTTGCAGGTTTTGTGAATGGAAACTCCCTCAGAATGACTGAAAATCCAGGCAGGACTTGTATATGACAGTATTCGCATCATCTTGTAGCATTACATTTTACTTTTCATAGTTTTATAAGTCTTTTTGGACTTTTAATCCACACCATAAGCAGTTATTTTGCTCTTTACGGCATGTCATAACTTTGTAACTCTCCAATAAAAAAAACCGGACGGACGCTCCTGTGGTCGTTTTTAACTTCCCTGTGCAAATGCAGACACCGAGGGAGGGTGTTAGACTCCCCACTCAGATCCTTTCCTGTAAATGCCGAGAGCCAGATGGCCTTTAAAGGTGGGGGAAAAGTGTTGTTTGGTGTGGGACGGCCTGTTTGCAGCTCTGCTGAATGTCATTGGAGGCCTCAGGGTGCAGCAGGTGTAACCTGAGAGGCTGCTGTCAGAGCACCTGGGAAGTGCGTGCCGCTCGCTCGCCCTCTTCCTGGTTCAGTCCAGTTTGGCGGCAATGGCGACGACCACCATTTCCATTGAGCAGGACCAGTTCTGCTGTCCGGTGTGTCTGGAGGTTTTACGGGACCCCGCGACCATCCCGTGTGGACACAGCTACTGTCTGGACTGCATTGAAGACTACTGGAGCAAGACGAAGCACAGAGACCACTACAGCTGCCCTCAGTGTCGGCAGGAGTTCAGCCCGAAACCTCTCCTGAGGCGGAACACGGTTCTGGCTGAGGTGGTGGACAAGTTTCTGAGAAGCGGAGTTCAAGCCGCCGCTCAGCATTTATCCAAATCTGAAGAGGGGAAATGCGGCGTTTGCACGGGAAGGAAAGCCAGAGCTGTCAAATCCTGCCTGACGTGCTTGGAGTCGTACTGTGAGGCTCACCTGAGAGCCCACGACGAGCGCTTCCACAGGAAGGCCCACCAGCTGATCGCAGCCTCGGATCACCTGAGGGAGAAGCTCTGCCAGCAGCACGACAAGCTGCTGCGGCTCTACTGCCTCAGCGACCAGCAGTGCGTGTGCTCCCAGTGCGTGAAAGACAAACACAAAGGTCACGACACGGTGTCGGTGGGGGACGAGAGGGCCACCCAGCAGGTAAGAGAGGGGAGCCGACAACAAGTTTTGCTTCATTCCTGACCACAAAACCAAACTTTAATTTACTTTCAATTTGCTATGAGAAATGTTTTTAGATTTTACATCATTTTACTGAAACAAAGTCCATTTATTGCAAATTATTTGTTGCTTTTAGGGTCTGAATCACTACGTTTGACAAAGTACAATCTCCAGATTTAAAACTGCAGTGAAAAACATCAGTTTTATTCAAACGTAACGGTGCCAAAAAGAGAGACTGTGACTTCTCTCTTTTGGCGACCTTCTGCATGAAAAACAAGAACCTTCCTGTTTTAACTAAAGAACTCCACTCTGTATTTGTCCAGCTGTGATAGTGAGGAAAGTACAAATAAAGTCCAAAGTAAACACAACCCAACATTCGGAGACCAAAGTCTACGGCTGGCTAACCAAAGCTTACTGACCCACTCGATGAAAATTGTGTTTCTGACATGTTCTGGCGTTTTTCTGATGGAGGACACATATAAAGAAAAGTTGAACACAAAAATGTATTCCTGAGTGTTTCTTTAACCCTTGTGCTATCTTAGATGACCCCACCCTTCCATTGACGTGTTCTCCCTACCATGACAAAGGTGGATAAAGGTGGAAAGATTTCATGTAATCCATGGACACCAGTGAGGTTCACAAATCATTGATGAAAAAAGGGTATCCCTTGTTCTATCCTAGGCACTTTAACATTGAGAGTTGGGTCATCTAGACCCACATGACAGTGCTCTGAAACTTTTTTCTTATAATATAGCACAAGGGTTAAATTGCTAGACTATAGCAGGCAGCTTTAATGCCATCTTATTCAACTATAACTTTGCTTTCTACAAACACGTGACCAAACGAAACCACACTTTGGACACGCAGTTTATATATATAGTTTTGTGCGTGTGTGTCGTACCTCAGTGTAAAATCATTTGGTAAAAGCAGAGAAACATTTATAGCATGTTCACTCAAACAGGCTTTTTCAAAATGATCTGTGATCCAAAACTTAATGTCACTCTGGGTCGACAACACTTCCTGAAAGTTGATGCACAGATTCGCTTCGGTGGCGTCTCCCTGAGCAGGAAAGGCTGCTGTAATGATGATGCAGTTTTTTTTATTAACACCAGTAAACAGCCCAAGAAGAAGAAACACGGCTGACTTTAGTAAAAGCTGCTCTGAAGGACAAACAGAACGTACTTCAGCTGTGGAGATTCCTCCTTTTCACTTGTGTCTAAAGGGCGTCGTCCACTGTTTTAACCCTTGTTCTATCATAGGCACTTCAACGTTGGGAGTTGGGTCATCTAGACCCAGTAGACACTGTGTTGAACCTTTTTTCTTCAATGATTTGTGATCTTCACTGGTGTCCATGGATTACATGAAATCTTTCCACCTTTATCCACCTTTGTCATGGTGGGGAGAACACGTCTATGGAAGGGTGGGGTCATCTAAGATAGCACAAGGGTTAAAAGTATCTGCCCTGTCATTCTATCCTCTGGGTTAAGCCTAAAGTAAATAGGCCGCTCCTGATCTGAGCATGTGCAAAAGAAGGTTTCTGAGCCATTTTCTTTGCTTCATTTAAATGGAACATTAGAGGGATTCATTCAATAGAGACGGCATTTGTTGTCTGAGATGCAGAAAGTCTTCAGAAAAATGCTCCAGCATTTTCATACCTATTCAATAAAAGGAGAACAAAATACATTTAGCTCCAGCTGCCAGATTGTGCGCTCAGATCTTGATGCAATCCAATCGTTTGATGTGAAATTGAAATGTTCCTCTTTGAAAAACTGACCGGGATGAATTTTGGATACAGCATGATGAAAGAAGTAATTTTTTTAAATTATTTTTTTAAAGAAAAAACTCAGAGATACCTCCTTAAAGTCCATGCAGAAGTTGAAGGACACAGAGAAGGACCTTAAATATGTCATTCGATACATCAAGGTGGGTATTTTTCTGCAGATTTAAATTTGTTTCTGGCGTTCTGAGAAGGAAAATCCCTCCAATCCCTCCGTTCTCCTCCGCAGCACTCCACCGATGCTGTGGAGGACGAGAGCGAGAGAATTTTCTCCAAGTTGGTCCAGTCGATTGAGAAACATAGGGCGGATGTGAAAGAGCTGCTCAGATTCCAGGAGAAAGCGGTCATCGGTCACGCTGAGGAGATGCTGGAGAACATCCAGAGGGAGATGGCAGAGCTGAGGAGGACCAACGGGGAGCTGGAGCGGCTCTGTCACACGGAGGACCACGTCCTCTTCCTCCAGGTGGGACAGCAAAAAACAATGGTGGCATTTTTGAGCATAAAATTTAAAGGTAAAATACAGGACCCCTCTTAAAGTCTCACCTGCACTAACACATCCCGTAAAATATTAGAAAAAAAAACTTTTTTATGCATTCACACAACAAATTCAGGGTCAGAATAAATAAAAAAAAAAGACAAATTAAGCTTCTTTTATGTTAGAAGATAACCTTATAGATTGAGGCAGCTTAATATTAAACAGCTGTTTGGAGAAAAATTTAAATTATAAGATTGCAAAGTTTTTAAGAAAAATTATAAATCTTTTGAGCAGTTTTTCAGCTGTGATTGGGCTTAAATTAAGACTCAAATACCAACACGGTCATGATTGTTTTTTTACACTGATCAGATAAATAAATCAAATCAAAACAGTCCGTATGAATTGTCATCTTTCATTTGGAAGCAATCTAATATTTGTTTCATTCCAATTTATATTGTTAGGAATAAAAACTAGATTCCTGGGGTTAATTCTCTAACAGATATGATCATTTTCTCTTTTTCACTAGAAAATCAATTTCACTGGCCCATCAAACAAATGACTTTAGTGGGAAGAGTCTGTGATTTACATGACAAGTAAATGAAGCCAGTCAAACCTGCAGAACCAGTTCCTTTTTTTTATTTTTTGCCGTAGTCTGAAGCAGATGCTGATGACAGGATTTCTGTAACTTCTTGATGCGTCTCATTTCTGCAGAAATGCAGGACTCTTCATTTCCCCACAAACACCGTGGAGATGCCAAACACGGATGCTCTTACTTATGTCATGTACAAAAGTATGAGAGGGACTCTGGTGGATGTGCAGACCAGTCTGGAGGAAACACTTCACAAAGAAGTCACTCGTATTTCTGACAAAGGTAAACCCTTTTCTCAAACTCGGCTGTGAAACCTTCTGGCTGTGAACGGGCGAATCACGGTCCTCCTTTCACCTTTAGTGTCGTCGCTGAAGGATGGCAGCAGTCAGAATATCCCAGACAAGAGTAAAGGTTTGTAGTTTACAGATATTGGAAGTCAAACAGGAAGTGGAGCATCCTAACAAGTCCCTTGTTTCAGCTAAAGAACCAGAAATTCAGTTCACTTCAGAGCCAAAGACGAGAGCCGACTTCCTGCAATGTGAGTAGCCTGCGAACTGTTTCATACCTGAAAAGATTTGTTTTTAGACATTACACGTATTTTACCACGTTTGAGGTTGTTTAATCTTTGCTCTACACCTTCCCACGTTTTTCTCTAAATCCGCAGAGTGGAAAATGTTTAGTCTCACTAAGAGCCAGGATCTAAAAAAATGATCAAAATGGGTCAAAAACATTCTACTCTAAACGCTTGACATCAGAAAAACTTCAATTTAGACTCCAAAAAGCTCCAATTTCTCTGTAAATTTGGGTTAATTTTTAAGGATAATTTGTTAAATGTCAATAAATGCTGGACTGACATTCATTGTCCTTAATTTGGAAACAAAAATGTAAATTTATGTTCTAAGAATAAGTGCTAGTTTTTTAGATTTTTTGGGACTTTATTAAACTTGTACCAAAATTCTCATTTTGTTCCAAAATGAGTCACTTCCACTCGTTACATTATTTTTTGGGTCTCTTTAATCAAACTGCGCTACAATTAGATTAATTAAAAACAAAAAAAATAAATTAAGAACTAGCAAAAAATGTATTTTTTTTTTTTGCTGTTTAACGTTCAATTTGAAGTAATTCTAACAGCTTATTTTTCCCCTTTTTGAATGTGAAACTCCTCGTATCTAGATTTTGACACTGAGATTTCTTTAGTAATAATCAGTTGCTGCACTGACAGATAATTGCACTACTTTCTAGTCAGTTTCCACTTAAAAGTAGTCATTTTCTTATTTTGAGGCCAATTAGAAAACCTGCATCTGACCTCATCCTGTCCAGATTACCACGACCTAACGCTGGACTTGAACACCGCCAACTCCTACCTGAGCCTCTCTGACGGCCGCAGATCGGTGACCACCCGCGCCGAGCCTCAGCCGTACCCCGACCACCCCGACCGCTTCACCAGATGGGCCCAGGTGCTGTGCAGGGCGGGGATGGCCGGCCGCTGCTACTGGGAGGTGGAGTGGGCGGGAAAAGGCGGCGTCTCCATCGGCGTGTGCTACAAAAACATGAGCAGGAGCGGAGACGGGAGCGAGTGCAAGCTGGGGCACAACTCCAGGTCCTGGACTCTGGACTGCTCCAGCACGGCCTGCTCTTTCACGCACAACAAGGAGAGCGTGGCCGTCTCTGCTCCCTGTGGCAGGAGAATCGGAGTGTTCCTGGACTTCAGGGGAGGGGCTTTGTCCTTCTACAACGTGTCAGAATCCATGGTTCTTCTCCACAAAGAGAAGGTCACGCTCACACAGCCCGTTTATCCGGGCTTTTGGGTCGGGCTGGGCTCCACCTTAAAGCTGTGTGCACATCAACGACTACCTTAAAAGCCCCCACCTTTTATTTCCATAGCGACCACGTTAGGTTTTGGCCGCTGGCGGTCAGATTGGCGTGATTTTCAGAAGAATCGGTGAAAGAAGATTTTTGGATTTCCTTGGCAACGGAGGTTTTTGTTAGCCACGCCCACATATGCTCATGTCATTTCGATTTATGGCGTGTGTTAAGTTTTGTGAAGATCGCTTGCACAGGTTCTCTTTTCCCCCGCCGAATGTCACACACGCAACCACAAAATGTGCACCGAGCCAAAGGTCCTGCAGCCATCCAATAATAATTGAAAACTTCCTTTGGATGTCTCAGACCTGAGTGTTTTGGTTTCTCAGTGAATTTCTAAATTATTTTTAATGTTAATAAAAATGATCATTTTTTATTGTCACATGATACGAGAGTTGTTGAGTTGGTTGTGGGGCGAATCGTCGCTCAAAGGCGCAGTAAGAAAGAAGAATTGTAAAAAAACAATCTGATCCTTCAGTTTAGGAGGAATGAGACTGAAACGGATGTAATTTCTGAAACCAGCTTTTTATTAACGGCAGAAGCTGGAAGAAGCAGCAGCGACACTTTGGTGGAGCGGTCTGCAGCCGATGATCCTCTCAGATCTTGTTGAAGGCGGCGACGTCTACACTCTGGACCTATGAAGGAAGAGGAGTCAAACCAGATTTAATGTTCATATTTAAATGAGATTAACACTCAAATCCATGTCAATGGAGATGTTCTGCCTCTGCAATAACTCTGGACGCGTGTGGCTTACGAAGTCCTCGAACTTGGTGATCTCCTCCTCTAGGATGTCGGTGCCGACTTTGTCGTCCTCCACCACACAGTTGATCTGCAGTTTCTTGATGCCGTAACCGACGGGAACCAGCTTAGAGGCTCCCCACAGAAGTCCGTCCATCTGCACCGAGCGCACGCACTCCTCCAGCTTCGCCATGTCCGTTTCATCATCCCACTGCCAGCAGAACAAGCAGACCAGGAGCGGCCGGTTTTTAACTCCACAGATGAACGCAAATATAATCCAGCTTTCATCCGGGGATTAAAATGAGAGCGGGACATGAAAGGAGCTCTTGGTGGATTTGTGGACCACCTACAGGTTTGACATCCAGCAGGATGGAGGACTTGGCGATGAGAGCAGGTTTCTTGGCTTTCTTGGCGGCGTAAGCCTCCAGGCGCTCCTGCTTGATGCGCTCTGCCTCCTCATCTTCCTCGTCACTGCCGAACAAGTCCAAGTCATCGTCATCTCCATTTTCCACCTTGACCTGTTTGACTGAAGCGGCCTGGACAAAAAAATATAAATATGTATTATGGGTGTAACGATACGCCAAAATCTCAATCGGGTTCTGTTCAGAATTTCATAGGGCTCGGTTCAGTTCGGTACTGCTGTTTAACAAATCTGCCTGATATGAACTGCTATTAATGAACTATTATTTTATTATTATTTATTGTGTGTTTTGCTGCCAGACACCTGGATTTCTCCAATGGGAGATTAATAAAGTTTTTATACATCCATCTATTTTCGGTATTTTTTTCGGTACAAAAAACTAAGGCAGAAAAAAATAACTTCCAAAATGCATTTATTGGTTTTACATAGTAAATAAAAAGGACCTTGGTAGGTGATCTGCTTAATAAAATAAAAACTTTTAGCTGCCAGGAACCAAAAACTTTGAATAATTAACACTGGACTAAAAATACATTTTCAGTTTCACATTTTCTTCCTTGTAGACCAGATTGTTCCAGCTGATGACGCCGTTTTAAGTTTGTTAACAGATTAGATGTGTTACTGTGTTACGCACAACATTCCACTTATCCAACTATCCCTTCATGGATGCTGATCACAAAGCCAAAGTGTCCCCCCACACAGGAGAGTGTAAGGAGATGGGGGGGGGGGTCCTCATCTATGGCCTGGCGTCTGCATTAGCTATATGTTGACAAGCTAACTGTCCGTCACATAATAGCGTCTTGGAGGAAACTCACGGCTAAAATTACTTCCGCCTCACCGCAAAGTTAATACAATGGCGACCTGAGGGTTAGCCCCGCCTATAGCCGCTAAGACTCATGGGAAGTGTGAAATCTTGATCATCACTGAGAGCTATGAAGAGAAGTGAGGTTCATGTTATGCTGTTCATGTATGTTCATAATTAATGGGTCTTTATGCCTGAAAGGAGATGCAGTCATCTATTTCTCTGTCTACTCTGAGACTCTTTGAGGGGGGGTGGAGTGTGGGACAAGGACAGTCAACACAGCTAGTTCATCAGCAGCTCGGCTCTCGTTTCCCCGCTATGAGTGACAAAGCAACTGGATTGTCACTTCTGTACCGAAACGGTTCAGAAGTGACAATCCAGCTGCTTTGTCACTCCGAACCGAAACCGCAGTACCGAAACGGTTCGGTTCAACTACGTGTATTGTTACACCTCTATCTATCAATCTATACACATATATTTATATAAATCTCGTGACATAACGTGAGAAAAGCCTTTTTAGTTTGATCTATTCCAAACGTGAAACATGTGCGGCACACGTGGAACGCCACCGTTTACCTGAGCACACGGAGCAGCAGCTGGTGATTTTTCCAGGACAAACACTCTGGACTCCAACTTCTGGAGAGCGGCTCTCATCTCCTCCACCACTGGCCACAAAACAAAGGGAGATTTTAGGATTGTGATGAATAATCATCTTTTAATCAGTTTTCAAAGTGTTCCCAGAGGTCTTTTAGCCAGGATCCTAAATCCTGTATCGTTTTCTAGGACATAGTTTTTTACCCAGCGGCAGGAGTTCAGTAGAAATTACTTAAGTTGTGGGCGGGACCATTGATCCCCCCACAATGCTGGGATGAGAGCTCTCCGTTTACACCATCTCTTGCTAGCTCACAGCCCCTCACACCCCCAACTTAACATTACCAGTGCAACAGAAATGGCAGCAACATCAGATCTGTCCATCCGTCCAGTTTAGATCCAGATTCCAGCTCAGACCAGGAAACCAAAGACGTTCATGGATCTGTTTGTCTGCAGGTGGATGCATCAGAATTGGGGGGGGAGCAGGAAGCTTGTGGCCCCGCCCAGCATATTTTTTTCTACATCACAAAGATATTTTATTTCCAACTGCATTTATCATCTGCTCCTGAGTCAAACAATTTAAATAAATAAACGCTCAGAAACCCAATTTGAGCTCAACTTTCTTTACTCAAGTCATCCATTATCAGAAAAAATGCCAAAAGGACGTAAAAAAACAAAAAAAAACACCCAGAACTAAATTTTCTATTTGCTGCTTTCAAACTTGCCACCTCGGTTTAGACGGGTGCCTAATTTACTGCTCCATGCTGGTCCAATAACCTGCCGCTTCAGTCATGTGTGGGAGGAGCCAATGTCACCACCCTTATCGCTATGGAAACATCGTGTGTATATTACTCATATAACTCATATACAGTCACTACATAAAATCATAGAGGACTTTGAGGCATCAGGTTCCTTCATTTGGAGTTCAAAGTATCGTAATCAGGTCTCGCGTCTGCGCTCGAGACGACGTTCAGAGACTCTCCCTGTTGGAGGAGCTTTTAGTTATCGTCTCAATGGAAATAAGGAAGAGAACGTTCAGATTCTCCTCCATGTTTTGGACTCCACCCGCTGATGACACCATCAACACATCACAGACCGGAGCAGAGTCTCTGATTGGTTAACTTGATGCCAATTCTTCACCATAATTGGGACATTTGAACTCTGGAAACAACCCACTATGAGGCGATAATTTCACCAAGCATCAGAATTTCCCAATTTCGCTGCTGCTAGAGAATCGCGCCTGACGCCCAAAGTGCACCGCAGGACCTCTGATGGCGCCTTTGAAACTAGACAGTCCTCACCTTTGTGAAGAGTTTGGTTCTCCAGCTCCAGACTCTTCATGCGGGAAACCAACTCCTGCTCTCCGGCTCCACTGGAGGACGACTGCAGAGGAGAAGACGCTGCAGCTCAGAAATCCAGTCTGCCAGAAGCAGAGAAGCATGCAAAAGACGGACAAACACATGCAACCGCGTGGAAACCTCTGATGGAAAACCGTGAAGCTACAGCCAAAAACAAGGTTTTTCTTAATGAACCCCATCTTACGGCTTACTCTGCAGTTTTGAAAGAGAACCAGCAGAAAAGTTCATCCTCCAAGTTTTGAAGTAAAAAAAAACAACCTGAAATGATTTAAATTTATATCAGCTGGATGCAAAAACACCTGGGATGAACTTTTTTCACCTGGGGGGGTGCGGGGGGGCATGGAAGGTGTCAGACAGCAGCGGCTCAGTCATGCACCTAAAATGTAGAACAATGGACGAATCGTGATGCCACCCATAGAAGAGGACTGACCTCCTGCTAAATGAGGCCAAATCTCTCGCTGGTGCTTTCTGATGCGGGTGTCGCCCGCTTGAAACCAGTCGACCGTGATTGGTCCGAGTCATTGTATCCACGGCAACAATTTCGGCGAACAAGAAGGGGCCTATTGTGAGCCCCCACCTCTGTCCACGCCTCCACCTCTTGAACGCTGCATTTCCGTTTACTATGAAATTGCGAAATTGTGTTTTTTTTCCGAACATTTCTAGAATCTCGATAATTTTTGCCAATTTGTGTGATGAAAACAGACGATTTAACCTTTTTCCTTCCCAGTCATTAACGCGGCTCTGGAGTATTGTACGTGGAGAGAGAACCACTCCAATATTCGAATCCGCCAATGGTCATTTTGCGTTTGTTAACCTTTTGTTTTTTCTTTAAATAGTTATTCACTCCGTGTTCATCCGCGTTAAACCAGAGAGACACGGGCAAAACTTTGTTCTTTAACACCTTTAAGATCATTTTAAAGTAAGAAGGAAAAGGCCTTCACAGATGGCATGGATGACGTCTGCTGCCATTGGCTATACAGACACCTCAGACATTATAGACCCACATGCTTTTACTGATGCATCTGATTGGTCAGTTAATTACCTGAATAACTTGCGATGAAGAAAAAAAAACATCTTTAAAAAAGAAGGATCAGGAAGAAGGTGTTAGGAAGAAGGTATCCGAGGAAGAACGGTCATTCTGACAAATAAAGGGACCGAGTAATAACGGTCTACATCTGGGCAGAAATCTACGGGAATTTGGCTTCTTGGATCCAGCAGGTACTTCCCATTTGGGAACACGAGAAGGGAGGGGTCGAGCCGTCCATTGTTTCTACAGTCTACAGTCATGCAGCAGACCAGCATGCTGACGCTGAACTGACAAGACTCACATTTCTGTGCTGCCGCTTCTGCTGGCGACCTTTGGCCTGCTGCTGCGGCGGCGGCGGTGTTGCTTTCACCTTTTCCCAGTAAAGTGCAACAAAGGATCAAATGAAAGGGTGTGTCTGTGCAGAAATCTAGACCATCTCCAGAAGAAGGAACCCGGATCATCGACACAGACAATCTGATTTTTACACAAACCTAATTCTGACGGATTTAACTTTCTAGAACAGACTGAGATAAAACCTTCAAGTTAACGTTTTATTGATCTAAACCACATTTCTGACATAAATCTGTTTACTTAAGCCTCAGGAAAGGGTGTCAACCTATTTAAAAGGGCAGCATGACTACAGGGACGGAAGCTACCCAAACTGTTAAATTTACGTTTCTGCTTTTTCAGATGAAGTGCTCGTCTAAAAACTATTTATCCAAAAACAACAACTTTAAGCACATTTGAAGCTAAGCAAGATTTTCTTCCTTTGACGCGTTCTCAGCACAGACGGACAACGCCTGAAAACCAAAACTGGTTTTCGTAAGTGGCCCGGGACAGGCTCCAGCAGCCCCCTGACCCCGAAAGGGAACAGATTGGAAAACAAATGAATATGCAAATCCTCTTCCTTTTAGCTGCTCCCTGTAGGGGGCGCCACAGCAAAAAAAACCAATGAGTTCTATCGCTAGAGGAGACGTCACGTGGTTCCTCATGGGAGGAGAGCACCGCCATCTTGGTGAGGTCAAGTCACTCCTGCAGTGCAGCATGTGAACACACTTTTTGCATAATGCCACTTCATTGTGCGGGTTTCAGCTGCCTACATCTGAGAAATGCATCCAGGAAGGCATAAGGTTTGACAGGTAAATACTATATACATTTCCTTTTAATGCTGCAGGGGCTTCATTAATCGAACACATGTTGACATGCATGATGCTGCAGGGCTGTTATCAACATGCCGCATGATGTACGGATAATTTGCTGTTGATATAAATGTAAACTTTATTTTGTTAAACCTCTATACAGTATACTAGGACTAGGTTATTATTGTAATATAGATTTATACATTTCTGACTCAGTGACTGAACTTTTCTTGCAGGTTTCCAATGGATTCAGACTTTAGGAAAACGTGGGCCTTAGCAATAAAAAGAGCTAACCCAGATGGATCACTGAGGTACCAACTAATACAGTCTGGATATGTTCAAAAGATTTTGAGGAAACACATCTTGACAAGACTGGCTAAACTGTTTGCTAGAAACCCGACACCATAAAATCTGTTTTACACCACATTGATCACTCACATGAATCAGTATAAATCTATTGGTTTTCTTTGTGTGTTTTTTTAAAGGGGTAAATCTGTTGTTGACTTTTGGACTTATTGTTGACTTATTATTGATTTATTATTATTATAAGCATTATAATTTATTTTTATTTACCTATTATTGATTGGTTATTTAATATTATTGACTTACTATTGATTTATTATGATTATTTATTATTGATTCATCATTATTATTATTATTGACTTATTGTTGGGCTTTTCTAAATAATTTAAATTACATGTCAAAGAGGTCTAAAACTTCTAAATGTTTAAAATTTTTTAAAAATTCCTTGTAATAGTTTATTTATAAGTCATACAACAATGCATTTTTCATTAAAGTTTGAGCTTATATGGCTGCCTGTTTCTCTTCTTTAACAACAACAAATGATGTATATTTATATATATAAATTATATACATTTATTACATATTTATTTGTAAAAAATATAGAAATATGAATATATATAAATTATATAAAAGCTTAGATGCCACCATAGGCTATAGAAAGCTTTGTCAGATGGGCGCTGTCGACCTCACCAAGATGGCGTCGCGCTCCGCCACCGTCGGCCAGGCTTCCCTAGCGGGCGTGTCTCTTCTAGTGATATAACTTATTGAAAAAAACAGCCTAAGCCTCTTCATCCTGCTCATTCACACCAGCCACCTCATGGCCGTCTCCACACTCATGAACCTCCTCTTTCCTCCTGGTAGCATCCTTTAGCCGACATAGTCACTGCTCTTCCTCTCAAACTGCTTCCTGCATTTATCTGATCCTCTGGTGGATTCATCCACCCAGAAATCTCCCAGGTGCTCTTCCAGAGAAACCTCCGCCCCTGTCAGAGGTGACTGTAAGCTTTTATTCCAACGAGCATCTCTTTAACAAAACCTTCCATCTTTCCAGAGTTCAGCTTTATCAAACAGCCTCATTACAAAACGGGAAAAGAAGAGAATTTTTCCTCTTTTAAAGACGCCAAACGAAGCTGTGGCTTCAGAAACTTCCTATGACCAGCAATCACAACATTTTATTAAAAAAGAGACGGGGATTTAAAAATGACTGGTTTCGTTTAAACGGGTTTATGCTGCAAATCACGATACATGAAACCTGCCATGTTTTAAGGCTGTAAAACTCCTCACTACACACTTTAGAGACTTTTCTCAGACAAACATTTTCTCTCTTTTTTTTTAAACTCTCTAAGTTAAAAAATAAAGTCCAGGCTTATAGAATGACAAAGATCTGATCAGGATCCCAGATGTATGTAAATGTGGCGACTGAACGCCTTCAGTACAGGAGACACGGCATGAAGGAGACTGATTGACAAGGGCAACAGCCAATCAGGACACAGAACACAATGAGCTGTTAAAAAAATGAAAAAAAAAAAAAAATTCACCACAAAAACAAAATTCATAAACAGCGGTAGACTGCAAAGGTGAACCGGAACATGTGGTTTAAAATCGAGGTTCAAAAACCAGAACGCATGCAACACAATTTAACCAAACCCTGGGAAAATGGAACTGTTTACGTTGAAAGCGCTAAGTTTGAGAGGGATTCATTCGTTTTATTACACTCCACCATACAAGCTAGTAGAAATATAAGCCCACAGAAACGTTCTCATAGTTACTTGCTTATTGTCAAACTAAAACCAGGATTTTCTTTGTTGTTTTTAAATACACAAATCAATCTGAAACAAAAATCCAGGTTTGAACCAAATTGAGGAGAAAGTCTATAGCTGCATCCCTGGAGGGAACACTGTACTGTTATTTGTATTTTCTTTACCCGTGTTTTACATTCCTCTCTGCAACCTCAACGTTCCACTTAAGAAAACAGAAAAAGAGGATTTTATCCGCTACAGCATTTTCCTTTGAGAACCGCAGGCTCTCTCAGTGAAGGAACCCTCTAAACTGCTGCCAGGACGGACTGAGAAGCAGAGACAGCTGCTCAAACACTTGACCCTTCTCACTACAGGCTACGAATCGAAGACTCATTATCAACACAAATGTCCCGCAGCCGACGCCGCAGCACCGCCGCTTAAATCGACGGAGACCGCACTGCGGACAGCTACGTAGCATGGAACCATCAAGCATAGAAACATATACATTTAAGGTTCTAGTACCTGTTGGTGCTGAGCGACCGGGCCGCTTGCCCTCACAGAATAAGCCCGCCATCGTAGCGATGTTTGAGTCAAACCAGATGTCTTCGTGGCGCAGGCACACCGAAGTCCACCATGCTGGTAATGGAAGAGAACACAGTCAGGAGTATTTTCATCATTTATGGTAACCCAAAGAGAGCAGACCAAGAACAAGAGGATGTGAGTGATGTAGGTCAGCTTCATTAGATGCTCAAAACATTGCAAACGTGCAACAGATCAGACGTCCTGTTTCACGCTCATGCTTTGCCTTCCACGGATTTGCCGGCGTGCCGCAGCAGGCGTCGCCCCAACAAGAGACATGCCTCGTCTGCAAGCTGTGGATTATCAAACAAAGTGTCGCGACAGACCTCCACCGCTAGAAACTTCTCCAAAACGGTGATGGCCACCAGTTCTCTGACAAACACTGCATCACTTATGTGAGACGGCGCCATTCCTACCAACAAAACTTCAAAGCTTCAACACAAGCTTGCATTATCAAAAAAGGCTAAAACATTGCAGGCAGACCAAAAAGGCAGTTAAATTCTCAAACACACATTTCTTTTTCATTCCTCAAGTCAAAGGTGCCACACTTTATCCAACCTGGGCTGAGCATCTCGGCGGGCCCTCTTTTGGTGTGGCCCTTGCTGCCTTTCCTCCTGATCAGACTCCCGAGGAGAGGTGCGGTGGCGCTCTCGCTGAGGTGATCGTGGGGAGCACCGACGCCTACAGTGGGGATGGTGTGACACTCCCTGCCTTGCTTTTGACCATTAAAAGGTCAGAGTGCACACCTAAAGGATCTCTAGCCTTGGGCCCGCGGGAGAGAAGGATAGTGGTCCACTGCCGCTGAGGCCAGCTGCCTCGATCGCTTTCGCTTGCTCCAAAGACCTGAGGCTTGTGAGTACCGCTCCTGCATGGCCTGCAGGACGGGACTGCGACCATAGGAGCAGCCCGCCTCCACAGAGGAGCCCAGTCGCTCTTCTTCAGCGCCTGAACTCTCAGACTGGGACAGGTGGGAGCGGCGTCGTACTCTGCCAAACTGGACGTTGTCTCCGCTGATGATTCCTCGCTCCACAGATCGAACATTACCCTGGGAGGGAGACCCAGCTGGCCCAGCATTGTGAGGAACCCCTTTCTGCTGACGACTTTGGTCCATCTCTCTTCTCTGTGGCGGGGCGTTTCAGGGACAGGACAAGAGTATCTGAGGGAGGCCTGGCTCATTAGCTCAGCATGAGGAGAGAGAGTATCATGCTGCGTAAAAGCAACACTGAACTTGAAACACAAAGGGAATGTGATGCTGATGATAGACCGGTTTACAAGGCTTTGGTTAGGAAATATAGTGATAAATGAAGAGAATGTCGGTAGAGGTTCTCATGACAACCGGACGTTTCAAGAGGAAGTCCAGCTGACATGACTCAATGTAAAGACAAACGAAGAGAACAAACTATTGCACCAGTGGAGTAATCTCAACTCAACACCAATAAAAAAAAAGAAAAACCACAAACTTGTACATTTCCGTGTTTCTGCCTGAAGCAGGTGGATTCACATGCAGCTTCTGAGCGGTTTTCTGTGAAACAGAACAAGGCTAATTCTTCCAGACACAAATGTCTAATTAATGAGGAAACTGCTGTTGTATTAGCGTGACAGGCCCCCCCCTAGCAACAGCCAGTGAAGTCGACCTGGGCGGAGAAAGTGTGTCACTTTGGAAGTGAACACGACAGCCTAACGAAGTGAGCTTAATGCTGAAATGTTTGCACTTTAAATTGTCTTTGGGCACGCAACCGCCTTTACGAATAAAGCTCACCTCCCTGCTGTTGGACCAGGGGTGGGCAAACGACGGCCCGGGGGCCATTTATGGCCCATTAGACTATGTAATCTGGCCCACTAAGCTGGAATAAATTATGCCAACAATCCTAGCTGCTATTTTCCTAATTTTTGTGCAACTCAGATTTTGTTTTAAAATATTGAGGCCTTCTAGATGTTGCTGCAAAAGGTGAGATCGGGTATCTCACGTGAGTCGCAGCCAGTTGTAAAGTCCTATGAGACTCAACAGAAAAATAAAACACTTAAATAACCCTGGTTCATGAGGTATGCAGATTCAACAATATTAATAAAGGCCTTCATCCCATCGGTCAAACGATAAAAGAGATTTATTTGATTCGTTAAATAATCAATCTGGCACAAGATTGTTTTAGTCTATTTAAAGTAACATTTTAATGATTTTAATCACATTTTTCACCATCTTTTGCGATATAGGTATTGCACCGCTTGATATCGCGATAACCATCAATTTAAAAATATTAAAATTATTATAAAACAAACAATACTGCAGCACTGCCTTAAACTCAAAATCAAATAAGAACTGCTAAAATATTTGGCACTAAAACAAAACAAAAAGGTAATTCTATACCTCCAGTAAGCACACAGTCGTTCTCCTCTTTGCTCTATCTATCTATCTATCTATCTATCTATCTATCTATCTATCTATCTATCTATCTATCTATCTATCTGATCTATCTATCTATATATATGTATATATATAGGTTATTTCCACTTAAATGTCGTATATGCTGTTTGTCCGAAAAAACTTGTTTCGTTGTGCTAACTTGTGTTAACAGACATGAGAGTTGAACTTTTCAGCTGCACCATCATCGGTTTGCCGATCAGAAGCAAAGTAACTAAACTCAACTCGTTGACTCAAGCCGCAGCTTAGTTCAGACGACCACAAAATGAAAGATTCAATTATTTAAAATTAAAAAAGGACGGAAAAGGGTAACAAGAAAACCCACATCCCACATTCCTTCATAACTTGACGTTTCCAAACTGAAAATTAGAATAAAAACGTTGTAACGTAGTTCTTCAAGTTTCACGGCAGTTTACGGTTTTTTTTTCTGACAGCCTCAACTTACTAGTTTAGTTGACCACGTGGCGCTGAACAGCTGACGTCAGGTTAGTTTGTGGGTCTAACAAACATTAAACTTCTTAAAGTCTCCCCAACTGTTGCAAACTTTACGGAACTTACTTTGGTTACTTTATTTGATGTTTTATGGCCCGTTGACAACCCAGCGTGCGGCCACAACCGGAATCTAACGGCAGAAGAGGACTGGCGAAGAGGACGACGGGTATTCTGTGGTTTCAGAGGGGGTGGGGGATGAGACGCTTTCGACGTATGGATAGCTATTTTACGTCATTCTAAGAAATATAAGGACACGTCAATTCAATTAATAACCACAAAGAAACGAGACACACGGAGAAGGTTCCTGACAACACGCTGAATTTATGTGGAAAAATAAAATCTACTTATAACTTGGTATGTTCCATCATGTCGTTGAACTGCATTTCCCAGAAATCTGAGCGGCGGATTCAACAAGCGACTTAGTGCCGATGAAATCAGGCGTATTGTCATTTGAAATGTACATGAACATTAAAACAATGCAAAACTTTATGCTATAAATAATAATAATAACAATATTAACAAATATAACAATAATAATAAAATGGCAACAAACAACAATAATGATAACAATAATAATAGTAATAATTCTGTTCCTTCATGTTGTTTTCTTCTTTTTGTCTTGTTTGTCTACCATCTCAGTACATACATTTGTTTACCCATGTGTGCCTTTAACTTACAGTATGCTTGATACAAATAAATGATTGTATCTAGAAACTGTAACTGTTCCACACTTTGTTGGTTTCCTTGAGTCAATTTAATCCTGTTTATAAACTCATGCAACTGAAAAATTATTTATAAAACACTTTTCATCCAATAGCTATGCAAAGAGCTTTATAGGCTTCAGGCAAATAAAATCAAAATTATACATATATGCTTCCTAATTACTGTAAATGTGTGGATAGGCTTTCGACCATGTATTTAGTGAAATTTACACAAATAAACTTTTCCCATAGAAACATCTGTACTAGTGAACACCTGAAAGACTAACAACCATATTCAAATGTCACAGTTTCCTCTTTTCTACATGTCTTTTATTACTACGAGTGTTTGCAAGCCAATCTCTTGCTCTGGTGGAGCAGTTCATGGTGTATCTCTGTGGTAAAAAGGCACGCCTGTCGTCTTGTGGTTTCGTTAATCTGGATTGCAGCTTCACAAAATGGAATGCTTTTTGTGTAAAGAAAAGTCACAGTCCAGTGGAGAGTTGAGGAAGGACTTGATGATTTATTGGCGCACGTACTTTTAAAAAAGCACAAAGATGCTCTAAAACATACAGTAGTCACATTAAAGTCCAAGTTTTTGCTTTTGTGTTTAAATTGTTATTGTGGTTCTATATAATTTTGATTTAATTTGCAGGAGACCAAATTGTTCTTAGAAGGAACAAGTAGGGACCTTGTGTCTCACAGACAAAGCACAGCAGTTTTGTGCGTTTTGTTGAAAGCATCGACACATCCGCGAGCACAAATCAGGAGTATACAAGTGCAATTAAATCTGCAGGTGTGGATTTGTTCTGTAGGACTAAAAATAGGAATACATTTTCTGACTAAATTCCTCACACTTAATCATAGATTTATTAACTGTGATTGTTCTACACCTAAATCAATCAGAGATAAACTTTGCATAATGTCAAAATTAAAAATGTCTGACTTTGACAAGGTCATCATCACCACATTTCTGATCAAGTCTACTGTAGATTTTGTCAAGAGCTTAATTGACTTTTGATTACATTTAACTGTGGTATAACGGTGCTCACAATGAATTATGGATACTGTGAAAAACATAGTGGATGACATAAACAGAGTGCTGAACACACATCATTGGTCTGACTGTGTCTTACTCATTGAGGCCAAAAGCAAAAAACTTTAAAAGAAAAACCTTTTTTAATGTGGCATCAATGTCAAACATTCTGAAAAAGCCAGTAGGTCGTCTCTAGTTCATCCTTCAAACAGACATGAAGACAAGGCGCCGCTAAGTAGACGAGCAGCATCACCTGCCATAGCGCCGTCCAGGTTGGTAGACAGTCAGATGTTGCAGGTGAACTTGTCTCACAGAACTACTGACAGAGTTTGGGACAGTCCCAGGAGTGGAGACCTGCCAACGACCGACCACAACCATGACCAGAACCTAAGGACCTCTGACCTCAGACATGAACCAGCGAACGCCACACCAGCTGCGCCCTGCTACTCAGATGCAGGGTACTGCTTAGAAGACCATGTGACCTGGACAATGCAGCAGTGGTCCTGTTCACTGGTGAGTGTCGGGTCACCATCCACAGAAAAGATGGTTGTCAGCGTTGCTGGAGAAGACGAGGTGAGCGAAACGCTGAGGTCAACATGGTCTCCATGGGTTGACTTTGGGGGAGGAGGAGCAACAGTCTGGGCAGGCATCACCAGTCAGAGCAAAACCAATTTGGTTCTTGTGGACGGTCCAGGCACTGCAGGTTCTAACCTCAGAGACATCACAGAACCATCATCAACCCCCCAATTCCACCAGAACACCCCCAACTGGATGATAATGCTCCACCCATGGTGCCAGATCTGCCACAGCTGGACTTCAGGAAGTGGGAGCCTCACTGACCCCTGACCTGAACCCCATAGAGCACATCTGGGACCAGCTGGCAGAGACTGGACGACCGGACCCCAAGTGACCTGGCAGAACTGCATGTAGGACTTCTGGAAGAGTGGAACGCCTCAGAACAGCATCATGAGGCTGATGAGGAGGAGACGTCACTGTCAAGATGTCACTGTGACAAACAATGGAATCACCCGCTATTGACATGGTTAATTTTCCTATTTGGGGACCTTTTTTTATTATTGTCTTAATTTTGTAGGTAAATACAAACAAAACAAATGAAATTGTGTTTTTTCCCCTCATGTATACTTAATAATAATCTATGAAACGTTCGCGGTACTTTGTTAAAATTCAGCATTGTTGAATTATTGTGAGCAGTGTGTTTTTGTTACAACACACAGTCGTTAGATATATAAACTAAAATTATAAACCATATACAAACTAAAATTCTGCCACTGTTCACGACAAAGGGACTTGTGAAGACATCTTTATCAAATCAAATAATGCCTGTTTTGTTTTGGGATTTGAAGCATCACAAGTCGGAATTTTTTCCATTAAGAAATGAATGTTTAAAATATAAGTCTTGAACATGAGCTCACAAAGTTTGACTCAGCAGCTCTAAACCGACTCGTGAATCGAAACAGGTCACTGTCGCTTCGTTTGGAGAGGCGTCCCCGTCGTCTGAATGGAGAGTCACTGCTTTTACGCAGCAGCAGATGCGTGCCACACCTTCTCCTCCGCTCTCCTCTCCACTCCCTCAAGTTTGCAGCTCACGGGAAGAATCGTGGATCTGATCCAGCTCTACTCGGCAGCTGGAAGATCAAACAAGAGGAATCCGGTTTTGCCCAAACATCACCGATTGGATCGAGCATGGACATGTCCAGTATGTCAAAGGTCGACATGAGAAAGTCACGTTCGTCCTGTATCTCCAGCTGTGGTCCAGCCCAATGGTGAGTGGAGCTTCCCTTTTCATAAACACGTTTCCTGTAGAATCCAAGGGCTATAGGCGCGTCAAACTGGACTAAAAGTTGTCTCGTCTAATTTAAAGTCGCGCCTTGTTTCTAACGAGGCACCGATCTCCTTTATTCTCAATGACATTTCAGCTCTAATTCTGTTAACATTTTCATGTCCTTCACTGGCTATTTTGGCATGCACTACCGCATGTAAGAAAAATAACCCGTCATCATTATGCTGTTGACACTAATTAGCAGTTTTCCATCCACCTGCATCCTTCGAGGCTGTGATCAATCAAAGACGGAATCAGCGGGATCAACGAGTGGATTCGTGGGGCTGGGGGAGTTTGATTGCTTTGCGCGTGATTTTGCCAAAGATATTCTGACAAAAGCCAACTTCTCATCAGGCTGCAGCTATTTTTAGGAACTGGATGTCAACAAGCTCACCTGCAAACTATTGTAATGGACATATTATTTTTGAATAAATATTTAATACCCATTTTCCATCGTGGCACGGTTACTTACGCACAAGCTGCTGCAGGAGTAACAGCCTCACGCGGAGGCTGCACGAGTCTGATGCATGTTTGCATTATATTTACAGGGCAAAGCAATCCATCCGGATTGCGCCATCATCTCCCAGCACCTGAGGGCTCGAGAGGTTTGCAGTCAGAGGAGGAGGATCGAGGCGCAAAACCAAAGCGACCACAGCGGTGAGTCCGCGCGTGCTGCCCCTGCTGCGTCTCAGTTACGCACTAATGCAGCCTCAATGAAGCTACAATACTCTCATCTGGATGCATGAAACACATTTTCATACATAAATTTGCTAATATGTCTCTGAATTAAAAGAATGAGGGCATTTTAAATCAAATAAATTAAATGAAACTCATTTTGGGCAAACGTCATTTTAAATGGTTTCAATGTGTCCTGTACAGTGCATAATAGGTCTATTTATGGTTGAGAGTAATATTCATTGAATTATTCAAACTTATTAGCCTTAATTTGATTTATGTGTCTTTTTTAGTTTAAAATTTTGTTTTGATTGCTTGAAATAAACCATTTCCAAATCTGAAACTAGGATATTTTCAATACAAATAAGAGCTCACCAATCCTGCAGTTGACCATTAGGGTTTTTCAGACTATCATTCAACGAATTAATATGTTTTATTTGACATGTTTTTACTTTTTAACATTAATTTCAGCTTTTTGCACAATAAGATCACTTTCAAGTAGAAACCATAGTTTGAATGAATCTTTAAAACTGGCACTAAAGCAAAATATTAGCGGATAACTTTCATAATACAAAAAAAAGATATTTTAAAGATCACGTAAAAATGGGTTAGAGGTTTCACTTTACAGTACACTGTTCCACTTAAATCAACTAAAACCAGTTTTGTTCACTTCAGAACATTGATTGTTTTCTTCAAGCAGCATTTTAACTGACATCCTGATGTTCTAATGAACAAACTGCTTAAAAACTAGCTGAGTTTCTTGTAAAATGAGTTTGCTGAACAACAAAAAGGCTCAGTTTGTGAATTTTTTGTGGTTTTATTCTCACTTCAAAGTGGATTTCATCATGTATGAAAAGCTAAACACAGTTGTTTTGATCATGGTTGGGTTTCTATTGACCCTCAAGACATAGAAAGCTGACAAATGACAGTCAAAGCTTGAGTATTGACTGTGTTTTTGCATATTTATTGCACGCATTCTCATAAACATGCAGGGAAACCTGCTTGTCCTTCACACACATAGATGTCGTCGAAAAAAGGGGAAAATCTGACATTTCAGGCTGAAATGTCTCCAAAACAACCTGCTTTTTATTTTATTTTTAATTTTTATTATAAATTCTTCTCCAACAACAACAACAAGAGTGTGGGGACTTGAACATTTCCAGACTAATTTGATATTAACGAACGCTGAAGCTGCTTAGCACTCAGGTAAAAAGCTGTCATCACGGTGCCACGGTGCAGAGAAATTACTGTTGATTAATTTGGCTGTTGAAGTCTAGGCGTGTTTAGACGGCGATGCCAGCAGTGCAGGTCATGGTGATCAATGCAGAGCTGAAACCTGCGTGTGGCTTCTCAACGCAGTACCTATCAGCAGACTCTTGGTTGTAATTAGCTCCACTGAATCCCTTGATACATAAAATGCATCCCCTTTAGTGGCTGCAAACAAAATTCCAGATTGGACATGTGGAGTCTAGAACGGTTAATGTAGTGTGTAATTAATGAAAATATGCCTCTGTCTTCTAAGCAGAGCTCATTGTCTTTGTCTCCAAAGTCATTTCCATACGTGCAGGAAACCTTGTTAACGAAATGAGGTGACTGGACATTCATGCAAAGTGTGGCTTTCCCCAGAGCCAACCAGCCCAGAATAGAGACAGGGAGAGGAAGAAAGTAATCAATCAGGAACGATAAGTTTGAACTGAAGAATCGCCTTCGGCCAAGTCATTTGCGGTAATCTCTGGAAAGCTGTCAGGAAATGGGAGATTTTTTTTTCTTTTTTTCCCTCCTGAGATGTCGAAGGTTTCATGTAGTTTTGAACTTGAAGATGTTAGGTCCAAAAGAAGCTTGTATAACTTCCATAATTTATGAGTTTTGCTGTTTTTCTGAAGGAGACAGGAAGCTTGTTGTGCCTCTTTTCCCTTTTGCTTGCTGGCTCACATCTGCTAGCGTGCTGAAAAGCTTGCATGACTCCAATTCCGGATTGTGAATTAGAAAAACATTTTTTCAGGTGTAAACTCCAACACTTCACAAACCATACAAGGTTCATTTAGAGGAAAAACAAAGTTTAATCATTTTAAAATGTAAATTAAGATTTGATGGCTCACAAACCGCTGGGTAAATCCTGTTGAGCCAGAACCATGACCTCCCAAAAGACATCCATGTTGTTTTTGCGTCAGCATGCAATTCATTAGGTGTAAACAATGATTACCTACCAAAAAAAACAAAACAAAACAAAAAAATGCATTGTTTATCATCTCATTTCTTGCAATAATTATCCAGCTTGAATTTCTCTGACCTTTTGTTAGTTGGAAGATTTGATGTTAATAAGGAACTAATTTGTGTGTAATATTCAGGCTTTGCTGTAAAAATATATTACACAAAAGGCAGTATTTTCAACTATGACAGGCATCACTTGTCATATTTGAAAATAGAGTTTACATGTAGCTATACATTTTCTTTAATATGATTGAAATGTGTTTAATTTCTCAGCCAGGTTTGCTTTGTCTGTCAGCCAAACTTTTCCTCTTTTCATTTACGTTACTTCGTTAAAAATAAAGTTCCTGAAGTCTTGAAGACGATAAAAAACCACAAAAAAGAGAAAATTTACGCTCTGACTTTCTCCACACAAGCTTAACAGGTAGATAATTACGAGTTAGATCTTCTCATTTACTTTTATGAACTGCCTCACCTAATTCCACTTAATCAGCATCAACTTGAACAGAAATTAGATGGAAGAATATTTCTACTGATTTATGTCTAGTAAGGTTTATTTATTAACTTATCTAAGTTATTTGTTATCTGTTTCAGCTTTGATTGATTTGTTCTTTAATATTTGGATGGATGATGGATGATGGATGGATGATGGATATTTAAATGGATGTAAGGATGGATGATGGATGGATGGATGGATGGATGGAGATGATGGATGATGAATGGATGGATGGATGGATGGATGGATGGATGGATGGATGGATGGATGATGAATATGGATGGATGGATGGATGGATGGATGGATGATGATGGAGGATGTAGGGATGGAGATGGATGGATGGATGGATGGATGGCTGATGGATGGATGGATGGATGGATGGATGTAAGGATGGATGATGGATGGATGGATGGATGGATGGATGGATGGATGGATGGATGAATGGATGATGGATGGATGGATGGATGGATGATTGGATGGATGGATGGATGATGATGGATGGATGGATTTAAACATCAGGACCCAGCCAGCCTGATTCTTCAGGAGACTGTTCTGCATGCTGGGGTTTCATAGCAAAGGCCCCATCACCCTGCTCTTCAGTCTAGATTGTGGGATTGTGAAAAAGGTCTTTCGTGAAAAGATCTAAGATTGGCGCACCAGGCACATATGGAACGAGGAGATCGTCATATATTTAGGGTCATTCCACCGACTGTTTAAAAGCAATCATTAAAATTTTAAAATCTATTTTAGAACGACTGGGAGCCAGGCAGGGACGCTAAACTGGAGGATGGGATGGATGGACGATGGATGGATGATGGATGGATGGATGGACGATGGATGGATGGATGGATGGATGATGGATAATGGATGGATGGATGTAGGATGGATGGATGGATGGATGGATGATGGATGGATGGACGATGGATGGATGGATGGATGATGGATAATGGATGGATGGATGTAGGGATGGATGGATGGATGATGGATGGATGGATGGATGGATGATGGATGATGGATGGGATGATGGATATGGATGGATGACGTAGGATGGAAGGATGGATGATGGATGTTGATGATGGATGGATGGATGATGGATGGATGGATAGATGGATGATCGATGGATGGATGAATGGATGATGGATAATGGATGGATGGATGGATGGATGGATGGATGGATGATGGGTGGATGGATGGATGGATGGATGCATGCATGGATGGATGGATGACGGATGGATGGATGGATTGATGGATGGATGATGGATGGACGTATGGATGGATGGATGGACAATGGATGGATGGATGGATGGAATGATGAACGTAGGATGTAGGGATGGGATGGATGGATTGATGGGCTACGGATGATGGATTGATGATTTGATTGGATGAGGATGGATGGATGGATGGGATGGATGGACAAATGGATGGATGGATGGACAATGGATGGATGGATGGATGGATGGACAATGGATGGATGGATGGATGATGGATGGAGGATGGATGGATGAATGGATGGATGATGAATGGATGGATGGATGGTTGAACGACAGATGGATGGATGCAGATGGATGGATGGATGATGGATGGATGATGATGAATGGATGAATGGATGGAGGATGGGTGGGCGGATGTATGGACAATGGATGGATGGATGGATGATGGATGGATAGATGGATGGATGAATGGATGGATGATGAATGAGGGATGGATGGATGGCTGAACGACAGATGAATGGATGGATTTGATGGATGGATGGATGGGATGGACGATGGATGGATGATGGATGATGATGGATGGTTGGATGTATGATCATGATGATGGATGGATGGATGGATGGATGATGAATGGATGAAATGATTATGAACGTAGGGACGATGGATGGATGGATGGACGATGGATGATGGATCCATGGATGGATGGATGATGGATGATGGATGGATGGATTCGATGGATGGATGGATGGTGGATCGATGGATGGATGGATGGATGGATGGATGGATGATGGATGGTTGGATGGATGGATGATGAATGGTAGGATGGATGGATGATGGATGGATGGATGGATGGATCATGGATGGATGTACGATGGATGGATGGATGGATGATGGATGGATGGATGATCGATGGATGGATGGATGGATGGATGGATGGATGGATGGATGGATGGATGGATTGGATGGATGGATGGATGGATGGATGGATGGATGGATGGATGGATGGACGATGGATGATTGATGGATGGATGGATGGATGGATGTAGGGATGGATGGATGATGATGGACTATGGATGGATGGATGATGATGATGGATGGATGGATGATGGATGGATGGATGTATGACGATGGATGGATGGATGGATGGATGATGGATGATGGATGATGGATGGATGGATGATGACTTCATGGATGGATGGATGATGACATGATGGATGTATGGATTTATATGGATGGATGGATCGATGAATGAAATATGGATGGATGGATTGGATGGAGATGAATGGATGAATGGCGGGAGGATGAAATGTAGGGATGGATGGATGGATGGATGGATGGATGATGAATGGATGAATGGATTGGATGATGAATGTAGGATGGATGGATGGATGATGAATGGACGATGGATGATGGATGGATGGATGGATGATTGGTGCACATTCCTAACGTGATGAGCATCTGCAAAAGTGGCTTTTGTTTGAATTCAGTTTCTTCAAAACTTGTACGCTTGAACTGTTACTCACTTCTGAGCCATTCTTACCTTTTCACTCCTTCATTAATTGGTTCATATTGACAATTTAAAACTGGGATAACACCATTTTTCTTTATTTTACTTGGTCAAAATTCAACATGTCTTGCAAAAACTGCATCCTTTAAACACCCTCTCAGATGAAAATCATGTTTTTGGTGTTTTTAACATCATTTTTCTGATGATGGACATGACAGTAAAAAAAAAAAATGCATTTCTGAGTAGTTCTTTATTCAAATTGTTGTGAATCAGTGACAAAAAAATGCAGTTTGAAACAACGCTTTTTGACGTAGAAACACGTGGCCGGGGCCACAAACTTCCTGCTCTGGGCTCTCAGCAACAAGAAGGGTGAGGGGGTGGGGTTACTTGCCCCTGATGGTTCCGCCCACAATTCAGAGGGGAATTTCTACAGGTAAACTCCTGCAGCTCTACAGGAACAATGTTATTTTTGATAGAAACTGCATCATCGTAACTAAAAGACCACTTTGATAATGGATCAAAGGATGATCAGAACGGGCTTTAAATCAACTTTGCATTAATATTGGGGATATGCATTTGCGTATGTCTACATGTACATACATGAGTGCATGTGTATGCTTCTTTCGATTCTGATCTTTTGTTTTTCCAATCAATTTATGGCTAATAAGCAAGTAAGAAACATTTATGTGAATATATAAATTTGCTTGTTTGTTTAAATAACTTGGAATGAAACCAATTCCAATTCCAAAAATAACAATTTTATTGTAAAAGTCTTCTGCAAGAAATGGGAGCAATCTGACCTGTTCAATCAATCAATCAATCAATCAATCAATCAATCAATCAATCAATCAATCAATCAATCAACCCCCAAATCCAGATGACATCCCAACATTACTTTACACACAAAAAACATTTAAAAAAATCTTTAGAAACGATAGAAAAACACTTTGAATGGGTGTTTTTATGTCAATTATCGCTTCAAAACAGTTTGAAAAAGGAGTTGGATGCATCTGTGAGTTCTTCAATTTAAATAAAGCTGAAGAAAGGATTTTCATGCATCTAATCTGAATCACAATGAATCAAACATCAATCAGCACCAAGACAAACTTGCAATCCATCTTTACATTTGTAGAATCATGGGCAAACATGGATGAGGGGAATCCACATCACAGCTTTTTTTTTTCATGGAGGTAGTTTCCAGGCAGCGGTGGATGTGGATCAGAACACCCACCTTTATTGTTTGCTGCCTCGGCCCACGTACTGCCAGCGCGTTAAGACACGCTTCCTCCCATCAGCGAGATCCGCTGTAGTCAACACCTCGTGGCTCGGCCGCTGCACCACGGTTGCTGGATTAGATTTGTGCTGAAATGTTGGCACGCAATGCCAGCCTCCTCTTTCTGAATTAAGACCTTTGCTTCATTACAGGAAAACACTGTAATTCAGGTCTTCGTCGTGTCAGAAAACGCGCACGGTGAACTCCAGTGATGAAATCAGGCCTGCTCTTCTGGTGTTCGGCGCCGTTCATGATGCTGCAGCTGCACCTGTTCAGATGATGTGGCTAATGTATGTGCCTCCTATGAAAAGAGCCATTAATGTGCCTCTGCCGCCAGAAAGTCACTGAAAGCTGCTGTTGCTGCTCCTTTTAGGTCTTTTGTTGACATGAAACCAGTTTCTGTAAAGCTAGAACTTAACCTACTCCGGCGTGTGCTTAGAAAGACGCTTCCTCCGGAGAAAAAATAAAAAATTCACATTTTTTTTAGAGATTCAGAGCTGACGTCAGAGAGTCACCAGAATGAAATCTGTAAATCATCCTAAGATTAAATACATGTAATTAATTTTTATCTCCAGCTGAACACATACACATTAACTGCTGGCTTATTACCACTTCCTTTGTTTTCCAAATCACTCATTTCTGCCAGTTTTAAGCTTCTTATCGTCGTTTCCACAAAGGGCTTCTTCCATCACAAGAGGCAGAGGTTTAACAAGCGTTGGCGACTTTGGCGCTAATTAATTTAGGCTCAGAGTTATTTCAAAAGAGGTGGGAGGTATTTTTTTCCTTTTGTTAAATTTGTCATTTGTGTGTACTAAAAGTCTTGTGTGTGAAGCCTGGAGCAGCGTTCTGTTACTGACCACCTTCAACACAGAGCAGTCGTTATTTATGTCACATAAAGTGTCACCACCGTGTCCTCCAACTCAGATTTTCAGATACAGGCTTGTTATTTCATGAGGTATATATTTGTGAAGAGAGTGTTTAATTATTTCAATGCACAAAAATCAGATCTTTTTACACAGCAAAAACACAAAACCTCAAGTATTTTCATTTGGTTTCTAGTTTAAATACACTTGATTTAAGGCAAAACTAGTTTTTAATACATGATAATCCTTGTTCTAAGGTAATGCAATTCAAATATCCTGTTGAGTCATTACATCTTATTTAGTTAGTTATTTTTTTACTTTATAATTGTATTTCTAAGCAAAAGTTCCATTTGTAAACAGCGGTCTTGTCTCAAAACACAGACTCTTGATTTAAGGGAAACTGGAAACATAAGAGAGCAAATGCATTTAACAACATAGGATAAAAGTAAAAATACAACATTAACACAAAACATTTTATGATAAAATAATAATGAGCTTTATTGACTTAAAATGTCCATGCAGAAATAGAAAAATACAAAGAAATGCTTATAAAGATGCTTTGTTCAAACAAAACATCTCTCAAATATTTCATAGAAGAAAATGTGAAAATATGGTGGGATAAAAGAAAAAGAGGGAACCTCTTCACGATATATTAAAAGCCCAGTTTAAAAAGTGGGTTTTAGGAGAAGACTTAGTGACATGAACTGAGTTTTAGAGCTGCTGCAGCAAAAGCAAAGGCATTTAAAACAAATGTAGCTTAAAATGTGGAATTCTAACCTGGAGGTGATTATGGTCTGGAAATAAGATTTGGACTAAAACTTAAAATGGAAAATTATTTGGGGAAAAACTGCACACCTACTTTTAAATGTATACAACTGGTTTTTTTTTAAACAATAAAACAATTATGTGCAATAAATCTAAATATGAGTACAATATAATATGAATACAATGAGTCTTTATAGAAAGTTCTATTATCTAAAATCATCTTTAAAGAGCAAAACATCACAACCTATGTTAAGGAATCTTACCAATTTCTAATTGTTTCATTGGCAGATTATTTCTCTTATAATAAGGAAAAAACATCTGTAACGTCTCGTAAAAAAAATTTGTACTTGTTTTTTGGCGTAAATATGACTTTTTTTTCTATGTCCATCCAAAGGTCCTTCACGTTTACAACAATAAAAGCTTCTCTAAATGATTTTCAGGTTGTTCTCTTGCTTTACAGCATTTCCATTCATCATATTCCATCCAAACTGGGTCACCAAAACAAACAATTTGACAGTTTCCTGTGTTTCCCACCAAAATACATTTATTTCAAAGAGGCGTGTGGCTTTTTTTTAATCCTCATTAAGTTTTGGCTTAAAAAAAGAAATGGGATTTTTGTGTCGTTTACACTTTTGTTGAGTAGATTTTAGTGGAAGCCTCTTCAGGGGCTCCTGAATGTCTAAAGTCGAAGAATCAGAAACACAAATGGAGTCTGAGGTGACGAGCCGTCGTTGTGGTTTTGATAAATCTTCAGGGCACCAGGATAATCTGTGCTAAATGTCGTAAAAAGTCCCGCAGTGGTTTTTGAGTTGTTTTACCCCGAGTGAGACACGGAGGTGAAAACTGCATGACACGATAAAGCCGCCATGCGGACGGCAATGGTGCAACATGTGTTGGTGATGCTTTCACCTGCAGCATCACAGAACACAGTTCAAAGCGACGGCCTTCAGCCGATTGGTCAGTTTTAACGGCCGTCTTCCTCCTTCGCTTCACAAATATCCGCCTCATGGCCCCAGAAGTCGCTGAAGTGAATAATCCCGCCTTCAGGCCAGCCGGTTCTAAGGAACCTGCCGACACATTTCAGAGAAAAGGTGAAGAATGGATTACATTTGTCCGTTTATCAGGGGGCTCCGAGAAAAAAATAATGCAGATTTTACTCCGACTGGTGTGTCTCAGCTAAATGTCAGCAGTTAATCTTTGAAGCCAAGTGTCTGCACAAACAAAACGCTATTATCTTTTCCCTTATCTGTTGTGATTTACCCGTGGAAAAATCTAATTACAACGCAGACGCCACCAGACGCTGTGATTAGGAAAATGTGTTTTGTACACTCATGACGCAGAATGGAAGAAGTTCTGTGTAGCATAAAGCAATCTGATTAGCAGTACATCTTTGTTGATATCAAAAAGCTCACCCACTTTGTGATATATGAACGTTTACAGTGGAGGACATCAGTTTGTTGATTTTGTTGGGTTCTGGCATCCTTATGGTGGGTTCATTTTAACGGTGAGAGATAAAAAAAACAAACAATAAAAACACGAAATCGACTTTAAAGAATTTGTAAACATTTATTTGCATTTCGTCGAGGGAAATAAGTATTTGAACCCTCTTGCCGGAAAGACAGCAGTTTGTGGCAAAACTCTTAGCAGCAGCACAGAGGTCAGATGTTTCTTGTAGGATTCTGCACATTTCAAGAGGAATTTGGTCCTTTCTTCTTTGTAAATGACTTCTAAATCATTCAGATTTGATGGTTGTTGCCAAGCAACCCCGAGCTTCAGCTCTCTATAGGTTTTCCATAGGATTGAGGTCCAGAGACTGGCTGGGCCACTCCATGACCTTCCTGGTGGAGGAAGGAGGTTCTCACTCAGGATTTGATGGTACATGGCTCCGCCCATCCTCCCATCCACACAGGGAAGTAGCTCCATGCCGATCCGTGTTGGTCTCATCTGACCACAGCACCTTCTCCCAATCTCTCTCTAAATCATGAAGATGTTCAAACTTCAGGCGGACACGTCTGCCTTCTTAAGCGGAGGGGCCTTTGTGAGCTTTGAAAGATGTTAAACCATAAAATAAGGTATCACCAATGGTTTTCTCGGTGACTGTGGTTCCAGCTGCTTCAAAATCATCAACTAACTCCTGCCGTGTTGTTTTAGGCCGGTTTCTCTCTGTTCCCCCCCACCAGGTCAGATCTGGTTTGGAGCCCCAGACCTGGAGATGGATTGATGCTCATGTTCTTGTATTTTGGCCCAGTTGCACCAACAGTTGTCATGGTAACCTCCAGCTTGTTGCTGATGTTTTTGTAGTCCAGTCCGGTCTGGTCCAGGTCCACAATCTTCTCCCTTCAATCCACTGAAAACTCTTTAGTCTTTCCCAAGTTGGAAAGTTTGGAGTCTGAGTGATGCACTGATTCTGTGGACAGGTGTCTGTTGTACAGGTGATTAGTCCATTTCAGGTGCCTTTAATTCAGGTGACAGGTTGATTAGGAGATTCTAACCGGACTGTGTGAACCAGAAATCTATGGGCGATTTAATACTTGTTTCCCCCAATGAAATGCAAATAAATGTTTATCGATTGATTGCTAAACATTGATTCCTTGATTTCTATCTCTCACTGTCCAAATGAACCATTAGGATGATGCGCACACACAAAAATGTTTTTGTTGCATAAAATAGTACAAACTGAGTCCGTAACAGATGCTTGTTATCTCTAATCCTCCTCACAGAACTGCACCAGGAACCATCTTTTGTCAGAATCTGGAGGAATAAAGATACGGATTACTGTGGACATCCTTCGTTAGGAGCTGTATCGTGCTTTCTCGCTCAAAAATACCACCTTAAACAATTTTACCCAGCCTGGTGGTTAGGGTTTCAAATTTCTTGGAGGAATCCACAATCCATTATTGTTCATTTTTACCCAAACACAGGGGACTCTTGGATGTCACAGATACAGAATCCAATTTCTAATTCTATTCTCAGCACCGTAGCCTCCGGTTTTTGAAAATATAACAAAGGATTCCTGTTCAAATTACAGAGTTGGTTTTTTAAGGCATGCTGGTGGTGTGCGTTTGGGCTTTATTGCATGAAAAAGTACAATTCTTAAGGCTTTCCTTTATTCAGCGTGAAATGAGTTTGGACGGTATCAGGCCGGTAAAGCAAGCAAAACCTCACGGATCATCCAATAATATCAAACTCCTACCCGGAGGTGTCTACGTGTCGGAGCTTTCGTGTGACAGATGCAGACAAAGGACAAAATAATATTTGAGAAAATATCACGTTAGGATGTGCGAAACGTGAAAAACAAAGCTTGCTAAGATGTGAAGGGTGGTGATTCTCTTTTCTGTCGTCTGTTTGTTCATCTTTGTGCCTTTGTTAGCCGGCTGACCCCGCCGTCGCTCCTCCTCTTGTCCTTGCAGGATGTAAGACGGAGTGGGATGAGATCGGATGCTGGTTGAGGGCTGAAGTGGGGCGGGTGGTGAATCTGTCCTGTTCTGAAGTCTTCCAGCATTTCTCCAGCAATCAAGGTCGGTTCCTGAGGCAGGCGACGGAGCAGTTCTCGTTTCCATGGCGACGGAGGGAAACTTCCTGTTCATAAAGCATTCTTTGCCGTTGTCTGGTGCTAACATTAATTATCCGTGTGATTTTTCAAAGCGGATCAGGGAGCCGCATAAATAATTCACGTTTGTTTGTTTGCTAGTAAAGATGTAGACTTCCTCGTTTCTTTGTTCCAGTGTTTTACCTCCACAAATATCCCTTCCAAATACAGACTGCTCATATTTCAAGCAGCAATTGCCGCTCTCCTGTTCTGTCAGCGTGATTGGATCGTAACGGCAATTCGAAGGTGAAGGTCAGGATCATTGTATGAGTTATGTCCCATCATCCTTCAGGAGGATGGAGAGTGCAGCTCATTTGGAATTACAGATCGGAGATTTGAGTCTCAGTTCAAAAGGCGAAATTCTCCTTGCCATGCTTAACGTTTTTAAGTAAACAAGCAGAATTCTGGGTAGCTCCTGGCTTTGCTATCTGCAGCACACACATGCTGATAACCGGTCCCACAGCTTTGCAGCGAGAGATCCAGCTGACAACCTTCCCCTGACACCTGCTGCTTCCAAATGGATGTTCAGCAGGACTTAAGCAGCCATGAAAGCGTCACATGTTCTCTGACTGACTGCAGCACTTAGGGAACGAAAAAGGGCCAAAGTCAGTAATGTCCAAAGGGCGTTTGGAGGATTTCAAGGGCGCTCCCCCTAAGAACATTTCTAGAGCACTAAATGGTCGAATCAGCCGCAGCAAAGTAAGAAAGACAACTCAAAAGATAAAGGGCATTGTGTTCGCCTCATAGGCTGACCAAAGCAGAAGCTAAACAAACTATAAAGAGAGGTCATTTCACATTCCATCTACCCGGAGATTCAATATACTGATATTTTATGAAGCCTGAATCCTTTGGCGTCGGGACTGTCATCTGCCAACTGCAGACACAAAGTAATAGTCTCTGTCTCCAGCTTAGAAGAGTTGGTTCAAATAAACCTACATTTTTCAGTTAAAATTGACAAACCTGTAAACATTTATTGGGTTTGAGCTATCCTCACCATCTGAAAAGACATTTTTTTTCTTAGTTGCGTCAAAAGTTTGCATGAAAGAGAAACCAAATTCGATTTTTTTGTCTCTGGTTCCATCACTAAACTACTATTCTTTGCCCTTTTTTGTTGCCTCATTGTCAGGCTATGTGTTCAGGAACTGTAACGTGGAGGGATGGTCTGAAATGTATCCGCCTTATGAGGAGGCGTGTGATTTTAGTGACGATAATGAGTCGGAATCTGAGGTAAGAACACTTTGGAATATTTTCATATTTCAATACTTCTTTGCCACTGAAGAGGAAAATTTATTTTTTGAAAGACTCACTTGAATGAAAATTGTGTTTTGGGTGTTTTTAACATGTTCTTGTAGGATTTTTCTAATGATGCAGGACGTATAGAAAGAGAGTCAAACACAAAACAGCATTTCTGATTTTTTTTTTTATTCAAATCACTGTGAATCAGGAGCAGACGAAAGAAATGCAGATTGAAAAAGATCAAATTTGTGACATGAAATGCCATAAAAAACAATAAATAGTTCTCAACCTGAGTTGTGGGTGGATGGTCCCGCCCACAACGCAGAGGTGAATTTCTAACTAACTCCCTCTGCTCTGCAGAAACTATGTCCTGGAAAAGTTTTGACTAAAAACGACATAATAATGATTCAAAGACCACCGGGAATGCCTTTAAAAATATATGATCAGAGAGGAACTTTAAGAAAAAAGACATTTTAGAAAGAAATTCTGTCTATTTTTGTGGACTTTAAACCTCCTGTGAGCGTTTTAATGGGTTAACTCTGAGGTTTTGTTCTCTTTCTCGTGGACTTTCCCTCTCCAGACGAGTTACCTCTACACCTTCAGACAGGTGTACACTGTCGGCTACGCCACCTCGCTCATCTCCCTCATCACAGCCATCGTGGTGTTTGCAGCCTTCAGGTAAGCCCACAGCAGATGCATGCAGATTCAGGACAACGTGAGGGAACTTTCACAGCATGCTCGCTCTCACTAGAGTCTGAAAACCTAAACGTGCACACAGAGAGGACTACAGTTTAAATCAGAAGCCTGGAGGCCACATGTTCACAGGAAACGGCCTGGAGGGTTATACAGCACAGGTTGATGAATTATTACACGCTGGAAACAAATGTTTTCCACAGAAAATGTTGTTTATCATGAAATATGATCTCTTTAGAAGGCGGTGTCCTGTGCTCTTCTTTATTTTTAAACGCAGGAAGTTCCACTGCACCAGGAACTACATCCACATCAACCTTTTCTCTTCGTTTGTCCTGAGAGCCAGCGCCGTGTTCATCAAGGACGCCGTGTTGTTTGCAGATGAGACTTTGGACCACTGCTCTATTTCCACGGTGAGGCAAATGCTGACATCACAGATTTCAACGAAAGACTGGAAGTCAAAGCAAAATCTGAATTGGGTCGTTTTTCCCCATCAGTTTCTAATCATTTCTATAAAATTTGCTTGTTTTCTTTATCCCCATAATTTTTCAATTAAAAAAAAAAACGTTTTATTTTCCTTAAATTACTTAACTTAGTGTCTCTTTCTTTGCTTCACTCCTGAGACTCTGAACTGCGGCAAACAGAGAACCGTCAACCTAAAGGGTAATTGTTCGCGACGGCTTGCAGCAGTCCTCACAGAGCTGAGACGAAGCAAATGTGCTGGAAAATATGACAATAATTGTCCTTTTTCTCTTGCCTGCTGCACAATAAAGATAAACAAAAATAACAACAGAAAAATACAGTTTTTAACAGCAGCTGTACATGTTAAACAGGCCAAGAGGATATTGATTATTTAAGAATTAATTACCAAACAATAAACAATGTGAAAAGAGAGAAAAATTAAAAACAGAGCTGAAAAAATGGAAAAAATATTTACACATTTTTGCTGTTTACGCTTAAAATTACATTTCTGAGTATTTCTTTTCTCAAAAAGTTGCAAATAAGGATCCAACAAGCAGTTTGTATTTGTGGCACAAAACATGCCGGGCGCTGGATGCTGTGCTCCATTCTGATGCATCCACTTGAAAAACAAATCCATCCATGAACGTCTTTGTTTTCCTCGCCTGAGCTGATGTCTGCGTACAAACTGTACGGCTGGATATCTACAACACATAACAGACCCAAAAAGGTTGGGTCTGTTAGGGGCTGTAAGCTAGCAGAGAGGGGGTAAACAGATGGATGACAGGAAGTGGGGCCGGGGTCCCGCTGAAACTCAGAGGTGAATTTCTGATTAACTCCTTTAGGTTTTTGGATTTTGGCTAAAAACGTCATACACATAATTAAAAGACCACTGGAAATGCTTTAAAAAGACATGATGGGAGTGTGAATTTCACTGTTTAAATACCCAACCAAAAGACAAAATTAATTTAAAAATAACGTTTCCTGCTGCTTATTCCTTTGGGAGAATAATGCAAACAATGTTTTTAAAAACACATTTTCTAAATGGTTTCTCCTTCGGTTGAGCAGGCAGTGAAGTAAGAATACAATTTTGTTATCTATGTCCTTTTTCTCTGACACACTAATGATGTACAAGCTAATGCTGGTGGCTTTGTTGTCCTGCATCATGTCTAGACCGCCTGCAAGTCGGCCGTGGCGTTCTTCCAGTTCAGCATTCTCGCCAACTACTTCTGGCTGCTGGTGGAGGGCATGTATCTGCAGACCCTGCTGGCGCTCACTTTCGTCTCGCAGAGGAAATACTTTTGGTGGTACATCCTGATAGGCTGGGGTGAGTGAACATGACAGAATGGGGGCAGTAAATGTTTTAATGAAAACACCAATGCTGTCGTCCCAGAAGACAGAAGAAGCACCAGAGGTGACGCGTAAGGCTGCTCAGAGAGGAGCTTGGTTCTTCTGCAGGTTGTCAGTGACCACATTTGTATTCCCTCAACTTTTCTGTGTGATTGAATGACTGAGTGATGCTCGAGCGTCTCTCAAAATAACCTTGTTATCATCCATATCAATTGGAAGTAGCACGCAAAATTGCACGTTCGCTGTGAAAAGGTTAACTGATTGCTGTTTTTAATGCCGGATATTGTAATCAAAGATAGAATTAGACCAGTTCATATACGCAGCACAGCCGTGTTTAGGTTTAATATCCAGCCGGGCGGAAACCTGCTCAAACGATCTTTGCAAAACAGCAAAAGCTTGGTTTGTTTTTCTGCTTTTGTGTCTCAGATGTTTCCATGAAAGTTGGGGTTCTGTCTGTCAGCGCGTTTCCTGTTAAAGCCTGTTTCCACAGGCTTTAATGAAGTCCTCCAGCCCCCTCATCTGTCACGGCAGCACTGCCACAGACATGTCACCGTGCAGCACAGCAGCATTCGGCCTTGACACCCCCACAGCACCCATGCCTGATTACCTAGGGGGAGAAACATCACAATAACTTTGGAGACAGACATTTTTTTTATTTATTTTACACTTTTTAGCAGCATTCGCAGAGGGAAAATTGTTGGACGCCATGCTGGGCCCCAGATGCTGTATTTCTGCAGGTCGGTGTGGCGCCCCATTCAAACTCTTTTTTCTGGGGTGTCAGATGGATGGACATCATGGACGCTCAGACAGCTGGATCAGGCGCTCGACGACCCAAGCAGGTCTTGTGGCGGCCTGACGAACAGCAGGGCTCCCCCCGTTCAGGCTGACACAAAGCTTCAGATTCAGGCGGCTTTGTGGGGAGCTTAAAGCCACAGTCAGAAACGTTGCACTGTGCAAACGGCATTTCAGAAAAATAAATTGATAGGAGAAAAAAAAAACACAAAGGAGGACGGATGAAACGTTAAACCCTCTTTGTCAAACTGGTTTGAAATAAATTCGATTCGGCTAAATCCCAGAGTGAGAGGAATCGAGCAAAACGGTTTTCTTCAGTGTCATAAGTTGGATTCCTCCAGTAATAATTGAGAAAATGCTGCCAAAGCTGCACTTTGTTTGTGTCCCAATCTGAAACCATTCTACAGTAAATGATTCCCAAATGTCTTCGGTGACTGGAGGACTGGACAGGTTCACACTGCCCTCGCTGCGTGCGTAAAACTGCGCATTTCAAGTTTCTGCGTTCCAAACTCGTGTTTACGGATAGCTATGCAGGTTTTTAAGACCATTTTCTGGAACAAAAGGCGTTCAGCGCTCATCTGTTCATCTGCTCAGTTGTTGGACAGAACAAGTTAGAAGAAAAAGGAAGAAAAGGCATTTTGTAATTTAGATTTCAATATGAAAATCCGTTTTCAAATTACACAATGAAATAACCAATTAAGTTGTCAGTTGAGAATTGCATATTACTTTGAAATATGACTCAGAAATTTTCCATAAAACACTGAACCATTTCTACTGTGCACTTTATATGTTATGACAAATAACTATTGCCAAAATAGGATCCTAGAATAAAAATAATAACTGCTAAAAAAACATTTTTTTTCAGTTACTGTAAGTTGGTGGTGTAATGGATGTGTCATGAAATGTTCTCAAAGTTCTTTTGGTTCACTAAATATACATGAGCCAGCAAAGGGCTTGTACATGGAAGTATTGGAGCCGGGTCTAGGAGAACAAAGTCATAAAATTATGGGGGGAAAAAAAGGATTAAAATGTTATAAAAAGAAAATAGTAAATTTATGATTTAAGGGTCATAATTTTTATTAATTAAATTTTTTCTTATACATTTACAAAAGAAAAGTAAAGCAGATTGAGTGAGAACTAAAATAGTGTGATGTCCATCCCATTTCTCTGAAATGCAACAACATGAAACAGTCCGATTGTCTTTGTGGGAACATATTTTAAAGCGAAATGTGACACATTTTATTTAAAAAAAAAAAAAGCATGACTTTTTCCATGTAAAGTTATACGTTTTTGGCGCATAAATTTACAACGTGAATCACATGAAACGTTTTCATTTAACTTCACAACTTTACTTATAAACGTATAAATTGGTTTATTTTGCTTCTTTATGGTAGCCCTAATACTCCGCTGTGATGCTGCATTTGGCTGTCTATGCGGCTGTTCAGGAGGGGGAGGTTCCAATTATCAGCGTTTCCTGCATCCTGTTTTTGTGCTCAGCCTATTTCTCTTAGGGGGTGGGAGGTGTGAAAGGAGTGGGGGGGCTAGGTACGGGGAGGGGGGCCCTATTTATTTATTTATTTTTATTTTATTTATTTGTAAATCATCAATGCTTGTTTTTATATTTTGTTCTGTTTTAATGTAAAGCACTTTGTGTAATATTTTTATATGAAAAGTGCTTTATAAATAAAGTTTGATTTGATTTGATTTGATAAGTTGAGAGTTAAATTAAGAAATCAAATTAAATCAAAAATCTGTAGTCCTTAGAGACAAATCCCAGTCTGTACCTGAATTCCCTTGTTGCTCTCTAAAAGACTCGTAGTAGTACTAGTACAGGACTATCCAGTTCCCTGGATACCTCTCTACATTACTTTAGTTGTTTTTTGGCAGCAAATACTGTATGACATCACACATTTACCCGAAATGTTACTTTAAGTTTTTTTTTTTCTTGTTCCCCTTCTGTCACGAAAAAAACTACATTCTGTGTTTTTTGGGAAATAAATAAACAAACCTTAAATTACAATCAGTGGTCCCTTTGTTATAAAAACTCACAAGTTCTTTCGTTAAGAGTTAAATGGCGGCTTAACATAATTATAAAAAAGATGTCAAAGACTATTTTTAGTTTTTAACCTGAAGCTCGGCTCTTTTGGAAATGTGTTATAAATAATCTTGCAGCACCTCTGCGCTTATTTTAGCTGGACTGCTTTACAGATGCTCAAGCATCCCATTCCCCGTATTTTACTGTTTACCATTGATTCATTTGTGTAATTGCATCTGTACATAAATGGGTATTAATCTCCAATCTTTATGCGACAAGGAAAAAAATGTAATTTAATCTTAATGGGCAGCAGTTAAAAGAAATCAAATATCTTTGACCGAAGTTGACATATTTACTGCAGAAAGAAGTTTCTTGAAGCAACCGAGACTTTATTTTGAAAAGAATCCAAAGCCTTGTCACTACAGAATTTTTATTTCCTCTACATATATGTAAAAACCTTCTTTCCAAGATGCTTGTTTGCTGTAGATAGGTCCAAAACCTTTTTCCTTCTTCACCAAACGTCATTTCTGTCTGCTCTTTGCCTGGGGAACTGGGACTGATGATGTGATATGCTGAGTAAACACTGCCGCATAAGCCCACAAACACTTCCCTAAAATAAAAAAAACAACAACACATGCGTGAGCTGTTTCTGGATTATTGTTAAGATTAACTGAGCAGAATAACTGATCCAATTTCTCTTTTTTATAGGACTCCCATCAGTGGTTCTCATTCTTTGGGTTCTGACCAGATTCTTCAACGATGACAGGGGGTAACGACGGTGCTTTGGACACGATGCCATTCTATGAGTAAAGTACTTCTGCTATGCTTATGGATTTTTATTTTACTGCAGTTGCTGGGACGACACGGACAACGTCGGCATATGGTGGATCATTAAAGGGCCAATCACAGCCTCCCTGCTGGTGAGGGAACGCCGACAGTCCAGTGGGTTTTAATGCCAGAGGCAAAATGGAAAAATCCTCCCTAAATTCCTCCATAACGTTCCTGAGGAGCCAGAGAACGGCTCCATTCTGCTTGTTTTATCGTTTTATCTAATTATGTTTGGTTACGAGAATCATACAGTGGAGGATATAAGTATTTGATCCCTTGATGATCAAATACAACAAGGGTTACCAGGAAGCGTAACCCTTGTTCTATCCTAGGCACTTTAACATTGGGAGTTGGGTCATCTAGACCCACTAGACAGTGCTCTGAACCTTTTTTCATCAATGATTTGTGATCTTCACTGGTGTCCATGGATTACATGAAATCTTTCCACCTTTATCCACCTTTGTCGTAGTGCGGAGGGCTGCGTCATCAAAAGATATGCTAAGGGTTAAAATAGGTCATGGGTGGGTCTTCAAACTGGATGAAAAACCCCAAACCTAATGCTCAGACAACCAGGAAACGGCTGAAGAAGTAGCATATTTAAGGTCACGGAGTGGCTCAGCCAGTCTCTGGACCTCAATCCTATGGAAAACCTATAGAGAGCTAAAGCTCGGGGTTGCTTGGCAACAACCATCAAATCTGAATGATTTAGAAGTCATTTGTAAAAAAATCGGATCAAAGTTCCTCCTGACGTGCAGAAACCTGTTCATCAACTGCAGGAAATGTCTGACCTTCTGTGCTGATAAGGGCTTTGCCACCTAAGACTTTTCGGCAAGAGGGTTCAAATAAATATTTCCCTCAGTGAAATTGATATAAATTCTCTAAAGGGGATTGTTTGTTTTTCATTGTGAATTTCTATCTCCTGTTCAAAATAATGGCCGTTTATTGGGATTACCTACTGTCAGTTTGTTTAGTGGATGAAACTTACAAAATACGTATTTCATTATTGAGAAGGAATTTTGTAAAATGATTGCATAGTTATTCATTTATGTCCACCAGGTCAACATTTTCATCTTCATCAACGTCATCCGGATTCTGGTTCAGAAGCTGAAATCTTCTGCCATGGCTGGAAACAATGACACAGGACATTCGTGTAAGTCACCTCTACCGTTTGTGTTGTCCTCAGGGTCAGTTCAGGAATTTAGTTCAGGTTGAGGATGAAGCCAATAGATCAAACAGGTTTAGAAATATGGTAGACAGGGGGAAACTCTTGTTTGCCCAACTGAACCTCCTTACCTCAGCTTTCTGATTTGCCCCAAAAAAAAATCTAAGATATTAGAAGGATGTTTCCATTTTTTTCCCTTTTAGGGTGAGAAGATGTTTTGTAGGAAACAAACTTCAAGACTGAAACAAAACACATTTAATGTAGAAAATGAGTTTTAGTGGTACCAGAGGACACATTTACTGTTTCAAAGTCATTTGGCCGCCTTCCTCACCTGATCTGTCCTTGCCTCCTCCAGCCAGGCTTCTTCAAGGAAGTGGAAAATTATACTAGAGGGCAATTTGTGACTCTGTAGACACCCCCACCCCTCCATTCCATTTCCTCACCTCCAGAAGAGTCCTTCACACCTGACGACAGTGAAGGAGAGTTTATACCCCGACAAGAGAAGCATTATTTATCTCATCATGAGTTTATTGTTACAAAACGCTCACTTGGGAGCCAAAAACTTTCCCATCTGTGGATATTTTGAAGGCAGAGACATCTTTCAGGATAATGGTCTATTGATTTCTGGGTCAAGGCTGGAGAAAGCATATAAAACAGACAAAATGAAGCTGATCTTCAACGTTTAATACCTGAACCCAGAGATAAGTAAAAGCAAGAACCTTGTATGAATCTGGATTTCAGTCACCTCCCTATAGTTGCCCCTCAAAGAGTCCTATTCTGGTGGGCCGTCCACCATGCAAAAGTAATGGGGAAAAAATAGAGAAAGGCATGTTCAACTAAACCCAGATTCATAAATATGTACCATTATACACAATTTAGGAATTAAAGGTTTAGTGTTGCAGTAAAGTCAAGACTTTACTGATACAAAAAAAATGGACCAGAACTGCAGTTTTTCAAAAGACAAAAAGAAAAATCTCAACGTGAAGTTCGTACCATCTGACAAATGGCTTCAGGAATCAAACAAAAACAGCCTGAAACTTTGTCCTCACTGTCCCATCATGCCTCTGGGAAAAAGATAACCTCCACTAAAGAAGAGGAATGTTTTCTCTGCACAGCAGTCCTTATTCCTGAAACTGAAACTGACATCCTGCTGAACTCTACCTCTATAAATCCACTGACTACACAGTCTTACTAGATAAAGAGGAGAAAAAACACATTTTCTTGAGCTTTTTGAATATCTAATGTAAAACAGAGCGATTTTCAGAGATTTATGATCACTAAATAATTTCGTGATTGGGGACAAAAACGGCTAAAGAAAGTACATGCTAAAGAAAGTTGTCACCAGAGGCAGAAATGGTTTTTGAAAAGGTAAAGATACTTCGAGGATGAAGTGACGGAAAAAAAACCTCCAAAGGTAGCTTCAAACCAACACGGTCAGCAGAGATCACAGTGTGAACGGAGAATAGTTTAGATGACATCATGTACAGCAGTTTGATTACAAACACAAAAAAGTCCAAATGTCTTTGCCTTAGTTTGAATAACCTTACCTCTTAAATTACAGAAACATATGATTCCAAAAAACAAAGGAAATACTTCCAGCAACCGAACAGCATAGAATAAAACAAAGTTTTTTGTCATTGTACAGGTACACAGTAGAATGAAGAAGTTCTTCCTTCTCCATGCAATAATCATGGTGAAAACTTACACAAAACATTATAAATAAATAATACATGTATCATCCAGTAACTACAAACAGGACATCCAAATGAATTTGTTGCTAAATAAAAGTGCATTTGTTGTTTAAAAAAACCAGGATATCAATTAATGTGTCAAATTTGCTAAAAAAAAAATAAGAAGAAAATAGATAAATAATGTGATATGAATTTGATTAAACTAGGAAAATTGACATTTTACTGCAGAGGGTCCAGAAAATCAATGTGAAGAGGGTCAGGAAATTAAAAAATTCCTGCCAACAACTACGCATTTCCAATTCTTCCTGTTATTTTGGCACCTTTACATAGATAATAACCTCACCATTCTATCGTTTTTCTTTTCTTAAATCATATGTTTTTAATGTCATCACCTAATATGACCTGAGGAGTTTACGCCTGTCTTATGTAATTACAATTCAACCCCAAACCCTTTTTTAAAATGTGTTTAAAATGGTCTTAACCGCCTCTGTGATGCTGCAGATTTCGGGAGACCTACAGATTAATGTAGAATCAAGGCGAATATAAATAGAGAGCAGGATCGAAATAGCTTCCCATCCATCGCTGTGCGACAGGATTGTTTCATCAATCCAACAGCAGGTTCACATCCTCGAATGCTCCGTTCCTGTCTCCTTTTGTGAGATCTCAGCCAGGTGTGACAGAGGAACGCACATTCCTGCTGCAAGCACCACGTCACCTGATTACATCCACACTCAACCAAAGCTGCGGTGGTTTTCTCTATCCGTCATTATGTGGTTCTATGGTTATGAAGTGGAATCAAACCAACAGCAAACACTTGTGCTGCATCTCAGAGGAGCTGCTTAGAGGTTGAACAGACATCCCAGCTCTGGAAAAAACACACACAAAAAAAATGAAGACAAAAAACTGCCTCCTAAGGCCTACTGCTGGGGCAGAGTTGCCCTTTCGAGCTTCGCCAGGTGGGCGTGCGACTAAAATGCCAGTAAGAAAAAGGATGAAATGGCGACATTTACATGATAATCGAAGCCGGTGATCGGTCATCTGAAGCCCAAGCTGTGACACATTGCAAATGAATCAGATCCCACTGATTGGTGGGATGACTGAAAATGATTCAAGGCCACCAAACCAAAGATCTGACACTTTGATGAGTTTGTGTCTGAGAACCAAAACTTTGTGCGTTTGTCAGAAGCGTTATCGCGATACTTTTGTTGTCCTTTTACGGTACTGGGTTTCTGCTGCAGGAGGCTGGCTAAATCCACGCTGTTCCTCATTCCTCTGTTTGGGATGCACTACACTGTGTTTGCGTTTCTGCCTGAGAACACCGGAGTAGCAGCCAGACTCTACATCGAGCTGGGGCTGGGATCCTTCCAGGTAGGAAGAACCCAAACACAACTATCGCACAAAAACGGCTCACAGGTCTGTAGAAAACCTTCAAACGTTGTGAGGAGAAAACCTGGAAGTCCTGGAATATCTTGAAAGGTTGAAGGATTTGAAGAACCAAAAGTCATATGGAAAAAGATGAAAGAGTTGAACATTTGAATTGTTAAAATAGCTGAAAAACTGTAGAAGGAGTTAACACCAAAAAAATGGCTGAAGATACTATAATTAAGAAAGACAACACGTCCAAAAATTTGTTCATAAACCGGCCACCACCGCCATGTGTGGGAGGAGCTACTGTCAAAAGTCTTAAGCCTCATCGCTACATCCAGTAGAAGCATTGAATGTATATCTTTATATACAATGTATCCATGAAAGACACAGAAGATGTTGAGAGATCAGGTTGATTTATTTTGAAGAGCTCTAGAAAAGCAGTTCGTTTTTTTTTTTGTTTTTCTTAGAGAATATGGGTATCTTTATCTTAACCTCTCAAGACCTGGCATCAACATGCACGGACGTCCCATTTCGGTTTTTATCATCGCCGTAGTAAATTCCGCTTAACTGTCAAAGAGAAATGAAAAGGATCGGGTCTTAAGGGGTTAAACCGTTAAACCCCCTTCTCCCATAGTCTTCATGTTGACAGCAGGAGAGCGCGCTCTCTCTCGTTAAAAAAAAACACAACCTCAATCTTTTTACAAAACTGTCTTTGTATATCGTTGTTTGCATTAAGACAAAACAATATAGACGCTTGCTGTCAGTTTAAAACATTTTTAAAAGAGTTATTGATCCCAGGAGTCTGAATCTTGCTAGCTTTACTGAACTGTTTCCGGAAACCACTCTTCAAACAATACAAATTTCTTGATCCATTCATTATATGCAGACTTCTAGCAGAGTATTTTCTGGAATAATAAAGCTTGATCATTACCAAAAAAATAATAATAAAGCAAAATCCAGTTTGATCAATGTGATTGGGCCTGATTTCCGATCAGCTGATTGGATCAGGGCATCCCTAGTTCTTGGCTTCTGCCGTTTATGAGTTATTTAAGCCTTCACCTTTGACCTCTCCCAGAATTCAACGTGTTTTTGTGAACTTGTTTATAACAGCAGACCTTGAGAGTTAGATTTCAATAAGGAGAGGTCTTGATTGAAAGCACGAGAAGCCCGTAGTTTTTGAGACGTCTGGCGTGTTTGCGGTGACCTCGGACCACGTGAAGAGACGCCGATGGCGGTTAAGGCCAGGCTGCGCCGAATCAAAAAGCCTGGAGGAGAACGAGGCCTGGCGACAGGTCCGGAATGCAGGAATCTGATTGTGATTGGCTGTGAGGAAAGTCAGCACTTCAGCTATTGGCTCAGAGTGAAGACCAATCGATGAGTGGGTTGTGAAGTGACGAATCAGCAAACCCAACACACCTTCACATGAGGTAGATCTATTGAAATTGCCCCAAAGTTTCCCTTTCCGCTTTTAGGCTTCTGTTATAAACATCCGTCACTTTGTCGCTCTTGACAAGTGATCTGCTACGTGCACGATTCTTTAAGTCACGTTTGCTGCTCTGTCAGCTGAAGAATAAATACATCCACTTAATCCGGCCGTTTCAGCCACATTTGAGGGAGTCTCCTTGTGTGTGAACATGCAGGCGGATGGGAGCATTCACGTGTTTTTGCTGTCAGATTCTTTATTTACACGTCGTCTGATGCTTCAAAGCTGAATGTCATGCAGAGAAACCTGCAGAAAACTTCAAGTCCACATTTTCCAAGAAGACAAAACAGTCTCACTCATATCTCCCTGAAGGGCTATTGTTAGCCCCATTTATATTTGAATGCGTGTCTTGCTGCGTACAGTATGAACTTCAAAGTAATTATGGTTTCTAATGTTATCTCACAGCTGACTGATCAGTACACTTTTCCTTGCAGGGGTTTGTGGTGGCGCTCCTTTATTGTTTCATGAATGCAGAGGTGAGTAAAGGATTATTGTGTGACGCTGCTTTTTTAAACATTTATGCACAGAAAGGATGAGAATCGGTCAAAATCAAAGACAATCCGCTCATTGGCTTGATTTCAAATGCATGGCAGGCGAACTGACATTTTTGTTTTGCTTTTAGTAATAGTTAAAACATCCACATTTGCAATATGGTGCCAATTATTTTGCAATATAGCTAAAAAAGATAACTTATTTTGCCAAAGAAACAAGAGCCACACACACTATGGATGCAGGAAAAACCAAAATATTAAAGGATTGAAGGAACACGTTGGAAGGCTGTGACAGAAAATATATACTGTGGTTTTTCTGGGATCTAATTTTTTCTGGAAAAATCTGCTAATTTGCAGCCAAAATCATATTTGCATTTGCAATAATCCATTTTGAACGCTGCTTACCAGCAAAAAACCTAATAAGAATTTCAGTACTGGAATTAAAAAAAATCTTAAAAGATGAAATAATCTTTTTAAGGTCAAAGTAAAGTCATTGTGTGTTCCTGCAGGTCCAGACGGAGCTGCGGAAGTGGCTGTGGAAGTGTCACAGTCCAAACCATCTCACTCCAGCAAAGAGAAGCATCACTCCGATCACAATCCGAACCCGTGGGGAGTTTGGACTTCCTCCCTCCAGTGCCAACATCTCCTCTGTATGACTTCAGGCAGAGAAATTATTTATGAATGTAAAAAAAAAAACAACCATAACAATCTTTACAGTGAACACAACAAAAGCGTTTCCTGTCAGTAAGACCATGCGACCACAATGGGCTGGGATAACGGACAGACGTCAGGGTCCTTTATCTCCATGTCGGCAGCAGATGCAACGCAGTTCAGCGAGAACACGGCGCCGATTCCAGAACCGGACAGGACGCTCTCCTATGTATCCGTTGTAGTTGATCTGTGCAGACAGGTTGGTGCCATGCGGCACCACAAAGAGGCTCTTGTCCTCTTTCCGTCTGCATCAAAGATGATCAAGGATCAATCTGTGTCTAAATATGTCTGACCATTAAGTATTTCTGTGTGTAGTAGCCATGATTGTCCAAAGTTTGTCTTCAAAGACGGTCTAGACCGTCCTTGTGAACATTCATTTGGCATGTCTGCCTCATTTCTGACTCGTCGTAGTTGTGTAATCTCATAAGTCAGAAAAGTAATAATGTAGACAGGGAAAAGTGGCACCTCTGTACCAGAGGGAACAATCCTGGAAAACTGGCTTTCTATCAAATGTTCTGGTCCAGAGTAATGCAGTCTACCTTTATGGTGAAAAACTCTGTTATCCAGGGAGTACACCTGCTTTACTAAATACTACATAAAAATACATTTATTGTTCTAGTTTACCCCGTTTAAAGGGCCCAAAATTATTAGAAGATAAATTGCTGCCTTAAGAAGGTCTATATTTGGTGATACTGAAAAAAGAAATGTCTGTCTTGCCAACTGTGAAGCATGGCAACAGATGTATGATGGTTTGGTATGTGTATGCAGCTAAAGCATTGATTAAGTCTCCCAATGTTCTTCTTACCACTGTGAGGCGGTGCCATCAATAAAACCCTCCACCAGTTATGGGAAGCTTTTCTTTTTTTGACACTGTAAAAGAAGGTATCATGTCACTTTTATCTTTATTTTGGCACGTTAATATCAACGTGGGGAGTAATTTGTCCAGTTTTCAGACCGGTTCAATGATGGCCGCTCAACAGTCGCTGTTATGTGACTCACAGTCCATCCTGTTCAGTCCAATTTAGTCCAGCCTTCCATTGACATGTTCTCCCTACCATGACAAAGCTGGACAAAGGTAAGGAGGATTTCATGTAATCCATGGACACCAGTGAGGATCACAAATCATTGAAGAAAAAAGGCACGACGTACTGTCTTGTGGGTCTAGATGACCCCACTCCCAACGTTAACGTGCCTCCTTGGAGGGGAGTAGGGTCATCTGGACCCCACGAGATAGCACAAGGGTTATGCTGGTCGTCACAAGTTCACCTCTTTACCGCTTGTTTTTGTCCTGATGTTGCTTGTTTTAAAGAAGCCAGCGCGTTGATGCAGAACATTTAATGAACAGAACTTCTTTTTTAGGCGTGCATTATCCCTTTTTAATGCACAACCAGCGGCCAATCAGAATCGATTTCTGATGATGCATATTTTGTCGGCCATTAACCCGCTTTCATACGACGGTCAGGGTGAATACGCGATTCTAATTGGCTGCTGGGTGTGGATCAAGTACGGTTCCCCTTGACAACCTGCTGGAGCACAGATGAAGCTTCAGAAAAGAAAATAGTCATTTTAACCAGATGGCACGGAAAACTACTAACCTTAAAATAAAAATCTAACAAGAGTCAAAGTCTTTACGTAGCACAGCTTTATTTTGCAGTCAGTTTATTCACAGAGACATGATGTTGGACATCAGGATGCTAGCACACGACGCACCGTCACTGATGGAGCATATACTTATACATTACCTTCACTCTGTATGACATTGACATGCACACAGAGTGCACTCACTCCACTCACACACTCTGAAAACTGGTACATTAACAAATGTACAAAAAACACGGTCACAAACGTCATTTGTCTTGACCAACTTTTATGCCAAAAATATAGACTATGTTCATATCAATGATAAAGAAAAGGACATCATTTGTACACCAGGGCAAAGTGAGAGCAGGCAACACTTAAGAGCAGCAAAATTACAATAATTTTACATTCAGGAATTCATCAGCAAAACTCTCACACACAAGATGCCTCAAGAGCCAAAAAAGCGGGCCGGAGAGTCTGCGGCACAGAAGTTCTGACGGTTCTGGAGTCACAGCTGGACAGAATTGAACGGTTTCATCCCAACAGCACACCAGTGACCGTACAGGATGTTGCTACTGCGAGTAGTGGAATCAGCGCGTTTGTTTTCAAGCAACGTTATGAAATGAGAGTCAAAAGTGCGTCTGAAACACACAAACATCCTCATCATTGATGGAACGCGAGTCACCGCCAGGACCAACGGCGTCTTTAGATCCACCTCTATTTACAGCCTCCCCAGTCTATGAATGGATTTGTTATTGACTGATCAATAAATGTTTGTTTTAACCCGTTCCTTCACACGTCTGCATCTCAGATATGAACACTTAAGTGTGAATCCAATGTAGACAAACTTGATCGAATATTCATCAACAAGCATTTTCTTTGTTTACACAGCAAAAAAGGACACTAAAGGCCGCTGTAATGACATTTCACCGTCTGCCTTTTAGAAAATTTGATCAAAGGAAAAGTGTCTTCTGGTATTTTTGTTGGGAGTTCCACGTTTTTTTTTTTTTAGTTTTACTGAGTTATTATTAAAACAATTTTATAGTTTTTATTGATCAATTTAACCCATGTTAAATTTCCATTTAGTCAAAAATCAGGGCAGCTGTAGCAGATTAAGTTCCTTTTAAGTCCAACAACAATAATGTTCGTATTACCTCAGGAAATTGGAGCTTTGATGCTTCAGAAAAACAAACAGAAAACAGTGGCTTTTCTGTGATGTGAATAATGAAGAAAGTGCAAAATAAGATCAAGACGTTGATAGAATTACAACATCCCAGAATAATCATGAAATATGGTGTCATATCAATCAGCAAACATTACACTAGACAACCAGAGGAGGACCTAAAGTCGTTTTTTCTGGCAGATGTTTGTTTTCTTTTAAATGTTGATCAATTTAACTTTTCAATCTTAATTTTTCCCCCTTTTAGTGGTTTATATTAAAGCTATTCAAGAGAAAATACATGTTTACATCAACATCTGAAGGAAAAATGACCTCAAATTTACAGTGAATATTTCACTTAAGTGCTCAAAAAGTGCAATTAAATTTTAAAACGTTTATTTATTAAGGTTTTAAATAAAAGCAGCTTTTAAGAATTAAAATTATAGGTTAATAAGTAAAAAGTTCAGAAATATCAACAACATAACACATTTAAATAACCAAATAAGGATTTTCACAATGCAAAATGTAAACAAATAACAGTAAGACTTTTTAATTATTTGGCATTAAAAAAGAGAATCATAATTTAAGTTTAACTTTGCTTCCACCTTGTGGTGATCAAAGGAATTGCTGGAGAGTTTTAACTCATATTTTTCACATTTTGTCTCCATCTTATACATCCTGGAGCCATCTTTTTTTTAAGGAAACACACAAGCTTTATAACTAAGTTGTTTTTTTTTAATCGCATAACTTTTTCGTCAAAACCTTCACTTGTGGTTCCCCTAATTTCCCCCCAAAATAGCCCTTCTGGCCTCATATTCCTTCCAGTTCTTCCCTAACATCTCTCACATCAACATTATTTAGTGTAATACTCATCCACAGAGCACTGATGTACAGACTAAATCTGTACGGGCGCATATTTAAAGAGAGTACATAAATAATTGTCATTTGATTTCAGACAATTCACTTTTTAGAATTCCTGCCTCCTTACATTCCTTGCTGATAGCAGCTTCAAAAAATAATAAACGTGATAACTTGGCGTTACGTCATGTGATCCAGCACGTTCCGGTCTCCATCTGTACATGTTAGCTCTTTCTGCATGAAGTACACAAAGAAGGATGAGAAAAGCTTTCTGCGATTGTCAAGAGCTGGATAATTAAAGCGTTTCTGCTCCCAAGCCGTGAATGCCTGTAGGGCTGAATTCCTTACATCTGAATAAAGTTTCTTTTTGCACTTTCACTTTTGTGATTCAGCTCATCAGCACAGAAATGGCACAATTTGACAAAAACGTTCACATTATTGGTACATCATTAAAAAAAATAATTAAAAAAACCACCAGGCTGATCTTATGTAATTTCTTTTTTAAATACACATTTTCTTTTAATGAAAGAAAAGACGCCTCAGATTTGATACTCTGTAAATAAAACAGTTTTCTTTTTTTTCTTCTTTCTTTAAATTATGACTGACTAGGCACTTTGGATAATGAGAGCTGGAGGATCTCCAGGAGCTGTTTCATGCTGCACGACTGGCTGGAGCTGATGTGCACGGTGTGTGCACGGTGTGTGCACGGTGTGTGCACGGTGTGTGCACGGTGTGTGCACGGTGTGCGGCACTATGAGAAGCTATGAAAATGAGAAGCACCCAGTGAATGGCACAGGTTTTCACAGTAACCAGCATTTGACAACTCCTGTCGTTTGGGCAAAATATCATTTCAAATTTTGGGGATTTTTGGGGTTTTTCTTGAATTAATAGAACAAACGAAGCGTCGGCCCCCAGAATACACAATGAAGTCTACAGATTTGGGCTCCAGTTCCTTTTGTTTTAAAAAGGCCATAGTTTTTGAAATACAATGTTAGAGAGACTTACTGATCTAAACACCAAAAATACACAATCCATGAGCTCTGTTTCCTTATATGTATAAATGTACTTTGACATACTCTGTACTCAGGCTGAAAGTAGAAAAAATTTCAAGATGAAACATTTAAACAATGCGCATTTGTACAGGCAAGGCAAAGAAGATTTGGCTGGTACTTTTCTTTTCTTTTCTTATTTTTAAACAAGTATGGCACTTTAAGCACATTTACTTTACACCCACAGTCAAATTTGGCCCCCATTTTTATCCTAAACTATTTTTATGTTATTTATGGCATCAAATTTTCAAAAGCGGGTTCATTAGAACCTTTTAAAGCTTCATCTTTAACCCAAAAACCTATTTAAAGTTAAACTTTTTAAATTCTTGTCTGAAATAAAAAGCCAGCTTGGCAGCTTGAGGAAAACGCTTTACTTTTTTAAAGACTAAAGTATAGATAACGCAGTGGGAGGGGCCACTTTGGTCTGCCCTGGTTGGTCTGGAGCGGCACCTTAGAGTTGACTGGGGCCATCGGACGTTCAGGTCGGGAGGCTGATGTTGGCGCTCTCCGCCAGCGGGCTGGACATGCGGATCTGGGAGCTGCTCTTGCTGAGGATGGAGAGCTGAGTGCCGCCGTTCACGCCGCTGCTCGCCAACGAAGGGTGCCTCTGCTGCTTCAGGTCCACAGAAAAGTACCGGTTCACCGTCCAGCTGCGCCATTTCCTCTTGATCTCCGACTGGACCTGCAGGGAGAAACTTCAGAAGGTCAGTTCAGACGTACTTTGAGATGGAGCAGCTCCACGAGGAGAAACGGAGCTCCTCATGCTTCGGGAACATTGTACTGCTTACAGAGATGTTGGAAAAGGACAAAGACTCCTCCTCCTGTCAAACCGTCCCCATCTGCTTCCCTGCATTTATCTCCAGAACATCCACCATCATCCGATCCTCTGATGGATTCATTCCTGATCCATCCTGGTCCCAAAGAGAACCTCAGCATCTTCATCTCTGCACTCAGCACAGCCGTCTACACCTTTTCTTTCCTTCTTGATCACATCACACCTGAATCCTTCCCCCACCCGTTTGGACCTGCATGGACACGCCCCTTCACCTCTAAAATCCTCCACCTCTGCTCTCTTTCACCTCACTGTTCCACTGGAGCTCCTCTCATTCACATACTCTGGCTTTCTGCAGCTGACCTCAATCCTCTAGATGTTCCCCCAGCTGCACTCATGACAGATCCCCCCCCCCCCCCCTGCAAACATCCTGGTCCACAGAGACTCCCGTCTAAACCCCCATCTGTCAGTCTGTCCATCACCACAGCAAACAGGAAGGAGCTGGTCTTGGAGGTGCAGACCCACCTCCGCCTTAACTCCTCTGTTACACCTCCAGAACCGTCTTCCAGATCCTGAACAACTCCAACGGACTTTGCTGGAACTCTAGACCTCCTCATCCAGACACAGCTCCTCATCATTTTTCTCTAGATCTAAAAATACACAGCTGGAATACTTTACACATCTGCTGTGAAGTAAAAAAGATTTGGTTCTTTCCAGCTTGTGTTAAAACCACTGACTGTTTCTGAGAACTGGTCAGGGTGACCCCCCCCCACCACCACCACCACCAGCGTTCCAAACAGGAAGTACCCGCCGACTCTAGACTTTTATAGAGAGATAAACAGATGTTACTCAGTCATTCTATCGTTCGCAATAACCACTGTTGATCTGATACTTTTTTTTTAACATATTCTTGATAAATATTTTTTCTGTAATTGTAAACTGACCAATCAGTTGTCTCTGTAAAAGTAGGAGGAGCCTGCTAGCCCCCACGTCCAATGTTCAAAATGTTTGACACATTGTGTGTAAGTGGTAGGGGTGTGGCCTTCTGACAAGCTCACTCCTGATTGGGGAGACTGGTTGCTATAGAAACCTTTACTCAGACCGACTCGGACCAATCTGGTGGCAGCGTCCGTCTCGTGAAAAGTGGCGACTAATTGACGTAGTTTCTTATACAGTCAATGGTTAAAATTAAACTGAAATTTTCAAACACTCAAAACAGAATTCGTTTTTCAAAAAGTTTTGTTTGAGACACAAATACGAAGTTTGAATCTTGAAATTTGATATTTGTCATTTTATATTCATTTCTCCATAAATAGGCATAGACATCCTGAAGCACAAGAATATTTTTTTGTTGTTGTGTTTTTATAATTGACAAATGAAAAAAATCATTAATGAATGCTAAAAAAGAAAAAGATATAAAATAGAGCTTGAATTGTGTTAAGCTCACCTCTCCGTTGAGGAAGCAGTAGAGCACAGCAACCACAAAACCCTGAAAGAATTCAACAAAATGTTTGATTCCCGTTAAAGATAACAGCTAGATCATCACAAACACTCATTTATAAACAGTACATTCAGACTTTTCAGCTCCTCTTTTTTCTGTCAAATGTGTCAGAGGACTTTTCTGTGTCGATGGAGGCTCACCTGGAAGGAGCCGAGCCCCAGCTCAAACACCAGCCGCTCCCTCTTGCTGACGTCCTCCGGTGAGAAAGCGAACACGGTGTAGTGAATCCCGAACAGCGGGATTAGGAGCAGCGTGGAACGCGCAAGACGCCTGAACACACACAGCGACGTTTCCTCGTGATCCACAGACACTTGAGCAAACGCCAGAGCAGAACGATGACCCTCAGGGGTCGTGATGGGATCTTTCTAAATTCATACACTGAAAAACTTTCTTGCTGAGAGAGAAGAGATTATAATCTGATGTGTTAAATATGAGATTAAGATGGGATTTGATTACATTTATTTCCGTCCCGCAGCTGTCTTGGACGGCAAGGACCAGAATGTTTTCACAATTCTTTTTCTTACTTTGACTTGGAGGGAAAATTGATCCCCAAAACATACTCAAATATTTGCATGCACCTCAAACCTGGTAAAAATGATTATATCCCTTTTTTGGTAACACTTTATATTAAGATTCCTTAACAAGCTTTGTTAACATATTAACAAGCATTATAAATTAATTTATAGGGTGTTAGTAAGACATTTATTAGTACAATAAGTCTAATAAGGATTATTAAATTACTTAGTTAACACATTTACAAGCATTATTATTAGGATGTTTTCAAGATGCTAATGATGCATTTTTTGATATTATAGGTGCCTAACAAATTTGTCAGTGTTAATAAGCTTAATAAGATTTATTAACAAGCTTTGTTAACAAATTAAGAAGTATTATTATTGTTTTGGGTTCTAAGATATTTATTAGCATTATAGATGTCTCACACAAGCTTAAGTGTTCATAGGCTTAATAAGTTTTATTAACTAACTTAACAAATTAATAGGCTTTATTAATGTGTCAGATGCTAGTAAGATATTTATTAGCACTTTTTTTTTTTGACAATTTGGCAATTTTCCCATTTTCTTACAATATTGTTATTGTTCATTTTTCTTGTAAATAAACGCTTTACATTGTGTCTTTTATGTTAAATTTACTCTGGATCTGCCCTGAACATGAAAAGGGCATAAAAAACAGGAAAATTGTGTTCGCGAGATCGTCACGAAAATTACACACACCAAGGTCTACAACCACCACAGATGTTCCGTTGACCTTTGACCTTAGGTTAAAAAACCTACTTAAAGAACCAATCTGCAAATTTAAACTCCTCCAAGGGATTTTTAGTCAGACAACTCATGCAGTAAAGAAATGTATTTTCACATTCTTTTAGTCTGGCATAAAGCTCCGTTCAATTACACAAGACATCTCCATAGAAAACTTTTGGGTAATAAACTACCCCTGACGGAATTTACAGGTGGAAGCCGGGGAGGAGGGTGGGTTGACGAACGCAACGCAAGAGAAGGAATGGAAACGCACGCCTGGAATTAAACAGGATGCTGAACAGGTGAGTTGATTGACTGAACCGCCCTGAGGAGGAGTAACCAGTTAAAACGCTCTGCTCAAGTTGTCTGCCCGAAATGCTCCCAAGGTCGCTCACTTAATCTACCACCTCCTAACTTCTCAAACATATTTGGGAAAATATTCAGTCATTCATCTTCTTATCCGTTTGTCCCCAGGGAAACCCCACGCATGCACGGGGGAGAACCTGCACAGAAAGGTCCATTGGGGGACATTTTTTTTTCTATTTAATGCTTGTATATATTTTTTAATCACCGTTGGCGCGTTAACTAAAGTGGCATTTCCCCAGTTGCTCACACATTTTTACCGGAATATTGTAAAAATGTAATACATGAATCGTTGTCTCAAGCCGAACGAAACAATATGAGGTACACTCTGAACATATTAGGGATGTGGGCGTGGCTAACTAAAAACCTCTGTTGCCACGGAAATCCAAAAGTTTACTGTTCGTCACCCTCAGACGACCAAAACATAGAAATGGTTGCCATGGTGATAAGACCGGTTACTTTTTTTGGGTTATGTGTCAGACCAGACTGTCAGCGACCGGGGGCCAGTGACGGCGGGTAAAAAGGCGAGTGAAGGGCGGGTCATACGACGCCGCTCGCAGCTTTAATTTGATCTTGTTCCTTCTGATATTTTAGATTCATAAAGCTCTGACATTTGATACATTTATGCAAAGATTTTGAAATATATTTAATTAAAAACGGAATAAAATTCCTGCAAAACATTGGGACAGAAAATGTTGATCCATGTAAAGAGGGAAGAGTTCTTGAAGTTTAATATTTTGGAAAAGGTTGACATTTCCATCTATTTTTACATATACAGAATTTCTGGAAGAACGGCTGATGCTAATATGCTTATTGTGCACTAAAAATGAAAAATGATTGCTTAATGAGTATTTTCAGAGCTTGTAAATAATAATACCTAAAATTTAAATGTGCTAAAATGCTCTAAGGTTCTGCTACTTTTAATCTGTAAATGTTTTCTTTGCTCTGGTTTATAAAAAAAAACAATTTGTCTGTCTGAGATGACCTTTAGGATCATTTTGTAAATGTAATCTGAGCAAGAAAGTTTTATGGGGATTATTTTTTTTGGTATTTAACAGAAAAATGAGGATCAAAAACTAAAAATCTCATAAACTGACAAAAACTAAAAGAAGCTTTGACAGCAAAACATCTCCAAACTGTAAATATTTAAAGACTCCAGGAGTGAGCAACACAAACACACACAAACATGCAGTTTAGACAAGACTGTCACTTACAAACACACACGCACAGACACACTTACAGTGTGATGTTGGATAACTCTGACATCCTGCACGAATGCTGAACAGCCTGTGTGGGCTCACTGAAGCATTTCTGAGCACAGCTGCTACACGGCACAGAGACAACACACAACACAACAAAGACACCGTCTTTAGGGACAGACGCACAGTCTCACATCGGCACACACGCGCAGACCCAAGCACAGATGAGAATGGAATCGTCTGCAAGGCGCTTTCCCGCGGGAGCAGACAGAAAGCAAGTCTGGCTGAACTCAACTTCACAACCAGACTCTGACTTCCTGCCCACAGGTACGATCCACAACAACGGACAGGTGAGTGTTGGCAGACACGTCCTTGACCTGCACCACTCACAATAAATTAGGGATGTTGTTATTTAAAAGAGTGGTTTTCTTATGTGCTTGGAATTTCAAAGAAACGCATAACCATTCCCTTTGATGTTACTAATAGTAAATGATAGTGAAAACAATTCTTTTAGCTTGATATTTATGACTACAAAATTAAGACAATAATAAAAAAAGGTCCCCAAATAGGAAAATTAACCATGTCAATAGCGGGTGATTCCATTGTTTGTCACAGTGACATCTTGACAGTGACGTCTCCTCCTCATCAGCCTCATGATGCTGTTCTGAGGCGTTCCACTCTTCCACAAGTCCTACATGCAGCTCTACCAGGTCACTTGGGGGTCCGGTCGTCCAGTCTCTGCTTCAGCTGGTCCCAGATGTGCTCTATGGGGTTCAGGTCAGGGGTCATTGAGGCTCTCCCACTTCCTGAAGTCCAGCTGTGGCAGATCTGTCACCATGTGGTGGAGCATTATCATCCAGTTGGGGGTGTCCTGGTGGAATTGGGGGGTTGATGATGGTTCTGTGATGTCTCTGAGGTTAGAACGTGCAGTGCCTGGACCGTCCACAAGAACCAAATTGGTTTTGCTCTGACTGGTGATGCCTGCCCAGACTGTTGCTCCTCCTCCCCCAAAGTCAACCCATGGAGACCATGTTGACCTCAGCGTTTCGCTCACCTCGTCTTCTCCAGCAACGCTGACAACCATCTTTTCTGTGGATGGTGACCCGACACTCACCAGTGAACAGGACCACTGCTGCATTGTCCAGGTCACATGGTCTTCAAAGCCGAGTACCCCTCACATCTGGTAAACGGGCCTGCAGCTGTGTGGCGTTCGCTAAACCATGTCTGAGGTCAGAGGTCCTTAGGTTCTGGTCATGGTTGTGGTCGGTCGTTGGCAGGTCTCCACTCCTGGGACTGTCCCAAACTCTGTCAGTAGTTCTGTGAGACAAGTTCACCTGCAACATCTGACTGTCTACTAACCTGAAGGAGCTATGGCAGGTGATGCTGCTCGTCTACTTAGCGGCGTTGTGTCTTCATGTCTGTTTGAAGGTTGAACTAGAGACGACTTACTGGCTAAATAAGCCAGAGTGTTGACATTGATGCCACATTGAAAAAGATTTTTCTTTTAGAATTCTTTAGTTTTAGGCCCAAACAAGTGAAAACCCTGAACTCATTGAGACCATAATGCAGAAAACCCAACATGAGGTGTTTCTGTCACCCCAACACTGAGTTCACATCACAACTTTCTCACAACATCCCTGAGTCATTGTGAGTAGTGTAGATGTAAAGTTAAACAAATAATAATAATTCAGGAAAGTCTGGTTGATAAAAACATCAGATTCAGCGCAAGATTTTGTCTCTGTAAAAGGGTATGTTAATTTGCAAAGGAACCAACACTTTGATTTGTTCTTTAAAGTTCATGTTTTTCCCTTTTTTAAGCAGAAGCCTGAGCGGTCACACATTAAACTCATCCTCCTTCACTTACAGGTAAATGCTGGATTCGTTTCCTCCGATGTCAGGTGACTGCAGCTTCTGCACCAGGATGACGATGATTCCAATGAAGAGGACAAAATTGATCTGACAGCAAACACACGGCATAGGAAAATAACATTAGATGTCACTGCAATCAGAGGCTTTCCAGCTGTAACCACATCCAGAAACACGGCAAATGATGCTTTATTCTATGTTTTCCTGCACGAACAATCATTTACCGGAGAATCATAGTTTTGATTTAACATATGAGCGCCTGCCTGTAACAAATATTCTTTTCTTTTGAATAATAAAAGTACGACAGAGTTTTGGGATCACCATAGGAGAAGAAAGTTTAACAAATACTTTATTAAAAATTCAACAATTTAAGAGAATAAACTCCTAAATGCTTCAGAAAGTTGTAGTTTTACAAGGAAAAAGTTGTGCTTTATTAGAAAAGGAAATTTTATATTTATCTCTTAAAATGTGTCAACATTCAAAGAAATGTGAACAACATCACACTGCTTTAACAAATCTGTGTAAACCTTATTCTTTTTAAATTACAACTCTGTGTGTTTTTCTAAAAACATGACTTTTCTTTGTAAAATTACAACTTGTTAATTCATAAATGGACAAATTGATTCTAGTAAAATGTGACTTTTTTTCTAATAACTGTACAACTTTATTCCCGTCAAAGATTGACTTATATTTTATAATTTTATGACTTTATTCTCATACATTTATTCATCTTCGTCCTTTTATGTTGGCCCTAAGTGTCTGTGGTACAAAAACAAAAAGAAAGTGAACGAACCAACCATTATGGAGGCTACCACAGGTCCTTTGATCACCCACCAGAGGGCAGTGTGCTCATTTGTATCCCAACATCTGGAGGAGGAGGAGGAGGAGCAACACTTTGATTAATGATTCATTCTAACCTCCCTTACTGTCTCCCTGCATTACTGAACAACACAGGCTTTGAAAAAATCAATGGAACATTTCTATTTTCAGAAAGAATCTGGACTTTTCAATAAATAGGAGTGGGACCAGAACACTGATCTAAAACAAGAGCACCTATGTACGTTTGGTTCTTCTGAACCTGATCTGGACTTAACGGGTGTAACTTACCCGGTGTCATGAAAGTGAAGCCTCAGAACCGCCCACACGGTCACACAGATAGTGGGAGTTCCTGTGTGCAAAAACAAGGACAAATTCTTAGCAGCCTAGAATGCAAATAAAGGATTTTTGTGAAGTTATCCATATAGCAACGCCGTGCCCTTGTGTGTGCGTTTGTGTTTCTGCTCCTGAAGAGGTCCAGCTTCCCCCTTTGCTGCTGATTGAGACTGCTTAAGACTGTTTAAAGCTCCCAGCATCCCCTGCTTCAGTCGCAGCTGAACTCCTAAGTGGAATCTGATCCCGCCTCTGCTGTCTGCCTCGGCCCAGAAACTCACTAAAACCTGTTTTTTCTCTGCTTCTGTTGATTTTCTATCCTTGTAGTTTTACCCTTCTTGCTTCTGTGAGAGGAGAAAAAGCTACATTTGGAAATGAAACGAACCCTTTTCAAATGTTTTGTTTTTACGTGTGGTTTGGGGTCTTGGTTAATTTCCACTGTTATTTATTCGTTATTTGGTAGTTTTTTTTTTAATTGAGTAGTTGTTTTAGCTACCACCTGGCCATAGCTAAAAAATTAAAATACCACTGGGAAGACTTTTTAAATAGATCAGAAGACAATTGGAATAAGACTTTAAGCTCTATTATATAATAAAATGAGACTTTCATTGTTGTCACAGCTCCTTTTTGGTAATTTGGTTATTTTTTATAAAAGCAACAAATAAACAGAACTAGAACCATAACCCCTACAATGCTTGAAAAGGAGTTTTCCATCGTGAAACCAGAAAAAACGGTGCATAAATGTTGCAGAATAAACTGGTTTCTTACCCCATCCTACAATCGTGTACCAGTAGAAGTAGCGCCTCTCAGGAAAAAAGGTTTCCACCAGCAGCGTGAAGAGATATAGACCCTCGATGAACAGCCAGAAGTAGTTGGACATCACGCAGTAATGAAAAAAAAACATTACTGCTTTACATGCCACCTAAATGAAGAATGAGGGGAGGAGTTAAAGCAGTGAAATGCACAGGGGGGCTCTTTTTAAGTTAGTAGGTCTGCCTTACATCACACAATCTTGGAAACAAATTCATTTATCAAGATTTGCTTCCCTAGCCACTTTTTACATTATATTAGTCTTTGAAGTTTTTTTTTCTGGCACAACTGAGTGGAAAAATCTATATTTAAGTTGAATTATTCTTGTAAAAACTATGAAAACACACCTGTCAGAGTAACAAATGTCCTAACTCTGCTAAATCACAGCGCAAACAGATGCTGCAGTCATGGTGGGGGGGGCACAGCATGGAGGCCAAACAGTAATTACTCCACAAATTTCAGCCGCAGATTATGAGTGAACATTCGGAGCCGGAGCAGACCTGAATGTCAGGTGGAGTCTAATCTACTGACATCATGTTAACGACCAGCGTCCCTATTTAGAGAGGGGACGACCAATTACAGCAGCGATCCCAGTCGCCGACGATGACTGTTGATCACCATGGCAACGGGAAGCATGGATTTCAGCAGTAAGGGTAAAATAAGCAATCATATGTTAATGGTGCTCTTGCAGTCGATTCAAACTGAAGCCATTAACACAGATAATTAGATTTACTCATCATGTCTGCTTAACAACAGTTTTTTTTTCCCGACATCATAGCTTGACCTTTGTTTCCAGTAGAGGAATATTAGTTACCTAATGGGGTGTTTAACATCGTCTTATGACCAAAGTTACCTTAAAAGGTTAATATCAAACAGGAGGATGCATGCTTACAGCGTGTTCCACAATTAAGCAAATTAAATATTTCTCTAATTTTTTTAAATGAACAAACTTCCTAAAGACAATAGTATTTTTCCCCTAAAAATAAAAGCCTTAAAATGCACTGTTCCACATTATTACGGTAGGCACAACAGAGTTCCACAGTTTTAATAGATTCTAAAGAACTGAAAATGGTCCATCGTTAAGTTTGCTGCATTAGGAAGTCATGTTTACTGAATTCAAACGCTATTCCAGTCAGTTACAGAAAGCACGGTTCTTCTTTTTGTACTTCGGAAGGAGGTGGTCAGTCAGAAACTCCTCCTACTTTTCAGGTCATTGTCACACCTTCAGATCGAACTCTAAAGAGGCCGACCAGCTCTCTCCCCATGATTCTGGCCCAAACCATGACTCTGCCACCTCCTTGCTGACGTTGCAGCCTTTTTGAGACACGGTGGCCATCCACCAGCCACCCACTACTCTGGATGATCCAGCGTTGGACAGCACTCATCAGGGAACAGGACTGTTAGAAAATGGGTCTTCATGCCTGTCTGTGTTGTTTAGAATGGCAGAACTGCAAGCATCTGGAGGGTCCTACACCCTGATGTTGGTGGGACTCCAGAGACACCAGCGCTAGCTGCTTTGTAATGGTATTTTAGCAGCATTCGTCTGGCAGAAACCTTCCTCCTTCTGCCTTTTATCCGCTCAGAATCAGCAGCAAATCTATTGATAGCACGATGATCACGCCTAGGCTTTCGTGAAATGTCCAAGGTTTTCACACCTTTTCCAAGGCATTGAACTATTTCAGGTTTCTTAACTGCAGAGAAGTCATATTTCTTTCCCATAATGCTTGAAAAATGTTGGTCTTCTCGGTAATGTGGAGCCTCCTTCTTTAGTAGTTTTTCCTTTAATTAAACTCACCTGGAAAACTGATTATCACAGGTGTCTGAAATTGATGTCAGTGATTCAAAGAACCCCATGAGGTTTTTTTATGGAAAAAACTAAGAATTTCCTCATTTTGACACTTACATACAGCTTGGAGCACACCGCAGTCTTCCTGCATTTCAGTTCTAATCCTATGTAACTGCATCTGCAGGAGAAGTACTCCAGTGGAATCATTAAACCACGCCATCTTATGTAACTGAAACTAGGCTCCTGAAACGTCCTTTAACAGCGCCTTTATCAATTGTTTTATTGGAGCATTTAAAATTCCTGATTACTGTTCCAGAGTGAAAGTAATTCCAATCGCTGAGGATTGACGATGCTTTGACTCAGGACGGTGCTTACTGACCGTGTGCGTGAAGCAGTGGTCGCTGTCCTCCTGAGCATACAGCACGCCGTCCTTGATGAAGACCGAAACGGCTCTCAGGATGAAGGACACGAAGAGATTCATGTGGATGAAGTTTCTGGTGCAGTGGAGCTTCCTGGAGACACGAGAGAGTTCAGAAAATGCCTCATCGTCCCAAAGAGAATCAGAGCTCGTTTTCTTTTATTCAAAGATATTTTGATTAAAATAAAGACATTATGTGCAAAATAAAGAATGAAAAAAACAAAAAAAAACACCATCAGTCAGCTGTTTTTGCACAAATCTGCCCACATTAACACAAAAATGCTTTTGATGGAAAATCATTTTTCCTACAGACTGTTGAATGACTCATTGACATGCTCATAAATGTATTTATTATTTTGCAGAGAACTGCAGTTATAAAAAGAACCAACCATTAGACCTGCTAATGCATCAGTGGGAATTTCATACAATATTTAACACATTTAAAGCTCATATTTGAGACTTTATGAGCATAAAAGATCCAATTTATTAAAAAATTTAAGCTTTGTTCACGTTTCACTTTTAACTTCGTTTTTTCCGAGAGTATTCTTGCCAAAAATTGGAAGTCAAGAAATCAAAACAAACAAAAAAATACACAAATATATTGAAATTCAGAGATTTAGTCATAAATAATTGGAAAGTTAAAGACATAGAAGATAAAGGAATGGAAATATACGTAAATGCACACACATCTACATCTAAATACACATTCTGATACACGTGTAAATGATTCCATCGATGTTACTTTTAATTCTAAAAGGATATTTTTCACTCGCACATAAAGTACACACGCACATGAAAATAGATCAAAAGATGATGGCAGTGGGACTTTAATAACATTTTTCACAGACATGGTATGATTGAGCTTAATTTGACATTTTTAACCTTAAAAAAATCAGGATGAAAACAATCAGGTCAGTTTTGATCTGATTTTGATTCAGAATCAGATGAGCTAAATGTTTTTAAATGACCTTTTTACATTAAAAAGATTGGTAACAGGATTGTTTTTAGGTTTCTTTGAATTTTTGCATCAGTACCAATAAACTGTATTTCAAAAATCCACATAAGTGCATTTACAGACACGTAAACCATGCAGCATGTATGGGTGTTTTTTAGTCTTCTTATACTTGTTTTTCAATTCGTTTTATCTAAATTCGCATTTGATGATGAGTCTAGAGAGATGCATCACTGAAGTTTTATCAGCTTATCCATTTTTGTCAGCGATCTTTGTAGCGTCTGAGGATTTAAAGAGCAGGTCGTAGAGCAAACCAACCCAAAAGGAGGAGAGGAGCTGACCTGAACCTGCAGAGAATGGCCATAGCTGTGGTCAGGGAGACCAGAGAAGTGCTGTATCCAACCGTGTACAGAGCTTTAACCGATGCATAGTACATGTCCTAACAACGGAGGACAAGAAAGTCAGTGGCATGGATTCGGTTGTCGACTATTTAGATGAAATAAACCTACAGGTTTGGTGGTGTTGTCATAGAGGAAGCAAACGTCCACGTAGTGAGGAAAAGGCTCAGACCAGCCAAACTCGGTGCAGTTCCGGCTGACCCTCCCCATTTCTGAAATGAGACAGAAAGGATCCAGAATTTCTGAAGAATCCTCTCTGGACTGGATTTGAGGGGCGCTGCTCACCTTCGTCTGGGCCGATGTAGTCGTGAATGAATTCAGGACAGTTGACCACCACGACCTCGCCCACGTTAGCCGCCTGCCAGCAGGTCAGGTTGTCCCACATCCAGGAACATGCTGAGGAGGACGAATCGGGGAAAACAGGAAAGAAAAAACCTTTAAGCAAAGAAAATATCTTACTCATTCAAAATACATGAGACAGAAAACAAGAAAGAACATCTTAACAGATTTAAATAATGACTAACATCATGTAATCAACTTAACGCAGCGTCGGTGAAACTAGACAAGAGTTACTTAAATAGAACTTATAAATATAATTGTCAAGCCATATTAGCCAACTGACATCCAGATTGAGACAACCCACCTTACAGTAACCCCAGAAAACACAAGAATCCTTTTCTTCTGGGGTTTTTAGGGTAATAATAACACAGTCTCTCAGTTTCCTTTAGTTTTTTATTCTCACTCCTTTGTTTCTTGTGCAGGTTGGCTGTGGCTCCTGGAGGGCTCCGCCCCCTTCACCTGTCAGTACCTGAAGTGGCGCACAGCTGCCTGCACTTCCGTTCATTTGTTGTGTTCTATTGAAGCTCCCCTGGTTCTGCGCTCTCTGTCGCAGTGTGGTTTTCTGTTTGGCTCTTAATGTTCTCGGCTTTGCTAAAGGCTCGTGTGGCTGTGTTGGAGTGGTGCCTGTTGTTCAATTAAATTTTTCTCCTCACTCCACTTTGCCTCTTTGTTTCTGCATTTTGGGTCGTCCTGATTTCCTGTAACAAATAATTTTGTTTGTTTATTTTGGGAATAAATAAATAAATAAATATTATCAATAATAACAACAATAAGCAGCCACATTTGACCCTGTGGTTTCTCCAGGGGTATGCTGAAATAAAACAAAAAAAAACAGTAACAGAAAATTGCTTTAATGAGGAAGTAATTATCTTTTTCTTGTATAGGAAATGTTTAGGTCAGTTTTCATTCTGTTAAAAATGCCAAAAACAAAACAATCTGAAATAAGAACTGGACTATTCTGCTTTAACTGACGAATCTCGGACAGTCCAGTCACGTTTTGATCAATAGAAATACATATGGATGACAGCGTCATGACTAGAAACGTCCACGTTGACCCTGAAGTGACGGTTTCTTCTGTTGCTTTTTTATCACTTCAGTTTGATTTTTAGAATTTACTTTTGTTTTCAAAGTAAAGCAGATAAAAGTAGGTATTATTGGACATCACTGGTTGGATGAAGACGCTTGTCAATTATCTCCACCCAAAGTTATTTGACATGAAGTGATGTTGGATATATCCATCCATCCGTCCGTCCGTCCGTCCGTCCGTCCATCCATCCATCCATCCATCCATCCATCCATCCGTCCGTCCGTCCGTCCATCCATCCATCCATCCATCCATCCATCCATCCATCCATCCATCCATCCATCCATCCATCCATCCATCTTCTTCCGCTCATCCTGGACCGGGTCCAGGAGGCAGCAGTCCTTGGAGGGACGTTAACGTTGTGAGTTGGGGTCATCTGGACCCCACAAGATAGCACAAGGGTTAAGCAAAGATACCCAGACTTCCCTCTCCCACCACTACAGACCGGAACAGCGACCGGACGCCACACCAAACCGCCTGTCAACCTCACGTTCTGACCTTCCCTTACTCGTGAACAAGATCCCAAGATATTTAAATCCTCCACCTCCATCCTCCAGCCACCCAGATATGCTCCATACTAACCATAAGACTTTAGTTAGTATTCAGACTTAAAGACGCTTTTAAATAAACGTCAAAAACCAAACCCCATCATCTACTTTGTGATGTCCCATAGTCCCTACCTTTTGCTGTTACTTACTGTGTTTCATTTTTTGACATTTCCTTTAGATTTTCTGAAAAATACTTTTGTTCTCTATAACATTTATTTTTATTTTAAATCTTTTTTTTTGCTTTTCTTTGCTCTTATTTTGGTTTCTAGAATTTTGTTTTATTAACTAAATTGTGGTTTTTTTTATATTTGTTTTACTTTGTAAATTGACGTTTGCAATCTTTAATACGTTTTAGCGTTCATTCGTTGATGTGTTTTGGACGTCAGGGCCACCGTACTTTTCTTGTCCGAATAGAACCAACCTTTTCTGTCAATACCTCTCTATACCAGATTCAGCGATACATTCATCATCAAACAAAACAGGATGCTGCACTAGAACTGAAATGATCAGAGGATGTTGGGATTTATTATTCTTCAGTTTACTGAGAAGAAACTCCACTGCAAAGAAATCAAATCTGCACAACTCTCCACAATATCGCCCCTTTTTTCCACCTCTGTGACTCCTGCCTTCTGTTCAGCAGATCTCTACCTGCCCCTCTCCCTGCCTTCCTCTCCACGGGTCCACCACATTGTTAAGCCGGGGTTCATTTGCTGCTGCAAATGAAGAAAATAGACATGCAGGAGTTGGGTGTCTGTGTGCGTCTGCAGACCTTTTCTCTTCTCTGCCCGGCTCGGTAATCTGTTTTGGTTCTGTCTGCTGAGCCGGACACGGAGCCAATTACCTTTTAAAGGGCAAATCTGAGCCAAATGAGCCGCACTGAACCGCTGAGGTAACCGGCTTCATAAAACACTCTCCCTGCGTCACTGGCCGCCGCTCGCACAACATGCTGTTTCTTTACTGGCCTGCAAATGACATTTTTGCTGCAACATCTTAAAGACAGACAGGTTTTCCCTTCAAAGATGAAGATCTTTTCTGTTCTAATCACAGCATTGAGCTAATTTGATATAGTCGAACTCTAAGTCTGGAGCAAATCTTAAGCATTCTGATCATAGCTCTTTTTTTTATTATTTTGACTTTGATGAATGCTTGGACATTTCTCTGAGGGACAGAAAACGTTTTCTCTGACTAATGCATGCTGGGTAATTCCACACTTTCTGTTGTATTTTCATAAACAACCCTGGAGAACCCACAGGGTCAAATTTGGTCTTTTTTCCACCTTTTTAAAAAGAACATTATTGAATCTATGTTTTTCTCTATTTCTTTTGTCTTTATGTTTTGTCTGTTTTTTCATTTTTGGCTGCTGTTAATTGCTGCTTCCCGAAGGGAACAAATGAAAACCATTTCTGTTTAATTTACTGTAAAATGCCTTGATACAAATTGTTGTTGGGTTCTCCAGGGATAAACAAATTTAGTAAATTCATATGAACTATTGATGAAATCAGAAGTACTTAAGGAGTTATATTTCAAACAATCCATCTTGTGTATAAATCTGATAGGCATAGAAATTGATCCACGTTAAGAAGTTGGATTTTTTTGGTGTTCTATGTGTTCTGATCTGCAACCTCAGCACTTTGGTGCTCCAGTGTTTTGTCTGTCAGCAGAAAGAGCAGGATGTCCTCATTTAAAAGGACAGTGGGTGACAGGGGTGAAAGGTCAAAGCTGGTGGAAAAACAAGCCACCCCCTGCTGGATCAGAAAGTGACAGCATGTCTGATTGATGCCTTATGTTTCTGAGTGAAACAAACAAAAGGATCTTTTTCCTGCACGTCGCTGCTGTACGCCGTCAATCACAGCGAAACGCAGAAGACAGCAGAAACCTCTCAGTGTCCAGAACAGAACGAATTTACCGTTGACCTTTCAAATTTCCCTTTTAGCTCCTTTTCTCTTTAAACTTGTTATCTCTCCATCCAAATCTTCAGTGCTTTTCTTTTTTGTTTCTTTTGGGCGTTGTTAAAGTTGTGATCTGGTTTTCGGTGTTTTGGATTTGCAGCCAGTGGGGCAAGACTTTAAACTGCTCTGAAATAAAAAAAGAATGAACGATTCTAAATTCAAAACCACAATACGTGGCCAAGAACAGGATTTCTTCCAGGACCTTCCTGCGTTCTTTATTTATGGTTATTCGGGGAAGAAGAAAAGTGAAAATGTACATGAAGGTAACTTTTTAAATCTGAAAAAATGTCAAATAATTTCTTGTGAAAGCCTTCATTTTATTAATTCTTCGATGCATGACCTTTATCGGTGGTTATGTTCTCCCAGCTTCAAACCTGCAACCACTTAACCATAGCAACCGAACCGTGGAAACAGCCGCCCGCTTCAGGCTGAGTTATTCGGAAGGAGGAGGCCAGAAGCCACACATGCACACCCACACCTTACCGTATTCCGCTCCATCTGGGTTGTGCAACGTCATCATCTCCGTACATTTCTCATGTTCCCGTTTTATGATGCAGTGCTCCGACTCGCAGGCCACCTGGAGAGAGCAGACCGATCAAAGAGCTTCAGTGATTTTGAAACGTTACGTTTTAATCACAGAAACTTTTTGCCTTACATCTCATTCCCAATCTTTTGTACCACTTTGACGGGATGTTGAAAATGTGAATATCTGGTATTCATTCATTCATAATCTTTTAAACTGATTTTTGGGACAAGGATCTCTGCCTATTTTCCTGTGACAAATTACGTTTATTTTTACAATTAAAACGTTAACCGAGAAAATAATCTTGAGTTTAAGCGTGAGAAGTGTTGTACGGCCCTCACCGCCCATCCATTACCCCTTTTTACCGCCTTCACTGGCTGAGCGGCTGCCTCAGGCCCATCACTCAACCCCCTCTCTCCTCCAGCCTGGTCAGAGCTGCGTTTGGGTTTTTTCCATAGCAACCTTTTAATTTTTTGGTTGCCTTTGGGTCATGAACAGGTCTGTGTAGTTTTAGGTAAATCAGCAAAAGTAAATTTTTGGATTTCCTTGGCAACTGATGTTTTTGTTAACAAAAACATTCCCAATATGTGTATGTCATTTGTTATATTGTTTCATACAGGTGGAGCCAGCAGATCATGGATTGAAGTGGCTTCACAATGGCGCTCGAGGAGTTAAGAGGTGATGGAAGAGGAGTTGTAATTTGTAGCTGGTACTAGAAAGGATTATTTTTTTTATTCAACATGGCTGCCTCTTCCTAAGGTCAAAGGTTAATGAAGCTGCGGTCGTGGTTGTAGACTCAACCTGTAAAATGTTGTGAAACTCGCTCAAACAAGTTTTCCATAAACTATGAAAATGGGAAAATTGCCCAAATTCACACCTTGCCACAAAATGGCCATAAAGCCGTATTTTACTATGTGGCCATCCCATAATAATTTCTAAACTTCACTTGGATATCTTCGACATGCATGCTGTTGTTTTCATTTGTGGATTTTGTAAAAAAAAATTGAGCCCCATCAGAGATTTTGGACTTTAATTTTCTTCTTGACAGTTTCTCCCAGTGTGATGTCATCTGTTTTTTTTTTCTTTGTTTTGTTTTGTGGCTGGGGGGTGGGGGTGGGGGGGTAACCATGGCCAAAATTCCTTTTGCCCTGGTAGTAGGTGTGGGCAAACTGGATGAGTTTTTTAATTTGTGGCGAGGGTGACATTTTTGCTCAAAGACAGAGTAAGAAATAGGAATTCTGAAAGCGATCTGGTCTTTTAGTCCAGGACGACTGCAGGACAGAATGGTGTCCATTACAGTTAGTCAACTCAAATGTTGGAAAGGCTACACACACACACACACACCTATGTGTATGTTTTGGAACGTTAATTGGTTAATTGTGGCATGATGTTGGGGGCAAATATTTTCATTAAGTCCATGTTTTGATCTCTCATCTGCTCCAAACTGCTTCCTCCAGTCATTCACCATTTTATGTGTCACACAATACACCACTGAAGCCTTATGAACCCAAATACATGAGAGTACAGGCATCTGGGATTTCCCTAAAGGTATTGCAGTCTCTGCTCATGTTCCCTCCTTCTCCTCATACCAGTCTCCGCTCAGCCTCCTCACCGCATCCCCTTTGCTCACATACTGAAATGTTAGGTGTAATACAGTCCAGCCCTCTGAGCCACAGCTGACTCATCACTCTGCCTCCTGGTATGATTTCACTTCAGGCCTCAGTGCCTAGTTATGGTCAGCAGACTGTGAAGATGCCCTCGGATTCACTTCCTCTCTCCATCGGATTGCACATGAGAGCGGATCGGATGCCGATCGGATGCTATGGAGCGTCACCGGAGCCGTCTCAAACCTACACGGCCTCTTCCTGACAATACTCCCTTCAGCTCGTTCAACAAACACCATCAGTTTCTGTCAACAGCGAAACATCGCCTCTGTTTTGCTTCTTGACAGGAGTCATATTTCTTGAAGCTGGTTCTGTTTTGAGGAAAAGCCTGTCATCCTCAGAGCATCTCTGTTGCTAAGCAGCAGGTAACCAGTCAGCAGCCGCTATATCTCAGAGCAAAGCAATGCACAAATAATTGGATAGAAAAATATTCATATCTGAGTTATATGAGTCCCTTCCTTCTTTCTATATATGTTATTTCTATAGTATCATGCTGATAAAACTCAATGATGCATTCAGGTCATGACTGGGATGTAGAATAGGGTGAACGTATGCCACCGAAAAAGTTTGGCTCATTATTTGCTGAAACTTGAAACTCAAAAAAAAAAAAAATCAAAATAAGACTTTAAAAACGTAAATTACTGTAAGTTGAATATAACCTTGTTTAGTTTCAGTTTCAATTTTTCAGATTTGAAATTCCAAAACTTTTCCTTTCAAATCTTTTTTTCACTTTCAACTTTTAAAAAAAAAATTGAATCAAAAATCTTCAGTTTCGACTTTTGGCCCCATTCTGGTGAGTTAGGGCGGGGCTTAGATTAAGGACCAATTAGAATGAGGAGGGTGGGAGCTGTCAGGTTTTTTTAAACTGTTTTTTTATTTTGCGTTTCAACGCAAGTTTTTCAGCTTCTAGTTTCAAATTGTTGTATTTTTGATTTTCAAAACTATTGGCCCCAATTGGGCACCATACAGGCTCTTTCAAGATGTTAAAAACCCAAAAGTTTTAGAAATATTTTGGTAGAGAAGACAAACAGAACACCATATCTGACCAATCCACATCCTCGCTAGATGGATGAGTCCTGCTGTTAGAAAGCAGAGTCGGCCCCCACGACATGGGCCTTTAGAGACCCACTTGTATGAAATGGTGTGTTTAATGTTTTCTGATGATAGAGGACATATATAAAGACAATGAAGTGTCACTTCTGAGTATTTCTTTATACAAATCCCTGGGAATCAAGAGCAGACGAAGAAATGCTGTAGGGAAAAAAAAAAGGCGTATTTGTGGGTGGGCAAAAAGCTCTCTGCTCCGCTTTATCCCGATCCACTTGGAGTAAATGGTAAATGGTAAATGGCGTATACTTATATAGCGCCTTTCTTCCTACAAGGACAAAGCGCTTTACAGTCACAGACCCATTCACCCAGTCACACACACATTCACACACTGGTGGCGGCTCCGCTGCCAAACACAGGCGCCCACCTACCACCAGAGGCAAGGTGGGGTTCAGTGTCTTGCCCAAGGACACTTCGACTCATGGGCGTGCAAGGCGGGAATCGAACCTGCAATATTACGATCATGGGTCGACCGCCCTACCGCTGCACCACGGCCGCCCAACCAAATGGATCCACTTGGTTTTCCTCATCTGAGCTGGAATCTGGCTCAAAATTGTACGCTGGATAGCTCAGATTTTGCTCGCCATTTTTGTATCACCACTGATGTTGGGGAGGGACTATGAGCTATCGGAAGTGGGTGATGGGGAGGGGGTGTGGGGTTGCTCAGAAGATGATCCGAGTGGGACTTAAGGAGTACATTCTGAGGGTTGTTTTTCTATAGTGCCCTCCTTCCTTCCTTGTTTTCATCAGAGGCCTTATAGCAGGGTGCAGTCAGAGGATCCTAGAGAACAGAGACCCTCTGAAATAAATATTTTTGAAAGAGGATTGCTGCTTTGGGTCCCCTCGATCTCAAAGGGCGCCCGCCCCCGCTGACCTGGTTCGTAATCCAGCCTCATGTCAACACAGGAGGTCCTTTGTCCCAACAGCAGTTAGACTGTAAAACGACAGTATATAGGACTGCTGAAACTGCTGCTGTATTAACTTATGTATTCATGACGTGTACTTTTACTACCATTATTTAGTACTATTTTCATTGTTTCTCTTGCTATTTCTTTTTCTAACTGTTGCGTTTCTTGTTTGGCTGCTGTAACAACACATTTCCCTGGGGAGATCAATAAAGTCCTATCTTATCTTATCTTATCTTATCTTATCTTATCTTATCTTATCTTATCTTATCTTATCAATCTCCCAAGAAGGCTTGTAACCACTTTTTGGAAAAAAAAAACTTGTGACGACAAAATAGGATAAAATGCAAATCCATCAGGTTCTGGTGAGAGTTTGTGCTAACGGGAAATGAACGGCAGCCATGAGAGCAGAAGCTCTCCCAAACACAACGGAACCTAAGGGAAAAGGGAAATTTGTTTCAAGGTAAGACAGGAAATAAGAACTGAAGAAAAATTAAATTGAATTGCTTCCAGGTTTTTATGGAGTAATGCAAAAAAAATCAGAGCCAAAACCTGTGTCGTTTTAAAGGACACAGTTTCTGCAGAGCGGCAGGAGTTCAATAGAACGTTGTCTCAGAGGTGTGGGTGGGGCAATTAGCGTGTGGCCACAGTATGTTCTTCTTCCAATTGCATTTTTTTTGTCTGCTCCTGATTCACAATGATTTGAATAAGAAAATACTCAGAAATGCAATTTTAGCCTAATTTAAGGTTGTCATCTATAAATGTCCTCCATCATCAGAAAAATACAACAACAACATGTCAAAAACACCCAAAACACCATTTTCATTGAATGGGTCTTCAAAAGCTATTTACTCTGATCTACTTTTACCATTTAAGGTACATATTATTACACCTGATCCGGGTATCAGCAGTGGTGCAGTGAGTTGTGCACTTCTAGGTTTTACCTGCTAAAGCCTAGGATCCCAAATAAAAAAAATAAAACAATTAAATTTAGAAGAACTTCTATTTTTCTGCAGCCAATCACATCTGTCCTTCCTCTAAAGCAGATGTCTGACTAGATAAAGCCTCCAATCAGAGGCTGCAGAGCACATTTCAGTCCTCAAGGCGATTTTCTAGAGCCAGAAAAAACAGCAGCTCCCACAGCAGCGTGCAACACAGATCTTACATTTCCCATTTGACACCGCAGACCTTTGTCCACCAAACCAAGCCGTCTGACAGACGAGACATATGTTTAACTTGTTCTGTGCAGCAAACAGAAAAATCCCCAAAATTCACCCTTAGAGAAAGACGTTTTCACAGAACTCTGCTGTGTTCTCAGAAAGCCCGGGGAGATGATGCTCGAGAAATTGTAGAACAAACCTTCAGTTGAACGCTTGAAGAAATGAGGTGTGGCTAAAGAGCTTTGCACATATATGGAGCACGCCGCTGAAGGTCAGCTCGTCATGGCTTTGTGCACGAGGCTCAATGTCACGTATATTAGATCACTGTCGCTCTAAGGCTGGTGAAGCTTGTGGCCACAAGGTTGCATAGATATTCACACTTTTTTTTTAAAGTAAGGTAATTTTGAAATTTCAAGCACATCTTATTGTTTGCCTTGAATGTGGCTCCCTGCTGCACGAACGCCTTTCCTCCCACACATCCTGCACAACTCTTTTATTCGGATTTTTTTTTAAACTAATGGGTGCAGATGGATGGGTAAACACTCGGATCAACCATGACTGCTTCTGTTGTAATCTGCCTTCAGATTTGAACCTCTTGTTTTTTTTTCCACAATATAACAGGGTCAAAATGCAGTCCAATGGGATCCTATGCATTTCTGTTCATCTGAAGCCCCCCCCCCCCCACACACACACACGTGTGACCAGCTTATGAAAGACTCACCAAGGGCAGGAGGAGGATTGCAGTCAGCAGGTAGCCTCTCATTGTGTTCTGTGAAGTGGTTGTGTCCGAAGGGCAGCACAGGATCTTTATAGGGGTTTGTATTTCCAGGGATGCGCTGAAATTGTTCCCCTTAGAGGATCCACGGCTTTACATCACACTGCAACACAAAACACACAGGAAAAGAAAACTAGCGGTCACTTTTTATCTACTATAAACTCACCAATAATTCAATTACAAACACAGTTTTTAGAAAATAAACTGGCAACATACGGTTACCAATTACAATAATCTGAGCTGTTTGAGGTTAATCTCCGTGAAAGAATGAAATTGGGATGAGAAAGACCGGAAGACCTGTAACGTCATAAATATGTGTTGAGTTCAAGAATTAATTTGATAACGAAATAACTTTATCTCACCACAGGCAATCTGAAAACATCCCAAAATAAACACTTTCAAATCCTGCAGTTGGAGAAAAATTGGAATCAATCAAACCGAACCTCTTCCTCCGCAGTGCTCCCTAACAAATTCATGTATGAAACAGCTTCAAATGACAGAAGGAAGCCTCTTCCACTAAAGGCACATCAACACACTTCATGACGGCCGGCGTAGGACTTGTACATGGTAGCAGGAGTTAATACTACTTTTAGTTTTTTAATCAATTTCAAAAACGTTGGTGTCCAAAACAGCAGAATAAAAATTAATAATGAAATTCCATAAATAATAGGACCAAGATTGAGGTTGGAGGCGTTTCAGCTGTTATTCTTGGTGGCTAAGAGACAACATTTTATATGCAAAACAAGCTCTGTGATTAACAAAGCTTGTTAAGAGAATGAACAAGCAAAGGTGCAGGAAAAACAGACATGCGCCCCCCATGCTGTCATGGTGGAGGAAGCATTGTGGTGCACCTGTGAACTGTTGTTTATTAGTTCTGCTTCAGTTTGTCATTAAAAAGTTCATTTCTCCCTTTTTTTAAATGTATATCCCCCAGATTTACTGAACATCAACTTTTCTGGAAAACATTTAACCAGCTCTTAAATTCCTCTGCAGGTTTAAATGTTACGATTCTGTATGCATGTACAGAAAGAAAAAAAAGAAAAAACTTGTTGATTGAAAATAACACAGTTATGAAAAATATTTCCACTCAAATCAAATGTGCTCAATAAGAAATTACATTTTTTGCTTTGGTGTGGTGCTGCCACAGGCGGCAATGGGCGTTCAAGCGACGTAAACGCTTGTATATTTGTGCTTCCAGCTTCCGCATTCAGCTACATGCATTTCTATGACCATTTTTTAACTCTATACTGGCAGCCATGGATAAAGAAAAGGAAGAAGAAGCTCCTCCCTGCTTGTCCAGTGTGAACACCATGGGCTTGTTTAGCAAGAATGCGTGTTTAGTATGTTCTTGAACGTGCGTCACATGCCCAGTGTGTCTGTAGCTTGGCATGATGACCAAAGAGAAGCAGTCCTGGTAGGTTTATGTAAATGTGACAAACCAGAGTATGACCTGACTTGATCTTTTTAGGTCATCTCAAATGGAATTGTAAAGGTAAGAGCTACTTCATTTAGGGACCCCAAACTGCACATGCGCATGTTCACTTCGCCATTGAAGACATTGGTTTCAGCATTGGAAAAGTTACAGTGCTAAAATAGGTATTGAGATGCATTCTGGGAGAACTTATACTTTGATTTGGAATTAGAACAAGGTACAGTGAACTTCCGTGGACATTGGTGAGCCAACGGCAGCCTTCTTATGACTTTGGATCGATTCCACAGCTTTGTGAAAGGTACAAGGTCAGTTAAGTCCCCAAAACCACCATTGAGGAAACGTGCTGAAATGCCCCGCCTTCTTTTCATCAAACCTCTGTCCCACACACCCCATCGTGTTAATGAGCGCGGTAAGGAGCGACCACAGGTTAAAGCCTTTAGTGAATAATAATAAACTGCACTTGGCAGAAATAAAGGCAGTAACTACCGGTACATTAATTAATCACTTAAATAAAAATAACAAAAATTACAGAAGCACCTGAATAACGTCCTATGAAAATGTGATAGTTTGGAGCATAGATAGAGAAGATGTAGTATCTAGAAGACAAAAAAAAAACCTTGATTCTCATGGGATTCTCCCATTTTTCCCTTCGAAAAACAAGGGCGATCATTAAGACCTAAAATACAAATAACTTTGGGTTCTTTTTGAGCCATTGTATTTTTTTTTTGTGTTCAGAACTGAAAGCTCTATCATCTGTGGTCACCAAATCAGTCTCCAAGTAAAGCATTTAAGAACATTGTGTTGCCCCAGCAAAGACAAGTTCTATATAAAATCAGAGAAGGATCTGGTTTTGGTAGCAGTGTCATGACGGCCATGACTGAACAGACACTGCAGGCAGCAGCAGGGCGGACGACCTCTGATCGGAAGGTTACGGGTTCGATTCCTGCCTTGCCCGTCCATATATTGAAGTGTCCTTGGGCAACCCCACCTTGCTTATGGTGGAAGGTTGGGGCCAGTGTCCTTTGCCAGTGTTTGGCTGTAAAGCGCTTTGGCCTTTCCAGGGAGGTAAAATAACTATAAAAGTATACGCCACTTATGGGATGGAGCAGAGCTCAACTATGTTAGCCAGGGAACTGCTGCCATAAGCCCTCTACAAGTCAGGGTTTTGTGCCAACCCCTGACTTTTACATCTCAGGGCTTCTGAACAGTAAGAAGTGACGGTTGTACCAAATGGTAACATCCACAATCTTCAATGCAGACTATTAGGAAGGCACTTCATGTGATCAAAACAACAAAACAGTTTGTTGGCAGCGTGATGTCACTTCTGTGAGAAACCTACACATTTAACCCTGCTATCCTATGGGGTCCAGATGACCCCACCCCTTCCATTGATGTGTTCTCCCTACCATGACAAAGGTGGATAAAGGTGAAAAGATTTCATGTAATCCATGGACACCAGTGAAGATCACAAATCATTGAAGAAAAAAAGTTCAGTGCACTGTCCAGTGGGTCTAGATGACCCACCTCCCAATGGTAAAGTGCCTAGGATAGCACAAGGGTTATGGAGCACAGTACGGCAACACAACCAAACATCACAGCAGAGCAACAACCAAAACAAACGCAATCCTTACAAAACAAGAAGACAGAACAACATCAACCAAACATTACTACCCACAATGCAAAGGGGAAAGGCTTCTGCCACCTATGAAATGTGAAATCTAAACACATTAAAGTTAAGTTGAGTTGGCAAAAGATCAATTAGTAGATGGTTAATCTGCATGGACACAATTTCTAAATGTGAAACCACAAAACACAAATTATTAAAGTAACAACGACTTGTTAGATTTAGGTTAATTTATCAAACACAACATTTGCTTTTTTGTTGAGGCATAAACTAGGACTACTTTGTAACAACCTCTCTGCCCTATGTTCACGCTGCGGCTTTTTCGTTTGCACAAAAGCTACAAAAAACAAAACTAATTCACAGATTAAAAGAGTGATCAAAATAGTTAAGACATTTTTATGTGAGGACAAGGCGACTCTTGAGTAACAAGAGACTCTTTTTAACCCCAAGAACAATTTTCTTCCAACCTTATACCACTTTTCCGTTGTTTGTTCAAATGAATTAAAACAAATACAATTAAAAAACCAAAAACACAAAATAAGATTTTTAAATCGTTCATTTTCTAAATATGTTTTTTTTCCCCTTTCAGAGCCACGGAGTTGCCACGAGTGGTCGTGATAGACATCACACACCCATCACACACCCATGCATTCTCACATTCACACCTATGGACAATTTAGAGTAACCAATGAACCTATGAAGCACATAGGAGGAAGCGGGGAGAACATGCAAACTCCACACAGAAAGGTCCTCTGTGTCCTGTTTCAGACCCCCCCCGAAGCACCTTGAACTGGGGGCCTTCTTGCTGTGAGGCAAGAGTGCTAACCACTCCACCACCGTGCACATTGAAATGGAAACAATAAAAGGAAAAGAACAAAGAAAGGCAGCCAAATTTATTCCAGTGGGTTCTCCAGGATTAAATTATTATAGACATAAAAAGCATTAATACTCTTAAAGTGAAAAATTCTTCAAAACTTTGTGCATTTTTTCCACAGAAGCTAAATCTTGCAGTACAACAATCCTGAGGGGACACATGTGGTTTTTACTGAGTTATCATGTGACCCAAGGGGGTTCATTAGCACCCCAACTGCTGTGAGACTCAGTGCAGGTGCAGCTGATTCAGGCGAAAAGTTTCCAAAGCTAATGACATGAAGTTCCTTCAGGAGAATAAAACATCAAGATGCGTCTTAAGTCAGACTTTAAAAGAGCCTCCTCTCCAGCGTCTTTCTTTAATTGTCTTACTCATCTGCAAAGCTTCCTGAAGGGATGCAGAGAAAAACCGAGCCAGCACCAGCAGAGACGCAATCAGTGCGACAACAGAGGGAGAGGAAACGTGCATGTTGCTCCAATCATCATTCATGCCCCCAAACAGATTCACATTTTGTGGTCCTTCCCTGTACCAAATCCAATTACCCCCAAAGCATCTGGAGGTCTCGTGGACAGACTGTGCTGCGAGGGGAAAAAACCCACAGATCTGGAAGAGGACAGGCTGAAGGGCTGAAAAACATGCGGGAATCAGTGAGTTCTGAGCAAAACCTGCTCCCAGAAACCGACATGGGTCAGTTAGCTCCATCAGTCGTCATCCAATTAACCCAAATACCACAGCAGCTGTGCTTCTGGACACGGCAAACGCGGTACTAAAGAAAGGGTTCCGTGTACAACAGATCCGTACGTCTATGACGCTGAGAAAACTGCAGTGGACAAAACATTAGCAGCTATGATGAAACCTATGGAGGAATATAAGAAGAGAGAGAAAAACAATCCGCCTTCTGAGCACTGGATGTGTGTGAGTCACCTGCAAAGCTGCAGTGCATAAAAAGACATGGCAGCATTTCTATTATTTTATTATTTAGAAAAAGTGCATCACTTCTGCAAAAATAAACCAAAATACAAGAATAAACCTGAAAAAAGTACAGATATAACAAGAGGAAACACTGAGATGAATGTCTTCAGTCTCATGCGTGATTGTGTAAGCGTGCATGCGCGCACGCACGCACGCCTTATGTTTGTCTCAACAGATGAAGATTGAAACTCCATAATGATTTTTCACAGAAGATCGAGCCCTTCCATGGGTGATGGAGGGTTTAGGATTTAATTTTCTAAAGAAAAAACATTTCCAATAAAGCCACATGCAGCGCTGCAGGAACAACAACTGCATGGCTGTCAATGTGCAAGAATGCAGTCTTTGGAAGATGCTTCTTTTCACCTTCATTTCAGGACAGGTTATGCAGATAATATTTTGATCTTTAAAAACATTTTATTTTCAGACGATGTCATTAAGAAGAAGAAGAACTGTATCTTCTACAAATGAAAGGAGAGTAATACTTTTGCCTCCACATAAAGGGGTCAGAAAATCATCTGTTTTTGTCAAAGCCTCTTTTCTCTTCTCTTTTTCAGAAATCTTCTGTCACCCACCCATGCATCTGGATGACCTTCGCTTACAAAACATCTGAAGAAGAAGCTTTTCCTCATTTGCTGCGCTTTTACCCGGTTCTCTAACGCTTTTCTTATTTCTGTCAGGCAAGGGAAAGCTCATGGAAACATGCAGGGCATGAATCCTCAATGAATCAACTGCAGCAAAAGCTGAAGAGTCAAAAGCTTTGCAGCACAGAGAAGATGCCAGAGGAACTCACCCACAGATGCAAACAATGTCTGCATGAGAAGCCTCCAACATCCACAGATCCTTTTCCATACGGGCTGTCTTCTGAAAAACGAAAGGTGCCGTTTCTGCTGCTGCAGGACGCGCTCTGCCCGCGTTGTCTGCTGCAGCAGCACGACGAGGACGGAGAGCAGGAGGAGGAGGAGGAGGAGGAGGGGGAGGAGGAAGGCGCCAGCTCCTTTGGGGTTTGCACCTCGTCAGACACAGAGGCAACAAACCGAGACAGTTATTTCTGCAAACGATAAGACGCGGCTGGAAGAAGAGGAGGAGAAGGAGGCAGGATCTGCATCCTTCTACGTTCAGCTACAGAAAATTCTGTCCTTTGCAATGACTTTACCATCTTTTTGGTCATTTGAAATAATGGAAGACATCTTCTGCAGCTTCTGCATGCGTGGGGCTATGACATGCAACTGAAAAGTGGGATCAAGCTGGCAAAGCTCTGTCTGCTCCTCAGCTGGGATCACTTTGTGGACCGCGGGGCGAGCATGACTCACAGCAGCCACTCAAACGTTTTTGGCTCTGAACGAGTGAGCTGCAAATTATGTGGAAAGAAGTTTGAGAAAAGTTTGATCCACAAGCCTGATTGTTTTCAGCACCATGGACAGTGACCAAACAATGACCTCCACCCTTGAGGTCAAAGGACAAAGCTGTCAAGAAGGGGCAAAGATCCAAGGAGAGCAGGCGGCACCAGAATCATTTTTGAATCTCCGGGTTTCTTCCTGTGAAGATGCAGATCTCAACTCTGTGAAGAAAAAACACAAATACATGTTCAGGATTTGTATTTAATGTGAATCCATGTGTTTTTATAAATCAGCAGGAGTCATTTATTCCAACACCACAATATTGATTACTCATACGGTGATAGAAACGTCTCTCTGTGTCAAAGGTCAAAGACGCAACCCTCTGACTAATAAAAGAGCTTTAGACCCTCAGGCCAGCACTGACCTGTGGGACACTAACGGTCATCATTTATTGAGTCTGCCTTTTATTTTGTAAGGAACACTTAAAAAAAAACAGTTCATTAAACAACCAAAATCCTGAAACTGTTGCAAATGTTCATAAATAATTCAGATAAACTGCTTCTTTGGTGTCACCAATGTTGGATGGTTCATCAATATCTCTTTCAAGCTTGATGTTCGGCAAAACAAAAACCTGGAGTCCTTAAGCGTCTTTGGCAGCCGGTCACACAAGCTCACAGACGGTCAATCTTCATCTGAGATCTGCCATTACCTGCTGGAAAGTGAACATCTTTTTCTTCTTTCCGTGCATCATCCTCATGAAGCACAACTCTCCTTCAGTGAACCAGCACCGCAGTTGATTCAATTATGGCAGAAATCCAAAGAAGCCACAAAAGGAGGATCAATATTTTAAAACAGAACAGAGTCAAAGCTGAACAAGAACTCGAGTCAGGACATTGGCTGGAACACCGGAGGACGAGAAGATCCTGTAAAAGACCAGATGAGGGATCAGCATCACAGGTGAGATGATGAAGCCACATAATTACACACATTAAATGTGCCTGGAAGGATAAAACTAAGTAGTGAGAGTGTACAGGTCCTGTAGGGCAGAAGCTTCACCTGAAACAGCGTCACGTCTATTTATTGAAGCAGTTTGATGCACTGCTTTCTGCAGACATGCTGATGAATCATGGGTCTGACTCCATGAACCAACACAAATGTTTCCACTGAAGGTTCAGGTTGTTTCCATTCAGCCTCCTGAGTGCAGAGTAACAGGATCGGATGTTTGAGCCGTTTAGAATTTGAGCTTTTGAGTTGAAGTGCTGCCCCAATGCAGTGATGGCGGCACCGCCACACCGAAGTGCTGGTAAACCCAAATATAATTAACTTTTTTTCCTGTTTAATAAGTTTACAACTTCAGACTGTTCTTCAATGGGTTTGCTAATATTTTTAGGTTAAAATGTAGTTTCTTTGTTTTTAGTGTTTTAAATATGTGGCACTTATGTAGATACTTGAATATTTGGTTCAGTTTACTGGATTGGGTTTCTTCAATTAAAATCACCCGTTTATGCGTTTCCAGCTTAGATGTTGGCGTGGCTGAGGGTTCTTCTTCTGCTTGATCTTTTTCTTCCAGGCTCAGAACTTTTTAGTGCATGTCCGCCACCTACTGGTATGGAGTGTGAATCTTGTTTTATTCCTACTGATGTATTTGCAGTGTGATTCCATCTTGTCGTTTTACGTTTTTTTCCATTTTTCCCATCCTCATATTTTCTCCTTCTCATCTTTCTTGTCCCTAAAAGTGAAAATGTCCACTGAAAGTTTTGTCCTCAGTCTTTATTGAATTGTGTGTTTTTCAGGTGCTCTGATCATGTGGTTTGTCTGCTGGTCAGGTTGGTTTACTCTGCCTGTGCAGAGTTAGTACTGTTTCTTCCTGTTGACCCCTTTTAGGGGCCAGTTTTTTAATATTTAAACTTTTATTTCTTGATGTTTTTTTCTGGTCCCTCTTTGACTGCTTGGCCAACAAACCTTTTTGGGACGAGACTGGGTGGGCTTGGTCTCTCATTAAAACAATTGCTGGTGTGAAATCTTTGGAGAAAACACACATGAGGCAATAAACATCAACAAAAATACCAGCTGACCTGTTGGTTAACATGCCAACTTTGCTTTTAAATGAAATAATTTTCATTAGTGAAGCCCATTTATTTTATCCTACCATCATCCTAACAAGATTAATTAGATTTATATATTTATTTTTGCTGGCTGTCATTTATTGTCCTCTTTCTGACTGTACAGACCACCAGAATTCACATCTTTTATGAGGATTTAGTAAAAACGATCTTCACAGTTTCAAATGCTTCTACAGGAACCCGGCCGCATGTCCACAGTGGGTTTGCTCATTGGCTTCATTATTCTTCTCAAAATGTACATGCGCCATCGCCCCTCCACTCAATGAAGCCCTCCGCGGGACGTCTCTCCCACTCTGTCTGCCACTCACCAATCAGACAGCTGGACTGCATGGAGACTCATCTCTGACAGCATGTGGTGGAGAAAGCATCGACTCTTTGAACGCAGAACCCCCCCCCCCCCCCCCCGCGCGCGCTTACCTTTTTTAGTTCTCCTCCTACACGATGGAGTCCTGCTGAGCTCCTCACTTGTTGTCCGGGATTAATCAATCATTTGATGTGATGGAAAGCAGGCGGGGACGTTTTTCCATTAAAACTGCTGATTCGAAATGCAGATGAAGAAATGAAAATGACTCACATTCCGTCTTCACATTTATTACAAGTTTAGAAAAACAAACTTTTATGGTTGATTCATGTTTTATAAGCAAAACGATTTCGAAAGCACGTTGGGAAAATTGAATGTCCAGTAGATTTTCTGTTTTTTTAGAACATGTGAAAAACTTTAAAATAGAAGATTAAAAACACAGCAATTTCAGATTTTTGTTTTCTGATTTATCTATGACGAGATCCTAACAAAATTTTATTTTTAAGTCTTTGCATATAGCACATGTGCTTTTATGAAATAAGAGGCTTATTCTGCTGAATGGGTTTATGGCGTCTTTGCCTCTTTTTCCTTGACTTTGTGCCGAACATCTCCTATGTTTGACCATCACGCAAGGATTCAGCTTGGCCAAGATCCGGAGAAAAGTGGTCAGCAACAAATGCAGCAAAGGGAAACTGTCGATAAATAAAGTTGCTAAAAAAAGGGTTGAGAAAAGTCAAAGTTCCATAAATATGAAATCAAATTATCGGTATCGTTACTGTTTACTGAAATCATGAATGAATGTTTTCTGAAGATAATCAATCATTTCTAGGGACTGGATTTTGTTACTTGAAGAGAATCTATCTGATCAGAACCGGATTTAAAACACTGTAAAACTATCAAATGAATGAATTCAGTGGGGTGGGATTATATAAGCTTGCTTCTTCCCACTCCTTTTCAAGCAATAAATCAAACTCTACTTATACTTCAGTTAATGATAACTGTATTTAATTAAGCAAATGTGATTCAAGTGACATTTTTGTTTTGTTTTCTGTCTTTTTAATCTATGCATTTCATCATTTCTGTAATGAGTTTGATAAATATGTGTAATTTTTTTATTGCTTTGACTACAATGCTTGAAATAAATCAAATCAAATCAAATCAATCAAATCTCATGTTTGAAAAGAAAAGTGCAGAAATCCTGCAAACATGTGGAAATCAGACTATCAAGATAAAGAAACACCTTTTGGTTTTCTTTTTTGTTTTTGTTTGTTTGAACAGACTCTTTGGTTCTTCTTTTTGGAAGGGGAACCTACAAGATGATCCTGTGACATCAGCTATGGTCACCAAAGACAGTTCTACACAGGGGTGCAGCGAGAGCATTTTAGATGGGGGCAGAAGGGTGGAAAATGAGTTGAAGGTCATTTAAAATAAAGTGATTCAAAATCCATCTGTCCCATTCATTCATTCATTTTCGACCCTTAAATCCTTCTGGTGTCACCGGAGTCTGCCCGGCTACTGTTGGTTAAGGCGGAGCTCATACTGGACAGTATACTGGAGCGCCAGGAGAAAACCTGTCACTCCACACAGAAGTGTCCCAGGTGGGCCTTCTCACTGTGCGGCGAGAGCGCTGCACCGTGCAACCCAGGACCAATGCTGCCTATTTCAAAGTTATTATTGTTGTCATCATTCATATAAAAAAATTCAAATCTTGTTCTTTTATTTGAGGTACCACTAATAAGGTAGTTTTCACTACTAAGGTAGTAGTAAAAAAATTAAAAAGTGGTGCAAATTCTTGAATAGCATGGAAACAGCAGTATTTTGGGCCGGCATACACAACACAGGGGCGAAGTAAATCGTTTTAAGGGCTCTACGATTTCACTTACATTTATTTCCCTTGATAGTTTTGCATTGGTTAAAGAAGCTTGTATTGATGACTTTTTTTTATTTTTTTGTCAAAAATGATACTAAAGCTAACTCAAACATTGTGGACCTGGTTCTAACACACCCAGAGCCATCAGGACCTTAGATCAGGGCTCCATCACCATGAAGGCTTTTGATTTGCTTAGTGTCCGGCCTCAGTGATGAGCAGCCCAAATCAAGAGTCAATACTCTTTGTTGCCTTGATGGTTCCTGGCTAAAATTAGGAGAAAAAAAAATATAGGAATGTTCCAAAACTACAACAGAGTCAGCATGCAAAAACAAAAACACATCAACAGTCACTAAAACCTCTTAAAACGACTAAGTAGCTGCATTTTTATAAAAGATTTGGCTTTGGGAGGCCATTTTGACGGCCGTCTGGAAACATGGCAGCTATCTTGAAATTTCAAATGGCCAATCGAGCAGTATTGACAATAATCTCGTACAGAACCATCATGCCTAATCTGGTGCAAAATCAGTTTTGTTGTGAGCCCCACTGTAAGACTCCGCGACTTGATATTCTCTGGTGGACGCCACAAAGTTCAAGACAATGACACATATGTGACCAAAACTGAGGTCAGCACGAGTAGATGAATGAGTCTTTGAGGTCTTTGTAACAGGTTCCTCTGCCAAAACCTCCGCCATGCTTTCACTTTTGTTTCTCCACCATCATCTGATCCAATAAACCACCAGGTGGGGATCACTTGACAGCAAGAGTCCTGAAGTTATGGTTCCAAGTTCATCCAACAACCACAAAGGCAGAAGCCAAAGTATGCATGAAGATGTTCTGCTGCCATACGTATTCATGGAGAAAAGAGGGAAGGACAACGATTGTGAATGAACACACCACAAACCTTTGACAGCATCAACAGCAGGCCTTTCCATTTTGGTGGATTTGCACAGGAAGTCTGCAGGGTTGTTTGGTGGAACAGAAAATAGAAGCCTGAGCACCAAGAGTAGGAGGGCTGCTGATCTTCCTGCACAGACGGAGAAAATGATTTTTTTTTTTTTTTTTTTGCAGTGGCAGATGGCATGATGTGGGAAAAACCAAAAGAGAAAATAAAACTCTCAGTTTCAAGCTTTTACTTCTTTCCTTTTATTTAAACAAACAAAGGTCACGGAGGGATGAAGAAGGAGAAACGTGCAAACATCCAGCTTCAACCGATGCAACGTTCTGAAAAACAAAACAGGTCTTTTTTCTATTTACATTATTTTTAAATAAACAAAACTATGTATTCTGAGTGGCAATATTGTATGACATGACTAATCCAGTTAATCAACAAAACCAGCAGATTAATAACTTTTAATGTGAAGCTCGGCGTGGAGCATGACTTCACTCTTCCTCCTGTTTTTTTTTTTAGGTCTTCAGAAAAAAAGCAGCACAGTAAAACACTCTGCGATGCCTGCCATGGCGTCATCAGGCGCTTTTATTGATGAGGGGGAGGAGACTGACGAATCAGAGGTCTCAGTAGGAAACCTTGCACTGTATTTATGTGAGGATATGGAAGCAGGAGGAGGGGGGGGGGTTGTTTCAGTCATCATAGAGTTTTAACACTTTAATAAAAGGGAGAGCACAATTAAAACTAGAATTAGGGCAAAGGTTTTATGCCTAAATGTTTGTAACTATTCAGAAATCTGGGGTGACCTCACGGCTTTCATCATTGTGTCGCAGCTTGAAGGACCGGACTCAAGTCTGGCTTTCATCCTGGTCCATGGATGCCGTTCACTTTGGGAACTCTTGATCAAACCAGCAGTGACGGAGAGGGGGCTTGTGGGTGTTTGGCTTTCATGTGAAGTTCTACTAGCAATTATAGACTTATTAAAAAAAAAAAAACTTTAACAATTCAGTCATCTTGCACAGAACAACAGTATAAACAACATTACCAAGAATAACAATCACCATTGCCTTACATAAAACGTGTATAGAACATAAAAGTGAAATAATAAACATAATATACACACACACAAAGAATATAAGCTATCTAAATGGTTAAATACTTGTTGGGGGTTCCCATTAAGTTTATATTTCTTAACAAAACCAAGTAATTTCAAGCTATTCTTCTTTTTAATATAATTGAATGATTCAAAATAAAAACAGAGCTCTTTATGAAAAGGAATCATAGAAATGTACTCAAATTCAACGTCTAACATTTTTACCATATGGTCATGTTGTTTCCTTCTAGAAACATGTTTTTCTGTCCTGCTACTTGATTTTTTGCTAAAAATGTAAATGATTCCTACATGCTTTCATTATTTTGTTTGCATGCATATTTTAAAAATCTGTTATTTTTTTAAAGAAACCTTCGGTGAGCTGACAAAGGAATGTCAAGATTTATATTTCATAGGATGACATCCTAAATTTTTTTTTTTTATCAATGATAGGGATTTTATTGGGAAACTATGGTTTTTAAAATCATTAAAAATAGACCAACTCAGGACCAATTCAGTGGCCTAGTCGTAGAGTGGGAAGGTCGTGGGTTCTAATCCACTCAACATTTAAGCGTTAGACTGGGGGTAAAAGAATGAAATGGGTCCCAAGAGCAGCTCGCTGTTCCTCCACAGTGATGAATGTGAACAAAAAACTTCTCACATTTTGGCAAAAGACAACCTTTCTGTAAAGACCTGATTTGAAAAAAAATATCTCAAAAATCTTTGCCGTTTGTTTCTCCTTTTTTTTATACTGTTCAGTTTTCTTTGAGCAGTGGAGATTTCCACCATTTTCAGGTTCCCTGAGCTGCTTATCGTGGTGATTGTTAATCATCAGTGTCTTTTGAACATCTTAATCATTGCTCATTTCCGCTTCTTTGTGTCTGGGGCACGGACCATGTCATCTTAGAAATCAAATGTCTTTGCATTTTCTTTTGTGTTTCAACAAAAACTACTCAAACCTTTTGCAGGATTCTGTGTCAAATGGATCAAATGGACTCCAGGTTGATCTGACGGCTTCAGAAGAGTAGCAAAAAAGTTAAATAATTATGTGAACAGATGCAAATATCAGGGAGTCTCTCAGAGCCCTCGCCTGTTACTTGGCGGGGTGTTGGTGTAGCTCAGAGGCGGGAAACTCGTGGTGGTTATTGTTCATGTATGAATGAAGTCTTGGTCATGTTAAACAGGACTAATCACTCAACATGCAGTCATGCAACAACACACATTCATGCTTACTGTTATTGTATTTTTTAAATGTATAAAAAATATTGAAAGTGCTAAAACCCGCTTTGTCTCCCCTCTAAATTGTAACAGTCCACGGCCAATCTTAACAAATTGGGGGCTCGTCCGGGATGTGTACCTACCTACCTACCTACCTACCTACCTACCTACCTACCTACCTACCTACTGCGTTTCACCTACCTACCTTCGTCCAAAACAGTATTTCAAGCATGTGGCGGCCTCCTCCTTCACCAGAAACATCGCAGCCGCTGGATCTCAGCCCGGAACACTGATTCGATCAGCGGTGTCCTCGATTAACACACCCGTATTGTGCTGTGAAAGGTTGCCAACTCCAGATCGCTCCCTTTTTCAGGGTGGGGCATTTTACTGAGCGCGCTATCCAGCGATCAAAGAGTCTCATCTGATTCAAAATAAAATCATACCAATAAGCAGATACTCCATCACCCGTACCGAGATCAGGTCAGCTTACATCTCCATGAACACGAATCTGAACACTTTCCCAAAGGATAGATGTTCAACCCAGATAGTAGAAATGTAGTCCATGACATATTTATTGCGTCTCAACGCTCCTGGGTACACAAAGAAGTTGCTGCAACTGCAAAGCACACAAGTGAAGGTCACTGGAGAATAAGTCTGATGAGTTCAAGAAAATGAGTACACTTTTACACTGAAGACAAAACTGCAATATGATAAAGGATAAGATCTAAAAACATACATTTTCTACACTACCTACCGATTGACCGACCGACCGACCGACCAACCATCTGTCTGTCGATCTATATATGAATTACATAACAGAACTATCAATGATTCATAGCCCTTACACAGCAGACATTTTCATTTTCACATGTTTTTTTTTTTTTGTGTTAATATGATGTCTTTTGTGCTTTTTCTTATTTTATTTTTGGGTAGACGCACGCCGGTTTCGTTTCCAGTAAAAATAATTCTCGCTGATTGAATAAGAAATCTTCGTCCCCAAATCTGTCGAGCAAATGGTTCTGTGCTTGGATATAAACTTATTTGAGATAAAAGCTGGACTTTTGAACATCGAAATTCTCCTCCTGGAAATCCCCCTCTAGTGGTTGATCTGAGTGGTTTCTATTATCAAATTTAAAACAGACTTTGGGGGCTTTTTATACATCCTTGGAAAAACCTTTTCAAGCAAGAAAATTCATCCTTGTCGTTTGAAATTTTATTTTATTTATTTATTTATTCTTTTTTTTTTTTTACTTGTCCTGTCCAAAAGCTGGGCAAACAGATGAGAGCTAAAGGCCTCTTGTGTTGGACATATTTTACTTTAACAACAGGGATTTGAATCTTCTGACAAACCAGAGGTATGTCTGAATAAACCCCTTTTGTAATCTAGGCTGAAATTTATTCATTTTAGCCATATTTGAAATCCCTTTGTGTTGGATCGGACAGAAAAGGAAAGGAGGGAAGAAGAGAGAGAGATGTTAGAGAGGGTAGTATAAGAGGGTGAATATAGAAGGGGGTGACTGCCTATCTGCACCTGGGGCTGGGATCACTCTTTCTCTGGTCTGGGGCGGGGTGGGGAAACCCTCTTGGGGCCTGCGGTTGCTCCAGGTGTCCCCCACTGGGGCCGCGGGGTCTGGGGGTGGGTGTGTGGGTCTGCCCCGTCCTGGGGGAGGCTGCTTGGTGGAGCGAGTTGGTTCTCTATCGATTTGGGGCCCTGGAGGTTTGACAAGTTGGGGTCTCCACTGGCCTGGCTGGTCGGCTTCCACAGTCCCATCGAGGCCTGACCAGACCTTTCCCAGGGGCAGTGCTTGGGGGCGGGGGCCTGCGCTTGCTCCTGGTTCTTCGCTACTCTCTCCTTGTGTGGGCTGGGGTGGGGAGTCTGGGAAATGGGAGGCCTGGGCCCAATGCTGGGGGGGGGGGCTGGGGGACGGTGCTGGCCCAGGAAGCCAACACCTAAGGGACACGGTCGCCGTTGCCAAGGGCCCAGTACCCCTTTCCAAGGGTGGGGCAGGGGACAGATGGTCCGAGGTCCCACCTTCCTTGGGAAATGCATGTGTGCGTGTTCGTGAGGGCGTGTGTGTGCATGTATATGTGTTTATGTTGGAGTGTATATTTTGAAGGGTAAAGGGTGTGTGTACTAAGGGGGTGCAGTTAAAATTGGCGGGTAGGGCACTGAGGGGACATCTCCTGATCATCACTCATCCTTAAGTGTTTTGTTAAGAAAAAGGATGACGTATTAAACTTGTCAAAAGAACATGTTACAAAGACCTTTATCATCAGAGTCATAGTGTTTTGTTCTGGATAGCTGATGGAACATCTAAACAGCTAAAGGGGCTGGTCATGTGACCTAAAGTTTAGCAATGACATATGATGGTTGAATGAAGATGTAATTTATGATCCATAAATCCCATTAAGCAGCCACGGGAGGGTTGTGTGTTTGAGTCCAAACAGATACAGGAACTAATGATATAAAAGCATCAGAATGGAACCGTCAGACAGCAGATAGAAACCGAATCAGTCAGATACCAGCCGCTGAACTCATTTTACTTACACAGCATCAGGGAAGAAATCTGGAACAAAAAAAATGTCTTGGTTGTCATTGAGACAAAGGATTCTGAAGTACTTTATTTATACAGTAGTTGCTGGTGCAGTAGACGAATGCCAGTAGTTCTCTTTTAGATTGATAAAAAAAAAACATACATATATGACTTCCTGCACAGCAGCAATGAAACAAACATCCTTACATATCAATAAACAATAAATGTATCTCCATGTTATAGATGCTATACTGTGCATACCATTTTCTACAGTTTGTCTTTTAGTGACTTTGTTTTTTGGTAGACCAAATCATGACTGTTTAATGTTGCTCATTTTCATGAAATGTCTGTGTCATGTGAGGGAGGCTTGACAGCCGGTAGGACCCAGACGCAGAGACGGGAGGCAAAACAGTTCCAGTACTAGAGGGTTTAATGACCAACAAACAAAAGGCGCTGCAGAGCAGGATGACAAAAACAAAACAAAACTCACTGTGGTGTGGCGAGGGACATGAAACGAGGACGCTAGACAGGAATGACGTAAAACACATGACCAGAAGTAAATGGACCAGCACAAGAGGAAGGCAGAGACAAGACTTATATACAGACAGGGCAGACAAGACACAGGTGAACATGATCAGGACAGATAGGGACAAGGAAGTAAAACTCAAGAACATGACAAGACAGGAAACATTTCAAAATAAAACAGGAAACAGAACTTAACCATGACAGAACAAGACAGAAAGCAAAAACCAATACAAAAGAAACTCAAACCATGACAGTCTGAGTATAACTGGTGTTTTTTGCATACTTTGACCAGGCGTGCGACTCCAGAAAATACTTTCCTAGAAAATACTTTTTTGCATTTGTTCATCTCAGACAGTTATAAACTTTGCACTCGTGAAAAAGCACAGATGGGCACATGTTTATTACATGATAATGTGTCACTATTTGTCAAAAAAATCTGATGGCCCCAGCTGTAATCACATAGTTAATGGAAACAAATCTTTGGCAGTTAAAAAGTTTCGGCTGAATAAATGGATTTCCCAGACATGTAATTAAAATGCGTAAATGTAATGTAATGTGTAATGTTATTTATTTATCTATTTTTATTGGGTCTCTTTCTATTTGTTTTTCCAGCTGTTATATTTCTCGATGGTTGCTGTAACAACTCAAGTTCCCTCCAGGGATCAATAAAGCCCCATCTTGTCTAGTCTAGTCCAGTCTTGTCTTTTCTTGTCTTAGAATTTCCCAGTTTATGCATTTTATGCGTAGTCTATACGCAATTATAACGTAAATCTTGCGAGGTACATACTCAAATGTGTGTCTTTCCACGATTGTTCCATTCATGTCTAATGGCTTTGCACGCACGTACAACCAATGTATAACTTTTATATCGCGTACACGCCGCAGAATTATGTAATTGATGCACGAATCACAAAGGAAATGCATACAAACAACACGAAAATCATGAACAGTTCACTTACTTTGATTTACACGTTCTTCGTGTGGTTATTTGTGCTTTCAATCCGGATATATTTGGAAAAGTTTCAAGTAAATACCACAACTTATCTTTCTTTTTCCACACATATAAACCTAAGAACAATACGTGCAATATTCGCAAAATGTACGTACAAACCATGAAGAAGCAAAGACTGATACATTATGATGTTAATTGAGTCACAAAAGTTGATTTGATCCCAACTTGTGACTTCTGAAAGGTTAAAGTTTGATCTTGAGCTAACCATCTGCTCCTGTGGACGGGGCTGCTGTCAGCACATTGTGCCTCGACTGCCCTTCACTTCAAAACTGATCACACACAAATAATCCCGGAGCTCGGATGGTTTCACTCCCTCCTTCTCTCGCTCCATCATTGTCAGTCCAGCTGGTGGTTTTCAGCGCAGGCTGTCAGATGCTCAGCTCCCTGATGCGGAGGCGAGGCGCGCGGAAAAGGGAACAAAGTGATGAATAAAGCAGACAGATTTGCCTTCATTCAATTCTAGAAAAGGGACGTGTAGATTAGAAACATGGAAAACAAAATGGCTCAATTTTTACAGTTTTTGATATATGACGGAAAATCCACCCACATGGGTTGCTCTGGTTGAAGATAAATGGTAAAGACAATATAAGTTGCCACCTAATATGTGTACTTATGTACACAAAAATGGTAAAGTACTGCACATTAAAAATGCACAGGACTATTGTAAATGAAGATATTTTTGTGAAGAGTATTTTGTGAGAGTAACAGCTGTAGCTTTTGTCTTCCAGCCAATGAGAAAATTTGTGATAATCCATCTGACGTTTATAAAATAGAAAATGCTTCTCTATTCAGAAGAAGGTCCATTTTTAGATCTTAAATTTGGACTTTTTAGAAAAAAACTAACATTTAGTTATGCCCGGTAACATCCATGGTTCAGCATTCTGCCTATATCGAGTATTTTCCAAATTAGAAACGCCCCAAAAATACATTTCAGACTTTCTGTATCATAAAATGCTCCACAATATTGTCATTTGTAGTTCCTGCTTGGGTACTTTTTGCATTTTTTTTCATCTCCCAATACATGGAAACTTCTGGAAAATACTAAAGATATAGATATACACTTTTTAATTCAAGATTGCAACCACTTCTTGAGGTCAAAGGTCAACAAAACTTTGGTTGTGGTCATGTGACGTGTGTGAAATTTCATGAAGATCGCTCTGACAAAAGTTTCATTTTTTTCCATATTGTGGGGAAAATGTGAAATTTCACACTTTGCAAGAACAGAGCCGACAAGCTGTAGGTCCTGTGACCATCCCATAATAGTTTTAAAACTTCCTTTGGATGGCCCTGACATGTGTGTCCTGGTTTTGTTAGTGGGTTTTGAAATAAAGCGGGGTGAGAGAGTAGAATTGTGAAAACAATCCCGTCCTTCAGTCCAGGACTGCTGTGGGACATCATTTGACCCAGCAGGTTCTTTTTCTTCTGCTTTCTCTAAAGAATGCAGCTTTGGGTCTTTCTTTTTCCTTAATAGGTGTTCTGGTCCAAACGTCTTATGCTGCACACATAGACCAGGAAAACCCAGATTTTCTTTTTACAAGAAGCCTTGGTATAAAACGATTCACCTTTTGCTGTTTAAAGCTGTTTGCTCTCAAGCGTTCAGTTCTGAAAGCGTCCTCTGAGTAAACATCACGGCCTCCCCACCAGCACTCCCCTCTGACGAAAAATGAAAGTAATTGTGTGCTTTTCTGTGGCCCAAGGTCCCCGACGTTTTATCCCAGTGATTGAATGTGGAGCCGGCTGCTGTAATTAGTGGGGTTAATATCTCGGGCAGCATCTCCAAATTAAATCTCTAACTCCACGGTGATGTGGCTGAGTGATGCACCTGTTCATAGTAATTACAGATGCAGCCTGGGACTGTGCTCCTAATGAGTTGAGATAGTCGAGGTTGAATCGCTTTAAATCCACTTCCCGCCCCTCTGCCATTTATGTTTGTTATGGATCTTCATCCAAACTAAAACCTCTTTGGCTCAAAACCTTCTTTAGATGTGTTGATCTTCCATGCATTTTACTGGAGTCGTTTCAGTTTAGAAATGTAGCAGAACACGGAGAACCCGAAACGTTTCCCTGTACATCTGCAAGTTTTCATGCTTTCATGATGAACTCTGATCCAGAAGAACTTAAACTCTTTAAAGTCCCGCTCCGATCACCTTTTGATGATCCAGTTTTTAGTTCAAATCAAAAACCTGTGTCGGTTTCTGGGACATAGTTTCTGCAGAGTGGTAGAGGTTCAGTAGAAATTTACCTCTAAGTTGTGGGTTGGATTATTGACACGGAGCAACCCCGCCCCCACTTCTACACTATTTACACGCTCTCCCGCTATCTTAGAGCCGCTCCCAACCTGGCATTAGCGGTGCAACAAAAATGGTGAATATTGTAGCTGTCCATCAGTACAGTTTAGATCCAGAGGACGTCTGCAGGATGTATCAGAATGGAGCAGAACAGGGCGCTTCCGACCCACCTAACATATTTCTGGGTGTGCGGTGGGGACTAGGAGTGGTCAGGGCCTGGGTCTGGGCCTGGAGCCCCCTTGGGGTGGTGCGGGCTGAGGAGCTCCTGCTCTGCGGTGATCAATATACACTCTAAGAAGAACACATTTGTTCAACCCCACCTGCTTATTCACTTTTGCACAAATATGGGCATGGGTACTGTTTGTGATAATTAAGTCATACATTTCACTTATGACACTGTTATGTATGTAATATCAAATGTAATTATTATAATTTAAGCTTAGCCTCAAATACAAAAAGAGGTTTATACAAATACAAACTTCCTTTGTCTGAAGATCCAAAACAAGAGGCCTGACGCTCGTATCTGTTCACTCAACTGGGCAGGACAAGTTGAAAAGAAAAAGAGGATAAATGTTCTTAAAATGAATAAAATGAGTTGGTATTATAACATTGCTAGCTTTGTTTACATGTTTTAAACTTTTTTTTTTAGGTTTATAAAAAAATGTTTTTCTTTTTAAAAAAAATATATATTAAACAAAAAAGACAGACCTAACTAGTCGCACCAGAATATAAATAAAACTCAATGCGACTCTGTTTGTGATTGAAAATGTAATAATTACTTCGAAAAAATGTATGTTATTTGTTTATTTGATGGAATAAATAGATTCATTTGAAAATGTACCAATGATTAGGATTTAGTTGAATGTTAAATGACAAAAAGATATTTTACAACTCGTAAACAATTTATTTATATGATGTATAAATGTGAGGGACTGATTTGACTGTGTGGATCAATAAAAGTACTTTTGAAAATGTGATTAGTCAGTTTGTGTTAAGAAAAAAATAAGTTTATTGGAAGTTATTTTGGTCTTTATCTTATCTTCTACATTAATGTCTTAGCATGAAAGTGAGCCAAAACTCACATCAAAAATGTCATAATAAAAACTTTTATTTTGTAATGCGTTCTTGCTTTTTTTCTTTCCAGTGTAATCTAAACTCCCAATCTCGTCCGGATGATTTCCTCCTGGCTCGCTGCATAAGTATGTGCTTCTGCAAGAAGGACTTTTGCACTAATTGAAGTCAATGGCACAAGCTGCAAAATGTTGTCTCCATGGAAAAACACACGCTTGCAATGTGTCCATTGAAGAACCTGCAGTGCTGCATTAGAAATCCTGCGTACGCTCGTCTGAAGTCGTAAAAGGGAATAAAAATCAATAAACAAAGGCAGAGAAAAACGCAGAGGGATCAAAGCAACGACAACGGTGAAACGTTTGAGCAGGAAAGTTGATCAAGTGAGCAGGGAGGCCTTTGATTGGCTCCTACTGTTTCCTTACATCAAGGTTTGAGTTGTGAAAGCTAAAAGATGTGAAGATTTGACAGATTTTGAGTAGCCCGCTTTCAAGTTGTAGAGAAGTCAACTTCCAACAAGCTCACTCCTGATTGGTGAGGTTAGTTGCCATAGAAAAGTTGACCAAGTACTGTTACTTACGACATCTGGCTCCAATATGGCGGCTTCTGTATCATGAAAAAATGAAGATTGAATTGACTTCATCTGGTTGGAGTTGGATTAAAGCTTTTTATTATGTGCGACGTCACACTCACTCACCCAGAAGCTGCTTTAGCATCGTTCAGAGGATTGTTTTTTTGTTCTGTTTTTACCCAAATACTCCCTAAATGTTTATAATCGATACAAAGATCCCCATTTATGTTAGGGAAAAGTATGTTTACAACAGAAAAGATAAGATAAATATACTTCATTGATCCCAGCTTGGGAAATTGGGCTGTTGCAGCGTCTGCGTTAGGCTCAAGATACAAACATACAAACAATAGACGACAACAGAGAACCAGAACGATCAATCAGAAAGAAACATCAGTGAAAAAGAACAGTTGTATTGCATGACACATCAGGAGAGAAAAACAGACAGACCTTAAATGAGTTTATCTATTGCACATGGATGACAAGTTATACAGTCCAATGGAGTGAGGTATGAAAGATCTCCTGAAGCGGTTGGTGTGACAGCGAAGCTGCCTCAGCCTGTTGGAGAAGGAGCTCCGCTGACCGTCAAGTACAGGATGGAGAGGATGCTCAGGATTATCCATGATGGATAAGAGCTTATTTAACGCTGAAAATGCTGAGAAATTGGACTCTGAAGGTCATTTCGTTGAAAGTTTTCTCAAATTTCTGTCAAACTAAACAAGGAAGAAGAAATTTCTTGGTGCCATTAAGGTCCACAAGTGTTAAGCCTGAGAAATGTTCAAATCAAATTGAGGAAAGTGCTTTTCATGCTTCAGCAGCTCACAACCTTTAACAGTTAAAGACAGACCAAGGAAAATAATAAAACAGCTACAAAAACCTAAATTAAAAACCAGCTCACCCCTTTGGCATCCCACCCCCTCTCTGTTGACACAAAACGTAAAAAGATGTCTGACAGATCCAAAAAGATGCTTTGACAGTTTGAATATTTGGGGAAACAAAACATGTTCAGAGCAACAAAACTTGTTTTTCTGCAATTTTCCCGCCCGTTTGCAGCGATGCTGTTTCACAATAAAAGCTCTCACACACAGACGACGGATTCGTTTTGTTTCCTCATTAAGCTGTAGAATGACGTATAGTTTGCCGTTTGTCCCCGTCTGCTGCCGTTTGGCTTGAGAGAATTCCCATCTCTGAGTTTTCTTATCTTTTGGCACAAAAACATAGAAAAAAAGAAAAAAAAACATCTCTGATCTTTTGAGATGTTGTGGGCAGAGGTTGCTGTAACAGTGTTACCATGGAAACAGTGACCATCAAGCCACCATTTCACAATCTGCCTTCCCATATAAGAAAAGGCAGTAATGAACAATTCCCCCCTGATATGCTTTTTCTTTCTTTTTTCATGTATAGTTGATTTATGAGGGTGGGGGTGGGGGTGGGGGGTCTTTGGGTGGATCAGTGATACTGAAAAAACAAGAATTACAAATAATATATGGATGTTAAGCAGAGGCTCACACAGATACTGTCTGTGCATTTAGGCACACAGGAGATATTTATGTTTTCTTTCTTGGGGCCTGCTGCCGCCACAGCCGCCGCCGCCGCCGCCGCCTCCACTCAGAATCAGAGCCCCAGACCTCCTGAAAGCTTTACTCATTCGTCATAAGAGCTCTGGCAGGCCAGGCGAAGATGCTGCAAGGCAACAAGCAGAGAAAGAAAACTCCAAACAGCAGGGGTTGCAGGTGATAACAGCAGTAAAATATTACAAGTTTAGGAGAAGCACAAAAGTCACAAAAGCAGAGTGAATATTGGCGAGTCCAAGATTGTGATTTATCCAAATTTACCACACCTGTTCTGACCAAAACAATGAGCAACTCTGTCCGGCAGGCTCAGTGTTTGCATATTTAACCCAAGGAGGAAGCAGAGTTCAGGTGGATATTCAGGTAAATTATCTCCACGGAATGCTGGGAAATGAGAAAATGAGTCATTACATGTTAGTCAAAAAAATGATAATCTGGTTTGTCAGTTTACCTCTGAGGAAATGAACTGCACCAAATGACACCTACTGGACGATCTGACTGACACACAGCAGAGTCCGTTCCCACCTGGAATCCTTATGACCCTCAAAGATTCCCGGAAGGTGACCATTTCCCCCCTGATCAACGATCACCCATCAGCCCCCACACATCACCGATTATCCAGATGCTTCACCAAGACCAGCATTAGTGCAGGTCAATAAAGGACGGGGGGGTCAGAAAGAACGTTTTCCAGACAAATGAACCGTCAGGTCAAAGCTGAGTCTTCTCTGCCGACAGTAGAAGAGAGGAAGCAGTGAGGAGAATGATCTTCTAAGGAAACACATCCAAGAGCTAGAAGTGAGAAGTACTCGCAATTATGGGAAACAACACTGAGATATTCCTTTAAAAACACAACACAATGAAATGAAAAGCACCATCTGTAGTATTTGCATGATTGGGATTTATTTCTAATCATTTTTAACGATAAAACATGTTTTGGGTTATCCAGTCCTTTTGCTCAATAAAGAGGTTTGCAGAACAACAAAGGGATTTCAATGTTTAATAAATACTTTCTTTTAGAAAATAAATAATTTCTAAACTTGTTTTTCAACTTTTAGCAGTTATTTTCAGGAAATTCATATTAAATATTTACTATGTGAATCTATTTATTTGATGTACATGTGACAAAGGAGTAGGTAAGTTATCGAAATATACAAAACTAAAACTCAAAAGGTTTACACCTTTCTATGCAGCAAAGGCAAGTGTGTGTAGAAATATGAGTTTTGTTGGAGGTAAAGAGCTACACACCTGTATAGACCCCCCCAAAAATAACAAATACATAAAGAAAGACCTTCTTATTGTGCATGTGCACAACAATGAATGCAATCTGCAGCTCTGACAGTTCTGGTGCCGTTCAGGTTAAGCTGCTGAACAGGGGCGGACTGTCTGAGAGAGGCCAACATGTCCGATCATTACCCCCACAGGGGTGCTGCAAAGCCTGAGGATGGTTGATAGAAGGAAAAAACACACACGAACAGATGGCGGCACCTCCACAAACACACGGCAGCATGTCTGCATGTGCAGAGACGAGCACAGACTGCAGGAACACGGCGAGAAGTTCACATCCGTGCAGCGCTCGCCGCAGAGAGACGCTGCCCACTCACATCCCCCATCTTTATTCAGTTATGAAGATGACTTCATTGGGGCTTCAGCTCGTGACACAAACGCCTCATTGGACGGTGAAGTGACTGCAGCTCTGCACGCTGAAGTCTATCCTCACTGCAAAATAAACAGAGCAGCCATGTTTAAAGACTTTTCCAGGGGGGGGGGTCAAACTCATTTTCACTGAGGGCCACATCAGCATAGTGGCTGTCCTCAAAGGGCCAGATATAACTTATACATGTAACTAAATGGAATGAAAAGTAAATGTAACTACTCCTTAAGGTAATAACTCATTTATTTATTTATTATAACTTTTACAGTTACATAGAAAACATATGTTAACTTTTATGCTCTCGCGGGCCACATAAAATGACGTGGCGTGCCGAAGTCGAGTTTGACACACGTGTTTTAGTGCCATCATTCTTCCAGCTTTACTTCAGTTTCATTCAAGTCTGTTGCTTAAGATCTGGATTATTACCCCCCAGCCAAAACCACAGATTGTTACAGAAGAAAAAACAACAAGAAATATCATATGGGAATATTTTATTCACCATTTTGGACTGGAAATTAACCAAACAGAGTAGAAAATAGACCCCAAAGTTTTATTTTCAGACTTGAAACTGCATGCAAAAAAACAAACCCTTTTCTTTTCAGTACTTAATATGCAGCCTACGGTATGTACATATAAATAAAATGTGTTTCCATGTTCGAACAGCTCCATCTGTGAGCCAAGGACATGCATGCGTGTGCATGCCGGCCTGTTAGAATTCTGCACACACACCTACACATATGTGCACAGCGTCGCTACAAATCACAGATCAGTGAAGGCTAAACGCAGCAGCAGCAGCAGAGGAGGGAGAAAGGCAGATGTGACATGGTTTACAATGAAGTCGTTATTCTCCACCAACAGCGCGGCCTCATTACAGCTAACAGTAGCTTTCAGACGGACTCCTTCCAGGAACCAAAGCCTGTCAACCTTTTAGAATCTTAAAGGTTGTCCCCCCCCCCCCTTCATTTGCTCTGATGGAAGTCTAAACCTGGGAGCTCAACATGTTTTCATTAACACTGCATGTTTCTCAAAACATCTTTAGACTTCTTTTGTATTAATTGACCCATTACTGGGTCAAATTTGACCCGGCAACACTATACTGTTTGCTTTAATCACATGCAGCCGCATGGCGGGATAGACCCGTACGGATGCTGCAGGTTTTTTGGGTCCACGGAGGAGCTGCATCTTCAGGGGAGCGCGGGTCAGTCCTGCAGTACGGCCGCCTCATGAAAATGGAACGTACCATTGTCGTGCGTGTGGTGAAGTATATCAGAAGCTCTTTGCGTCAGGACAGATCATGGGGACCAACCAAAAGACGACAGACTCAGGAGTACGAGCACTTGGGGTTTTATTGATGGCTGTTCCAAGTTCCAGGATCACTTGGAGAGGAATCGTCTAGAACTCACAGGCCTTGGGGGCGAGGTGACGGAGATCACAGGGAGTGAGCATTGGAGGACAAGCAGACGGAAAGCTTGAGGTGATGGAGCGAGAGAACAGGAAGGGAGGTCACCGGGCCGGTAGTCGCCCTGTAATGTTAACTAATGGGTTAAAAAGGTGGATTATAAACAAAGGGAGCCTTAGCCAAATGTTTAGCATATCTATTTATTAAACAACTGTCTTTCTTATAAATAGTTCCATAAAACTCTTTCAAAAGTCACAGGTAATCCCCCAAAAAATGCAAACTTCCCTCTGTGCTGTTGTCACACTCTGCACATGCAGAGAAAAACAACAAATATTCAGCCACTGCAAAGGCTCATGGGATACAGAAAAACCACACACACAAAAAAACCCTTCAAAGGGTAAAACTGATGCACAGTCATTCTGCTTTGTCCACAAATTCAGCTTAGCTTTGTCAGTTCTTTAGCAAATTCTCACTAATTTAGTGTTAAATGAAAGTTTTTAACCTCTATTTTATTCCTGGAAGTCAATATAAAGCCTTTTTTATACATTAAAGGCAAAGAAAAGGTTTTATTAAACAAAAGTAACACTTTGATACAAACATATTTATGGGAAACAAGCAAACATTCAGGGAGTTTTTGCTTTTTCACCGGATAAATCCTGTAATCTGATTCTCCTCTGACTGCAAAAATGAATACAGCTGCGGAAGAAAACCCTTCTATCGATTCAAGTTAGTTCATCATATAGCGTCTACATGTGTACGTTAAAGGCCCACTCCACTGAAGAGGGTGTTTTTGAACATGTTCTTGTGACGTAAATAAAGAAAAATAAGCTCTAGGGCTGCACGATATGAGGAAAACATGCGATATGCGATATCAGTGATCAATATTGCGATGACGATATAACTTGCGATAAATGAACAATTAGCAAAAACAACACAAACATTTCCATTTCACTGCAAAAGTTTAATTTAGATAATAGTCAAAATACCTTAAATTAGTCTCCAAATGACTCTCGTCTAATCAGGAGGGCAACATCTAACATCCGATTAGTCAACAACATGAAGGGCTCCATCTGATTGGTCTAATCCATAAAGGGATTTTTTTAAATGTATTAAATAGTTCAAGTTTCCATAAGATTGTTTTTAACATTTAAGGTTTACTATTTATTGCGATTTTCACCAACTTTTTGCGATGTGGATATTGCACAGCTTGAAATCGCGATAACAAAAAAATTTGCGATTAATTGTGCAGGCCTAATAAGCTCAAAATAGCATTTCTGACCATTTCTTTAAACTGTTGCGATTAAGACGAAAAAAATCAATCGTGATTGTGATGTAGAAAATACATGGATGACGGGAAGGGGGGGGGGGGGGGGCTGTTCAATGCCAACTCCCGCCGCTCATCACAGGATTTTTGGTTCTTTTTGGCTAAAAACAGCATCACTAAAAGAGCACTGGGAAGATATAGATAACATAGATCAGAAGATGATCGGAGTGGGACGTTCCCGCTGAGAGTTCAAGCGGAAAAACAAACGTTTAAAAAACCCATCATGCTTTGATAACGTTAGAAACTAACGATTCAAGCTTTTCTCTTTGTCAAACCTGCAGCTTTGACCAACTTTATTTCCATCAAGTGGCCTTTCAAAGTGTAGCAGCTCAGCTGCAGCAAGTAAAATAAACCCAAACCAACTTCATGCTGAATGTAGAAATCAGCGAAAATAAATAAATGAAGTTAAGAAAGTGCAAATTCACAGAAAGCTTTATAAACAAGGCTGTTTTTTTCTGTGTTTTTTTATCACCACAGATTTTGGAAAATCATTTCAGCCACTTCAAGTTTTCACAAATGAATAAAAAACTTTTCTTTCTGATGTTTTTTTATTTAACTGCAACTTTATTATTGTCTTTATAGAAGTATTTCTGAACAAGATATATGTATATATATATATGTATATATCTTGTTCATATAACTTGATTACTTGATTGACACACACACATATATACATATATATATATATATATATATACTGTCTCTTATACACATCTTAGGAAGACAAGCTCATATATATATATATATATATATATATGTATATATGTCAATCAAGATTCGGTTTTGCTCAAAGACTTAAATTACTTAAAAAATTGTGCTGCAATCTGGTTTCAGAAGCAGAAACACCTCAGATCTTCCATAAAACAGCTCCTGTTTTTAAGTAGTGCGCGTTAATGTTCGTCAGACCTAACTTTAGTTCTTATTTTCCACTAAACATCACAGCCTTTGGCCTGTAGTTCCAGCTGCCTGCCTTGTCCGGTCAGAAGTGAAAGTCGGCTCCGTGGACGGCGGCGGGCTGGTCCAGAGTCAGATGGTAACAAACTTTCTTGGAGATGAACCTGACAAACACACAAACAAGGAGCATGAAGGCCCGTGGCAATGAGCGAACAGGGACTTGAACAGGGAAGCGGCAGACCTGGAGAAGGAGTTGTCAAAGATGAGCGTGTATTCTCCGGGGTTTCGGACCTTCAGCTCCCCCTGAATCGTCTCTTTGTGGGAGTTACAGCGAGTCAGAGGGATCAGAACCTGCCGGCGGCAAAACAACAGAACTGTTTTGGCAAAGTCACACAAATGTTGCTTTCATCTGTACCCAGAGAAAAGCTATTTTGAACATGTAGACTGACCCCGCCCCTAAAAAAAAAAAACATTATAAAAAATGATGACATCACAGCGATAGAAAGAAAAAAAAAAAAATGATGCCAAAATTTCTTATTAAAAAAAATAAAATCAAAATCCACAAACGACACGGTTTGTGTTTTTTCACATAGCCAACTTGTTTCAGCGGAATCACCTCCACCTTCGTCAGAGTCGTCATCCTGTGGTAGCGTCTTTAAAAAACGGATGGTTGTGACTGAGGCGGAGTCACCTGTCAAACCTTCACAAGTGACTCCGCCCCTTGATGTCCGTTTGCTGCTGGAGTATTTTCCTTGTTTCCTTTTCGCAGTCTTTTTGATGTTAGCCCCCCCTCAAAGCTGTCCAGCACAACACTGATTTCTATTACTATCAAATAACATCAAAAAGAATGTGAAACATGTCATTCACATGTATGTGGAAAAACACAAACCATATCTGATAAAAAATTACCCAAGATTGAGGGAAAAAAATGACTTTTTTTCTTAAAATATCACTCCCATGCTGCCAGTTTGAGTCTACAACAAGGAGTGAAGTTTTATTGACCTTTGACCTCGGGTAAAGGCCACCAAGTTGGTAGTTTACTATTTTTGCTTCATTTATTGTTTAATTACTCATCTGTTTCCAAATGTTTGTGTCAAATTCCCGGAATTGACTGAGAATGTGTATTTACTTTTTAACAATCAATACTATTTCCTCCTGATTTTAACATTTGTTTGAATTGAACTGAATTTTATGTTTGCAGTTGAAATTAGATTTTGATCAGGTCTTGATTTGAGTTTTTATTTTTTTTTTAACTATTCAGTGATTACTCTACAGGTTCACTGTATCAGGTTAAGCTGATATATACATTTAAATATACATTTAAATATGTTGCAGTAAACAGTCGACCCCCTCAGGGTCCTTCTGTTGGTTCTCATCTGCGTCATGTCATGAGGAGAACCAGCTGCTTTTAGCAATAAAATGCACCAATGCAGCAGCTATAAATACACATTGGCTCACTTTATAACATAAAAATGATTTTCACTGAAACCTAAAGATGCAGGATGAGCGGACACGGATGCTGGTGTCCAACCTTTGCCTGCTCCAGTGGAGTCTCTGGGTTCGCCCTGTAGACCACACTGAAGGAGATGCTCTTGGGTTCGGAGGTGAAGGTCCAGGAGACGGTGGGACCGGCGGCGCTCACGCTGATGGGGATGATGCTGTAGCAGCTGGACTTGATGAACAGCTCCCGGGAGCTTTCTCCAAAGCTGGAGATGTCGTCCAAGGTGAAGGCAGTGGAGAGTCTGCGGCACAAAAACGCAAACCCTGGTTTTTCTGAGCCATTTCACTTTGAAAATTCAACCAGGATTAAAGGCCTGACTGCACTTCGAGGGTCCATGAACAGTTTCACAGAGAGATGATAGTACCAGGAGCTCATATTTCTTTTGAATAACAGGGAGCTGATCTCTTTTGAAAAATAAAAACTGTCACAATAAAGATATTCTGCAGTCAGAAGAGGATATGGAAGCTGTAGGGCAGTGGCGTGTATTTTTGGTTTTTGATGCACATTGAGCCGCTCGGTCACATGAGCCTCGCACCGGCCGGTCCGTGGAAATATTATCTGACGTTAGAATGGTCCAAGTCACGGGAAAAAAAAGTATGCCACCACCGATCTAATGCACTTTCTTAAGGAAGAACCACCTTTGACCCTCATCAAAAAGTGTTTTACCAGACCATCACAGTGACATCACACCTTTACTGAAGGTTATTTAAGGCAAGTCCTCACTGTAGCTTAAAAAAAACTCTGAAAAAATGAACCTAACTTTCAAAATATTCACTTTTTGGGCTTTTGATGCCTTTCAACAAAAAGCCTCAAAGCTTTTTCAAAGTTCAGTCAACAAACATGCTTCACCTTTTCAGCAGAATTGAAAGGACAAACCATTTACAGAACCTGCTTATGTCACTTCCATTTCTCGCTTCCTTCTTTAGTATTTTGCCCAAAAAAATGTATCCCTTAAAATGGGAAGAAAAACCAAGAGGTGAACCGTGGACCACAGTGTCCTAAAAAACACTGGTTTGAACAGAAACATGCAATTTACCACTAAAACTCACGTGAGCTCTCCAGACTTTAGCAGGCAGATTTCTGCATCCTGCACTGCAGCGCCGACCTCCTCTGCATCCTCCGATGCAGCATCTCCCGCACTGCTGCTCCTGAACGACACACATTCATGCAACCAGAAGCAGTCAATGAAGCATATGTGTGGATACAGGGGAAAAAAAAAACAACAACATATCAGAGACGTTCAGATGTTCACTCTCATCACACTTCAGGGAATGAAGCCAAAACAAGAAACAAAAACAGCAACGGGCTTCTACACGTCAAACGGAAAACATCCTGCGGTCAGAATTTAATTTGACGGGTGGAAACGCAGCTGATCACAGAGCTGCCCCCTTCGGCAGCGGGGCGACATTGAACGTCTTTGCTCTGGGGTCGCGACGGGGGACTCGCTTCTGTCCAAAGGACGGTTCTGGTGGTAAACACGGACGTCCATCTGGAGGGTGACTCTTTTGCTCAGCGTCAGAAAACAGTTTGACCCCTGGCTTCATCGGCTCCAAGTGTGAGCATCCAAAGAAACAAACGGGCCATAAAGACCTGCAGTAAAATCAAACTATAACCAAACATAAAAATTAAGAAAATTCAATGTAAACGTTTGTCTTTTTAAAAGGGTCAAAACCTGAAAGTGGTATTTGGAAATATTACAGATTAGGATTAAGGGTGCCATAAGGGATCAGGGATGATCTTAAATACAAAATGTTGTGGAGAAAAAAAAAATCACTGGTTCATTTCAATAGTCTACTGATCCTTCAAATCTGCTGATCATTGCAGGCAGACGTAGAGAAACTTACAGCTGTGCCGCCCCCTGCTGGTCGTGTCCAGGAGAGCAGGCGGTGGCGGCACCTGGGGAGCCGCAGTCAGAAACGCCGCTCACTTCCTCATCTGTGATGATGTCAAAAACCACGTCATCCTGTCCTTTTCCTTCACCTCCTCCTGCAGGATGAACACGGTCTCCATCACCGCTGCTGGAAAGCACCTCTGTGACATCACACAGGTGGATGTGACCACGTCTGCCATCACGCCTCCTCACCTGCGACGCCCGTCACGGCGCGACCAGCCTGAAGCAAGCGGCTGAGCGTGGTTCCCGGCACGCCGTGGGCCACTTCCTCCTGCGGGTGGCGCTCAACCACTGCACTGTGCTGGTTGTAACAGTCCACACAGCAGTGCTCTCTGCCGCCGCCCTGCTGGGTGCTCACCGTGTTGCTGCAGCAGTAGTAACAGAAGGGACGCCCACATAGTCTGGGAAGAGATGCAAAATGAGCAAGTGTCATATTATAGCTTTAAAAAATGCAATAAAAGCTGCAAATGCTGGTGATTTCGGTTTGTGAGTCATAAACAAATAAACACGTTTGAAGTGACGTGAATCCAAAAACCATCTTTCTGTTCTCAGCCCATCTAAGATTTTTGATTTGTGTGTTTGTCTGCCACATCTGTTTCAGATCAACACTTTCATTTAATTTATTAGACCACAATAACAAAAAAAATGTTGTTGTTTTTTGTTTTTAAAGTGCAGGAAAAATTGTAGTAATTGCCCCCCAACCACAAAGAAAGTCTTTATGATCTCTGGTGACCTTTCAGGCGTTTGGCCGAGGGTCACTGTCGTTTCAGGGGGCATACATTTCGTTTTTGTAGAAATGTGCAGAAACACTTCCCCCTAAAGAAACTTGGAAACGAAATCCCTGATGGGCTTTGACTGATGGAACTTTTGCCATTTCCTCATTTTTGCCTGCATATGTGCCTAAAACAAACATAAAACTCAAAAGTTTTCCTGTTTTTTTTTAATTCTCTGATTGCATCAGATCCAATTTAACAATTCAATCTCTTATTAATAAATTATTTCCATGAGATATTTCTTAGAAATGAATTTAAAATAGTGTTTGTAATAACATGTTACATACCTACTTGTAGCTTTTACAATAGAAGTTTAGAGAATAATCGTGAAAAAAAGAGGAAATGGAGATGAACTACATCAAATAGGGAAGCTTATTGCTTTAATTATATCATTTTTTACTTTTACAGCAAAAAGCTGATTTCTAAATCAGTCCGTTTCCTTTTTTCCTTTCATTATATACAAGAAAAGTGTCTTTATGCGTCTCCAGTCAGACAATTCAAAGCCAGATGCCAAAACCAGTTTTTGGAAGTTTTATATATAAAAAAAAAAAAAAAACTTTGATAAATTGTGTATTTTGAACACTTTTATTTGAGAGCTTATTAAGCAGTAAAGCATCGTTGGTGTTCTGACATAATGTTAATTTGAAAGAAATGCATTTAAATATGAAGCAAAAGGCAGAAAAAAAAGATTCCTTCACACATGTCAGCATCAGAGCTGCCTCTTGGTTTCATCTAGCTTTACTGTACGCTTTTAGAGTCAGAAAAAAGGGCCGCACATCCCAGTGAGGTGCACCAGCGAACCACGCAGACCTGCAGTTGTATTTACGAAGCCACCAGCTGAACTGGGTGTGGCAGCCGAGGCAGTGGTTGACGTCCAGCTCCGTCTGCTCGTCCCGCAGTTTCTGCTCGAACTCCAGAGCATCCGATTTCTGCCAGAGGGCGTCCTTTTCCCTGAACACAAGAGGCACAGTCAGCATAAATGGCATAAAACCCCAAACTACATCAATGCAGAAGATCTTTAGGATAAAGCGATGTGTTCACAGGAGGGCGAGACGAGGATATCAAGACACAGAGAAGTCTATACCTGATCAGTTCCACCAGTCTCTCCTCCAGATTGATTTTGGTTCGGTAAAGATCATCCAGTTCAGCAGCTGTTTGGAGATCCATGCTCTGTTTGTCCTGCTTCAGCATCCGTAGGTTGTCAGCCATCGCCTGACAGGTCTGCTGGGCCGCTGCGAGACTTTCCTCCGACCTGCCAAAGCAACGCGGTGGAGACCCACCAAACCATCCACTAAGAAAACCTCCAACTTTACCTGTTTCCATTCAAATGCCACTGAGGAGCAGCTTCACCTGAGCAGAATGCCTTTATGAACGCTGTGTCTCACCTCGATAAATTCTCTTTCAAATGGATTATCTCATCTTCTCTCTGCAGTAGGAGATTTGCCGCCTCGGCCATCTGGATGTTTTTCTGCTCCATCTGTTGGTTACATCTCTGATTCTCTTCCTACGACGACAAAAACAGGATTTCTACTTCTTCACCACTTTTAAACTGATCATTTACACCACAGAAACAGAATTTCCATTTGAATTCTGACCCTCCGACTGTATATACTGTGGCAGAGCTGGAGTTAGTGTGTGTTTTCTGTGACACGGTTTACTGTGGTCAGTGGGAAGACGTTTGTATTACTTTGTGTGAAATGAGGCTCCTTTAGAGCTGCAACCTCAGGGCTGTGGACCAGGTACCGGTCCAGTTGGGACCGGAAAAGAGAAAACATGACCTAAATGTTTTACGACTTGGCTCTGAGTTTTACTTTGGAAAACGTCTAAATTCTCCGCCACATTCGACTCGTTCTTGACGCTCGTCAAGCCGCTCTGTCACGTGTCGAAAAATCCGTCCGGTACTTTGGTACAGCGGCTGCCGCTAAACCGAAACCCCAAAGTTAAGGAAAAACAGACGTGTTTGGAAAGTTTCTTTTTGCAGAAAAGAATCAGTGAGGAAACTGAAGAGCTTTGACTTCAAAATAAAAGCAATCTGCATTTAACAAACAAAAACCAATAAATATTCATTATTATTGTGACAGTTGTTCCCACAGACCATAATAATAATGCAGAATATTCAGCAACCTGCTGTCTAATGTTATGAAGATTCTGCTAAAAAAGTGGTTCACATTTGACTGTTGTATGTTCAGAAAATACCAGTTTTAGGGACCATTTTCATACGGACCGCGTTTAAGTTCTGGTTTTAAAGCTTCCACTTTGACAGTTACGGGTTAAAAGGAAAATCTAGATCACATTAGAACAGTTCCTTCATGACATTTAGTGAACAAATAAAGTTTAAAGCAGATATTTACAGAGGATAAAGATGAACTTTACCCTCAACGGTTAAGAGAAACTGGAGGCTAAATAAAAATAAAATAATGGAGGTCCACTTCAGCCTCGTCCAAGCCGGTCAATGGTCTGGAATTAAACAAGTCCAGGACTGAAACCACTACTTTAGATGGTAGTAAATCTATTGAAAAGACGTCTAAGCGCCAACGGCACCACAGAAACGTGTCTGAGACGGATTTCTGCTCAAGACACAGTTTGTGGGCCAAAAGTTTGTGTTTAAAAACTCACCTGCATGTGCTGAAGTTTAGTTTGGAGAAACACAACCTTCTCCTGCTCGGCGGCGAGCTGCAGTTTCACTTCCTGTGATCCCTGATAGCAAAAAGAAGAATTAAATCATCACGCTGGGGTTGACGCTGGACGTTCATTCAGACATTAGAGAAGATCGATCGGAGGTCAAGAATCTGCAGGACATAAACACATCATCCCTGGACTTCATTCTTAACAAAAACTGTAAAGAATTAATTAAATTAACATCAAAGATTTGGAATCATCTAAATCTCACACTAATTTGAGTCATTTTGGTGTTTTCAAGCAGGTTTTCTGAAGCTTCTTAAAGACCAACTCTGATGAAAACATATACAGATAATCAAGCTTAAAATGGCAGTTTTTCTTTATTCTGATCATTGTGAATCATTGAAAATCCACTGGAGGCGGAGCACAAACCCCCAGCTCCGAGCTCTCAGCAACATGGGGAAAGAAAAGGTTAGAAAGCATTGGGCTGACAAACAAAGAAGTAAGCTGGATTTTAAATGGAAAGAACTCTGGAGACTTAAATGAACGTTTTAACAGTTTTTATATGTTCTGCCACTGACTTGTGGCGTTCCACAAGGCTCTGTTCTAAGTCTTCTGCTATTCACAATATAGATGTCAATGGAACAGGTCAGAATAGAACTAATGCAAACTATTTTTTTTGCAGATGACATGATTGTTTACTCTTTTGAAACTTTACTTACAGAAACCATCAGCAACTCCGCTTAAAACTGAGTTTCAACTTTAGAAACAAGTTGTGTTTTCTCAGAAAAAGACTTGTTGCTGGAACATTTCTTCCCGCACTGGATTATGGGGATGTTTTCTATACACGAGGCCCCAACAGAGGCTTTGTGCACGCTGGACTCTGTTTTTCCTGACAAACACACAAACTCCTCATTCTGATTTGTATCTGCGAGTTGGTTGGCCGTCGCAGGATCACGCACTGCCATAAACTTGTCAGACTGCCCCCCCCCCCCCATATTTGAGTGTGGCTCTTCAGCGGAGATCTGATGGACCATACGCCCTCCGTTCCCAGGACGCCTTCTCGCCGTCAGTCCAGAGTGTCCGGACAGAAAAGGGAAAGTTGGCTTTTCAGTCTAAAGCACCTACAGACTGAAACTCTACAAAAAACAACACAACTCCTGAAACTCAAAGCCTTTATGAAGGACCTGGAAAGGAAATCATGAACCTGTAGCTGTTTTTGACGTTTTAATGTTTACATTTGTATGAAATGTAAAGGGTGTGTCTCACTTTTTGCCTCTTGGCCATCAGGACTCCCTTGGTAAAGAGATTAATGGAACTTTCCTTTTTAAATAACTGTAAAATATAATTTCCGAGAAACTCCTGCAGCTCTGCAGAGACTATGCTGTAGAGAACGATAGATTTTTAGATTTTGGCTAAAAACGCCATCATCGTAACTAAAAGACCACTGGGAACGCTTTGAAAATAGACCAGAAGACGATCCGAGTGGGACTTTTTACACTAATGTCTTTTGTCTGACAGCATGAGAAGACAGCATCAGAACCACGCTGAGACGTAAACACACTAGAACTCTCATAGCTCACCTCAAGCTGTTTTTTGTAAGTCTCTGCTTGGCTGCGAAGCTGAATCTGAAGCTCCTGAATCTCCTCTTGACTTCTCTTCTCCATCTCTGCAGGCCTTTGAGCATTGCTGCGCTCCGTCTGAGGTTTACCCTCTGATGCCAACAGGTCTTCTTGGTTCTGAAGCCGTCTGTGCAGCTCTTGGTTCTCCTGGAGGAGATCCTCGATGCGTCCGTTCAGTCCGTCTGCCTGCAGAGCGCCGTCCTCCTCCAGCTGCTGCAGCTTTGTGGACAGGTCCTCCCAGCGCAGAGAGGACTCCTCATTGTCGGCGGTGAGCATGCACACGTGCACGCCGAGCTCGGCCGTCTCCGTGTTCGCCCGGTGGAGGGCTTCCTGATAATCAATGTTCTCCAGGCCCAAATCTTCGCAGCGCTGCTTGAGCTTCTCCAGCTGCTCTCTGGATGTGTTCAGCTCTGCTGCCAGGCCAGCCCGAGCTCGCGCCTCAGCATCGCGCTCCTGAATCAGAGCCTCCTCACGCTCCTGGGATCTGAGGATCTCGTCCACGTGCCGGCGGTTCAGCTCCTCCACCTGAGCTTTCAGCTGATCCACTAAAACACAAAGGTCTTCTCTGGAGGACTCCGTCACTTCCTGCAGGGCCTGGACTTTCATCCGTTCTTCATTCCCTGCCAGGAGTTGGGCCCTGAGCTGCACCACCTCCTCCTGGAGCCGCACCACCTCCCTTTGGTTGAGCTCCAGCTGAGCCTCTGCTATGACCAGCTGCTTTGGGGTCTCTTGTGAAGACGTTTGGTGGGCACGAGGAGCCAACTTCTCGTTGCTCTCTGCAGCTCCCTTTTCATGTTGCAGATCTCCGTTCCTGCTTTCCAGCTCCCGAGCCTGCAGGACGCCACATTTCACAGTCTGCTCCTCCAACTGCTCCTCAGCTTCCTGGAGCTTTTCCAGTAACTCTGCCTGCCGTCTTTGGGCCACTGTGAGGTTCTTCTCCAGCCTCTCAGCTTTGGTGTTGAGTAAATCCCCCTCCTGTTGAGTTGTGATTGACTGTTTGTTTAGGGTGGACTGAGCACTAAGAAGCTCCATGTTCTCATGATCCAGATGTTTTCCCCGAGCTTCTGATTCTTCCTTCTGCAGAAGCAGCTTTTGGAGCTTTTCCTCTAGATGCAGGTTTTCTTCTAAGAGGACCTTCTCTCGGTCCTCCACACTCATCGTTGCAGCTTCTATTCTGCCCTGCAGATGCTTCTCCGAAGCTTTCAAAGCAGCCAGCTGGTCCAGCAGGGCAGCCCTGCCTTCTGTCAGCTCTGCGATGCTCGCCTCGCTCCTTCTGACCTTCTGGACAAGCTGCTGCTGTTCCTCCATGAGCTTGCTGCACAGGGTTTTGCAGTCCTCCGTGTTTTCAGCCCCATCTCTCACGGTGACGCCATCACCAGACTGAGTCTCACTAACGACATTTAGCTTCTCCAACCCCTCCTCCAAACATTTGATTCTTTCTGAACTGGTGGAGAGTTCCTTCTCTCTGTTCCTTAAAGCTTTTCGTAGGTCTAATATCTGACTCTGGAGCTCCTCGCTCTGGCTGCCGCTCAGGAAACATCTCTGTTCTACCTCCTGTCTCTCCTCCTGCAGCCTTTTCTTCAGATCTTCTGCCTGACGCTCTCTGCACTCCAGAGAAGCCAGCAGATCCTGAAGTTGGGCCCTCAAGTTTCCAGTCTCCTTTTCTTTTAAAGTCAGCGCCCCTTGGATCCGGCCGACAGCGCTTTGGAGCTCCTCCAGCCGACCCAGCGCCTCCTCCCGTTCATTTCGGGCTCCGGCTCTCACGTCAGCCAGCTCCTTTCGACTTTTCTTCAGCTCTTCTTCTTTGACCTTCAGCTCCTGCGACAGCCGTTCGGACGTCCTGGACCGGTCCTCCTCTGAAGTCTGCAGTTTCTCCTGGAGTTCCTGGGTTTTCCAGGCGGAGTCGCAGAAGCTGACCGCTTGCTGTCCTTTTTCTTTCAAAGCTTCATCTAACTGTAATAGAAGTTTCATGTTTTTGTCCTCTGAAGCTGTCAGTCTGTCTCGTAAATCGATTACGGTGGAGTCCCAGCGGCTTTGATGCTGGCTCATTTGATTCTGGTTAGGCGTTTCTTGCATACTTCCAGCTGAAGTAGGTGTTGAACTGTCGGACCTCTGAGCCGAGAGTTGGTCTTGGAGATCCTTCATGACGCCTTTCAGCTCAGCAGCCTCTCTCCCCAAAGTCTGAACCTGAAGCAGGAGCTCCTGCTGCCGTAGCTGGGACTGGTCGAGCTCCAGGCGAAGGTTTTCTTCAACGATGCAGGAAGCAGGCTCTGCCAACTCATCCAGCAGGCCGTGGTTCAGCTCTGGGACTTGGGTCTCCTGTGCCTGCTCAGTGAATGGAAGAGATCAAGCATTAGTCAGACTCGATTTTCATCATCTTTGAGTTTTCTTTTACATGAATTGATTGTAGCAGAAAGTTTCCACAGGCCTGAGTGTGTGAAAAGCTGCTGGACAGGCTGTTGATGCTGGAGCAACGACTCGGAGGCTTCCACAGGTACGCTGGTGAACAGGTTCCTAACGTTCGTCTATGACACAAACAGAGCCCGAGATAAAGACCCACTCTGACAAAAATGCTGTTTTTAACTTCTTCTTCAGGCTTTTTCTGACGATGGATGACATTAATAAAGAAAAATAAGTTGCATGTCTTTGTATTTCTTGATTAAAACTGTGAATCAGGACATGACAAATAAAAGAGCGATGCAGCAACAACACAACTCAGAGGTGAATTTCTACTGAGCTCCTGCCGCTCTGCAGAAACTATGACCTATTAAACAACAACGTTTTTTTTTATTCTGGCTAAAAACATAATAATTATAAGACCACTGAAAACACTTTGAAAATAGAAATGAAAGATGACAGACTGGGATTTTAAACACACACAAATATCTAAACCAATGAAAACTGTTTTATAATGTTTCTCAATCACAATATCCTGAGTTAAATAAGAAAATTGGATTAAATCACATCCAATTTAAACAAAAACTGATTTTCTGCAGTTAATTGTATATATATATATAAAATTGTATATATATATATATATATATATAAAAAACCCTAACCCTAAAAACTTAAAACTGACAGATGAAATCAACGAAGTAAATCCATGAATTCAAAATTCAAAGACATTTTCAAATCAATATTTCACCTATTTAAGTGTTAGTTATATGAAAACAGAGCAAACACAATTTGTTATATAAAATTCCAACCAAAAAATTCAATATTTCATTAATCTATTATTCAATATATTATTTTTTATTCATGAATGAAATCATTTTTGTTGATTTTTGTTTGAATCAAAAACATGTCTTAGTGACTAGAAATTTATATATATTAAAAAAAAGGTTTTTAGTTAGAATTTTTTGTTTGTTTGCTTCTTTAAAGAATATCTGCTGATGGGACAAGATTGCATTACTTTTTTCTAAGGGTCCTGTTCTTGCGGTGTGTTTTTTTCCCCTAAAGGTTTAGTCTTTTTTACCTTTTTGCATCATCTGAGTTGTGATTTTGAAAACCTATGCACATCTGTGTTTATTTCTATGCAGTTTGTTTTCTGAGAAACTAAAAGCAGAACAAAGACCTGCTGTGACGTACAAACCTGCCCGGCAGTGACAAACGGGTCTACGTAATGTTTTTTTGTACTATGTTCACCTTACAGAACATATCATTTAGTCCAGCTGGAGCCAATGATTTATGCACCAAGTTCTCACAATGTTCCAGTGAAAAGTTGTGGGAGCATTTTTGCAGGCTTGCTACAGGAGCGCTGTTCAAAATCTACTACTTTTAAGTCCAGCATTTTTTTCCCACGTAGCTTCCAAATGATGTTTCAGGAGTTAGGAGGGGAGAGATCACAATTCCTAGGAGGAGATTTAATTTGTAGTCGGTACTAAAGGTGATTTTTTTAACCTGTACTGCTGCTGCAACAAGGAAATTTCCCCATTGTGGGACGAATAAAGGAATATCTTATATCTTATTTTATTTTTTTTATTCACGTTGGCTGCCTCTGTCTGAAATTTTGTGAAGATCTCTCGAAGAAAAGTTTTATTTTCCCATATTGTGGGAAAATGGCCAAATTTCACACTTTGGACATCCCATAATAAGACACCCGTGTCTTAATTTTATTAGAGGATTTCAAAATATATATTTTTTTTAACATTCTAAGGAGATTTTGGCCGCGTTGTTTTATTGACGTTTTTTTTCTGCTGCGATGTCATTTTATTGGGCCAAATAGTTCATTTTTAATTGAAATGACAACTTTTGTTTAAAAAGAAGAACCGTGAAAACATAAAAACCTTCAGTTTCAGTATTTTTCAATAGAGAAAAGGAAAAAAAGTAGAAGCTGTGAACGTCCAAAGACATGGCAGCAGGTGCCTGTTTACCTGGCAAATTTTGGCCAATCAGCATCCAGGTCGTAGCCTCTGGCGGCAACGTCAAATTGGATCTGGTTGAGCTCATAAAGGTGGTTGATGATGTCCGCAGTAAGGTGAGGCTTCAGGAAAGGACTCCGGGCGTAATACCAGTCACTGCATTTAAAATAAAAAATAAGAAAACACAAGCAGGAAGCTGGAAAAACGCGTTTCGTTGTGCGAGTCAGAAAAATGCTGAAGCTATCATTTCATGTCTGGATGTCCTGGAAACCCAAAAACACACAATGATTGAGATTTTAAAGGGATTTGAAGCTCTTGGCTGCAGAAACAAGAAGATTCTGTGTTTATAGTGTTGCTGCTTCATCACTTATTGAAATGTTTGGTTTAACAACCAACAGAATCGGCAGAAAAAACATTTTTAAACATCAAACTTTATCTACATTGAAGACATTAGTAACATAGATTCATGAAATTAATCTCTATCCCGTATCCTCAATAGAAAGCTTTATTTTATTATTTGATGCAACAATAAGAAATAAATGAACATGTGTAAAGCTGCACATTATGCAGCTAAATAATTCCACAATACGATTTTTCTGATTTTCAAAATAAAATGGTCTGTGGTTGCCTAAGAATCTAAGAATCCTGTAAAGCCGCATAGTGACCAAATCAAGTGGCTAAAGAGAACAGGAAGTCTGTGGTTTAGGAAGTTCGCCTCTGAGCTTCTAGTGAAAACAGAAATAAAAGAAATCAGGAAGGGAGAGTAGAACTTCCTTTAAACAGAAACAGAACACCTTTCTAGAGTGTACATTTAAAAAAATATTTGTCATAATTCTTAAAAAAGAACACTACGCTTCCAGATAAATAAAGTACAACGTGTTTTTGTGCAACCACTTATTTCAGGGACCTAAACGTGAAGTGCGTGCAGCATTTAGTTACAAGTTTTTAAAGGTTGGCAGAGATTTTTTTTTTTTACTGGCTTTCAGTCAAATCTTTCTGCTTGTGAATCCTTTTTTTTTTTTTTACTGACATTTAACTACAGTGTACATACACTTATGTTCATATGCCAATTTTACATTTATCTTCCTCCTCTTATCTGGACATATATTCAAAATTCTGGAGATCAAAAATATCTGAAATGTTAATTAAAAACTAATATTTTGGTTATTTAAAAAGTGCTAATTCACAGTTGAGGGTTTCTCAATGCGTTTTGATGCAAAGACATTGATTCATTTATTAAATTAAGTTGAATTGCTATTTTTCCCCACTTGATAAATCAAATTTAGGTTGGTTGAGAAAAAAACGACACATTTCAGATTAGGATTAAAGGAACAACGGCTTCTTTCAAAGGAAGACACTAAAGGCCATCGCCATGCAAACAGGTCTGTGCGTCTCTGACCTCGTGACCTTCTGGTTTAGAAGACACTGCTGCAGCGTGTCGGCAAGACGCTGGTGAACGAGCGAATACCGGATGAAGGCCCTGCCCTTCCCCAGAGACGTCTTCAGCTGCAAAAACACAGAAACAGTTTGAGTCAGAGGAACATCCAGTCAGATTATTCTTGAAAAAACAGGCTGGGTGGACATTTGACCTTTTAGAGGATCAGTTATGCCCGCATAAGGGTGTACAGCGGGTTTTTGGGATGGTCATAGAGGGGGGAGCGCAGCTGTGTCCCGCCGTTCCCTTGAGGCTCGTGCGGCCATGAAAATGGAACGTACCATATGAAGTATTTGTAAGGATACTATAAATTGGACGTACTTGTGGCGAACGCTGTCGCACAGTGTCCTTAAGCCGTACTCCACTTGTAGGTAAGGTGAGAGTACCGGCTGCCTCTCGACCACCGCGAGTGCAGCACGTACTGGATGTGTACGTGATACAGACGTGACAGCAGGACGTCCACACAGATCTGATGGTCTAATTTCCTCATTTCTAGCAGTCAGACTGCAGCTTGAACCACGGAGGCATCAAAACTCTAGCAGGCTCCTTGTGCAGTCGGCAAAATGAAAATATCTGTGCGTCTGACCAACTTCCCCCTTCCTTACCTTTACGTGTTGTATCAGTGTTCACTACGACCTGCCACCGCAGCATAATCATAAGAAAAATGAGAGTAAACATTTTTGCTCCATGGCTCACCGAGCGCTCTATGATGTTGATATTTCCTTCAGGTCACCTGCGTGGTCTGGACAGGTTTGCCCATTTCTCACCAGCAGACAGCCCGTTTCCACCCGTAAAAGGAAAGCTCAGTGGCCTGGTGGAAGAGTGTCCGACCTGAGACTGGAAGGTCGTGAGCTCAAATCCAGACCGAGTCATACCAAAGACTCCAAAAATGGGACCCAATGCCTCCCTCCCTGATGCCTCATTAAGGGGTTGGATTGGGGGGGGGTTAAACCACCAAATAGTTCCTGAGCGCGGCTGTGTCTGCAGCTCACCGCTCCCCCAAGAGGGGTCAAATGCGGAGAACAAATTTCACACCGATAATTGGACTTTAACTTTAGTTGCGACTAAGGCCTCAGATTTCCTGCACCTTACAGTGCTGAGTCCCTTCTAGATGGATTCATTCTAGCGATTTTGTGAGGTACACAGCGCTCCGTCAGAATGTCAGTTAACACGCCAACACGGCTAAAATGAGCAGGTGTCAGACTGTGGTTCTCTGAAGAGTGTCCAACAAGTCTGGGAGTTACAGGTATTGTAAACAACAATTCAGCCGACTTAACCCAGTTAATAATGTTTGACTTATCTCTGACTCTTTGGTCTGGCTTGATGTGCCTTATGGTTTCCTGCACCTCATATATGACACCAGATCAAAAACTGACCAATCATTGATGGTGCACCTTCTAATCTGACAATGATAGCTTACTTAGAATAAACATTGGAAAGAGGTGAAGCCAAAAAATGAACATATACAATAAGAGCCTCAAATGTACAGGATTTATTTTAAGCCATGAAAACCCCTAATGCGAAACTACAGTCTGTACGCATGGCCTGTCCAACAAACAGACAGATGGAGGGATTAAAGTAAAATAACCAGAAGAAAAACAGGACTGGATTCCTTAAAACCCATGACCAATGAGCAGGAAAAAAAGAAAATTCAACTTTTAGAGACAACAAACAAACCAATGTAGGTCTCTACAGGCAGATGGGATGCAATAGAAATGTAATAAGTTCATGAGTTGAAAAGTGGCAAATATGTGGATTAACACTGGCATAAGAAAATATAACACTAACCTTTTACAGCACTTTAAACTCCTCAATACAAATCACCCAGTTGTTAAAGCAGAGATTAAACAATTGTTGTTTGAAATGACTAAATTTGTGCTTTCATGAAGGTGAACTGGTTGTTTCTTCCCTCAAAACTAAATCCTGTCTGCTCTGAACATAAAACATCCAGACTAGCCCCCTAAACTACCCCACCACTGCAAGACGGCTTTTCTTTGGCATGAACTGCAGTTTTCATCCCATTTTTAAACCAAAAACACTCAACAATCAGGTTTCTGACCGTATTTGTTTAGTAAATAAACTGCCTAGCAATAAAACTCTGTTCAATACACTTAGACAAGCATTTATTTTTGTAAAAATTCTTACATTTCAGAGTGTTTTTTTTAAAGCTTGAAGCAGTTATCAGTAATATAATAAAAGAGAAATACCAAGGGTTAAAGCAGCACTTCTACATAATAAAAGAGCTACGGTGGATTTAGCTCATCGCGGTGAATGTCCCGGCTCTCAGTGAGGAGAAACTCTACCGGTGGCGCGGCCGTGACTTAGCAGGTCTTACTGCTGCTGACTAACCGGAGGATTAGACCCGGGGCGGGACAGCTGCTGTGTGTGCGTTGGATGCAGGCCAGGACAGGCCGGAGGAGAATTACCTCAGGGATGGACTTAACAAACCGGACGCCGTCGTTGTGTCCCTTGATCTTCATCAGGCAGTCGCAGAAGTAGTCCCAGTAGTCTTTTCTTTGGCCCAGAAAGGTCGTCTTTTCTTTCTGATCAAACTGCAGAACACAAAGCGTTTCACCGGAGCTTCAGCGGACGTTACTAGGGATGGCGTGCAGCTTTGGCTGGACTATGTTCCGTTTTAACTATTCAGGGGTGGGCAAACGACGGCCCGGGGGCCACATATGGCCCGAGGGCCATATGTAGCCCCCGGGCCACATGTCACCTGTTAAGCTATTTAAGCTGGCTTGCCAAGCTGGAATAATGTAGAGTAATATTCCTTAATAATGTTTTCTTTTCCCTGTAATTTTGGCGTCTACCCATGATGCACTGCAAATACATTGACGTTTGTTTAGGTACAGAAACCTATTCTGCATTCATGTGATATTTTGAAGATTTGCTGTTTTTCATTTTTCCGATCGTTACACGAACGCAGCATTTCTCTAAATTCCCATTTTTACCTAGACTTGACATTAAAATGAGAACAAAAGTATAAATACATTTTAAATATCTCTGTTTTATTTGGGTTGGTTTCCCTTTTTTTCTATTTTCTTAATCCAAATTCAACACTGGAAAAAAAAAAGTTTTATTTATTCATGTTCATGCTTCATTTTTTCCCCTGAATTTCAAAAGTTCATCGTAAACGTCGTTTAAACTGTTGTCGTCATTTTGTGGCCGTGTTTGTGCGCTCTTGTTTCTGTTTTTTCACTTGAATCGAATTTATGTAAAATAATAATAATAATAAAAAGCTAAGTGAGGCAAAACAAGTGGGAATTCTTTAAGTTCTCTTCCTGTCTTTTAAACAAACTTCATATTTAACAGTCTCATTGTGTCATTTTCTGTTTACATAAAAGTTCATAATGCGTCTATTTCTATAGATGCATGACTGAGAGCAACAATTGAAATACTCACGTGTATTTGGATGTAATTTCTAATCAATGTAATAACTCATTTGTCATCAGAAGTTTGATCTATAGATGTATGTTTCTGTTGTTTGGCATAAAATAAACCATTTTCAAATTCCAAACTAGTTCGAATTTCACTTTACAAACTGAAAATGTGGCTGAAGTAACCTGTCGAAGGATGACTGAGAATGAACTCAAGCACTTTGGAACATTGTTTTAGAGAACTAATCATTCAGACTCCTTTAATCATTTTTTATATTACACATTATGATTTTTGTTTTAAGGCTTCAGAACAGCAAATATTCCCGTTTGGTGCACTTCATCATCGGTATAGTCTGTGTACATTTGCTTCAGTCCTCTTCATGCATTTTCATATCCAGTAGATGCAAATATGGAAGTAAAGTTTATGACTGAATATTTGCAGGTTTCTGACACAAAGGATGATCTTATATGATCTCCAAGCTAAGAATGACTCAATATAAGTTTATTATTCCTACTTTCCAGTTTTTTATGCTGTTACTTTTCTTAAGAAGAGCCGCAATATTTTCCAAAAATTGATTTATGTTTAAATTTATACTAGCAAATGAAAATCGTCCTCACAAATCGATTAAAAAAAGTCTTCTGCCTCATTTTTTTGTGCTAATATTTTTAAGCAAAAAATATTTTATTGTTGCTGTAACAAAATAAATAAATAAGATAAACATTGCACATGTGAGTATTTTGGATATTTAAAAGATTATATATTTTTAATTAAAATGAGTAAAAACCTAAAAAAAAAAAGAAGGAAATACATAAATTAAAAAATGAGAAGCTAACAGGACGATGCACAGCCAATCATGCTTCGATGCATTACTTTTTTCACTTTAACTGTTTTGTGTTTATGTAAATAATTATTATATGTTCATTATGTAGGAAAATATGCATCAAATACAGCAAGATTGGTGGTGGGAATTAATAATAAAAAACATTTTCTACTCGTTTCTTTTTTTTAACACTTTCTGTTCATCTAAGTTCTTTCTGTTGCGCTTGAAAATAAATAGAAATCAATCACTGAATTAGGGAAGTGTACCTGCAGAAGGTATTCCAGCTTATAGAAGAACTTGTGGAGGTTGGCGCAGTCGTCCGTTATGGGTTCACAGCAGTCCCTGTGATCTTTACACAACTCAATCACGGCATCTGCAGACGCACAATTCAAACAAAATGTCAACCCGAATACTTTTGAGTCTTTTTTTTTTGTAGTTCAAAAATAAATCTGACGATGGAAGTGTGTTTATATTAAAAGTAAAAGAGACTCTCCACTGGCTTCTAAGTGTTTTTTAGAAGGTAAATGAAAATTAAAAACGGTATTTCCTCAAATATTTCTCCTCCATTGGTGTCAACTAAGGATGCAACAATTCACTTTCACCACAAATCGCTTCAAACCTCCATTTTTGGGTCAACGTTTCGACTTATGATTTATATTTTCCACAAAAAAAAAACTTGCCGTGGCGCAGTGGTTAGCGGTCTTGCCTCACAGCAAGAAAGCCCCCGGGGGCCCGGCTGGGGGACCTGAACCAGAACATCAACCTTTCTGTGTGGAGTTTGCAGGTTCTCCCCGTGCATGCGGGGTTTCCTCCGGGGTCCCCGGACGGTGGGGAAACCCCCACCGTCCAAAAACATGCTTCATAGGTTCATTGGTTACTCTAAATTGACCGTAGGTGTGAATGTGAGTGGGTGTGTGATTGCAACCCTGCGACAGACTGGTCCAGGGTGTCCCCTGCCTTCACCCGTAAGTGGCTGGGATAGGCTCCAGCAGCCCCATGACCCCGAAACGGAAGAAGATGAATGCTGAAAACTCATTTTGGGGATTTGCCAATAAGCAAGTAACACGAAAAAAAAACATTTCCATTAGTTCAGGATAGTAAAATAATACAATAAGGTGTTTGAGACTTTCAACTATGCAGTAGGAACGCAACAATTCACTTTACCCACCATTCAGTTAAATGATGTAAACATACGGTTTGGGTTTTAAACCAAGAAACGTGTCAATCAAGTCTTTTCTGCAACCAGGTGACATTAACTGCAGACTTTCTCATCCTGTTTTTGAGCAGAGAGCCTCATCATGTAGACAGAGGCTTTTTTAAAGGTTTTCTTTACACTTTTTGTTAAGTATTCAGGACAGGAGGCCTAAATGCTGTAAAACCTACAGAATTACCATGAAGGTCTTTGATGATCTTCTGCAGCTGCCTGTCTCCCACTGAGGAGGATGTCATGGTGAGGCTGAAAGCAGACAGCAGAGGAGAGGAAAATGATGAAAGGACTCCATCATTTAAGGGAGCCCACGAGCTGTAAACAAAACACAGATACAGTTATTTTATTAGTTAGCAGCTCCTGTTCTCAAGCTAAATCTATGCTGCTGTTGGTGGAGGGACATTCTGACCAGGGCGTCAGCAACAATAAGTCATAATTCAAACCTGAAACTTCTGCTAAAATGTTTACATTTCCTCTGAAAGTGACACAAACACGGATCATCATCCATGAGGAGACAAGACACATGATGCACCTGCTGCTCCGGCGGGGCTCTGACGCCAGGAAACCCCGCCACTTCCTGCACAGATTGCGGGAACGTGGCCGTTCCAGTCCTTGGTGGTTTGATGTTTAATGCTAAAACAAACACCCGTGAAAAAGACATCGCACTTTGGGGCATTAAAAAACTTACTTGACGAGTAAACCCGGTTGGAGTCGCAGCGTTCCTTGGTGATTTAGCAGAAACTTGCTAGCTGGGGGGGGGGGGGGGGGCTTCAGTTGATTGACATTAGTGGTAGCCTATCAGGGACGCAGACTGAGGGATAGTTTGGTTGACTTTCAGAGGATAAATAAACAAACGTGTGGCGTGCGTGACACGGAGGTCTCCAGCTATTAAATATTACCAATACATACATGTAGAAGAATTAACATGTTTGACAATTTACAAATAAAATGGTAAAAAAAAATATTAATAACTATAAAGATGTTTGTCAAAGTATTGCTTTAGGATTGTTTTTATTTATTTAGTAAATTTCAGATATTATTTAACAATTTATTGATAAATATGTAAACATATGTAACATACATAAACTGTTGTATATGTGTTTATATTTATGAATATACATTTGAATTGTGTGTGTTGGGGAATAGGATTTAAGTGGAACCAAATGGATAGTGGATGTTTCCACGTGTATATGCTTCTGTCTGTAAATTTATGTGTAGTTTACAACACTGTTTATCACCAAAATAGTTTGCTCACCTGCCTTGACCCACACATGAACTGAAGTACCGTCCCCATAAGTTCAATATCATGTTGGTTCACCAGCAGCTTTTACAGCTTCAACTCTTCTGGAAAGGTTGTCCACAAGGTTGAGGAGTATGTTTCTAGGAATTTTGGACAATTTTTCCAAAAGTGCATTGGTGAGGTCACACACTGATGTTGTGTGAGAAGGCCTGGCTCTCATTCTGCACTCTTATTCATCCCAAAGGTGTTCTGTGGGGTTCAGGTCAGGACTCTGTCCAGTTCATCCACACCAGATTCTGTCATCCATGTCTTTCTGCTCTGGTGCACAAAGCATGCTGGAAGAGGAAGGGGCTGCTCCAAACTGTTCCCACAAGGTTGGGACCATGGAATTGTCCAAAATGTACAATTCACTCATCATAAAGCACTCAGAGTATCTTTCACTGGAACTAAGGGGCCCAAGTCCAGACAAAAAAGCCCACACCACAATTCCTCCTCTACCACATTTCACACTCGGCATAATGAAGTCCGAAATGTACCGTTGTCCTTGCAACCTCAAGATCCCGACTTGTCCATCAGATTGTCGGATGGAAAAGCGTGATTTGTCTCTCCAGAGAAGGTGTCTCCTCTGTTCTAGAGTCCAGTGGCGGCGTGCTTTACACCACTGCATCAACGCTTTGCATTGCACTTGGTTATGTGTGGCTTGGAAGCAGCTACAAACCCATTCCATGAAGCTCTCTGCGGACTGGACATAGGCTAATCTGAAGGTCACATGATGTTTGGAGATCTGTAGCAATTGACTGCGAAAGGTGCAGTGCGATTTCCCACTTTTCCAACTCCCCTCCTGGGGAGTGAGAGTTCTTTCAGATCCCAGTTGGCTCATCCATGTTCCTGTACCTGGCCGTGTACCTCGTCTCTGCTCCTGCTTCCACACCTGACTGTCCCCCCAACTCCATCTGGATGAAGCTCGTCTGCTGGACTTAAAATTTTTGATCAGAGTTTGATCAGTGTTTGAAGTCAATTATTCTCTATGAGTTCTGGTAATCGCCTGTCCATCCTCGGGGAGGATCCCTCCTTCATGTGGACACCCCTGAGGTTTCTTCGTTTTTTCCGGAATCCGTTTTTTTTGGGAGTTTTTCCTTACCGCGAAGGGGGGTCTAAGGGCAGGGATGTCCAGTATAGCTTAGTCAGTTTGTTAGTTCTTTTTATTATTTTCCTATTGAATTCTATGTATTCATGATCCTTTTGATATTATGTTTCACTTTTTCAATTACCGATACGAAGCCCATCGAGACGACTGTTGTTGTGAATTTGGGCTATACAAATAAAATTGAATTGAATTGAAGAAAGAAGGCGACCTATTTGCGCTTCAGCATCTGCAGACCCCTCTCCATCAGTTTACGTGGTCTACCCCTTGGTGGCTGAGTGGCTGTTGTTCAAACACTCTTCTATTTTGTTCTGATAGAGTTGACAGTTGACAGTGGAATATTTAGAAAGTGATGAAATTTCGCCTCTGGATTCATTGCACAGGTGGCGTCCTGTGACAGTTCCACGCTGGAATTCACTGAGCTCCTGAGAGCGTCCCATTCTTTCACAAATGTTTGTAAAAACAGTCTGCGTGCCTGAGTGCTTGATTTAGACACCTGTAGCAACAGGTGAGCGAATACTTATGGTAATATTGTGTATGTGTGTATTGGTATCTGAAACGTAAAAGTGTGCCTTTTATTGAGGGAACAGGGCTATAGGTGGGTGCACTGGGTGTCATATTTAGGTTAGTCTATGGCACATGTGTCAAACTCAAGGCCTGGGGGCCAAATGTGGCCCTCCATGACATTTTATGTGGCCCGTGAGAGCATAAACGTTTTTAATTTTTTATAATAAAAATAAATGTGTATTTTTTTAATTCTAAGGGGAATCAGACTTGAAATATTGGATTGGGCAGCTATACGTCAGAACTTAGACACTGTCAAAATAACCTGACCTGTCAGAATCAAATTTAAAAGGATTTACGCTAGAGTAACAAGAAAATATATGTTTTCTATGCAACTGTTATTGTCACTTTAAAAAGTTATAGTAAATAAATAATGAGTTATTTAACATTAAGGAGCAGTTACATTTATTTTTCATTACATTACATGTTATATACACAAGTTATATCTGGCCCTTTGAGGACAGCCGCTATGCAGATGTGGCCCTCAGTGAAAATGAGTTTGACACCCCTGGTCTATGGCATTGGGTGAAAATTTACAGAGATTTTACTTTTTATACTTCTTCACTCTTTATCTTGTCCTCTTTGCAGCATCATATTGTATCGTATCATATATAATCAAATCAATAAAAAATCTCAGATTGGTTTAGACTATTTAAAAGTAAAGTTATTAAGTTTCTATTATAACAAATTAATGTGTATAAACACTTTCTGACATAGAGCTTTAAATTTGATTTTTTTTACAAATCAGCATTGTTTGTTTGTTTGTTTGTTTGTTTGTTTGTTTGTTTGTTTTACAAATTATTCCATGTGGTTTTACGTGTGTATGGTTGTGTATGGTTTCGTAGATGATGTGAAAACTAAGGCATGGTTTCAATTCTTTTTTTTGGATTAGTATTTAAGGTCATTATCCCATTCTTCACACACAGTGTCCTGCCAATCAGACCCTGGAGTGTAAACATGCACAACCTCTCAGGTAAAGCTTGAAGGATTTTTCATGAATCAAACTGAAAAAAAATTAATATTACTATTGTTGGTGGTGCTTTTTATTCAATTTAATTGTTACTGTAATTATTTTTGGTATTTATTTAAAATGTTTAGGTTAAAAAGAAGAGAATTTTAAAATGATGGTCACTATATTTGATTCAACTATAACTATAAATCCATCTTTTTTCTAATAATAGCTGTGTTACTTTGAAAAATAAAGTAGGTGGGGTCACTTTAAAGAGCTTGTTTTAAATTATTTGTATATTTAAACTTGAATGTCAACAGTTCAGTGTGATGGGGAGTGTGGAAAAGAGGTGAAGAGGCGAGTGCAGGCAGGTTGGAGCGGGTGGAGAAAGGAAAGGTGTACAAGACAGTGGTGAGACCAGCTCTGCTCTATGGGTTAGAGACGGTAGCAGTGAGACAGAGACAAGAGGCTGATATGGAGGTAGCGGAGATGAAGATGTTGAGGTTCTCCTTAGGAGTGACCAGGTTAGACAGGATAAGGAACGAGTACATCAGAGGGACGGCTCATGTTGTTGCCTGTGGTGCTTAACAAGTCAGAAGCCAGACTGAGATGGGTTTGGACATGTTTAGAGGTGGGATAGTGAATATTTGGTGAAAGGATGTTGGAGATGGAGCTGCCTGGCAGAGAGGAGGGGCAGAGGGCGGCAGAGAAGAGAGATATATGGATGTCTGAACAGAGGACATGAAGTTGGCTAATGTTAGGATGAAAGATGTCACGATGAGTGGTGGAAAAAGGATGATTCGCTGTGGCGACCCCTGATGGGAAAAGCCGAAAGAGAAAAAGAAACTCGAATGTGGAAGAATAAAACCAGCAAACCAGGTCTTACCCATATTATAAAAGGCTTATAATTCGAAGAGCATATGGCGGCTGGATGTATTGATGATGCAGAAGGAACTCATAGTGTTTATTCGATAATCCAAAGTCATTTTGGTTTATTTAACAATTTTAATCAATCACCCTTTTTTTTATTTAGAATTTCTACTTACTGGAGGATTGAACTCAACTGAAACCATGACAACGTTTGAATATGATGAAGATTACCCTGATCAGGGGTGCAGCAGGGCAGAAGTCTTTAAGTTCGGAGCCATCTCCACATCTGTGTTCTTCTCCATCGTGGTCGTCCTGAGCCTGCTTGGAAACATCCTGGTCCTTGTGATTCTGGTCATTTATGAGAACATCAGATCGGTCACCAACACCCTGATCCTGAACCTGGCAGTTTCAGATCTCTTGTTCACCGCAAGTTTGCCTTTCTGGATCTACTACGACCTTAAAGGATGGACTTTCGGGAGAGCGACGTGCAAACTGGTGAACTGGGTCTTCTTCACTGGTTTCTGCAGCAGCAGCATCTCCTTGTCTGATGACTATTCCACCGCTCACGTGGCGTCATGTAGATCCTCTGTCTAACTCGTGTCGCCACCAGGTTTCTGATGTTGTGGTGACTGTGATTGTGTGGGTTGTGAGTATACTGATAGCTAGTCCAAGCTTCGTCTACTCCAATGTGACTGATCATGAAAAATTTTACGATTTGCTGTAAACCAAGATGAGAAGTTGTGGATGTTCTACCAACAAAATGCTTTTTTCGTTGTGTGTTCATTGGTATTTATTTTCTGTTATTCTAAGATCCTGTGGAAACTAAAGGGTAGTACCGTCCAAAAGCGAAATGTCCCGAACTTTGAAGCTCATCTTCATCCTAGTGGTTGTGTTTTTCCTTGAGTGGGCACCTTACAATTACGTCATCTTTCAGATGTCTCTAGATGTTATAAACAAGAACAGTGGACACGAATGTGACTCCAGGACCAGACTAGACTACGCCTTTTACATCAGCAGGATGCTCGCCTTTTCCCACTGCTGCCTCAACCCTGTGTTTTATGTTTTCGTCGGCATCAAATTCAAAAGCCATCTGAAGAAGATGGTGAAGATCTGTTCCAGCGATCGCATCAGCATCCCGAACGACAACGACTCACCATCACATGTGGGTAACAAGCGGGGATTGTCCATGTAGTTTATCCTGAAGCGGTCTTTGGAGCGTCTCTTCTAGAAGAAGAAAACACCCAATCCATGATGGGAAAACAAATGAACCAGAATCTTTTCATACGTCATGATTGTGCTGCATTTTCAGTCTGCAAAGACATTAGTACTCTTTTTCATCTTCATTTCAATAAACGCAGAACCTTGGGTTTATAACCTGACAGTAAGGTGTAAAGTTATTAAAATTAATCATAAGTGACTGTTTTATGCTTTTATTTTGATTAAAATAAATAAAGACCTCTTTTAAGAAAAAGGTTGAAGGTGAAAAAACCTTTTTTGTAATTTCATATATCATGTCATTTGCTTGTTTTAATTAAATTGATGTTAATAGTGTAATAATGCTTTCTGAAGATATTCCATAAGCCCTCTATCTATGTTGCTTGACAATTGTTAACACTTATAGACTGGTAAAGTGTAAATATCTCCTAAAAAGACATTAAGAATAAGGTAACATGTAAAAAAGTTACATAAAGGTCAATAGGTGTTGTATTATATAAAGTCGCCCCCTTTCAAGCAATTAATCAGATTTGATTTAATGGATTCAGTGTTTTATTGGTGTGTAATAATTAATGGATGTGGGATTTTATACAATATGTGAATATCTTTATTCTGCTGTTTACCATCAACTTGTGATCTCATGAATGTATGCATATTATTTTATTCTTGCTTAAAAATTAAACAATAAACCAAACCAATCTTCAATTCAATGTAATCCAGTGCATCCTTTCCTCTCACATGATTCCATATTAATCCATACATTAAAAGATCTATTGTTTGTGATAGGATGCAGCCAGTGTTTACAACGATATATTCGAATTTGTTTATTTGGCATTTAAAACCATCTATGAAAAAGGCTTTTAACAAGCAGCTTTTATTTTAAGCTATAAAACAACATTTCTTGGGTCTTTGAGACTGCTTTGTTCTTTGTGGTATTAATCTAGTTACAGATTGTAGTTCTGTGAAAAAGAATGTTATCACCTGTTTAGTGAACACAACACACATCCCTCACTGTGGTTCATCTTCAGCCAATTGGAATTGACCTGACTTGTCAGAAGTCAGCTTGTGATTGGCCGTCTTTTTGTTTACATCCCACTTCAACAGTAGAGAGACAGCAGGAAGAGAAAGTAAAGTTTAACAGAAACTGCTTATTTACTTCCAGATAATTTTTTTTTATCTTTTTACCAACAGAATCGTTTGTATCTGTAGTTTTCAACCAATCCTGCTATTTCTCTAGTGCTCAATCGAATTTTCTTTATGCAACTTTTACATCCTTAATGGGCGTGGATAAGCATCAATCATATTTAAATAGAAACTAAGTCTTTAAATTTTGAATTTTAAAGAACAAGTTCAGCTTCAATTTTTGCGTCATGGTTGGGACAGGATGGGTGCCATGTGTGAAATTGAAGCCAAATTGTATTTGAGATGATTCCTACAATAGAGGATGTAGGCTGAGCTTTCAAAACAGCTGAAGGAAGAGTTGTTCAAAGCAAAAGTATGTGAGTTATATAAAAATAAAATGTCAACGTAATCATATATAATATTAGCTTATCTTCCTAACTGAAATTCTTTTCTTTTACTTTCTACTTTCAAGGCTACAGAAAAACAACTAGATGCATTTTTATCGACTTTCTTAGTAGTAATTTTCAAATAAAACCATCTTTTATCTGTCAATTCAGTTTCTTGATTTTTTTCCTTTGAGAATCTTCAATAATACTGTGTCTCATTGTTAGTGGATATATTTTGAATGATGATGGTTCAAACCATGCTGTGTTTTGAGAGACACTTTAATTTAAGGTCCCGGCGGCGTTGCAGCCCGCGGCGCGGCTTTTGCCCCAGCACTCGCGACTTCGCCCTAGCACCGCTACACTGACTTGTGGCCTTGCAGGCAGAGAAGCTGCGTTCTCCTTTCTTCCCCAGCCACCTGGTCAAAACTTTCCTAAAAAACGGGAATCTGGAAAAAACGAAGAAACCTCAGGGGTGCCCACATGAAGGAGGAATCCTCCCCAAGGACGGACAGGCGATTTACCAGAACTCTTAGAGAAGAATTAACTTATCTAAATCTGCAACTACATATTTAAAGTCCAGCAGACGAGCTTATCCAGCTGGGGGGGCGAGACGAACCAGAGACAGGATCCACAGCCAGGTGTAGGAGCAGAGGCAGTAGGCAGTCAGGAACTGGAGTGGGATGAGTGGCTGGAGTCTGGAAGCACTCCCACTCCCCAGGTGGAGAGAGGGAAAGAGTGACAATACATGAATCGCTGCACCAGACAGAGGCATGGAGAACTAAATGATGAATAATGATCAAGAATAGAGAAGAGGAAGGGTAGAAGTAGATGAGAAAAGAGGACAGAACCCCAGTGCACCATAGTTACCCCAGCTTCAACTTCTAGCAGCCTTTTAAAAGAAAAAGTTATTGTTATTAAGTTTAATTTAAACACATTAACATTAAGTTAAACAATCTCTGAATACTAACTTAGTCTGACAATGGCCTGTCCAAAGGAATGTTTTCAGTCTAACTTTAAATGTAGAAACTGGTCGACCTCTTACATGAGCTGGGGTTTATTCCATAAGACAGGGAGCTTGGTGTAAAACGCTCTACCTCCAGCCATTACTTTATGATTCTAGGGACAGGCATTCTGCATTTTTAAAGCGAAGTGTTCTTATTAAGTGGTAAGGGACTATGAGGTCCTTTATATGGGACAGAGCCATTCATGTAGACCTTATAAGGTTAACAGGAGGGATCTTAGACAGTTCTAGAATCAACTGGGATCAGTGAAGTGAAACTAACACAGGAGTGATGTGATCTCTTCATGCTAGTTCCTGCTAACAATCTAGCTGCTGCGTTCTGAGACAAGCTGGAGACTGTACAGGAACTCTTGGGACACGCTGCTAACAAAGAGTTACAGTAATCCAGCCTCGACATCTTTCGTCATGGATGAGTTTTTTGACATGCTCTTAGAAAGTAGATTTCTGATCTTAGCAATATTCCGCAGATGAAGAGCAGTTCTACGCCTGAATATGTGAGCCTTAAATGATAAATCCTGGTCAAATAAAACCCCAAGGTTTCTAACTGTGGAATTAGGGGCTATCTTGTGCCATCCAGGAGACTATCTGAGCAGACAGAGAGAGCATCTCTGGCTAGGACCTGGTATAATGACCTCAGTTTTTCTGGGTTCAAGAGGAGGTAGTGGTGTCATCCAGGTCTTGATGTCTCTGATGCAGGCGTTCAGTTTCTCTGTCTGGTCATTCTGGTCGGGTTTCATGGAAAAATACAACTGTGTGTCGTCGGCATAACAATTAAAGTGTGTCTGTGCTTCCTGATTATGTTTCCTAGGGGTAGCATATAAAGCATAAAACAGGTTGAGTCTAAGGCTGAGCCTGTGGGACTCCATAGTTGACTCGAGTGCTGAGAGGACTGTCATTTACATTATGAACTGATACCTGTCGGACAGATAAGTTTAAACCACTGGAGAGCAGATCACTCCCAGTCCTATGTCCTGCTCTAGTCTATGGAGTAAATACCGTGGTCGATAGTGAAAGGCTGCAATGAGGTCAACAGGACCAGAATAAGTAGTCCCTTTCTGAGGCCAATAACAAGTCATTAGAGACTCTAACTAGTGCAGTTTCCGTACTGTGGTGAGGTCTAAACCCAGACTGAAAGTCTTCAAAGTGGCTGTTGTCCTGTAGGTGGCAGTAAAGCTGCTGCTTAACTACAACTCTTTCACAAGTTTTAGAAATAAAGGGCAGGTTTGATATCGGTCTATAGTTGGCCAAGTTGCTAGGATCCAAACTGGGCTTTTTCAGAAGAGGTTTAACAACTGCATATTTAAAAGACTTTTGGCAAATATTCCTAACAAATCAACATAAAACAGGAGCTTGGCTGAGCTCTGTATTCCTCAAATATACTTTTACAAATTCTGGGAACCACAAGCAGTCCTGCATTTAGTGAGTGAAGTTTTCTGTTTGGGTGGTAAGGGACTATGAGGTCTTAAAAAACTAGGACAGGGTCATGCATGGGCCTTGTAGGTAAGCAGGAGGATTTTAAACTTGATTCTAAAATCAACTGGGATCCAGTGAAGTGAAACTAACACAGGAGTGATGTGATCTCTTCTGCTAGTTCTAGACAAGCTGGAGACTCATGAGAACTCTTAGGACACCTTTGCTAACAAGAGTTACAGTAATCCAGTCTAGATGTGACAAATGCATGGATGAGTTTTCAGCATCAGTTCAGTTTAATGTTATTTTAGTTAGGCAATTAATGTTAAAACCATTTTGAAAGGATTTTTATAAATGGCTAAATTATTCATCCTTACGTGAAAAAGCACAAAAACTTTTCCTTCGTACTTTGTGAAATAAACTACACATCAGATGTAGCTTAGGTTTTGCAAGCAGAATTTCTGGGTAAGTTGCAGATTTAGGTTCTCCTTTTTTCCCTCCTTTAAAATGTCTCAGAAAAAAACAGAAGTTACTTTTGTGAGCTGGGCACAGTGTTGAAAGAGCAGATCTCTGAACTGTTTGAGCTTTCTTTTTATTTAGGCGACAATGGAGGAAATACGCACTGTGTCGAGAGAATGGCGACAATCCTATCTGTCTGCAGTTAACTAGCGTTTCCGTCAGGAACCGCTCTATGCTGTGATCTTCATCATCCAGCATCCTCAGCCTTTCTTCTCATCGTGGTCATCCTGCTCTATGAAAACTGGAAGCGTGACAACCATCTTCATCTGAACCTGTGCGTCATGGTGACAGTCTTCACCACAACACTCCCGTTGGGCGATCTATCACTTTGTCCTGGGTCTTTGAACTTTCTCTGCCAATGCATGGCCGGTGTACTTCATCAGCGTGTGCAACAAGCGTCCTCATATTGACCGCCCTGAGCGTGGATCGCCTCGTTCTGGTGATCAAAAAGCCGACGGACAGTTTCAGGAGGAAGTACGTGCTGGGTACCTGTGCAGCAGCGTGGCTCATCGGAATCATTGCATCCTCAACTAATGCCATCAAAGTAAGGTGACTGAATATGAGGGATCTTACTATTGTGAACCCTCCCATTATGTTGATTCTGGTTGTATGCTGAAATATCCCTGCTTTTTATTACCATTCATCATCACTGTTTTCTGCTATACTGGCATGTCGTGGCGGTTTTAAGGACAACCGTAAAAAGAAAGTTCAGGAGTGTGTCTGTGATGTTCTGCATCGTCACCGTCTTCTTCTTCTGCTGGGGACCCTACAACATTGCTCTTATCGTTGGGCATGTGTATGAACCCACAGAGTGTTGGAAGCAGAAAAGACAGGAAGTCATCCTAGGCGTCTGTCAGATCCTTGCCTTCTCTCACTGCTGCATGAACCCCCTGCTCTACATGCTCTCACAAAAGATGAGAAAGCATCTCCACCGCCTTTGCCGCTGTGAGACGAGGCAGAGCAGGAACCTGGAGAGAGGCGGCCAAAGCACTTCTGTTGTTCAGAATGCCTTTTACTCAACGACCAACTCTGCTGTCAACAGAAAGGACGATGAAAGCAGAAATGTGACAACACTTTTGTGATCTGAGGGCTTTACCTGGTTTTAATTATAATCTTTTTGTTGATCCATAATGCCATACCACACAGCCACTATGCATTTTGCACATATTGCATGGATGACAATTGGTCAAATGTGATAACAAGTGGAAAAAGTGAGAAAGTTGTGAATATTTTGTATGCAACTCTTAAGTGATTTGTGCATTAATTATGTATTTTAACGTGAAATGCGCCTTATACACGACATAAAAGTTATACATCATTGGTACATGCATAATCCATGAAAAGTCCATTAGACATGCGTGGAACCATTGTGGAAAGCCACCAATTTAAGGAAAATGTATAAATGAAACTATGTAAAATAGGCATAAATGGTGTAATTCTTCAATTTTGAACAACTTAAAACGTAATTAAGGTAAAGATCTGTCTGCCGAAACCCCATCTCCACACATTGATGAATGACCAACGCAAGACAGACTTATAAATGAGGTGCATCACGGATTTACACACGGCGGCACGGCGAACACTGATGCCAACCTTCCACTATAGGTGGGTTTGTTTGTGTGTTTGTTTGTTTTTGTTTTACAAATTATCTTTCATGTACTGGTAGTTTGTACGTGTATATAGTTTTGTAGATTATGTGAAAACTAAGGAATGGTTTCACTTCCTTTTTGTGGATTAGTATATAAGGTCATAATCCCATTCTTCAAGGTTTCACACACAGTGTCCTGCCAATCAGACCCTGCAATTAATAACATGCACAACCCACTCCAGGTAAAGTTTGAATGATTTTTCATAAATCAAACAAAAAAAAAAATTATTATTACTATTAATATTACTATTGTTGGTGGTGATTTTTAAACGATTTAATTGTAGTTGAAAATAATTTTTGGTATTCAATTAAAATTATTAGGTTAAAAAGAAGAGAATTTTAAAATGATGGTCAGAATATTTAATTAAACTATATGTCATGCGCGGGTTGGCTCAAGGCCGGTAGGACCCAAATGCAGAGACGGGAGGCCAACGGGTTCAGGACTAAAGGGTTTGATAACAGAACAAAAGGCGCTGCAGAGCAGAATACTAAAGTAAAACAAAAACTCGCAATGGCTTGGCGAGGACATGGAACGAGGACGTTAATGACATGAAGACGTGAACACCATGACAAAAGCTAATGGACCAGCACAGGAGGAAGGCAGAGACAAGACTTATATACAGACAGGGCAGACAAGACACAGGTGAACGCGATCAGGGCAGATGGGGACCAAGGTAAAACTCAAGACAGCAGGCGGAACCAGAACCCTTTCAAATAAAACAGGAAACAGAGGCAAACAAGACAGAGCAAGAACAAAGCAAAACCAAGACAAAACAAACTCAAACCATGACACTATAACTATAATTCCATCTTTTTTTCTGATAATAGCTGTGTTAATTTGAAAAATAAAGAAGGTGGGGTCACTTTAAAGATGTTATTTCAACTTATTTGTATATTTAAACTGGATTGTGGAAGAATAAAACCAGCAAACCAGGTCTTTCCCATATTTGGGCCCCCTACTATTTAACCCTTGTGCTATCTTGAATGACCCCCTTACATTGGCGTGGTTCTTCCTACCATGACAAAAGGAATTGGATAAAGGGTGGAAAGATTATGTAATCCATGGACACCAGTAGAAGATCACAAATCATTGAAGAAAAAAGGTTCAGGCACTGTCTAGTGGGTCTTGATGACCCAACTCCCAACGTTAAAGTACCTAGGATAGCACAAGGGTTATTTTGTACATTAATGACTTGGGTGAAAATGTCTCTGGTTAATCTACATCTTTATGCTGATGACACAGTTTTTTACTGTTATGGATCATCTCTTGCTCAGGCCATTGAAACCTTGCAGAAAGCTTTTGTTGCAGTGCGGCACTAACTTATTTAGTTGAAATTGGTTCTCAATGCTGACAAGACTAAACTAATGTTGTTTTTAAACTCAAAGAAGGTCCCTGAAACAATTCCAATGGTGTCCACCTTGGATGGAAATGTCAGAGTTGGTTCATGAGTACAATTACCTTGGTGTCTGGATTGATGACTCCCTCCCCTTTATACCTCACGTAGAAAAACTTGTAAACTTGTAAATAAAAACTCAAAGTTAAATTGGCTTTTTTTCCATAATAAGTTGTGTTTTTCTTTTGAAGTAAAAAAGCGTCTTAGTGCTGCAACTTTTTAAATCTGCTGGATTATATGGTGATATTCTGTATATAGATACCTCATCTTCATGTCTCCAAACAGTTGACACCATGTCCATACTTTCTTGAGGTTCATTACCAACTATAGATCTATGATGCATCATTGTGTCCTGTATTCAGTACAATGGCCTTCTCTGGCCATAAGAGGCAGGGACATTGGTACACTTTTATTTACAAGGCCTTGCTTGAATTACTGCCTTCCTACAGTTGTTCTTTAATCACAAGGAGAAGTGTGTAATCTTATTCCTCAAGATCTAAAGACCAGCTGTTGCTTTCTGTTCCATTTGCCCGCACAAAGCTGGGGAAAAAGCCTTTGTCCACTCTGCTCCTTTGCTTGGAATATGCTGCAGAAAGGCTGAAAACCAACTGAACTGCTATCTTTAAATGTTTTTAAGAACAAGCTCAAGCATCAGAGACTGAAACAATAATGTGCAACTGCTTTTTATGATGTATGTGGTTTTAATGATGTTTGTTTTTATGTGTTTTTTGTATTAACCCTCCTGTTATGTTACGGGTTAAATTGACCCATTTTAAAGTTTGAACATTTATGAAAAATAGTTAAAAGTATTTTTTCAGTATGAAACTTCTCCTGCTTGGCCTAATAAGTGTATTCAACATATAATATGAAAATGGTTCATCTAAAATATTTGCAACCACACCATGTTTAATTCTTATATATATTGTTTGGGTCAATGTGACCCATCAGTCAAACTGGAGGTACAAGGATGTCTAATTATTATTGGTATTTCTTTCTTTGCAGCTGGGAGACATATTTCACCCCATTAACACACATGAGAACACACACACACACACACACACACACACACTCCTACACCACTTTTACCCACACACAGTGCACAGTTGTTTTGACTTTTGACAGGAACCATTTATGTTCTCGTGGAAAAGTTGAACCGACATTCAGTGGACACTCAACAGGGGAGGGGCAAAACATATAAGATTCTCTGCATGAGAGTCCTTCCAACATTACAGAGGCAGAGCTTTACAAGAATGAGCAGCAAGCAGAAGATGACGGTCAGAGTCAGTGATAGACTACGCCTTTTACATCAGCAAGGATGCTCGCCTTTTCCCACTGCTGCCTCAACCTGTGTTTTATGTTCGCAAATTAAATCAGAATTCAAAAGCCATCTGAAGAAGATGGTGAAGATCTGTTCAGCGATCGCAACAGCATCCCCGAACACAATAGCGGACTCACCATCATATCATTAACAAGCAAAGAGTTGTCCATGTAGTTTATCCTGAAGTCTTCTAGAGAAAACATAATCCATGATGGGAAAACTACTGAACACGAAAATCTTTTCATATGTCATGATTGTGCTGCATTCTTTCAGTCTGCAAATACATTAATTACTCTTTTCATCTTCATTTCCAATAAATACCAGAACCTTGGAGTTTATAACTTGACAGTAAAGGTGTAAGGATTATTAAATTTAAATATAAGCTTTGACTGTTTTATGCTTTTATTTTGATGAAATGAAAACCTCCTTTAAAAAAAGGGTGAGGCGAAATCCTTTTTGTGTTTGTATTTCATGTATTATGTCATTTCTTATATATTTCTATTTAATTTATGTTAATAATGTAATAGATAGATAGATAGATAGATAGATAGATAGATAGATAGATAGATAGATGACTTTTATTGATCCCACAATGGGCAAATTTTTATTTATCTGTGGCAACAACGACATTCAAGAAGCAATTCTCTATATAATAACATCAATAAAGGACATCACAAATGACATTTATATTAAATAATTAAAATTATTATTAAAATTATGAAAAGTATTATCAAAAATGAGATTCTTATTAAATAAAGAAATAAATATCAAATATTAAATAAATACAGCTGCAAAGGTGTAAAAAAAAAACATGCGGTTTGCAAAACATGCAAACTGTAAAAAAAACATTAGATTTTTTTTTTTTTCCAAAATACAGAAATAATATGTGAAGTTCACACCAAAAACAAAAACAAACAACTGTTCCGTGTAAGCAATTTAAATTGAAAAACAACAACTACAAAAAAAAAAAAAAAAAAAAAGAAAATAAATAAGTGGTCAATGGAAAAAAAAAAAAAAAAAAATGTTTTAAATAATGTTTCTAAAGATAATAAGATCATCCATCAATGTTGATTGTATTATTAATACTCATAGATTCACTAAATAATTTGCACTTTTGGTAGCATTAATAGTCTATAAAAAAAAAAAGAATTTAATGAGAATGAGATGTAAAGAAAAGTTACATAAAGGTCAATAGGGGTGGTATAAATAATACAATAGCTGATGGGTAAACTAAACTAAACTAAACTAAACTAAACTGGGCATCCCTGTTTATCCTAGCTTACCCTCTTTCTCCGCAGGGAAAAAACTCCTAAGTGATTCCAGGAAATAAAAGTCCAAAACTCAGAGATATCTACAGGAAGGAAGGACAGGCGATGTGAAAAAACAGTTAAAGAAGAATTATCCTATCTAACCCTACAACTACATATCCAAGTAGCCTAGCAGATGGGCTTCATCCAGATGGAGTTCGGGGACGGCTGGGTGCATGTGACCATCACAGATGAAGGATCCACGACTTTTCCACTCCTCTTCAGGAAATTGGGACAGTGGAGCAGTTATAGTTAACGTATACCAAGCAAGCATGGAGAACTGAATGATCAAGAGTAAAGGAGGAGAGTAGAAGTAAATGAGAGTAGAGGACAGAACTCCAGTGCACCAGCCTTTCCCCAGCTTCTGACTTCCAGCAGTCCACTAATAACTAATCATTACTGAATTAGACTTAAATTCAACCAATATCAATATCTGAATTATCTACTTTTCCCCCCCAGCTTTCCAGAACTGGTGCAGCTAAACCACACCCCATTACTGAAAAGCATACAGGACGATCTAACACGCTGGACCAACCTGCCTCTGTCACTTATGGGCAAGGTAGCCACGGTTAAAATGAAAATCTTACCCAAGGTTAATTATCTCTTCTCAATGATTCCCACACAACAAAAATCAATTAAATGGTTCCCAAACATTGAAACTCATCCATATCAAACTTTCTATGGAACAATAATATACAGGTGGTCTAAAAACTTTAAAATCTAAAAAGCAGTGGAGGATTAGAATTACCTAATTTCCTAAATACTTTCTTTTAAATAGATTACAATACATCTTAAATGGTTAAAAAATAATCAGAAACCAACAGTGGGATGGGGCTTTGAACAGAGCGTTATGTGGAAAGAATCAACCTGTCAGAACTATTTATTAACCAAACAGTTAAAAAACTGGATTGTTCAAAGCTAATGTATAAATGTACCACTTTAACAGCCTGTTAGAATTTCTCAAAATATCAAAATCATCAATTCAACCGTGCAAAATGGCACCCATCTGGGGGTACTTCGGACATCCTTATAAACAAAAAAAATGATTTACTTGGCTTGGCAGAAAGAAATAGGGGGCATAAACAACTGAAACACATAATTATTGATAGAAGATTCATAACTCCCAGAAACTAGAAGACAAACATGGAAATAAATAACTTCTTGGAATATCAGCAAGCTTAAATCAAGTATTATAAAAAGTATAAATATAAAAACTGACGATTTAAGCTACCAGATGTAGTTACCACTCTGATTAATTTCTTAATGAATAAAACTGTCTCCAAAATATACAAGCTTTTATGTAATTTAGATAACAATATTGCCTTCCAACAACTAATGGGATGCAGATTTGGTATCAGCACAGATAGCTTCTGGTCAGAACTCTGTCTAAACACCTTTAAACTGACAAAAAGTCCAAATCTGCAGCTAATCCATCTCAAAACTCTTCACAGAATTTGCTACACTGGACAGAGGATGTTCAAGATGGGTCTCAGCAACTCAGACATTTGCGAGCACTGTGATAGTAATCTACCCGACAGCTACGTATGCACTTTTGTGGTTCTGCGCTCTGTAGAGCTCTCTGGCCGTGGTATGTGCCGATTTATCCAGTCTGTAAAGGTTTTCAATCACTGACCTCTGCGATCACTTTGTGTGTAGTGACATGAGTGCCATCGATATAGAAGGATTAGCATCTATCATTTTCATAACTCTCTGTATTACCAAAAAAACTATTTTAATAAATTGGAAAAACAAGAAAAATATAAACATAAGTCAACACAGAAATCTGTTTGATCCTTATCAAAACAGAAAAAATGTCAGCCCAAAGTTCAAGTAACTTTGAAAAGAATTCAGTCTCTCTGGTCTCCCTGTACAGCTGACTCCCATGACTTAGGGTGAGGGCCCAGTGCGTCGCTGCTCCTTGCCCTTCTGCAGTAGTTTGGGGTGGGGGTCGGGCCTCGATTGCCTGGCGAGAGCGGTGGGGCTCCGTTGGTCAGGAGTCGGTCGGTGCCGGGGTGGGGCGGGCTGGGGCGGCTGCCGGGTCCTCTGGGCAGGTGTGGGGGAGTGCGTGGTGGGGTTGGGGTGGTGGATGCCCAGCTGGCAGGGGTGGTCCCTGCGCATTGCTCGGTTGGCGGGAGCCCTGCTCGAGGCCGCGGCGCTGGGCGGGCTGCCGTCTGCACCTGGGGCTGGATCGGCCCTTCCTCAGCTCTGGGGCGGGAGCGGGGACAGCCCTCTCGGGGCCTAGTCGTTCTGGAGTGTCATCCGCCCCTGGCTGTGGGTGGCTCTGGGGTGGGGTGGGGGCTTGTCGGCCCCCTGTCACAGCGTTCTGGGAGGGCGCTGGTGCGAGGCGGGGAGGCTGACCGGTCGGGGTCTCCGCTGAGCGTGCGGTGGTTGCCCGGCCGGTTCAGCTTCTTTCGGTCCCGTCAGGCTGGCCAGAAGCTCTTCTAGGAGCCCGGCGTTTGGGGTGGGGGCCTGGGCTTGCCCCGGGGAAAGCGACGCTTTCTGGCTCCTCTCTCTCTGTGTGGGGTGGGTGGTGCCGGGCCTGGGGTGTCGGCGCCTCCCGGTGGGCCCTGGGCTGGAGTGGGCCTGGCCCCTTTGCTGGGGGGACAGCTGTTTTGACCACCGGGGGACAGTCTATCGGCTGTCCCCAACTGCTACTCATATAACCTCATATTAGGGTGAGGGGTGGGGTCTGGCCTGCGATGCGGCAGCAGAGGAGACTACTTGGCAGTGGCCCCCTCTATGGTTGCCAGTGTGGAGTGGGCCCCCTCTTTCCGGTTTTATTTGCTGCCTTAGACATGTAGGGGTCCTTGATGAGGATTGCTTGGACATCACTGCCAGTAAGCAGCAGTGTCCTCCTAGCACCTAAGCAGGACCTGTACACCAGACATTTAGGGCCTTGGTGGGGGAGGGTGAGGGGACATCACTGTGAGTAATCAGGAGATGTTCATGAAAGTGCCCTGCATAATTTGCTGCACCTTAGTACACACACCTCCTTCAATATTTACATTCCAACATAAACACACACACATGCACACACACACCCTCTCAAACACACATACACTTTTTACATTTTTGCAAGGAAAGGTGGGACCTGGGTCCCATCTATCCCCTACCCCTTCCTGGTGGGAGTGCGGGCCTTAGCGATGGCGGCTGTGCCCCTGAATTGCGGTCTCCTGGGCAGTGGTGCTCTCTCCCGCGGTGGGATTCACATTACACCTGAGCGAGGTGTTGAGTGTCCCTGGGGGGTGGGTCCTGAGTCACTGCCCTGAGCTGGGCCCTTAGGCCCAACAGTGGCCGAGCCTGGTTGGGCCATATTTACAACAACCCACTTGGGCCTTTTTTCCCGGGGTTCCCCCTCCACAAGGCGAGGCGCGGGCCCCTGCCTTCTTTCCTCCCTGGACAACATTGGGCCGGTGGGTGGCTGCCTGGGGCCCCTTGACGGTCTTCCCTTGGGGTCTGGCTGCGTACCTGGGGTTGGGAGATGCCGAACTCCTAGATGGTGGTGGGGTGCTCGTCTGGGGCTGTGGGCGTCCTTCTCCGGTGGGGCCCTGCGTTGGGCTCTCCCGGCGCGGCGCGGGGGCTGCTTTCCTGGTTGAGCTGGGGCGGCGCTCTCTTTCCCTCCGCGCCTCCCTGCTCTCTGGCTCTGGGGGCGCTGCGGCGGTCTGGTGGCTCTGGCCACGCAAGTGGCGGTCTTTGTGTCGCCCGGGGCGGTTGTTCCCCTGCCGTTCCGTGTGGCGTTGAAATTCCGGCTGCGCTGCTGCTGTGGCGAGGTCTGGGTATTGAGGGTGGCTGGCGCTCCTCATCCTTCTTTTCACATTCCTCCATCCATTTTAGAAGAACATAAACACTCACCTGAGCACAGGTGTTAGCGGCTACCACTAACAGTTTGCATGACAGATGACTGAAATATTTCACACTAACGTTGGTTTAAAGGCATAAGTATGCGTGTGTGAACACTATCTGTTTTGTGTACATGTTGACATGTGGACATTTTTGCAGCTAGCAGGTATGTTGATAACATTTGTGTTATTAGTGTGGACTGGCCGCCCTTTTTGTACTACATTTTTAACCTTACGTAATGATTAACAACCAGTAAACCTGTCTACTCCTAGCATAACTTGTGGTCTTACCCTCCCCCTCTCACTATCACCCCACCCCCTTTCTCTAACATCCCTCTCTTCTTCCCTTCTTTCCTTTTCCGTCCGGTCCAACACCAGAAATTTTTCAACATTGGTTGATGTAGTTAGCATAAATAAGGGACATCAAATTTATACTGTGATTTTGCATCTGAAGATATTGTGTTAATATCATCGCACAAAACCACTCATTCTAACTCTGTAGAAGGACTGGCTTTGTTGGAACAGGACAATAAAATAAACAGAATAAATAAAACAATTCAATATGATAATGATTGGATCATGCCACCATGAAAACAAAGCGATCGTGTATTAATATTATAATTAGAAAGAATAAATTTTTGGATAAACAATATTATTACAATATGGTGTTAATCTGAGAGGGAATGGACCGCCTGTCCTGGTTTGTAGAGACAGTCTTTCCTCTGTCGAGAAATATTTATAATGGATGTCATGAGGTATTTATTCCCCCAAACGTCATCACAGTAGGTGAGAGGGAGCAATAAGTTAAATATTCCTGATTACTAGCTAGTCTGGCAAGAAAGCCTGTCAAAGGAAAGTTTTATACTAACTTTGAATGTAGAAACTGTGTTGGATCCTCTTACATTTAATGATTTGGAAATTTCACAGGTCTGTGGTGTGGAGGTTTGTCAATGTATAAATATGGATAGGATTGTCTTAATTTAGCTAAGCAGTTAATATTAAAATCATTTAGAAGGATTTCATAAAAAGGCCTAAATGATTCTATCACTATTTGGAAAAAGCACAAGCTTGTTTAAATCCTTCGTACTTTGTGAAATAGGTTGTGACACATCAGATGTAACTTAGGTTTTAAGCAGGAATTTCTGGGAGTAAGTTGCAGATTTAGGTTCACTCCTTTTTCCCTCCTTTAAAATGTCTCGAAAAAACAGAAGTTACTTTTGTGAGCTGGGCTGGTGGGAAAGCAGATCTGAACTGTTTTGGAGCTTTTTCTTTTTATTTATGAAGCGACAATGGAGGAGAATACTTACCGTGTCCAAAAATGGCGACAATCCCTATCTGTGCGAGTTAACTGACGTTTCCACCGTCAAGGGAACCATCTACGCTGTGATCTTCATCATCAGCATCCTCAGCAACGCTCTTCTCATCGTGGTCATCCTGCTCTATGAAAACTGAAGCGACAACCATCTTCATCATGAACACAGCGTCGCCCGATGATCTTCACCACAACACTCCGTTCTGGGCCGTCTATCGCCATCACTTTGAGTCTTTGGGAACTTTCTCTGCCAATGCATGGCGGTGTGCCATCAGCGTGTGCAACGGCGTCCTCATATTGACCGCCCTGGCGTGGATCGCCTCGTTCTACGGTGATCAATCAAAAAGCGTGGACAGTTTCCGGGAGAAATGCGTGCTCGAGTACCTGTGCAGCAGCGTGGCTCATCGGAATCATTGCGTCCTCAACTAATGCCATCGAAGTAAAGGTGACTGAATATGAGGGATCTTACTATTGTGAACCCTCCATTATGTGTTGGTCTGGTTATTATGCAAATATCCCACTACTTTTTATTACCATTCATCATCACTGTTTTCTGCTGCCCTGGCATAATCGTGGCAGTTTTAAGGACAACCGTAAGAAGAAAGTTCAGGAGTGTGTCTGTGATGTTCTGCATCGTCACGGTCTTCTTCTTCTGCTGGGGACCCTACAACATTGCTCTTATGGATTGTGTGTATGAACCCACAGGAGGAGTGTTGGGCGGAGGACAGACAGGAAGTCCTCTAGGCGTCTGTCAGGTCCTTTTCTCTCACTGCTTGAACCCCTGTCACCACATGCTCTCTAAAAGATGAGAAAGCATCTCTACCCGCTTTGCCACTGCGAGACGAGGCAGAGCAGGAACCTGGAGAGAGGCGGTCAAAGTACTTCTGTTGTTCAGAAGGCCTTTTACTGATCAACTCTTCAACAGAAAGGACGATGTAAGCAGAAATGTAACATCACTTTAGTGATTTGAGGGCTTTACCTGCTTTTAATTATAACCTTTTTGTTGATCCACAATGCCGTACCCCACAGCCACTATGCACATTTTGCACATATTGCATGGATGACAATTGGTCATATGTGAATACAAGTGGAAAAAGTGAGAAACGTTGTGGTCTTTATGTGCAACTCTTAAGTGATTTGTGCATCAATTATGTAATTTTAACGTGAAATGTGCGCCTTATACTCGACATAAAAGTTATACATCATTGGTACATACATAATCCATGAAAAGTCCATTAGACATGCGTGGAACCATTGTGGAAAGCCACCAATTTACGAAAAATGCCTGAAATGATGGCATATAAACTGTAAAATGAGCATAATGGTATAGTGTAATTTGGTTTGCTAGAAATAGAACATGTAAAATCTTCTCTGTGATATCATCAGCACACATCGATGAATGACCAGCGCCAAGTTTATCATGCGAAAATGCATAAAAATGGTAAATGCTGTTTGTATATTGCTTTACTCTACCTTATTTGAAGGCACAGTGCTTAACAGTCAGAAACCCATTCACCCATTCACAAACGGATGGCGGCACGACTGCCGAACACTGGCACCAACCTTCCATCAGAAGCAAGGTGGGGTTCAAGTTCTTGCACTAGACACTTTGACACATGGGCGGGCAAAGTGGGAATTCCAACCTGAAGTGTTCTGATCAGAGGCCGACCGTCCGAACCACTGCACCACAGCCACCCCACGTTAAAATGTACATTGTGGCCGTGTGACACGGCCTTCGTATGTATGTTTTTATGTGAGTGCTTTTAACATATCAGTTTTTGACTGTTTTTCTTTGCAGTTGGTGCAGCGTGTTACATTTTGTGAAACTGAAAATCATCCTTTTTCTAAACCAACTTCATCCTTAGGCGGGTCACGGGGCTGCCAGAGCCTAGCCTAGCAACCGTTGGGTACACCTTGGACAGGTCAAAACTGAAATTCCATTTTACTGATGTTTTCTCAGAAAAGAACTTAAAATTGCGGTTTGTGAAACTGCAAGGTAATGTTAACTGTGATGCTTAAGATGGAAATATAATGCTTTTAAGTTTCCTGTGAAACCCTTTGTCTTCCTGACTGAAGCCTTTCTAAAATTTAAATGAAATTGAGCCAGGTCAGTTTAAAGATAACTATTACTCCTTACTAACTTGTACTTGAAAGTCCTCCTCCAATCATCTTTTGTTCTATTTTCAAGGCGTTCCCAGTGGACTTTTAGTCATGATGATGTCGTTTTTAGCTAAAATAACCTGTGTCTTTTTCTAGGACATAGTTTCTGCAGAGCGGCAGGAGTTTATTCAGATTTGGCCTCTGAAATGTGGTTGGAATGGTTGCCGCAGAACAACCCTGCCCCCTTTCACATCACCCATAACTACTAGCTGTTTTACATCCTCCACAACACAGCCCCTCACCATCAATCTAACATTACCAGAAAAGAAATGTCAAGCAGTATCAGAACTATCCAGTTATTCAGATTCCAGCTCAGACGAGGAAAACAAAAATGTTCATAGATCTATTTTCCTGCAGGTGGATGCATCAGGATGGAGCAGAGCAGGGAGGGTGTAACCCCATCCAGCGTAGTTTCTACATCACAAATACAATCTTTTTTTAGACATTTTTTCGTCAGCTCCTGATTCACAATGATTTGAGTAAAGAAATACTCAGAAATTGAATTCAATATTACAACAATAGTCGTCTCAATGGGCTTCATACTGGTAATTGTTGAATAAACATGATATCATAGAATAATGACATCATAGAATTCAATAGATAAAGACTAAACTTATCTAAACATACTAGGCTAATCTGGGCATTGATGCCCTTTGACCCTCCTTCTCGGTAAGGAAAAACTAAACAAAACCGATGAACCTCAGGGGTGTCAAATGTAAAATTATCTTAATTTTCCTAATGTCCTCTATTATCAGAAAAAAAAAGCCACAAGACAACAAAGACAACATTTTCTTTGGAATGAAATTTGAAGAAATTTTTGAAAGTAATTTTATTTTACTAAAGATATTTTTCAAAAAAAGTCAAAGGAAGGAGGAAGTACAGTAAATCGGTATTACAACACTTCTGTCAATGATTTTAGCTGCAAATAACAAAGATGCAAAGAGCAAAACCTTAAAAAAATTCACATAACTTCATGTATTAATAAAAGAAATCCTCTTTTTACAGTCATTTGGGAGAAACTCTCTAACTTTATCACATGTAAATGTGTTTCTCTGGAGATCTGAAGTGCACTCAAACATGGCTGCATCCAAAGGCCCAGATGGGGTCTGTGGTCAGAGAAGCGTACAGCGACAGCTCCGAGGGTCTCTGTAACAGCACTCAGATCTCCAGGGGTAGATTAGGCTTAATTAACTAAGCCATCCAGCATGCTTGGATGAACGGATGCAAGTCAAGGGCAGAGCGGTCTCGGCTTCGCACCTCCTCTGGCGAAGAGTTTGGAGCCCAACCTGAGCCTCAGAGACTCATATCTGAACGGGAAACTACCAAACCTCTGTCAAAGTTCACCTAGATGTACTTTTCAACCAGATAAATTGAGAGTAAATGTTTTATTTGCATTAATATGCACACAAAAGGAACAGATTTCTTGGTATCTCATATTGCAGTAAAAATAAAAAGACACAGAACCAACACTCACAGCTGTATCTTTACTGCACTCTATTATCCTGGATCATTTTCTCTGCAAACGATGTTGTTGTTCAATCCCGTTTTTTCGCTATGAGCAAAACAGCTGTTGTTGTTTTTGTTTTGTTTTTATCATGTATGATCTCCTTCCCTCTCTGGCCTTAGTACACTGCTCCTCAGGCTTTTCTTTTGTCAGAGCAGCCTCCTCTTTCACATTGATTCTTTTTTCTCTATTCTGTGTAATGATGATTACTTTGACCATATGCGGGTTTAGTCGCCTTCCTAACGCATATAGATGCCTATGCGTGTTTATTCTGCACTCTGATAAAGTTGCATCGCTTGGTAATCTGGAGAGTCAGATGATTTCAAATGAATCAGTTGTGCAAGATTTGTTGTTTCAAACAGTTTAACTAAGAATGAACCATTCAGTTTAGTGTATGCATAATCACTTCACCCTTTTTTATATAAAACAATTTGGGGAATTTCCAAAATAAAAGGACTTTGAGAATAAGAGCCTCACTTCACACCAGTAAGAAAATGTTTTAGTGTCATGTAAAAACCTTTTTACATTTTTAAATAACTTTCTGTTTTCTGAGAGCTTTCCATTGTAATGCAGCAGCTCTCCACTAGAGGGAAGCTGCTGCTGTCATTGAAGCACATTGTCTCTCAGCATCATTTGCCCATTTGATTCTGAGGAGATGCAATTTCAAATTTCAGTCATAAATAAATAAATAAATGTAAGAAAATCTTTAAACAAAAAGCTTCTGCCCCAAATAAACTTCGGCTTGTTAAGAATTTCACATCAACTTTTTTGGATCCTGGAAAGCTAATATGAGGCATGCAGCTTCATATGAGTGCGATTAGATCTGCATATTACAGGGTCATCTCTTTACCTGCTGCTATCACGTAGAAAAACTCAGTGCTTAACTGCCATGGAGACTTAATTAACAAATCAAACATCTGGATATTCAGACTGAGCGGATCTGCCGCTCAAAGACCGGTCATTTGATGTATCAAACAGAGCAGCCTGATGTTCCTCTCCAAGCGTTCCCATCTGGCTTTTGTGCACAAACTCTACTTGGCATCTAGATGGAAATTTGACAACCTACTATTTGGCTTTCTTTCACATTGTCTCATTGTAACTATGTGTTCATAAGTGAGCGATGACCGTTCAGTTTCCATCCTGATTGAACTTCACATTATTCTTTATTTTATGTTCATTCATATGTATATTTAAAAAAAGCCTCTATAAGAGCATGTAAACTTGAGACAAAACTAGTATTTAAAATATAGCTTAAATTCAAAATAATTTTGGATATTTCTTGGATTTTTCATTTCAACCTATCCTTTCTTTTAAAGTATATGTCCAAAATAAAATATTATCATTATATTCGAAAATCTTTTAGCCGGCAAGTCTTTCTCTGCAGCCCTGAGTTGTTGAGATAATATCTTGTTTGTTGGTTTTTACATTGATATATAACTGAAATGACTTCATAAAATAAAAACAATAAACACAGTTTTTCTTCAGGTCTGTCTTTTCTCCACTCTCTTCAGCTCTGCACAGTCTTGTCCATTTCACGGTTGAGTCGTTATCCAATCATATTTCAGTCCGTTTGTGTGATCAGGTTTGATGAATTATGCTCACAGCCTTCAGAATCCACATTGTAGACTGTGGTGTAAGCATCAGAGATCTCTAGATCAGGCATGTCCAAAGTCTGGGTTATAAGCCAAATGCAGCACGCGTTCAAATTTCCACCGGCCTGCAGGCTCCAGTCATACAGCACTTTATAGAAGCACGAACATAACAACCTTGATGGCGATTGGCTAAATGCCGTCACAAGCCGTTGTAAACCTGTGGAAACACTGTCGCGGTGGCCTTCTGTCACACTTTCCCAAAAATGTTCACTGTAAACGTACTAAGCAGCTCAACCAAACCAGTGTCATGTACCTCTGAATAAGATAAATATTTCTGTCATTTTCCTGTTTACATAATCTACATTTAGAAGTTGGCATTGAGGATTTAATAATGGAAAAATTGGTCATAAAATGTCATTAGAAGTAGGAGTTTTCTCTTTTTTCCCCCCTTTATTTTAAGTTCTGGTCTTCAAACACAAACGTTGCAATAATAAGTTTAAAGTTATTATAAGGGTTCACAGATTGGATGGCCCTCGCACCTTTCCAGTGCACAAAATCTGACTTCTTTGTTGAAGGTTTCATCCCCTGTTCTAGATCTCTGTCTAGATCAGGGTTCTGTAACCTCTAATGCTAGAAGACCCATTTGGTTCAGTTTGTTACAGACCCAAACCCAAAAAGGGCTGCAAAGTCACAGTTTAGATAAATATTATTCATTGATGCTTAGGTGACCATTAAGTCATTCATTATATAAAAAAAGTTGAATTACAACAGTATAAGCACTATATTTTTTTTCTAAAAGCCACACTGTGTTCTTTAAATAAAATAGAAATGGCAGCAAAAAATTACAAATGATTAAAAAAAGCATTTTTTCCTGTCACAAAAGAAACAGAGTTGGGGGGAAAAAACACTGGCCTAAAGAGGCGTGCAGCTAGAAAATTGAGCAATATAATTAATATGAATAAAGTGTAGTATAAAGTTAAAAAGGAGTTTGTTCAAATATACAACTGGTGTGTCAAAAGATCCATAACCCCCTGTTGTAAAAGTAAAATATGTCCAACACAAGAGGTATTCAGCTGTCATCTGTTTGCTCAGCTGTTGGACAAGTTAAAAATGAAAAAAAAAAAAAAAGAAAGAATTCTTCCTGACTCCAGTTGGCTCATCCGTGCTCCTGTTCCTGACTGTGTACCTCGCCTTTGCTCCCGCTCCTGCTCCTGGCTGTGGTTCCTGTCTCCGGCTCGACTTCGCGCCTTTGACTGTCCCAGCCCACACGGCTGGATAGGCTTTCGTCTGCTGGACTTTTATATATGTAGTTAGCAGATTTAAGAATAAGTGAATTCTTCTCTAAGAGTTCTGGTACATCGCCTGTCCGTCCTGGGGGAGGATCCCTCCTTCATGTGGGCACCTCTGAGGTTTCTTCGTTTTTTCCGGGATCCGTTTTTTTGGGAGTTTTTCCTTACCGTGAAGGGGGGTCTAAGGGCAGAGGGTACCAGTATAGCTTGAATCAGTTTGTTAGTCCATTTTTGTATTTTCCTATTGTGAACTCTTTTGCATTCTTGATCCTTTTGAGTTCATGTTTTTGTGAAACCCATCGAGCATTGTTGTTGTGATTTTGGGCTATACAAATAAAATTGAATTGAAAAATTGAATATTGGGCTCAGCATAAAGAAATATTAAACAGATTCTGTGTTGTTGTTAAGCTAGCAGGAACCAGCAGAAGAGATCACATCACTCCTGTGTTAGTTTCGCTCCATTGGCTCCCAGTTGATTCCAGAATCAAGTTCAGATCTCCTGTTAACCTATAAGGCCTTACATGGAATGGCCGTCTATATTAAGGACCTCATAGTCCTTACCATCCAATCAGAACACTTAAGCTCCCAAAATGCAGAACTGCTTGTGGTTCTTAAATTAGTAAAAATGCGGTTGGGTAGAGCGTTTAACCTGAAGCCCCTGTCTTATGAGATAAACTCTTGACTCATGTAGAAACCAGACTCAGTTTCTACATTTAAAGAAAGTTAGACTGAAAAACATTCCTCTTTGGACGGAAGCATTATCAGACTTAGTTAGTATTCAGAGATTATTTTAACTTAATGTTAATTTGTTTTAGAATTAAACTTAATAATAACTATTTGTTTCTTAAAGAGCTGCTAGAAGTTGAAGCTGGGGTAACTATGGTGCACTGGGGTTCATCCTCTTTCTTCTACCTACCCTTCCTCTCTTCATTCTGATCCATTATTTTCATTTAGTTCTCCATGCCTCTGTTTGGTACAGTGCGATTCATGTATTTATCCCTCTTTCCCTCTCCTCTGGGGGTAGAGTCTTCCAGACTCAGTTGGCTCATCCGATGCTCAGTTCACGGCCGTCTACCTCGCCTTTGCTCCCTCCTACCTGGCTGTGGTTCCTGTCTCTGGCTCATCTCTGGCTCGTCTCTGCTGCAATACACCTGACCCGGTACCCTGCGCCTTTTGCTCCCGCTCCTACACCTGGCTGTGGATCCTGTCTCCGGCTCAACTCTGGCTCGTCTCTGCTCTGTTCCTGACCGTTTACCTCGTCTCTGCTCCTACACCTGGCTGTGGTTCCTGTCTCCGGCTCGACTCGCGCCCCTGACTGTCCCCCCAACCACAGCTGGATGAAGCTCGTCTGCTGGACTTTAAATGTGTAGTTATAGATTTAGATAAGTTAATTCTTCTCTAAGAGTTCTGGTAAATCGCCTGTCCTCCTGGGAGAGTCCCTCCTTCATGTGGACACCCTGAGGTTTCTTGATTTTTTTGAGCTTAGTTTTTTTGGGAGGATTTTCCTTACCGCGAAGGGGTCTAAGGGCAGGGATGCCAGTATAGCTTAGTCAGTTTGTTAGTTCATTTTAGTATTTTCCTACTGAACTCTTTGCATTCATGATCCTTTTGAGTTCATTTACTTCGAAGCCCATCGAGACGACTGTTGTTGTGATTTTGGGCTATACAAATAAAATTGAATTGAACTGAAATGAATAAAGTAAATGTATATGACTAATAATAAAAGCCCTGTTCAAAAATCGGGCAATTTAGAGCAAATGCTCTATATTGATAATGATGTACCCTTATCCCACTCTCTTCTCCTCCAATCAATATTAATAAAGTTTAACATCAAATACAAAGGAGTTTTATACAAATATACCAACACAAGAGACCTGCAGCTCTGATTTGTTTGCTCAGCTGCTGGACAGGACCAGATGAAAAATAAATAAATACAAATATTGCTCCATTGAACATAAATAACTTGCAGGGACATATCTTTAGCATATTTTCAGAAGTTGCCCTGGTTTAATAAAATCCTCATTTTACAGCATAAACAGGCATCTAAAGGATTCCAAACTGTTAAACAATGTGAAACAACACAACTAAGTTTTGACCCACATTCAAAGCCTTTCAGATACCTTTTAATTTAGCATTACAGAAACATTTTTATCACTGGTTGCTTCCGAGGGGAAGTGAACTTCAAGCCCTGGCACCGACTTAAATGCTCTACCCACAGAGCTAATATCCAACAGACCCGCTTTTTGGCTTTCCCTTCCCTGTCCTCGGGCCTCGCCAGCTGCCGTTTACCTCCCAGCAACACTCCACATCCCTCGTGCGTGTGTCCCCGCTCGCGTGGTTACTCCTCTTCCCTGTTCGACGGTGTTGAATCCCACCTTTTTGGCCACAACTTTCCGAAAAGGTGAACAGGAGCGGCTTTCAATAGCACCTTGCATGACTAATGGTGGAAAATGTTAAAATCATTGCAGAAATGTCCTTGGGAAGACAAATGAATTTTCAGCAGAATAATTAACTTAATTAACAAATTTGCATGCATATTCATCAGGGCCATTGAAGTCTTTCCAGCTCAGCTTGATGAACGTTGCTGTGTAATAACCAGCTCATTTACATTCTGCCATCCACTGCCATTTGTGTGGATTACTGAGAAAAGGCGAAGTGTGTGTGTGTGTGTGTGTGATGCTTGGGCTTTATTACATGTGTACACACTTTCTTCTTTCTTTAACCATATCATAAAGAAATCCTGATGAATGGATTTAACCTATAGTTTTGCTGTAGCTCCACGCTCTCCTCCGGTTGGTGCCAGCTGCCTCTCTTTGCACACCAAGCTACTACACACAAACACACACACCTTGTGGGAATGTGACTGACACACGCCTGACTCGGTGTGCACGTGCTGCTCCACACTGCATCTCCTTGCACTCCCCCCGTCTCCAGTGGGCAGTTCTTGGCATCGATCCTGAGTCGTAAACCCTCCTGGGCTGCCAGACTGTGTGCTGTTAAAAACGTGAAGCCCTTTGCAACCCCCCCCCCATACCCCCTCACACCCCACCCCCTGTCTCTGCAGGGCAATCTTTAAAAGCAGCAAGGTGTGACGGCACAGACTGGCAGCTTGGCAGCGATGCCCGAGGATACCGAGGCTCCTTCAGCCGTGAACGGGCACCATCACGCGGCCTCGCCTAACTAACACGCTCGCCGTACATGTGCCTTTCTCACGCCTCATCTGTGCCAGCCACAGACAAAGGAATTCATTAAGAAAATTCTGATTTTCTCAACCTGAGTTTTTGGGGGGGGATTCACACAAGCTAATGTGACTGAGGGAGAGATTATCCACATCAGTTTGGAAAAGTTAATGAGACACACTCGTCTGTGTGTGGCCTTTAGCTGACAGAGACAGAAGCTGCTTCATGGAAGCGGATACACGATCCATCGACAGGGTTTTTCCTTCTCTCTGCAATTTATTTGATACTTCAAACCTGGTTTTTAGGCTTTCAAGATATTTTACGTGGTTTGAGAGCTATAAAAAGGAGAAATATTCAAATGAGTTCAAATCCTTTTGCTCCAAACTCCAAACCAAATTTGATTTAAGACTCACAAAAATTCAAATTTCACTGAAATATTTGGCTTCACTTTAAAGATGTTGTTTTAAAGTTCAACAAATGTTGGATTGACATTCCTCGTCATTATTTAGAAAACAAATATTTAGATTTATAATCTAAAAAGAAGAGCTAGTTTCAGTTTTTATAAGGATTTATTAAGATGGACCAACATGTACTAAAATGATAGTCATTTCCACTAACTGTAACTACAATTAGCTTCTTAACAACTCAAAAAAATAACATATTTTATTAGAACTAACAAAGTATATTTATTCCCATCATTATTCAACATTTATTTTGACCTAATTCTATCTAATATTGAGCTTTTTTAGCTTATTTTTAATTTCAGATTGTTTGTCGAAAAGTCCTCACATTCTAGATTTTGATAGAATATTTTCTTCAGTAAAATTCTGCATTGACAGATCATTTGACTACTTTTTTAGTGATTTTCTTCCTAGGATTTGTGTTCTTTTTCTGTTTCCAGGCCAACCTCTTGATGCATTGTGGAATCAAAGGACCAGAAAAAGCAGACTCTCTGCTGTCGCTCATACCTGCTCCAGCGGTGGCATCGCCTGCAGCTGAGCTGCCCCCTTGGTCCCGCCTGCAGGATCCTGTGCCAAAGCACAGACAAGAATCCAAAAAGGCATTCAGCAGAAGGAAAACTAAATAAAAAATACAACATGTGAACGATTTTTCAAAGGAGCTAAATGTAGATTAAAAAATTCAGAAGCGTCGTGTTTATGAAGAAAAGAAATCCAGGCAGAACAGTTGACATACAAGATAAAAACTCAAACAAAAACAAAAAAAGAATTTCATAAATTATGGATTTTAGCAAAGTTACTGTAGCACATTTTGTGCTTTACATTAAAATAAACATTTAATAGAGAAATTAAGAAAAAATTAAAAAGAACTGAATTTAAAATCAGCTTAAAGTAAGAGTGTGGATGTGAACTGCTCACCTGTAAACTAATCAAATGCAGCTGAGAAGAGGCGTGTCTTTAACCTGGATTTAAACGAACGGAGTGTTTCAGCTGATCTAAGGCTTCCTGGAAGTCTGCTCTAGATCTGTGGAGCATAGAAGCTGAACACAGCTTCTCCATGTTTGGTTTGGTCTCTGGGAACGGACAAAAGAGCGGACCCAGATAACTGGAGACGTCTGTAAAGAACCTTAAGAAACTAAAAAAGACCCTTGTTTCAAGAAAAAAACTTTTTTGTTTGTCTTGCAAGGAAAGTAATCCAATCAAAATAATTTTTCAATAGCAAAATGAGAAACGTGTCTTTGTGACTAGACTGTTTCTGTTACCCACTGACAGATTTTTTTCCTTCTCATTTAAAGATATTTTTTCAGATTTTAAGAACGTATTTGCAGTGTGCAGTGTGTTACATACCAGAAGAATATAAATGTTTTGGAAAATAAAGCAAAAAACTGTTTTATAAACGGCGTAAAAAAGACACAATCTTATTAAAATAACATAATAAAATAAAATAAAAAATATGTCAATCTAAAATGTACCACACATTAGCATTATTATTAGAATTGTGACTAGTAAATCTGTTTTTTTTAATTTATTAAATCTCCATCTGTACAAGAACAAACAGCTGTGAATATGTTGTTCTTCCAACTTATCAGCAGATAATTACAACAGATCTTTTGACGAGTAAAAACTTGTGATATTATTGGGATTCGTCTCTGATTCTCCTACGCGTTCTCTGCAAACATATGTGTGACACTTTAAGCTGTTATCATGAAGTGTGAATAAGAGTGGCTGCAGTCATATTCTGCATTGGAGAGTTGTGACTGAAAGATGCTTCCAAGATAAACATCCCACAGTTTTCCTCTTTTGCCGACACAAACAGTCCGCATCTTGTGAATTCGCTTGGAGTGCACGACACAACAAACTCAGTGAAACGCTGCAATGTCTTTTAACGACATGTTTTACTCATTAAATAAAACCCTTTTATTGGCTTTGCCTGACCCCCTTTTTTTGTTTTGTTTTGAAGCTTCCACTGAGGCACGACAGCCACAAACACAAATGGACCATTAAACTGACCTTCAGACGGAGCTGTAGGAAAATGGAAACGGCTGTCATCACATTGATAGGACAATTTTACACAACCGTTTCCCTGCAGCAAAAAAAAGAAAAAGAAATAATAGTAGATCACGAGCGATTTTATGACCTTGCTGCAAACTCTCCTCAGTTTTTTCCTGACAAGTCTCATGAAAAGAAGATTTTGCTCTGCAAAAATGAATCTTAAGACCGCAAAAAGTCTGTTGTTGTGTCTGTCCCATACTGCCTTTCAAGCACTCTCATCAAGACAGTTTTTGAATACCAAAATAATCTTCGGTTGACACATGATCGACTTTGAAACCCAGGAAAAAGACACAAAATCACCACAGTCAGGGTTATTCTAAATAAATACATCAATGTCAACAACAAGAAAGGCTATTTAGCTGAAATGTATGTTTAGCCCCTTTTTTATTTTTTGTATGTCTGTAATGATTTGAATGCCTGTTTATGTGCATATATCTATATATTTCTTTTTCCTTTTTTACCTTAAATGTACTTCTTTTTTTTTTTCAAATGATGTCAAAGGGGCAGAAAAACTAGTTTTCTTCATTCTGTTCCCTTTCCCTGTTAAACAACTTGATCTTTTGTTTTTGTTGTTGTGGAAATAAAAAAATAAAAAAATAGTGACCAGAAAGTTTATCTTAAAATAAGAATCCTTGGTGATACCATTTTTTTCCAGATTTTTTTTTTTGTGCCTATTTGAAGAAAATCCACCAACGGGGTTAAAACTTTTGACTTATTTTTTGTTCTTGCAGTGCCTTTTTGCAATTAGTTTGTTAAAAATCTAAAACGAGAGGATGTGTGATCTCAGAGGAGACTTCATGCTGACTTTTCTGGTGGCGGCGATGTCGAAAAGAACAAAATAATGCAAGGATCCACTGTGACTGACTGTCGTCGCTCATTTACAACTTAAATCGTGCGTCTTCTCCTTCCTTTGACGCCGAAGCAACTCCGTCTGACAACAGGAGATGTTCGCTGGTGCATTTGATGGGAAAGTTCTGAAGAAAGTCACGAAGCCTCAGAGGAATTTGATTACCTCCATCCATTATCTGCACAGTGAGCAATCGCAAGGCTCACCATCTGTCATCCGTTTCATTTGCATCGTCAACACCTGCCCTGCCTGTTTATGCCTTCACATTTTTTATAAGCTGCCTTTCATGGAAGGGAAAAAAACATTGATTTTTTTTTTATTACATTAATTCCAAAAGTTCAAAGAACATATTGACAACGAACAACTAACTTTCTGTTTTAAATGATTTGGAAAGTCTTTGGTGTTACAGATGAAGAGAAATCAAATAAAGTTGGTAGGATGGATGGAGAAACAGATGAATTAATGGATGGATAGATTTCCTCCTCCTGCTGGTCACACATTGTGCAGCATGCAGTCACTCTCCTCTTCCTCCTTCCCTTCCTCCCAGACTCCAGTCCTCCCCCATCCATCCACCCCGTCTCCCATATCCCCAGGTGGTGCCGACGGCTGCGGGGCCCATTAGCGACAGAATTCCTGCCTCCAGCAGGCCATGCGTGTCCCGAGTGACACATTTTTGGACCGGCACCAGAAATCCAACCCTCCACAGACAGCTCACTTCCCCGATGCAGTCACCAGAATATACATGCGTGTGTGTGTGAGGGTGCACGCACACGTGCATGGGTATGTGTGTGCGTAGCAGAGAAAGAAAGCTTGCGAACACAGCATGAGTCCCACAGGAAATACTTGAAAGGCAGTATGGGACAGATTGTTGAAGGCACAGAATGGACTAGAATACTAAAGAGAAACTGCAAGATACCCCAGTGCTGCGAGATGATACATCCATTCAGTCCCTCTCCTGCCATGTTGGGGCATTTGTTATAGTCAAAACCCCAGAAACATCCCCCATGGTGCAAACTCCATGTAAACTGCCCCTTTCATTAGAAAGATTGAATTCGATTCTGCAGATTCACGATGTTGGTCGCTCAAGGCCGTGTCACACAGCCACTACGTACATTTTGCACATATCGCACAGATGCAAATTGGTCATACGTGAATCTACGGGGAAAAAGTGAGAAACGTTGTGGTCTTTACGTGAAATTTTCACAGATGTATCACAAATGAACCACGTTAAAACCACGGAGGAAGTATGAATAAAGAACACGTAAATCAACGTAGAACATGAACCGTGTGTGATTATTGGACTGCTTGTAAAAAATTCTTTAGCGATTCGTGCGTCAATTTTGTAATTTTAATGTGCTATGTGCGCTTTTTATGCGATGTAGAAGTTAAACATCAGTGGCATAAAAAGTGTGTAAGACAGACGTGGAACGGTCGTGGAAAGACACAAATTTGCGAATGCATCTCACAAAAATGTCGCACAATTGGGTTAGGTTTACGTAAAAGTTGCATGTAAATTACTTCATGTCCTCCGAAACCCTTGACGGACATCTATGAATGAGGAATTCAAAAAGTGAATAAGTAAATCGTGATTTATGTAACACATTTCTTGACTCACAAAGAGCTTCACAATGTTTAAACGATATAAATTCCCAGAAAGAACACAGGGAATCTAACGCAGGTAAAACCCCGAAAAAACTCCCTCAGGCACAAAATTAAACAAACAAACAAATTAAAGTGAAGACGAGTGAAAGTCAGCTGAAAGCTCTCCTAAATAAAAACGTCCTAAAACACTCGACTGGGTCAACCAGGCGTAGAGACAGAGGGAGGTCATTCCAAAGTCGGGGAGCGACACCCCCAGCGAGGTCTCCCCTAGTTTTAAAACGAGTTTTTGAAACACATAAAAGATTCTTATCAGTGGACCTCAAGGAACGTGCAGGAGTGTAGGGAGTTAAAAGGTTAGAAATGTACTCTGGGCTTTGTCCGTGCAAGGCTCTAAAGACAAAAATCCAAATCTTAAAATCTGTTTTAAGATTTAATGGGAAGCCCATGTAGCGATAAAAGTAGAGGGGTGGCATGAGAGCGCTTGTTGGTTCCAGTTAAAAGCCTTTCTGCAGAGTTTTGGACCAATCGGAGACGTTTAAGAGACTTTTTGTTAAAACAAGTAAAAAGAGAATTGCAGTGGCCAAAACGAGAATAAAAATATGGAAGATCAGCTCAAGATCAGACTGGGATCAAATTGTCTTCAGTCTAGCCCCGTTCCTAAAAAACACGTGTGAATGACGTCTGTCACGCATGGATCACGACAGACCAAAATTTCAGACGTGGAAAATGCGCAAAATGTACATAGAGGCTGTGTGACACGGCCAGCTGATGGTTTTTTGCAAACAAATCCCGTTCATGTTCCAAAAAACCTTCACCACTCCAAGATTTGATCAATTTTTCATCCATCTTGTCCAGCGTAAAGCGCCGCCGCAGTAACAACGCGGGTGAGATACCATCGATAGATTTTTGAGGCTGGATTGTGACTGGCGTTACTCATGAAGAGGGTGATTATGAAACAATACGTTATGAGTTAAAAAAGAGAAGTGAGTGCTTTTAGTATAGATGTTATGAATGGTTTCTTTCTACACGATAATAGATAGTTAATTATGAACCTAATGACTCTTCGCAAAGCGCAATATAATTAGTCTGGATGAACCCAGAAAGTTCCTACTTGTTCTTACATGTTTAATGTCGGTGATTTCTCATTTCTAAATGGGAAAGTGGGAATTGGGACGCTGCCGCTCCTTCTATCCATCCTGTAATTTCTGTAAAAAATCCTTATCAATTTACAGCCATGAAACTTTCTATTAGGTTTCATTTGAACTTTTATTGCAGCCCTAACAGATTTATTCATTTGTTTTTGTGAAGCTTTGACATCAAACTAATTGGTTGTTCCTTAAATTAAGATATAAATCTGTGCGATTCTAGTTGGTCAGTAAGTTTTAGCGTCTCATTTGGTGTTGGCTTCACATGTCATGATTTGTTTGTTTTTGTTGTTGTTTTTCTTTCTATCAGGGTAAAAAAAACATGTTCAGTAATTGTTTTTTAGTCCAAATATAACTACAATTCCTAGAGCCGCATCCCTTCACATGTGCTTTCATTGAAAAGCCCCAAATGCCCCCTGTGGCTTCCAAAAGAAGTTCATTCAGTAGTGTGCAGTTTTTGGGAGATATTTGGGTTTAGAAATGTCTTCTAGAGACAAATTTGCATTGCTGGCAGTCAGGAGGATCCGGTGGTTTTGTTCATATAATCTCCTGAATAACATGTCTGCATTCACTCTATTGTTAATCAGGGTTCATTTACAATAAAAAAAAAGAAAACACAAAAAACAAAGACTTTTTTATTATATTTTAGTGCCACTTACAATGTTATTATCTGCTATTTTTATAGAGCTATGGTAACAAAACAATCTCCTCGTACTGGAATCAATTAAAGTTCTATTCTATTTGCATTAAAATAAAGAATGCACACAAATACAGAGACCCTTTTCTAAAGTGGACCAGAGCTGAAACCAAACTTCAGCTCGGCTTTCACACCTGCCTCAAAGTGGTGCAGACCAAACAGCCCAGTGTGAAAGTAACCTAAAGGAGGAACTGTAGCCTAACTCATGCAAACAAGACTTTCTACCTTAATGCATAAAATGTCTTTCAAAGCATCCAAGAACACTGAAAGTAACATTTGAAATGTGTAGATAAGAGAGGATGTGGAAACACAAAGAAGAAAAGATCTCCAGTTTCCCAGAAGCTGTTTCAAACTTAATAACGATCAAATCATCCTTTTCTCTCAATTCACATTTTAGTTTCCTTTAAAAGCAAAAGGATTTTATTCCTTCCTAACAAGTGATACAAACCGATTGAAGAAACTGATCACCCGGACTTTAGCTCAGGCGGTACTTTATTTTCTATTTACCAACTGAATTGAAAAACGGATTCACGCCTTTGACTCTGTTTTACACATTCTTGCTCACCAAACAAATGTTTCGGTTGAGGGTTGAATGACGTGGTTTCCTTTGTGAACCCATGAACCGTAAAGGAGGCAGACAAAAACAACAGATGAGAACTCCTCACAGCGCTGACCATTCCTCATTTGTCATCCTACAGCTAATTTGCCACAGCTACTGTATCTCTGACAGCGTTTCCATAAACCACTGAGTCATTTTGAAGGAGATCGTTCAAAAGATGGGCTGATGTTTTTGAAGCTGTCAGAACTGTTTTTCTGGAATTCAGTTCATTGGCTTTGATCACCAACGCTGGTTTGCTGGTGTCTCTGTAGACAAAGGTACTCCGTCATTTACAGGTGAGAAAGTCAGATCTTTACACAACAGCATATTTAAGAGTTTTATATGTATTATTATTGTTGTGTTTTGTGCAGCAGAATGAAGTTTGGGTACTTTATTGACAATTTTCCACTCAAGAACATTAAATAGAATAAGACGATCTAATAAAAATGTGGACAATAATTTAAAAAGAAAAATACATTTTTCAACGGGTGCTGATGTCATAGAGATTTTCTTGATGGCATAGCAGCGGGCAGACAGCCCAAACTTCTTTTGGCATCATCTTTCATTTGGGAGTAATTACCATAACCCTGTCTGTGCATCCAGTCAATCAGTCTTAGATTAAGGACGAGGCCTTCTGGCTCTCCTGCTAGAACACTCATTTTAAAATCAACAGATGATCTAACCAATGCAAGTTAACGGACAAATGCACATTTGTTGTTAATCAAGGCGATTGATCATATTTAGGATTATCAAAAAACCTTTAGGTGAGGCACCAAAAACATATTCGATCCGGATTAGGAAAGGGTTTAGCAAAGCAAAATCAGAACACTAAGAGAAAACTTCATGTCTTTTTCTAGCCTGACCTTTGTCAGAAATTTAATTTTTCCAATTTCTACTTATATTCTGAGTTTGCCGTTTTTTTAGCCAAAGTTTGAAAACCTGTGTCGTTTTCTAGGACATAGTTCTTTAGGAATTCACCTCTGAGTTGTGGGCGTTGCAGTTGGTGCAGAGCAGCCCCGCCCCCTCCTGCCCCTCCCCGCCGCTGAGACCGATATTGGAGTTATCCAGCCGTACGTACAGCTCTGATCCAGATTCCAACACAGATGAGGAAAACAAGACGTTCATGGATCTGTGGTTGTGTCCACGTTCCTTTTTAGTGCGTTCACCATTTTGTTGTGCTGTCTGTATCTACAATTGAATCGTTTAGTTCAAAAGGGGCCCAAGTCCAAAAGGTTTGTTTTTCCAGGAAATGATTTTAACTGCATAGATTAAAGGGAGGCTACACCAAATGATTAATACTTTACCCAGATTTAGCACCAGTTCATAGCTTACAAATGCTATAATATGAAGCACCTCACGTTTAACATTTCAGAGGACTAGCAAACTAAAGTCTGTGGGCCCTAAAGTGGGCCCTTCTTGAAATCAAACAGGGGTGTTGCCAAAACACCAAAAGCCACTTTCACCAGAGTGGGTCTTTAAAAGTGGGGAGAAAACCCATTTAAAACGTTAAAGATGAGACAGAAAAGGCTGACAATTTTCTGAATCAATTATTTTAGATTTACTAAACATTATACTTCATTTATTTGTACTTCCTCCTTGGTTTCAACGTGGTTTATTTGTGATACATCTGTGAGAACTTCATGTAAAGACCTCAACCTTTCTCACTTTTTCCACGTATATTCACGTATGACCAATTTTCGTCCATGTAATATGCACTAAATGTACATAGTGGCTGTGGGACCCGGTCTTCAAGTGCCTTGTGACTTTTTTTTGACAAGAGCTTTTAGTTGATCTAATTTTGCCTTTTTTTGTACATTTTACTTTGTTTTTACTGTCTTTTACGTTGCGATGTGTGTTTAATGTATGGTTGTAATTTGGTGTTTTTATTATTGTGAAGCACTTGTGATTTTTATTCAAGTAAGGTGCTGTAAATAAATATTTACATACTTCATATCAAGGGTTTTCCGTGTTCTTTTTTTTTTTTCAACAGGGGCTTGAGTGGCTTTAAAATGACGCCACTTGTTTAACAGACGAAACGTCACAAGTTTCTCTCATCCGTCTCCGCCACATCGCAGCGCAGTTCCGACGACCAGATGCTTTTCTTCACAGTCTGGGGAATGGAAACCTCTTCACCCAGCAGCACCCGTCTCTCTGCACTGAAATAGGGTGTTGCTGGGGTGTCAGAGGATCACACCCCTGTGTTTCCCACCTGCTCCAAAACCCACCCTATACTCCTTCCTATTGTACCTACACACACACCGAACATGTCTATAGACACCCAGTCAAAGTGCCCCCAGACAAAGCGCACACGAAACAAAGGTGATGTACCGACAGATGCTCCTGTCACACGCTTAGCATATCTCCACCTCGGAAGTAGTGAAACTGCAGAGTCTATCTTTATTTTCCACTCCATGAGCACTTCTTTCCAGTGTTTTCAATACCCTAACGGATAAATGTGGCTCTTAGAATTCAATCCCTCAACCAATATTTATCCAATCTTACCAGATACTATAATTAATGCTTTCCCTCTCCACTCCACTCCGGGCCAATACACCCCCCACATGTCCCTCCTTCCCTCGCTAACCTTTCAGTGCCAAGTTCACAGATAGAGAGAAAGTACTTCCTGTGAGAGGCCGGGCTGACTGCCAGAGAGGCTGATCCACCAATCTGACACGTTAATGAGATCCTGGCCTGCAGTGCTGGAGTGTCAGGCCTCCTCTGCTGCCACACCGATCCTGCTGCGACCTGCAGGACACTCGTGCACTGCACCCATTTAGATTAATCACACAACCACGCACACACAAAAAATCATATTAATTCTGATGTTTAAGGGTTCTTCGGTTGAACTAATGCGGTACCCTGAACCTGACCTTATGGGGGTCGCACCAATTCCACCGTAAATTGATTCTAATTGTCTAAAAACTGCATTTTAAACCGTACATAAAGACTTTAAAGTGTCAGTGGCTGGACATCAGAACCACATAGGAAGATGGGAACACACACTCATTGTGTTGGTGTGTGTTGGGGGGGGGGGGGTGCAGCTCCTTAAATCTGTCTAATTAAAACACCAAATCCCTGTACTCCCCTCATCCACCAACCCCATCCTCACTTCTCACCCCCGTCCCTCCCCCATCCCTTAGCAAGCAGCACACACACACATATACACACAAACTTACCCATCGCACCCAGCCCTCCTCCACCCGCCACCGCCACCACCCCCGATTCCACAGGAGAAATGATTATTAGGAATTTAATGGGGGAACGTTTCCCATCCCACACCATCTGGGGCTTGGGAATGGCACAAAATTTCAGGATGCTAGCCGACGTCGCAGGGAACATTACTTCCATTTTTCTTGACTGGTGCTCAGATTCTCAGACAGCGCAGGAAAGAGGATCCCAATTAAAATAAATTACCATAATGCATTATAATAAAAATATCCAAAAAGATTGATTTCTGTTTGCTTATCTGCATCCGGGTGCTCCAAACTTTCCCCAACTCTTCCTGTTACGGCACATCCCTGTGGAAACGCTCAGATGGAAGTACAGTAGCCTGCACACTACCCCCCCCTCTATAATGTCCTTCACCTCCCACACACACCCTGGCCATATGCTCCTTCCTTCTCCCCTTCTATGTCGACATCAAGCATAATGAGCTGCATGAATGTAAGGGTGCGTGTGCACGTTTGACCCGGTGCTAAACTGCAGCATGCAGCCCGGTGAACCCTGTGGGTGTGAAACAGCCCCTCCCTGCTGCTCCACACACTCCTCAGCCTCCACATGAAGCCTCCACACAAGACCCCCCCCCCCATCCCATCCCATTCAAGACCCCAAACAAAAGTGGCACACAGGAAAAAACTTCAGCGTCAGATTTAACGTGAATCTAGTTTTTAGGCAGCAGAGCCTCCAGAACCCTGAAGAGAAGAATGAGGTAAGAAGACAAGTTTTAATTAAAAACGTTTTTTTATTCATTCTCTGTTGTTCTTTTAATGAGTTATAAGGGGTTTCTTTTTCATAAAAAGCATAACAAACAGCTTTTATTTCATTACAGCAAAGGGGTTTCCAGAGCGAGCCTGCAGCAGATTGAAAGCAGATCTCTTTGTTGGGCTTCCTTCATTTCCTCTGTCGCATTCACTTGGCTTGATTGAATTAGGCATTTGTCAGGTATGAGCAGTAGGTGTAATTTGCCTCACATGTTTGCAGAAATTAAATTTCAATTTCATGTTCATGAATTACAACAATGCAGACTGCCCTGACAGCCCTCTCCTGTAAACGTCCAATTAAGATTTACAAGCGTTTTTCAAAGCCGCACCAGGTGAAATCCGGGCGAACTTTAATAGATTTCGCAAGATTAAAATGTTATCTTGGTTTTACTGTTTTTGAAAAGATTAGCCTCAGTCTGTGTAAAGCATTTAGCACCAAAGTTAGGTTAATTAAGGTTCAGGGCAGCAGGAGGGGGGGGGGGGGGGGGTTCCTGACCACCAATTAAAAACAGATACACAGAAAATATTCAAAATTAAGGAAAAAAGGGCCAATTAACAGTAAAGAAAACAGAAAGAGATCATTTAAATTGATATTTCTTTTCTTAATATGAATGAATTCAGTGCGTTGTAGCCTGATTTCACTGAAATTGATCCTTGATTCAATCTTGTCCACACATTTTTTCCTTTTGTACCACTTTGGGAAAATCCTAACCCATTCCGTTAATAGCAATCTAAAAACTCCAAAGTAAAAAATAACACAGAGGTTTGTTTTCTTACCCAAAAACATGGGGTTATAAAGGGAATAACCTTTTTCAGGGTTATTTTAAGTTATTAAAATAAATAAATAAACCATAAATTAGGTTAAAATGAAACCACTGAAACCTAAAAAAAAAAAGCGTATTTCTTCAAAACATCCCCCAAACTTTACTCCAACATGAAAACCCAAGAAATGAGTTCAGGAAAAAAAACGTAAAAATAACGATAATAATAATAATAATAAGAAGCAAATACATTTCCTGTTGGAATGATTGGTTTACAGGTTCCAGAGGATTTCAAGTCTTCTACTCAAACAGATGATGCTCCGACTGCGCCCTCGGGACCCGAACCTCCTGCGCGCTCCGACAGCTGACCGGTGACCGTCAGTCCAATCAGCACCGAGCGCGTCAAACGCCGCTGAAGGAGAGAGTTTGCGCATCTTTCTGCTTCTGTCACGGGCCGCCGCTTTCCTTCTCTGTTGCGCACATTATTTATTTTTAAACAAACTAAAAAAAAAGGTGTAAACTAAAGAACGCTCGCTTTCCATTTGACCCTATAAATGTACTTTTTTTTCCTTTTTCTTGTCAGGAATCTGAGAAGCTGGGCCACAAGAAGCCTCCCAAAAGCGTCACCCCTTTTTTTTATTTTTCAATTTTATTGCGACAAAAAACACATCACAAAACATGAACACATTACTTCACGAATATTTCGATCCATAACGAGTTTTCAGAAGTGCGTGTGTGCATGCGTGACAGCCACATGTAAGCGGGGAAAAAAGGAGTCCAACAATCATCCAGCTTTCCACTGAATCCACGAATCAACAGGAATTTGGAGCAAAGTCACTGATACGCAGAAACACGTGGGTGCATTCGAGTTCAAATGTCACAATCTAGAGCTTTCTTTATTTTGTTTTTTATTTTTTTGCATAATAAAGTTCATCCTCCTGATTTCTCTCCCTGCGTTCCCATTTAAGGCATTTGTCATTCTGCTGAACGAATTCTCTTCCTTTCCCATCACTTCCGTGGGGAGGGGGGAATGTACAGCAACACAAACTTCAAATGGAAAATTTGGAAATTTATATTAAAAAAATCAGACTTTTCGATTTTTACTGTATTTTCTGTGATAGGTTTTTCACATTCAAACGAACAAATTTGTTCCATACGAATAAATAAATAAATAAATAAATAAACATGAATAAATAAGTAAGTACAACAGTATTTTACATTCATTTTGTTGCCACAATTTTTACCCCTAACCCAAACATATTTTATTTGGACACGTTTGTATTTTATAAACCCCCCCTTTTTAATGTTTGGTAGTTTTTGAATCAAATAAAAGTCTGACAGATTTTCTTCATCTTTCGGCTTATCCCTTTTTCGTTTTTAACCAGCAAAGATTCTTTTGGGTGGCCTTGCATAGATCTAATGATTTTTATTGCTGATAAACTCCAATTGCGCCTCAGGAAACTTTTCCTACCAAGAGAAAAAAAGGAAATACTTCATGTTTTTTTTAATTTTTTTGTTATTAAACCAACTTGGAAAATGTTCCAGCGTTATCATTAGGCTAAATGTGTTTAAGATGTTAATAGTTTTGAGGTTTTCCTGCAGGAAAACCATTTGTTTGTAAAGCGAAATGTTGTTTTTGTTTTTTAAGTTGACAAAATAAAAAGTGTTCGTGTTGTCTTTTTCAAGTAAAAAAGCGAATTTATCCAATCACGAATGAATTGTTAGTGTCGGTGTTTCAGTTTATGCGGGTGAACCGTCTGAAAGTTGAACTTTGTCCGAATTAATTGTGGAATGAGCCATTAACTTCCCCCTGTGCTTGGAAGGACTGGCTGCGGAGGTGCAGGTCGTAGGGGAAACGGGCCTCTGGGGACACGCGGTACATGGAGTTATGCGCCAGGGCCGCGCGTCCCGGCGCGCCGCAGTAGCGCATCCCATAGTGGCTGTTTTTGCTGTAGTCGGGCGGTTCTTCGTGTTTTAGGGAAAAGATCCCGCTAAAGTTCATCGGCGGGGACAGCTGGCCGTCGAAATGGGGGCTCCCGCTCTCCGGGGAGGGGTTCTCGAAGTAGGGCTCGTAGGCGCTGCTGTAGCTGTAGTGTCGGAACGGCTTACTGCCGCTCTCCAAGGTGCTGGCGCTGTGGCCGGGGGGCGAGTTCATGTCCGAGCCCTGGTACGAGTACATGGCTTCGTAGGGGGACCTGCCTGAAAACATGATGTCCCCGTTGTGGTCTGTGAGGAAATTTCGCGCGTTCAGCTGCAAACATCCCGCCACCAGGTTGGTCGTTGGCTGAGATAATCCTTTGCACAAAGTCTGCACAAACGTCAGGAGGTCCGGTCTCTTTCCCGCGCTCAGAGTCTCTGACAGGGCCCAGATGTAGTTCTTAGCCAGTCTGAGCGTCTCGATCTTTGACAGTTTTTGAGTTTTGGAGTAGCATGGCACAACTTTGCGCAGACTCTCCAGCGCGGCGTTCAACCCGTGCATCCGGCTGCGTTCGCGGGCGTTGGCTTCCTGGCGCCGGAGTTTGGCCCTGTCATGCTGCTCTTTTCCCAGCTTCTTTTTGCGGGGGCCTCGCTTTTTGGGTAGTCCGTTTTCGTCCTGGTCGTCCTCCCTGTCGTCCTCCTCCCTGTCAGACATGTCGTCCTCGGTTTCCCTCAAGCTGGAGCTGGACCGGCCCGGGTCGTGTTGGCGCTCCTGCTCCAGGCTCTCCGGTAAGCTTTCTCGGGAATAACTGGCGCCGAATCGCGCCTCGCACATCCTGTGAGGTTCTTCGAACGGAAGCGTCAACATTTTGCCTGAAAGGTGAAAATAGAGCAATAAATGATCGGGCGAAGAGCGCGAGCAGCGTCTTCTGGATGTTGTTAGGTAATTACCTCGTGATTGAGGCTTCCCAAGAGGAACAGAAACAATTTGGCAACAGGGCCAATGTCACAGTTTGTTATCTTTTTGGAGCCAATGAATGAGTTTCATTGTGTTTCTATCTACTAAAGTTGATTAGATAGTCCACATATGAAAAGCTTCACAGTTTTGCTTGAATAATATCGAAGAATGCGTAAAGAAAACCAACCTTTGGTCAGTGTGCGTCTCGCATGGCCCCAAACGTGGATCTGCGGCGCTGCGTCTTGTCAGAAGACAAAGCTGAAACCCGCGCGCGCAGCCTCTCTCCTCCGCGCGCCTCACTGTGATCTGCTCTCCCTTTCCTCCCTCTTTGAGGAATGACACTCGTGCCAACCGCGGGTACCCGTTGCCATCTGCCGCTGACGTCTCGTGGCAGCCAAGACCACGTGCTCACGGTCCCGCGGGACCTCCATTCCACACCCATCATCTGGCAGCAACGGTAATGGGCACCGGGAGGACGGCGTTTACCGTCAGAAACACAAACCCGAGAGGGGGTAACAGCAAAACCCGCGTATCTCCGTGTAAAGGAGATGAAAAGTGCTGCTTTCTCCTCTAATGAAAGACGGACAGACAACAGTGCTGCTTTCAGCACCCTTTTTTTCTGAGGTGACCTTTGGGATGGAAACACTAAACCCTCTAGGTCATGCTGTCAGGTAAAAAAAATGAAGATCTCTAAGACTTTCTCTGGACTGCATGAATGCTTGGAAATCTGGAGGGTTTCCTTTTTATCCCAAAGTAATTAAGTGGCATTTGTCTCATTTCTGAAGAACGGATTAAGGCTGGGAGGTTTTTTATTTCTTTTATATTTGTTTCATCACGGAGGGGATGACGAAACCTGACTTGAACCAGAAGAGAGGAGCAATAATGAAGTTTTGATGTTATGAACTATTCCTAAACGTAACAAAGGGATTTTAGGAGTAAAGATCAAAATAACAGACTCAACCAAATGATGTTTTCAAACTGAATTGAAATGATTTCATTTTTAAAGAATAAAAATACATTTGAACATTATTGATGTCAAGACAAATGCTCCCTGATGAAAATGGTGTTTTGGTGTTTTTTTTTTTTTACATGAACTTGAAGCACTTTTCTCATGATTGAGGACATTCTGTATGGAAAATCAAGTGTAAAACTGCATTTCCATGGTTTTCTTTTTTCACATCATTGTTATTTATCGAGTAACAATGATGACGAATAAACGGATTTGGAAAAAGATGTGAGCTCTCAGCAGCAGGAATGGGAAGGGGGGCGGGGTTGCTCCACGCCAGAACTCAGAGATGAATTTCTAATGATCTCGTGCTGCTCTGCAGAAACTATGTCCTAAAAAGCAACACGTGTTTTTTTCTTAGATTTTGATTAAAAACCAACAGAATCATAATTAAAAGCCCTCAGATCAAAAGATGATTGGAGTTGGACTTTCAGAAATAAAGTTTAATTTCCAGCCATTAAACCCAGATCTATTTGTAACTAGTGTGTTTCTCCCCCCCATAGGAATAACAAATAAAATTTTAAAAAGCTGCTTTTAACCATCCAAAACCAGGCAGGTGTGAATAAAATTGTCTGTAAAGCTGCTTAATTCCAACAAAATGAGGACAAAAAATTATTTATACACAAACTACTGTTAAAGATGCTCAAAGGAAAAAAGAGAACACTGTTAATAATTGAATATACCTTAAAAACTCACTACTTTATTGCTTTATATGCTGTATTTTAGGAGTGTGACGATAAATCAATTCCTTCCATCTGTCTGAGGCAAGTTAATCAAATCACATTGACTCATCCCATCATATAAACAGTTTTTATATAAAGAAAGGCCACTTTGTCAAATCCCCCCTCAGTTTATATTCTCCTTCAGATGAAGCCCAGGATTCTAACTTGACTGTAATTTCCATACCATCACTTCGACTTTGTGACCGCTCTCCTCGTTCCTACACTCGTTCCTGTTCTGACTTGAGGCTCGGAGAAGAAACAACAAGGTGGCGTCATCACAGGAATTCAAATGTCAGCAGCCATCTGGATCAGGCCTTCTTTACTGCATAATTAACAGCACGGGAGACGAGCTCCGAGTTCAGCTTGTACTTTAAACCTCTGCAGCTGCACATGCTCCAATGCAGACCGATGCCTTTCTGATGAAAAACTAGCAAACAGCTTTAGCTCCTTTCAAAATAAAAGGTCTGTTTCTCAATTAACTAGAAACAAATCACTTCCAGACCAAATTTGGGGAAATTTCACAGACAGAGATGAAGCTACAATCTCAAAGGAAAACTAGTATGTTGGCTCTGAAAAGTAGACTTTGTGGTGAAGCTGTAGTCGAGACTGCACAAGTTCCAACATAAATAAAAAAACAAGGTGAGTAAATGGCATGAATGATGTTTTTTAGAAGTTTTTCGAGCTTTGTTAATCCTGAATTCGAGCATTTACACAACATCTGTGAGGAATTATTCAAATTATAGTTAATATTTGCTGGATGTTTTTTAGGTTCTTTATCTAATCCTCCTTGAGCAGCGTTGTTTGTTTCTGTTATAAATACATATAGTGTAATTGAATAAATCATGTTTTTGTTGTTGATTACACTAAATAAACAAAAGGGGAGACGAGATGTTCAAAAGTAAAAAAAAAGAAAATCACGCAAAAAAAAGGGATGACATCACAGAAAGTCTCAATCAGGCTTGAAATCTCTTAAGGGTGTTAATTTCTTTTTTCTAAATGCACTAATGAAACCAAAACATGAGTGTCAGAGATACTGAGGATGCTTTTGAATTATTATGGGATGGCCACATGACCGTTGGCTTGGCAGCTATTTCGTGGCAAACTGTAAAATCTAGCAATTTTCACATTCTCCCCAAATATTGTGTGTGTGTGTGTGTGTGTGTGTGTGTGTGGGGGGGGGTTATTTTAACAATCCTCATAAATTTTCACATATACCCCACCAGGTTAAGCCTACAACCACGACTGAAGTTTTGTTGACCTTTGACCTAAGAAAAAGGTAGCTATCTTGAAATTAAACAAAAGAATAGATTTCCCCTTTAGTACCTTTACATTTAAACTCCTCCGAGGGATTTCCAGGTTTTGCCTCCTAACTCCTTGAGCATCGTTGAGAAGCTACTTGGAAAAAATGTTTGAAAGTTTGTAGATTTTGAACGGCGTCGGCGTGGCGAGCTTGCAAACGCGGTGTTCCCCTGCTGCTCTCACATTTATTAAGGAAATATTCTGAAACATTTAATCCATGATTTGTTGGCTCAAGCTGAACGAAACAACGCAGAATATTAACGTCTTTGTGGGTGTGGTTAACCAAAAAACCTCAGTTGCCAAGGAAATCCCAAAATTTACTTTTGCGAATTCTTCTGAAAATGTACTATGCCTGTTCGTCACCGCCACGGGAGCAGAAATTCAAATGGTTGCTATGGGGATAAATCATGTGCAGCCCTGACCAGGCTGGGGCCCTGAGGGGAAGGGGAGATGGAAAGGCCTGAAGCAGTCACTTAGCCAGTGAGGGCAGGTAAAAAGGGGGCAATGAGGGGTGGTGAGGGTGAGAGTGAGGGTGGGGGCTGCAGGCGCCTGCAAGCCATACAAAGCCACCCGTGGCTTTAATTTGGTCCAAATTCACCTTGAGTCTTAGTCTATAAACTGTAGTCGTTTCTTGTAATAATTGATTAGTTTGGAAACCCAAATCTGCAAACTTGTTCAGCCTTTAATGAATAAAAAATGATGAAATGTCACTTTTACTTACAGTCGACAGGAAAACAAAGAATAAAAGCTAAAATAATCAGAAAACGGGGGACAATAAAAAGATGAAATCTCTCACAACACAAGATAATGTTTTATGATCAAGGCTTTTTTCCCCCCTTCCTTTTGAAAAAGAAAAAAAATCTTTTGCAAGTTTATGCAAAATAGGTTAAGAAATTCCGGTGGGCATCTCCCATGAATAAAATAGTGGGATCATAAAAGAGGGTCTTGCAGCGTCTGAGCATCAGTATCAGATCCATTAAGCACACCCAGTGGAAAAAAGCCCGGTGGCACGCTGCCAAATTCAGGCTGGGGCACAGCTGGCACTTGATATGGGTGTATGCATTCCTAAGTTATGTGGAACCCTCACACTCACAGGCACACACACACACAAACCTGCGCCTGTCAATGACCTTGTTGCAAGGAGAATCAATTAAGCCAACTTATCAATCTTCCTGTATTGGACGTAGCAAGACATGGATCAGCACTTTGAGTCCGGCAGCAGAGAACGGAACCGCTTCACCACCGGTCCCCCCTTCAATTCAGACGCGTTCGTGGAAAAAGATGCAAACGTTTCACCGGACGGCGGCGTTTTTGTGTGTGTGAACAATGCAGAAATATCAATGCAAGAAAAACAGAGAAAAAAGTCTTCTGATCCCCAACTTCCCCCCCAAAACCGCCTCAGCTGGTCTGCCGAGCGTTCTGGCCCGCTGCACACTCACACGCCTGCATACAAAGAGTCAAACTCCCCATCTCAGACTAATCAGTTGACTGCACTAATTGCAAATGCAAATATGCAAATTTATATTAATTAATTACTCCACTAATTAGTTCTCTTGTCTTTTCAGGTAATAAATCATGGTGTGGTTGAGAGAAAAAGAGACGTGGTGGTGATCTTTTGTCTCCTAAAACGTCGCCTCAGATCTGATCCTGTTCTGTTTTCAGGACAGATTTTATCAACCTGCCATCCACTTCTTTACTTTATTTCGGGTTTTTTTTTAAACAACATTTCTAGTTGAGTTAATTATTGCATTTGATATTTCAGGTGTTATACTTGAAGGGTGGAAGCTTTGTCATTTGAGAGGTATAACAAATAGCAGAGGTGTGTAAATCAAAGAGTCTGGCTGACAGTTCTTGCCTGTCAGCTCTTTTAATTATCACATTATCAGCTTTTATAGGCACAGTGCGTGGTGCAGAGCTGCAAATGAACTCGCCACACGTTGCACGCTGAGACGCCAGCATTTCTCAATTGATGTCAGCAGTTAGGAGGAATTTGTGTCTGGATGATGAGTGCAAGGTGAAGTGGTTAAAAAGATGGTAATGGCGTGGCAGTACAACAGAATTCTGTCCAACGACTAATTTACAGTCACGTCTCCAGGAAAAGTCTCGGTGGAAACCCCGCAAAGCAACTTGAAGCGTTCTTTTCAAACCTGACGCTGTCATGTTTCACTTTCTCACTATTTATACTGCCTTGCTTCGCACTGAGCTGAACGTACAATTAGCTAAATGCCAAACACAAAGACTAAATGGGGAAGTGCTTACCACTGCGAGAGCGAGTCATTTATTTTAAGGACTTGTTGATATGCATATGAACACTTCAGTTGTTGATAATAATCACAGAATCTTGTTCTTGTGCCATAAAGCTGCTGCTAGTTGATTTATTGTTTTTTTAATCCTCATGTTGAGGCTCTGTAATCCCAGAGATTTAAATTCTCCTCAGGGGAACTTCCTTCACACATATACAGCATTTTCCCCCAAATCTATCTTTCTTTTACTTAATATCCAAAAAGACATCAAGCTTCTAAAAATGTCTTTAAAAAAGAAACATGTAATGTCTTTACTAGTTGTGACGGCATCAAAGGGTCACATTTATTGTTTTTTTTTTTTTAGAATTTGATGGATCAGAATCAGCTTTATTGACCAAGGACCAGTACTCATCCAAAGAGTTTGAGTCGGCAACTTAGGCGCTCGCGCACAAAGACGAGGCATGCATAGTTGTAAATAAAAATGTCAAAAAAATAAATAAAATAAAGATACAGACAACATTGTAGGCAGTTTAAACATGTGTATGTGTGTGGTTTCAGCAGAGAGACAGCCAGGGGAAAGGAGCCATCTTTGAGGCATGCACGGCTCTAAAACGCCGGCCTGATGGGAGGAGTCTATACAGATTGTATCCGGGATGTGAGGAATCTGTGGAGATTTTCCCGGCTGGCTTCCTAACTCTGGACCGGCATAGATCTGGATGGAGGGATGGCCGGGCTCTATGATCCTCTCTGCAGACCTGTTGGTTCTCTGCAGCCACGTCTGGTTCCAGAGCCAAACCAGAGGCTTACGGATGCGGTCAGGACAGACTGGGTTACGGCAGACCAGAAGGTGGTCAGCAGGTCCTGAGGCAGGTTGAACTTCTTTAGTTGATGCAGGTGGGCCTTCCTCTGGATGGAGTCCATGAGGGAGGTCCACTTCAGGCTTCCTATCCAATAAAAGATGGAAGAAATATTCACAGAGAAAACTGTAATATGCACAGAAAATATATACAAGAAGACTCGAATTCAGTCAAACAGCAATAACACAAATGAGAAGAGGCTCCATTTCCATTAGTAAACATAGGTGGTGCGATATTTCGCTTTAACAACGATTCAATTTACGTCAGATTTTGTGGTTGACGATAAGATTCATAGTCGATATTGGTTCATTGAAGTAATTTCCAGAAATCAAAAATGTTAAAAATGAAACACAATGGGCAATTTAATTAGTTTTAATTGTATTTATAATTCTATGTCCTTTTATTTGATAATTTAAAATGTTTATTTCAATTGTTGTTTTTAGGTAGACAATTTGAACATCTTTCTGGTGACGACAGATCAAAAGTTGATTTATGTGCACTGTCTCAGAGAAATACATCAAATTGAAATTGAAACTTGCACTTCAGGGCCACCGTAGTTTGAAGGACTCGGATGTCTTTACGTCACAGTAAAATAAACCTACGGTGCCTCAATCCAAACGTTACTTTCCAACATTGATTATAGATCGATTTATTTCATCCTGAGTCAATTTTTTAATATCTCAAGATGAGTCGATTCAATTACCAGCTCGCCTCTGGTTGGATAAATCTATTGATTGTTACACCCCTAGCATGCATGTGATTAAAACTCTGCCATTTGTTTAAGTATCTTTAACTATTTTTAATAATGTCCTTTAAAAAAGACATTAACTACATTGAGAAGGAACCTTTTTCTGTTTGTTCCTGCAGCAGCGTTCATCCTCACACCCACAAAGGCCTTCCATGCAGCACAATGGACGTGCAGGGGAGGGCTGAGGACTGTGGGGCTGATTACTGGGGGGCCAAGGCCTGGACTGGTGTCCTCCAGCTGTGATGCTCTTCCCAATTAGGATCTCCATATGCTGCCCCACTCAGCTGCAGAGTGGCTGCCCCTCCCGCCCGCCCGCCCGCGCAGGTGGAGCGCTGTGCTCGTGGTTCCCCCTGTTGTCGACGGACGCTCAGAAACAAAGGTTTATCCACCCGAACCTCATGCCACCATTTCCCAGCATGCAACGGTGTTCTCTCAGCCCTGAGCTCTGTGAGGTGATCCTCCATCTCAAGTGAACTTCCACTAACTCTGGCTGCTCCTTTGATACAGGTATTTAGGTGCATGGCTCAGTAGTGCTAATGGGATTCAAATATGAACGCATGAATAATGGATCTGTTTTTGAAAAGGTATAATGTCCTGTTTTCAGACAGAGACGGGATGCAGACGTGAAACGTTGCTGCAGGCGGCCGCTCCTCTTTCAAAGCACAATCTGTTCGCACACATTCAAAGTGGCTGAGACAATCTGTTGAGGTAGAATGTGACGCTTCCATACTCCCAGAGTGATGAGATAAATAAAAATGTGTCGGGTTTCATATTTAAGTGAGACTCACATCTTAACTGTTGTGTGAATCTGCGTGATGCTAGAACACCAAATCTGACCAGTACGAATAAATAAGTCATAAATAAATTAGACCTGTAAACGGATGAAATAAGTGGCAAAATTCTGAGTTTTTACACATCTCTGACTTTTTTTTTGCTGAATTGCTTCACTTGAGTGTTATTTCCTTTTCTCAAGTAATCAACACTCTTGGTGTTGATTTCATTTCATCATTTTTCCTTTTATGTTTTACCATGACAAGTTAGATGAATGTTTTCCTTTTTGTTTTCCTTTTTCATCCATGACTTCTTGTTTTTCCCTTTTTGTTTTCTTGGAAATATTTGTACTAGAAAAACTGCCATCTAAATGAGGTCAACCTGCAGCTGGTTGTGAAACATTTACACCGAAAAACAAACCTCAAAGTGGAACTTGGTAAAAATAAATCCTAACCTGTTTTTTTTTTTGCAATATTAATTTTTTTTAATGTGACATTTTTTTGACATTTTATCTGTTTTAATCTTACAAATATTTATAATATAATAATAGTATTTTAGTTGTTTGTGCTTAAAAAATCCAAAAATGAAGACAGTAAACATTCGTGTTGTACGTAACAACGAAACCCTTTAACAGTTCTTTCATAGAAAAAATAAGAAAAGAGTTAAAACATCCTTAAACTCTGAAAGTGGAGCTGAAAAACATCAGTCTGAAGATAAAATGTGAGTTTCATGTAATAACACAGTGAATTCAGAAGCAGCAGGTATTTAAATGCTGTCACAGACACCTGGAGTCACCTCAGAGTTCCTACCTGTCCAACAGGTGTTGCTTCAGCTGCGGTGCAAAAACAGGATTACTCTGACTTTTAGATCACTTTTCTCATAAAGACTGCAAACAGAAACATACTTTCAAATAGTAAAATCCTGCTGTGGCCCGTGTCAGGTGATCATGTCTGAGGCAGGATCCTGTCCTGGATTCTCTGAAATCCAGTTTTCTTAAAGGAAACAATGATTAAAGCCGATATGATCGAGAGGTTGAATTTCACATTTGTTTGATACAAATGATTAAAAATCAGGTTGAGAAACTACAATATTTTGTTATTGTGTGTGTGTGTGTGTGTGTGTGTGTGTGTGTGTGTGTGTGTGTGTGTGTGTGTGATTTTTATTCTAAACAATTGTGTCTGAATTCTCTAATTATTACTTCCTGGATTTAAACGTCATTCTTTTAAACGGCAAATATGATGTCACACATTAGCTAAAGGAAAAACCTAATAAATATGAACATAATACAAATACTATTTATGTATCCACTGTGTTCTGATGATTGAAATGTAAGGATTTATCATTTATAAAAAATATATTTAAATTAAAAAAAAATGTAAATGAAAATTTGTTAATAAGCAATGCATGGAAGTAAAATGGTTTACATCCAGCTCTGATGAAATTAAATCAATTTAGTCACCATTTTTTGCTATAAAGACGCCGCTTCTTTGGAGCCAAATGATGTCAGTAAGTAGTGATTGGTCAGAGTTGGTGTGTTTCTATGGTTACATCACTTGCCAATCAAATGGCCATATCAAAGGAGTGAGCTTGTTGGAAGGTCCCACCCCGACTATGTAAAGCCAGCTACACAAATCTGTCATACATTTTGAACCTTGGACATGGGGGCCTGCAGGCTCCACCTACTTTTAATGGGGGCATCCGATTGGTCAGTTTATAACTTCATAACTTGAACTATAGAAAAAATACGTATCATGAAAAAAATGCTTCAGATGGTGAAATTATCTTTCAAAAACAACATGTTTGAAATAATATAATTTCCGTGGTTATTCATCTAAAGTTGATAGATGAATTCCTCTCCTCTCCTCTCCTCTTATATATTATTTCAGAGTTTTGACTTGAAGAAACTGGTTTTGTCCTGGTTTTGTCCTGGACATATTCTGCCTCGGTTTGGGTTTCTGCTCTTCTCTGTTACTAAGTCAGCAGATGGCAAAGGTTGTAAAGTTAGAATCACTTGGCTCTAGAGTCAATTTCTGCCACAATTTACTTAAGTTACAGCCACAGACACCTGGTTTTGTTGGAAAATGGGAAAGAAATAGTCAATTTATGACATGTTCAGCATTCAGTCACTAATCCAATTTCATCTGAATGGGAGGTTTATTGGAAATGGCCGGTCCTGTCCCCAAATGGGCAGGAAAGCAAAATCTTGATGGGATAAAGTGCAAAAAAAGGGAATAAAGGCAAAAATATTGCTCTGCTTTTCAGATTATCATGCACAGTGCTTTGCAAAGTTCAAATTAGCTGTTATCTATGAGAAAATATGCTTCTATTTCCATAAATTCAGTTACTTTTTAAAAAGGTGAAAGTCAAGCATAAAGAAAGAAAAGGGAAATTATGGGAATAAATATTTGGTTTGTTTAGGTTGGATGTCATTTTGGATCAGAATTTTTCGTCTGAGTGGTTAAGTACCGTAATTTCTGGACTACAAGCCGCTAATTTTTTCCTGCGCTCACAGTCCTGCGGCTTATTCAGTAACGCAGCTAATTCATAGATTTATTTGGCAGCCGCTGTGGCTGTACTTTCGGATTCAGAGCATGAGTTCACGACACTATCCAACTCCTCGCGACATGCCATTTATTTTTCAACACACCTCTAAGCAACCAAACAGCATGGACCTGACTTCAGGTCTTAGACACTTCAGTCATGGTTCAACAAAAAGAAATACGCATGCCCGGCCGCATCCCAGAATCCTTGGGTGCCATTAGACCCAATGTGCACGTGATCGGCACTACAATATGATGAAGCTTTCAAGTTAAAAGCAATCATTAAAAGCAGCGTGAAAGAATCCACCATCACCAACGGGTTTGGAAAAGCCGGTCAGCTGCGTGACGGAGAGAACAGCGCATGCTCAGGAGTGAATTTACCTCAGAGTCATAATGATACTAGTTCATCTATTAGCAGCTCCGTAATATACGAGATGATCTTTCAAACATGCTTTTATTATTGTCATCTTATGGTTATTATGAAGCGCCTGTTTGCTCATCATTTGCTGTGTGAGCTGGAGACATGTTCTCCTGCTGCTCGTTCACATAGAGCTGCGGGGCCGATGGCAGTCTGAAGGCTCCCACACGTAACAACGCATCCGCCCCTCATCCACAAAACGTTCAGTATTAAGTCAGATTGCTCCACACAGACACGATTCACTCGGTCCACCGGCGCAATGGGGACGAAGCGCTCCTCCCTGGAGCCGCCCTGGCCAGGGGTGTCGGAGAAGATAGGAAGGGGAGACAAGGAGCGTGCGGGGGGGGGCACGGAGCGCAGAGGCGTCCGCGGAGCAACAGTGTTTGTTGTGGAAGGAAACTTTTGACTCACGCGCCGCGCTGAGGCGCTGGTATCGCGCTGAGGCACGCGCTTTTCAGTCGCCGCTGCTTTATTTTACTGGTGTTTTTTTAACCAGCCCCGTTACCACCATAATGCTGCCGCGACACAAGCGGAAGAACAGCTGTACTTCCCTCCCCCCCCTCCATCCACTGTTGCTCCTTGCTCATTCTTAAACACGTACAGGGGTTAGCCAGGGGTTAGACCCGCCTTTAGCCCCTAAGACTCATGGGAAACGGGGAATCGCGGATGTAAATTTCCTCATCATAACTGAGGGATGTAATGTTGATTATATGGTGACTGTTTTTAATTATATATATGATACTTAGATTGTCAATAATTAAAAAAAAACAAATAAAATAAAATAAAATAAAACATAACTGAGGAACTTGTGAACAGAATACAAGTCCATGCTGTTTGACAGGTGTGGGTGGATTCAAACACTTGGAAAATTGCAAGGCTTAGTCCTCCCACAGTGTGCTAATGCCTTGAGCACAATCTGGGAGCCAGGACATGCTTTGTCAGGCTGACGATGATGCCTAATGCATGCGGCTTGAATACTGATGCGGCTTGTTAATGTACAAAAGAAGTTAAACACATAAAAATGGGTGGGTGCGGCTTATGCTCAGGTGCGCTCTATAACCCGGAAATTACGGTAATTAAACACATTATACCTTCAGTTTATTGAGCAATAGTTGGCAGAGGCGTTGCTTACATGTTGGGTTTACCAGCTCCAAGAAAGACAAAAATGTCTGTTCACAACTCTTTCTGCGATGTCCTGCCAGCTCCACGGTCAGACGCGTGTCGCTGGGATTTTTCTGATCCATTTTTAGCTGTGAAAATGTTTCCTTGCACATCTTTATGTGGAGACTTGAGGGAACTTAGTGCCCTCAGAGACTTGGATCATCTGCTGCGTGTCACTGTGCTGCAGCCATGATGGGCGTCTGTCCTGCCCCTTGTACCCACCTGAGGGGGTTACAGTTGGCAGGCAGCCCTCCACACCTGACAGGCTTCCAGAAAGGCACTGGCACTTGGCTGCCAGCGGAAATAGCTTCTTCCTGTTTCGGGGGGTCGGCCTGCAGTCAAGAGGAGGGAAGCTTGGCTCTTTAAGTGTTGGGCCGGTTCCCAGACACACAAGCAGCCACAGGGCTCTTTGATTCTGGGCGCTCCATCAGTCACTCCAAATGCATCTCTGTGCTTTTTTCAGTCCGCAGACTCTGTTTCATTTTTTTTTTCTTTAAATCAAACTGCCTGAAACACAGAGTGCTAAACGCTCTGGCACGTGTACGTTTGGAGACAGCATGGAGTCTTCCCAGGTTACCGTCTACATCGACTGTACATGTATGACGAGTCTGCTCAAGAGTTAAAGGAGTCATTTTGGTCCTGAAGCACAAAAATTATTTTATGCAACACAAAATAAAAATATTTTATTTAAAATTTGTGCTTTGGTCAAAATTAACAATCATTGATACAATTCAGACGGCACTAAAACCAAAGAGATGTGCAGGTTTTTACAGAAATTACCACAACACAGCTGTAGATTTGAAGAAATAACACAAAAATCAATAGAATATTCAGGCTGAGGTAAGACAGATGTTTTGCTTTACTTATTTCATTTCATTAATTTTTATATGATGGTTTACATAGATTCTGAAAACTAGAGGATCAGCTAATCTATGAGTTACAATCACTAGCTTCTGTGTTTTTGTGGATTTCACACAATTCCCCACCAGAGACAATGAAGTAAATCTCAATCTGTCTTGCTCTGTTGTCAAAGTGTCAGTCATATTGAGATGTTTTGATTCTTTTGTTTTCTGTCACAAGAATGTGCAGACGGCAGGATCCAAATGGAGCAGGTTTGATTAGGACAAAGAAGAGTCCGCAAAGCAAAATTTAGAGTCAGGCAGGCAGGGGTCGATAACAAGCATCAGAGAAGAAACAGGAGTAGTCAGGATCCAGGCAAGATTCGGGGCAGGCGGCAGGCCGTTCCTCCGTTTCAGCTTGATTTCAAACTGACTCTCATTTGAAATTAATCATTTTATGTTTTGGAGGTTCGCATTTGTTCTGAAGAACTGTCAAATGCTGGGGCATTACATAGCGTGACATGGGACTGAAGACGCTACAACTACCACAAAATACTTTGTAGGCACTAGTTTAAGAATCAGTGGAGTTTCTTAACTTGTTTGCCTGCAATGATGTTTTTTTATCCAGCTGGATCCAGTATCCCACAGTCTCACTACATTTTTGGCAATGTGCCAAACCGCTTCACAAGGCCTCATCTGCCCATCACTAAGTCTGGCTATGCCACTCAGTAAAGCAGAGTGGCACAAACAGTACTTTGCACTGAGTGAGGCGCAGTGCAGTGCTTAAGTAGATGGTGATTGCAAACAAGAGTCAGGTGTGAGTCATCCAGAGGTTGCTGGGAGATGTAGTGTATTCTGTACTCTGGAGAGGGTTCCCATCGGCGACCAGAGGAGGAGACAGAGCTCAGTCTTCTGACAGTTTTCATATTCCCGAGTAATTTTCTCCACATACTGAATCTACTGAATTCAGAAACATTCAGTGCTTTAAGGGGGTTTAGGGTTTGTACACATTTCATGAGTTAATTGAGCTATTAGTTCTATTCCCCATGACGGGGACATTCATCAACAATTGAAAATGTAAAAATTATTATATTAACCATATTATTTCAAGCGCTATGTATTAAAAAATACAGAAAAATGACTAAAAACATCATTTTAGCCTTAAGCTTTTACCTAAGCTAACCATGACGCAGGTGAGCGTGTCCTTCAAATCAATCAAATCAAAATCGCTGGGAACTTCCTTTGCTAATGAAATTCAGAGCAGAGACAAACAATCATCAGTCAAATTATGTCATTAGTTGGATACAAACAATACTCGGGGCTTCTGAAACAATTAAAAAAAATTACCTTAAAAAACGGTGCATTGTTGCAGACTTGCTGTAGCGGAGCTGAGTTGAATTGAGGCTGCTATAAAACTCAGTGTAGTTCTCTATGTCCTGAAGGGGGAAGATCTGAAATTATACCATGAGGGTAACAAATAGGGGTGTAATGATTCCATTCATATCGTAATTTGCGGTCACTGATCTGATTCACAGTCAATATTTGGTCATTTTGAACAATCCAATTCACTGAAATAAAATAGATTCAGGACATCTTTAGCTAAAACCTCCACCAGTGTGACTCGGAGAGAAATACCTGTGTAGGTTAATAAAGTTTTACACTTGATAATCTTGCAAGAAACACATCTGGAAATTGAATATGTGTACAAACAAACAAGTAAACAAGAACATTCTATCGCACTGTAAAAATGTGATCAATTGATCCTATTTTGAAATGATTTTACAATGATATAGGCAAATTGATTAAGACGATTATAGGTTACACCCCTAGTAGCAAACTGTCATGGCTGTGTATGGGATCTGTGGTGACCAGTTAGCCTTTAACTGCTTTATTGTAAATAGTCATGAGTGACTCGTTTATGGTCCACAATTTTACTACTGATGTTCTGATAAGTGAGCCTGGTGCTGATGCTTTTCTTTGGGTGACTGTTCAGCAGGTCCAGGTAGGATCAGCAGCTTTTTCCCCACTGGTGGTTGTTTGATCTTGCCTCACGCTTTGGGTTCTCAGGGATTCAGGAAGTGAAGGGAGAGGCTGCTGCTGGAGGACGCCTTCACGCCCTCCACGCCACCACGTCCTCCTGCTGGTCTTCCATCATGCAGTCCTAGAGTTCAGCCGGAGAACGGGACAGGAGGCGGGGTGAAGGACGAGGACACTTGCTAGCTCTCTGTTAGCCTTTTGCGTCAGTCAGACTTCAATACAAAATAAATGTAAAAAACTGGAACTCATCAATGCTCTTTTTGAAGGTCACGTTGACAGAATGCACAGGGACTGAGAGTGATTTACGGTGTAAAAACTGCAACTGAGTTTGTTTGCAAAAGTCATTTTGAGGCAGATGTAATGGAGCCGCGTCAACAATAACCGCAGTAAATCAGCTGTCAGCCAAAACAACCATAAATCCCAGGAATTTCTGTTTGCAGCTGCATAGTAGATATAATCAGTCCAAACATGAGCATTAAAAGCTCCTTAAAATACTGTTGATGGTTTTGGTTCCTGGCAGTCCCCCGTTCTCGTGCCTGGCACTGGTCGTTTTATGGCGTGGGATCTAATACAAGATTTCTGTTCTAATGCAAACACAGTGGCCATGGGCACCGAGGAACAGCTGCCGTATAATTGAATTAACATTCGCCTTCTGCTCCGGCACTCAGCGCCGCTCCGAGATGTGATACACATCCCTCCACGAGCCCCATCAACCTGCACATGAATATGCATGCTCCTGGTGATAAACATGCGTTCGGCGTCCGACAATTGTGGAGCTGTCGGCACGGCAAATAAAGAGCTGGATGCTTTGCACTGCCTTGGGAAGGTAACATGGTTTACGTCAAGGCCCTCGATCTGCTTTAGCCCCATAGGCCCTGCTAGGCTCAGAGTGGAGAGCTTGGCTCTGATTTGAGGCCTAATGGCGACATCTAGTGGCTCCTTGTTTGAACGCAGGAGCCAAAGTAAGCACCTCTTGGATTTACAAACTAGACACAACTTGTAACTACTTATTATTTGAGTGGTTAAATAACAAAAAGTAGGTTCGTAGGTCCTTTTTGTGTGGAAGTTCTTCTATGCATGTCTGGCTTTTCTGCAGTCCAAAAACATTCATCATTGGCTGATTGGTGTAATTGCCCCCAGGTGTGCATGTTGGCTCTGCGACGGACTGGAGACCTGTTTAGGGTGTATTCTGTGACCCTGTGACCCTGAACGGTAATTGTTCTGTCCTGCAACCGTACAGCAAGGACAAGATTTGATCACGTTCTTCTTGAGAGAACATTTTTTTTACTACCGCAACGTACTCAAAATTTCACCAAAATTTGCACACACCTGTGTAAATGAATTTTGGGGCAATGACACCCCCCCCCCCCCCAAACAAAAAAAAAAGAAAAGAAAATGATGACATCACAGCAGTAGAAACCATCAAAGTAAATAATCTCCTGTGGGGAAAAAGAAAGAAAAAAAAACTTCAAAACCCAGGTGTCAAAGATATCTAAAAGAAGTTTTTAAAGTATTATGGGATGGACACAGGACCTACAGCATGGCAGTAAAGTGAAAAATGTGGCGATTTTTACTCATAGAGAAACAAAACTTTTGTTCGCAAACAGCCAGGCCAACAAAGTGTAGTTGACCTTTGACCTTGGGAAGAGGCCTCCATCTTGAGCTTCCCAAAAATATTCCCCTTAGTAGCTTCAGCTACCAATTTTACCTCCCTTTGGGGATTTTGATATATCACCTCCTTACTGCTTGAGCTTCAAGAGGAAGGTACTTCGTAAAAAATGCTAGTTTCAAAGTTTGGCGCTTTTGAGCGACGTTAGTGTGGCGAACTCACCAAGTGGCGTTTCCCTATTGGTTGCACACTTTTTTACTGGATTATTGTTGAAAATTTAACACCTAAATGATTGGCTGAAGTTGAACGTAACAATAAAACACACAGTATGATAATATTGTAGGAATGTGGGCGTGGCTAACAAAAAACCTCCATTGCCAAGGAAATCCAGAAGTCTGATCTCTTCTAAAAAATAAAATCAAATGGACCTGTTTGTTGATAAAATGAAAAGAAAAGACCCCATTTTGAATAACCATTTTTTTTGGAATTTGTAACCTACAGGTTGGCCCAGGGCGCAGAAGGGGGGAGGGGGGAGGGGTGGCAGCCACTAAAGCAGGTAAAAAGGGGGCTGATGGGGGCAGCGGCATGAGATAATTTCCCTTACATAAGCAAGTTGAGATGTTGGACTGAATATGAATGTAAGCTGCAAAAATGAAGACAGAAACACTTGATCTGAGCCCTTTGAGTCCAGATTTATTGACACAGCTGTGCAGTCACAGAGCATGGTGGCACACATGGTCGCCTGTCACACACATGCACACGCCCACATCACTCACTCCCAGTCATTCCATTGGTTCAGGGGTTCAAGAGGTCACATTACCTGTTCATTGTTTCTTTAAGGTTACTGTTTTTTTTGTATTTTCCCTCCTGGTTTAGCTTCCAGACTGTTAAGATAAGATAAGATATTCCTTTATTAGTCCCACGATGGGGAAATTTCCTTATTATTCCTTATTATAATACTGAATGTCTGCCACCTGTGTGTACAAGTGCGCAGAGGAGAAGAAACGACCATGATTGGATCTTAAATGAGCCGACTCTTTTTGTTTTCTTTTAGATCGCTCTCGCTCACAAATATTCATTTGATCCCACTCGTCAACGGAGCGGGTCACAGTGAAGAGATCAGAAATGCACACGGAACACACATCTGAGCAGGCTCACTGAGGTCCAGAGGGACTCAGGAGAAACAAGGACACAAAAGCATTCAGTCGACAGTGAAGCCATTGGAATTTCCATGTCAGCAGTCCAGCTAGGATTCCCATCTGTTCCAAGTCGTGTAAAATGTTCATTAATTGGTCACAGTAGCAAGTGGAAGGTAGCTCAAACTACAAGACTGCACGGATGTTGGTCCCTTGGTACAGAAGTGAGAAGCAGCCTATTCTGAGCGCGATTTTATTCTACGGTTTTAAGGTTGTTGCACTTTAAATGTACAGTTTTTTTCTGACTTCAGAGCATAAAACAGACACAGACGGGCAAAGAAGAGAACAGCATGAAAGCAGACTCTCTCTGAGGATGCATGTATGGACAATTCATCCTTTCAGAAGGTTAAAGAGAAGCAAACAACAACAGGAAAATAGACTTTTCTAATGGAAATAAGATGTTCGGCGAACCCGGAAGTTAAGAAAAAGAACTACATTTCTTCAGGTGGAAGAGTGACGTTAAAAGTAGAGATAGAGGCACGCGTTCAAACAGCAGGTATTCTAACCACCAGCTGCATGTTTCAGTTACAAAGTCGCATGTGGTTCAGGTGCATGAAAAGCAGCGGTTTCCACCCAGGATCTCGTTGAGGGAACAAATCATTTATATTTTCATCTTTTGCATTAGTGTTGGTTGTCAATATTAGCTTGCAGGATGCTTTTACTCATTCAAATTAACTCAAAAGTGCTTAAACCTGACCTTGAAGATCTTGGGATTGTCTCAGAGAAGCAATTTCAGAGAAGAGATAAATAAATGTAAATACTGCCCCAAAACAGTAGCGTCTTTCTTTTCGTTCGCACGTTTTAAGCATATAGTGGAAACTGAACCAACACGTTATGGGTTGGGTATCTTATACATGCACATACAGCAATAACTGCATCTATACACAGCATCACAGACTTCAAAAACCTGGCTAACGACCAAGAAGCAGGTACGGCTCGGACTCGCAAGCCTGCAGTGCATCACAGCAACGTAACAGCTTTCAGCCCGCTAAGATTAAACTTCATATCAGGAAAGGGAAGCTGCTGTGACAAATATCTGCAACAAAATCAAACCCAAAACATGGTTTGTCTCTAAGTTCAGCGACATTTTGCTACAGCTTAATACACATTTGAAGGCATCATCAAGGAGACATAGAGAGTGACATTAATGTACAAATCTAGTGCATGAATCACAAAGGACATAAACAAATGCAAATAATTATACAAAAAGATAAACAGAAATTATCACAATTTCGTAAATGCATTTGTGATATGTTTAAAATTGCAAAAGCTTCTTTCTATATATTTTTGTATATTTTTCACAATTCTTTTACATTTCGTCTCAAAAATATTTCCCTTCCTGGATTGTGGATGGATTTCTACTCCACCTCGTATGCATACATGTACATATTTGTTATGGGAATGGTGGGAGGGGGACGATTTGAGGGGGTGCATGAAACACAAATGCACAATGTCAAAGGAAAGCAGTGAGAAAGTAAAAAAACATGTTTTTCGCTTCGGCAAATTACAAGCTTCTAAAGTGCAGGAAGATGCGTTCTACACTGGAGAAAGTTCTGGGATTAATGGTTAAGATTTCACCCCAGTGTCCTGTACAAACCTGTTGTAATGTGCATGCCGTGTGGAGGTTTCTAAGATTTCTCTGATTGTGCATCTACTCTAATTATCACACAGGTTATATTTACGATTGACGAGAGCTGAGATAAATTACCGGAACAAAAACAACAGCTGTTTGAGTCCTAATTCATGGAAAAGAAAAGAAATTAGAAAAAAACGGAACACGTTCAATCACAACATGTCAACTGTTAACTTATAGTTACAACATAGAACAAAGTAAAAGGATGGCAAACATAAAAAAAAACAAGCTTCCCCTCTCCTGAAAACTTACAAAACATTATTCCCCCTGCACCCATTTCTAAAGAGGAGGAATCCTTTAAAAACTCTTTCTAAGAGAGAATGCATAAATGTGATAAAGAGGCTGAAGAAGGCTGGGTACAGGAAGGATGACTAGAATACCACTGTGAGTCTCTCTGTGGCCTGTAGGGGGCGACACAGTCCTCCACAAAGCCTGAAGGAAAAGGCTCAGCAGTGAAGCAACAGTTTGGCCATGATGCTCTCTGGCTTTTTCATTCCATTACTTCCTCTACTTGAAAAAAACAACAAAAAACGACAGTTTCAATCATAATGAATGAGATTTAATAATAAAAAGTTGTTGTTTTTTTTAAAGTCCTATTTGACCCTGAAAACTCACCAACCGTTCTTCTGTTGTTGTTTTCTTCACTGTCTGGAGATTCAGCATCTTCTGACAACTCTCCTGAAAAAGAAAAAAAAATATTTATTTTCTACTATTTATAAAGGCTTAGAATATTCTTTTTTGACAGGAAAAATCCCACCAGGTGCTGCAGTTTGACAGTCCCTGTGTGTATTCTCTAGCAGTTCCTGCCACTTTTACCCTCTTTCTTGGGTTTTCTCCTGCCACTCATCTGTGATCCCACTCCTGTGCGTCTCGATGGAGTGATGCACTTTAGATTAGTCTGTACTGTGGTCCCACTCCCATCATCTTTTGATCTATTTTCAAAGCGTTCCCAGTGGTCTTTTGAATTATGATTATGCTATTTTCGGCCATAACAAAAAGAAATAAAGAAATTCTAGGACATAGTTTCTGCAGAGCAGCACGAGTTCATTAGAGATGCTCAGACATGCTCTTTTAATCTCAGTTTTATTTTCTAAACATGTATTCCATTATCAAAAATGCCAAAAGAAAAATGAAACACGCCATTTTCTGCACTCTGCGTCAGAGTGTCTCTTCAGTTTTGTCATGTTTTGCTTTCACTTCTCTGGTTTAATCGTCACGCTGGTTTTGGAGTTTTTGTCTTGTTTGCGTTTTTTTCCCACCCACAAAGACACTTTTGCTCACTAAAGCACACTAGTCTATCACTCGGCCCTGCATGTCATCCTGCATCTTTGATACACCCTGACATCTGGTCAAATACAATACCAAAAACTCAAAATGTGAACGACATCTGAGAGCTAAAACACTTCACTGCATGGAGACTGTATGAGATCAGACAATAAAAGAATGTTTTGCGGTGCATTCAGAGTTCTTTCTCTGCCACTACGCAATATTAAATCAGCTTAAAAATGAGACTTCTTTCAATGAAATAATAAAATTTGCTCTCAAAAAGGAGGCTTTTCTTTTTTTAAACCTCAAATCGATGGTCCAGTGTCTGAAATGTTTCAAGAACATGATGTTATTACAATCTCTTCCAGAAAAAACAGGTCGGAGGGACATACCATTCTGCTGTGAGGGGTTGTGTGCTCCCTGATCTGATCCCCCCGTGAGACCATCTGCCGGTCTGCTGACCGTGGCCGCCTCGGGCACCTCCCCCTCCAGGTTGCCGTCACTGGGATCAGGGTGTTCCGATTCTTCGTTGACATCCTGCGGTTCCATGGCCTCATCCTGCTGAGCTCGCTCCTCTGCCTCCTTCGTGGCCCTCTCCTCCGCCTCTGAGGCCACATGGAGCATGAAAGCGCCTTTAACAAGCATGACCTTCTCTCTGTCCACTCAAATGAGTTATTTTGACGCAGCAATGGCTGCCAGAGTTCAGCACAGGGGTTCTGCACAAGAGACGTTTAGCAACTTGAGGATTAACTGAGTAATGGCAAAAACTGACCACTTGGTGGCACCAAACAAACACAAGCTAGAGGCGGATCCAAAGTGTCAAAATACCCCTTGTGCAATCCTGTGGGGTCAAGATGACCATTGACGTGTGCTCCCTACCATGACAAAGGTGGAAAGATTTCATGTAATCCATGGACACCAGTGAAGATCACAAATTATTTAAGAAAAAAGTTCAGCGTACTGTCTAGTGGGTCTAGATGACCCAACTCCCAATGAAGTGCCTAGGATAGCACAAAGGCTACCTGAACTTACTTCTTGGTTGCTTAAAAAGGTCTCATGGCCTACTTGGCTAAGATCCTATGTAGGCGCTCGTTTGGCTTGCATGATTAACTTAGTAGATGTGCATTAACACTTGACTTGGTTTCAGAAATTCATTTAGTGTTCTTCTCCAAACAAATCTGTGAAAACATGGATTCCTAAAGGGTTCAGCATCTTTCTGTAACCAAACCTGCTGCTTCTCCAAACAGCGACTCCCAGAGTGATGATACTGACCCATCTGCTGAACGCTGGAAAATGCCCCTAAAAGATGCTCAACCACGATGAATAAGCTGGGGGGGGTGCTGTCGACCCCACTTTGTTGGACGCCACACAGGTGGGTTTTTGCGATGAACACAAATCTCTAGCATCTTAAGCCTTAGTCATCCGCACCTGTACGGGGGATTGACGCTGTAAAGGGGGGTACACTTGAACAGCAGGGGGTTTGCACCTTTTGCATACCAATAGAAATTCTCTCTTTTGTGCCCCGGACGGGTTTGCCCATTTTTCGTCTCCCCTTCTCCCCCCATAAGGTCAGTTATGACCCAGACTTTACCGGGGTTACGTGTCGTGCCGTACCTTTAGAGGCCTGTGCTTTCCACCTCTCCCTGTTTTGGTAAACCTCCTCGTTCCACAAAGCTTTGAAGTTTTTCATATCCACCATCAGCAGAGGGCTTTGGCCCGGCGAGCTGCTCTCGGAGCCCATGCTCTTGACGCTGTGCCTCTTGGTTTCGTCTGAGCCAATACTGTTCAGACTGAAAAAACACAATGGACGGTTAAAATCCATCCAAGAGCTCAAAGTAAAGCCGAAAAAGCTCAGTTTGTAGCATTGATTCTAAGAGAAACTTGCAGAGATTTCATATGATTTTTATATTCTTGTCTGGGATGTTTAAATTTGTATTGCCATATATCATAAAGTCAAGATAAAGTTGCAGTGGTGGCAACAAGCTCTCCCAGAAACAGCTAAAATCCAATTGTTTTTCAGTTTTCTTTGTTAAGAAGAACCCGTCACATGGATGCATCAGAATGGAGTGGAGCAGTTTATTTTCCACGTCACAAATACGAGCTGTTTCAAACTGCATTTTTTTTATCTGCAACAATTTGAATAAACAAATACTCAGAAATGCAGTTTTGACATGAATTTTCTTGATCTAATTATGCCCGCCATCATCAGAAAAATGCCACAATAGCATTTTAGAAACACCATTCGACGAAGGATCCTCCACCTTTTGACCCCCCCCTTGATGGAGGACTCACTAGTTTTGGTAATGTCATGTTCATCTCTTCTGAAAGTCCCAACTTACTAAGATGACGATACATCCCATAACGCGCTAGGTAGACATGGACACAGCCCTGCTAATTACTGCAAGCAAAAAAAAAATCCTAAATGTCATCGTCATTAAGACACCACGAGTGAAACCAGACACGCCTTCTTCTCTGGGGAGTTCAGATACCTCTGAGGCTGATGACGCCCAGCACTCCTGCTGAAATAATGACCAACTATAAGGAGAGCCTTAATTATTTATTATTTCTCAATATATTACGCTTTAATGTGTGGACAATATGTTCCAAATATGTAAGTACAATATTTATCAATAAAGTACTGCAATTATGGCCATTTTCATATATGCTAATATACTATGCAATAAATTGTGATTTATACTAAAATTTACTACAAGATGTTGATAGATATACTATATTATATCCCGCCATATCATGTAACATAACTCATATATTGAAAGAGGCGTTACAACTATATTTATCATATAATATACCTTAATATAAAACATCATATACCAGACTTACACAACGTCATATATGTTACAAACAGCTATACTGTAGAATCAAAGATTTTTCTCCCTTTTTTTTTGGCAATGTAAAAAATCACATATTGCCGTCAGTGACATTTAAGTTATATAAATTATTTCTCTATAATAAAAATGTAGTTCCTGCCTAACGGACAAAAACAACTGTTTTAATAAAGATACAAGCAATTATGACATAAAGTTGGTTTGCACAGATATTAAATATATATGAATCCATAAAAAAAAACAAGTGGTCCATATCAAAATATATTTAAAAAAATATGAGGAAGTGCTAATATACTGAAATAAATTTCTTCATCTGATACGTTTTCCAGTTTATTGCCGTATATTTTTTTATCATGGCGCCTGACAAAGGATTGCAGCTTTAAAAGGGGAAAACGCCGTCACTGGGAAACCAGGCGACCTCAGGCGTGTAACTGCAGCAGCACTATCGGAGGCGTGCATCCACTCCGTTCAGCTGGAGGCCTTCCGAGTAACGTTAACGACGGCCATTAAAGACAACGGTGAGGCTGATATTTACGAGCAGATGCAGGGCCAGGCGCTCACAGAGCAGCTTTATTGTGCAATAAAACTTTTTTTTTTTTTTTTACTTACTTTTTTATTTAAAGATAACCTCCTTCCAGGTGCTTTTGTGCAAGACTGTAGAAAAAGTAGTGGAACAATGGAGATCTTCTAAAACTAAAAACGCTGTCCGAATGCGGTCCAACCCATATCCTGGATGACGAAGTGAACTTGACTACCATCTCTAAAATGTCAATTTCAAGGTTTGTGGCTCTGCCAGATGAAAGGTCTAGACATTTGCACACTGGAATGGATTACTCATGGGAGACTCATCTGCTGCTCTCAATCCTCCCATTAGACATGCTGTTGCTGCAGAGGAGCTGCTGCTGGGGTTTAATGGTGTCATTGAGCCGGCACTTGTTCAGGAAGGTGTGGGAGAGGGGGAAAACAAGAAGTCTTCCATCCTTGATTAATCAGGCTGGTTGATTATAATTTATTCAGATTTATACGCCGTCTCTCACTCCCAGCGGCTCAGCTCCTTTGTGGAGCAGCACTCTCCTTCCAAAGTTGCACAGAGAAGGAGCCCCAGCTCACCTGGAGCGTCTGAAGCCGGCGAGCCCTGAGTGGGAGGCCTCCTCGATGAGAGGGGTGACGATGCGCTCCATCATGTCGGACAGCACGGTGAAGGTGGGCACCACGATGAAGTCGATGAACCCTGGAGACCAGATTTGGAATGGATTATGCTGTCGTTGTGTACGCTGTATGTTCTCAGATTTTAAAAACAGAACAATAAATGAAAAGACTGAGGTAACTCTTTCCACAATAAAAAGAAGTAGCAAAATAAATCCATGTATTGTATTTTAAAACAGTTCATTTTAATAATTTTATTTTATGCTCTTTCTCTCCTTTTTCTTTATCCTGATCTTTAACTATTTTATTTTTTTGTTTGAAGATAAAAGGAAATCATATCAAAGTCCGATTGATTTAGATATTTGGGAAAGATTAACGTTCAAAACATTTATTTAAAAAAAAAACTCCTTTTCTCGAATGAAACGGTTTGAAAAAAATCTTCCTCTGGAAAAAATCCAAAATTCATATTTGATCCATCATCTTTGGCAGAAACAAATGTGTTTACATAATTGTCCAACAGCCAAATGCCTGATTACTCTTTGCTTCATTTCCCTCATTAGATCTTTTCCAACCCTAAAAACAAACAAAAAGCTTGGATGGGGAAGGCGCTCACCGATCTGCGACTGTGCCACCAGCGTGGACTTCCTGTCGCACAGCGGCGAGAACGGCAGCCCCAGCTCTGCCTCTTTGTCCCCCTGAAAAAGGAGACTCACTTTGTTTCCACAAATCCCATTCACACACACACAGCTGAAGTCGTCACATGGGGCTTTCGGTTCGTCTGAGCTCCTTCTAAAGGCCACAAATGTGGCTTTTACTCACTTTATTGAGCCACAAGCAAATGAAAAGCAGTCTGAAGAGAAATAAAGTTTTTTTTCTGGAAGTTTGCATTCAGAGAGTCAGAAGAACAAAAGCACAGATAGTAGAATAAAATAAAAGAAAATAAAATAATTTAAAATAAAATTGAATGGTATACACTTTTTTATTGCAGACTCAAGGTCCAAATGCAAAAAAAACAACGACATATTATTAAATTAAAATATAAATAAAACCCAAATTATAGACTTACAACTATAACCCTTTTTAAATGTTTCCATACTGGCACCACTAAACTGATAACGACAGTCGACTGGTTTGTTTAAAAATAGCAACTTGACACAACTCTAAACTTTTACAAGCGCTCATTTTTTGTAGCTCAAAGCATCACTTCGGAAAAAGAGGACGAGTGCACTTTAATCCCTTTTTCTGTTTTTTTTTAAACATTTTTTTCAAATTTATACTACATATAATCGCTTTTTTTAAATTAATTACTTTAGGGCTTATAAATGAAAAGGTTATGACGATGTGTATTTTGCACAAAAGGTGAATGAAATTTGCCTTTGGTAGAAAAATAAAATTTGAAATAAGTAATTTAATAATTAAATAAATATTTACTAATCTATTTATTAAGATGAAACATCAATAAACGCGTGTCTTGCTTTTGTTTTATTTGCCATTTCTGGAGGAGTAAAATCGATCTGGTCCATCTAGAGTTAAGCTTGCTTCTGTTGTATTAATGCAGTTTTAAAGGACTGACTATAAAAAAATGTGGAGGGTTTTTAAAATAATGCATGCTTTGTATTAAAAAATATCTCGTCTTCACTGTTTGTCTTTATTTGCACATAAATGCATTTCATAGTTTTTTTTAGAAAACAGTTCCAGTCACAAATATTGAGGCAGTGGCTTAAAGTTTTTTTTTTTTTTTTTTTAATTAAGGGAAAGAAATAGTTTTGTAAAACTGTTATGAGCATTTATATTTTCCATAATGGACACACAATCAACAAGGACCTAACAAAAGGCTAAACAAGTGCAGGTTTATCTATTCATTTTTTTCAGACAAGTTAAAATAATTTTTTCACAAAAAAGTATTTTGAGACAATTCATGAACTAAGTGTAGTGAAAAAGGTTTTCTGCTATCCAGACTTTCAAAACCCGCTTTAAACTGTGGCTGAACATAAACCAGTCCTGTAGTCAATGATTTTCACCTTTCCTGTTGATTTGATGTCCTAATTTCTTTTTCTCTAAATTCTCTTCTTATCACACTGTTGTGTCGAATGATTTTATCGTCATCTTTTGTCCTGCCTTTTAATGATTAACTTCTATTTTTTTCTGGTGCTTTTCTTTCATAATGTAACTGTTTCCCATTCTGTATTTTGTTCACCGTTTTCTTAGGTACCAGCCAGGGGACTACGGATGCAAATTAGCATCATTGCTGCAGTGTAATCCTGTATATTTACATGTAGGACTCTCTGAGAAAAGCCCTCACCTGTCTGAAGAACTCCTCCAGCAGGGAGGTGGTCCAGCGGTGGTGGAGGTCCCAGCTCTTGGCCGGGTGGCTGATGTCTGCTGTGTGCAGCAGCAGCGACAGAGCTTTGGGCTTGTCGATGCTGACAAGAAGAAGACGAAGAAGAAGAAGCAGACATTTGTGAAGGACAGAACCTTCATAGCTCTGAGACACATACGGCCGTGCCATCCTGATTAAGCAACACGTTTGACATGTTTGCTGTCGGGGAAACGCACACGTCAGGTTTGATGTTCCAAAAGTAAAAGAGAACATCTTAGCAGCCATCAGCTCGGCTGGGTTGTGGGTTTTAAATGTCCTGAAGCGGTGGCAGAGTTTGTCTTTCTTTGTCAAAGAGGACTTTCTACCACCTTTCTGAGGGTTTCTTTTATCTTAATCATGTCTTCAAACATCTTGTGGGGTAGGCTACGACACGAGACCTGAACAGGAACCAAACATTTTAACCATAGACCAGGGAACTGATCAGACTTCTAATGCTTAGACGAACGTACATGATCATTTAAGAAACTGCAATCAATATATATACACAAGTATTTTATTCTAATCCATCCATAATCAAGCCATGTCAAAAGATGTAATACATAATTAAGATGGGATTATATAATTTTCCTTCTTCCCTTTCAGGCAATGATTTGAACTCTTTTGACGATCATTACATTTAATGTCATATGTGTGTACTGTATGTGTCAGTGCAAATGTCCATTTAGGATTAGGAGCACTTATAATCTTCTTTCATTTAGTTTCTAATCAATTTATCAAGTAATATCCCAAATCTAAATATTTCTATTGTTATTTTCTTCTTTGCATATTATTTTTAATTGATTGAAATGAACTTATCAATCAAACTTTGCTCCTCACACAACTGCAGTGCAGTCAAAATGAGATCATGTCTCTTGGGATCATGAGAGTCAAGGTCAATAATGATAAAATAAAATACAAATAAATACAAAATGAGTATTAAGTACTATGAACTATCCAGAGGCGTACATAAAAACAAAGTAGAAATGCAGACATCTAAGCTGTTCTTGGTGAAAATCCCAGTGATTGATTTAACCGTTTAGAAATGCTTTTGTCACAACGACCGGCACAGGGTCTGTCCTGCAGGTTTTTGGGTCCGTAGGGTCTTAAAAAGGAACATGAACCTCAAGGGGAGCGCGGGTGTGTCTTACACTTTCCCCTTGAGGCTCCTAAAAGCACCTCAAGGGACGTCATGACCGTGGAACGTACCATTGTCGTGCGTGTGGTACGTGTATCCTAAAGTATTTGTTACAATTGTGGAAGTTACACACATTTGTGATGCATGGGTGATGGTGTCACACTTCAACCACATTCAACATATTCAGGTCGTTAGTAAAGTGCGAGTACTGGCCCCTAACTGAGGCCGCGGGGTGTGAACATGATACACAAGTCCCTGTAGGATGTCCACACAAACTACACTCTGACTGTCTTCAATAATAACAGTCAGGCTGCAGCAAGAAGTGCAGACTTTTCACGTGAACAGCACTAACTAGCTCCTTGCAAGTCCGCAAGAGTTTTGGGGTTAAACAAAATTTCTCACCTACTTCACCCTTCAGTGTTTTGTCACAACCTGTCGCCCTTGGTATGCCATCGAGAAAGAATACTTTCATTTTTGATACTTCTTCCTTTCAGCAGAACCAAATTTGAGTCACAAAACAAACATTTACCTGTGTTTCAAATGAAAATTTCAACAGATTTATTACAGTACAAAAGAGAGCTATTCTAAATATTCACAAAGTTAAATTTAGAGAACTTTTCATTAAGTCCCATTTAGTAAAACTTAAAAATGTAATTGAATTGCAGACCCTATTAGTTATGTTTAAAGCTAGAAACAGAGATTTATTAGAAGACTTACCAAAGCTTTTTATTTTTACTACAGGAGATGAAAATCAGAGAAGATTTAATTTCAAAAAAATCTATTCAAAGAATAGTTTGCTCAAAAAACAATAAAGCGAAAGAGTTTGTCTATACAGTAGGGGGTAAAGATGTGGAATTCCCAGGAGAATGAGATAAAAGGCTGTCAAAATATTATCCAATTTAAACGGATGTATAAAACTAAACAAGTGAGATCGCACACACTTGACTGTTGAATGGAATGCTTGGAATGTAGGTAAAGGAATGGAATGCATTTGTAAAATAAAATACGGGTTTATTTGAACTGAATATTGGGAAATCTGAGAACAGGTGATGGTGTGAGAAATGTAGAAATAATGCAATGTTTAAAATGGGGCAACAACAACTATAAGAATTTTCTTTTTTAACTTCTGCTCCTTTCCAAACAAATAAAAAATGTGCAATTGTACTAAGATAATGTAAACATATTTTGCATTTAACAATTTTCATGAAAGGAACAAAAAGGAATCAATGAATTGAAAAGATTATCGACTTTTGACTGAAACCTTTGATTAAATGATGTGTTTCTAAAAAGAACAAATGAAGAAGTAAATGTGTAAAGCATCAAACTCAAGAATACACAAAGCAGAAAACATTCTACTCAGTTTTTGAAATTGCACTAGAAGTAATCATCGGATTGTTTGAGGATAATCCCATAAAATAATTTAACTTATTTAATATTAGTCCTTTGCATCACTGCCTGATCACACCTTGACTGTCATCTGCACAGCTGTTGCTGCTAATTACTCCCTCAGTGAATTCAAATATTTGGGGTTTGTCCAAACCCTCATTTTCCATGAAAAAGACTAATCTTTCTGAAAGAAACTTGCTTCATTTGTAAATGACATTCAAAATCACCAAATAGAAAGGAAATAATGTCCTTCAGTTCTTTTTTTTCTCTACTTCCTTTGACCTGTAACGTTTGCCAGGGAGTCGGGGAGATGACATCACAGAAAAATTATGGCATTTGGAATATTTGCTACTACCACCAAGATCACCAGATCCTCCTCTCACATTTTGTTCCACACATGGTGTCATGTTTTAGTTCAAGCTCTTAAGTTCTTTATCTAACAATTTCGTAGTAACAACTTAAGCGTCTTCTTTTTTCACAACCTCCTTCACTGACATAACTGTGCTACTGCTTCTTGTTAAATTGACTGACGTGTTAGAAAGAAAAGACACTTATGACAGATTACGCACACACAACGGTACACACCAGTATGCACAACACAAGGTTGGACAGAGGTGAGGATGACGGGCTCGCATTTCTCCTCCGTCCATTTGACTGCAAGAGCCTGCAGCCTGCAGCGCACTGCTTCGAATTGCTTATTAGGGCCCATTCAGCATAGCTGCTCCTGCGGTGTGCACGTGCACGAGCACGTGCGTGTTGCTTTAGCCCTTCATTCATGATGCATATTCTCAAATCTGGAAAGTGCAACGCCAATATCACCCCAGTGAAATCACTACGGAAGCTGTCTGCTCCAAAAATCTTTTACATTTTGATGGGTTTTTTTATAGCTTGTAACAAATGAAAGAGTCAAATGAAGGTCAACAAGGCTGCAGCAGCACTGACAGGGATGAGCTGCTTCATTTCGAGATTCTGGTCAAAACGCATGAAAGAAAAATTCAATAACTCTGAATCTACATACTCATCGGCTGCCGCAACTCGCTTTCAAGTGCACTTTTGAATGAAAAGTCTATGAAAACACGCACAAACCTGCGTTTCAGGTGTCCGCGTTCAAAACCCCTCACATTCATTATTTGACACCAAGTCTTTCATTTATCGCAATAAGTTGGTAAACAAAATGTCTGAAGCATTTTGGACATTTTCATACCAAATCTAGTCCACCTGTAGATGGCAGACAAGAGCTGGAAGACAAAGCAAAAGCCCCTCCCTGCCAGCTACCTGCTTGTCTAGTACTTGTCCGGTGTGAACGCCATGCACTCATGAAACAGCGCTAGGCACGTTTTGGAGCGTGCAACACATGCCGATGTAAAATAATCCAGAATACGAGAGAGAAAAAAAACAAAAACAAGAAGCCTTAATTCCCACTCTACAGTTTTTGGCCAAAATCTAAAACTTGGGTCAGACCTTTGGCACAAAGCAACCCCGCCCCCCTTTGTTCTCCCCATTTCTTAGAGCTCTCTCTTTACATGCTCTCCCGCTGGCTTACAGCCCCTCACAACACCAGGGTAACAACATTAGTGCTGCAACAAAACTGGCGAGCAAAGTTGGAGCTACCCAGCCGTACAGTTTAGATCCAGATTCCAGCTCAGACGAGTGGATTGCATCAGAATGGAGCGGAGCAAGGAGCGTATTTTCTACAGATACATTCCTTTTCAAATGACGTGTTTTCATCTGCTCCTGATTCACAACAGTTTGAAAAAAGTAATATTCAGAAAGGCAGTTCCCAGGTTCATTTTCTTTATATATGTGACCTGTATCATCACAACATGTTATAAACAGCCAAAAACAGCATTTTTTGTTGGAGCGGCTCTTTAACAGCTGCAAAGTAATGTAGTTTTACTGTTTCGTTTTACTTTAGGGAAGCGATGAAAGTCAGTGAGGAGAGAACCGCCTTCAAGAGGGAAACAAACACATTTATCACAAAAATACCTCTCAGTAGTTTTGTCAATCAGCTTGTGAAAAAGAAATAAGTGTGAGTTAATCTGACACGAGTGCAAAGCCTGAACTAAAATAGGATTAAACAGTTTCAGAAGTGCATAAATTGAATTTGTTGAGAGGCTCAAAGCCTTTTTTCAGTCCAGTTTGTTTTTGCTTATCTTCATTGTATTTCTTTTGTGTGTTTTTGTGTTCAGTCTTTCACGTTCAGTTGCAGACCTCTCAGTAAAATCCTAACAGGCATCTGCTTGCAAATCCTCATTCATGCTGGAGTTCCTGTCATCTTTGCTTCAGTTTCGCTGCATCTTCATCCTAAATAACCACCACACTTCAAAACTGAATCTTCATAAAGTCAAAAGAAAAATGTCTAGCAAGAAAAAGACAGATTTTTATCAAAAAGATTTTTAACAGTTAATTATTTTATTTTGAGAAACATGTCTTTGTGACTATAACTTTTTTCCTAAAATGGGTATTCTTGGGAAGATTGTTTCCTCTAACTACAGTGACAGGATATTTTGCTTATTTAAAAAAAATCTGCTAATGGCGTAACAATATTTGAACAACATCTAAGGGTCCTTTCTTTCAGTGAATCGTGACATTTGTCCCGTTTGGATCTAATGCTGCATTTCTAGTCTATTTTTGCATTAAGGTGAAAGGTCAGCTCGTAATCAATCACCGCTAGAAGATGCTCGGTTTGGTGTCATTGTTTCAGTTTAGTGATTGTGAATATGTTGTCATGGAAAGGCCTGCCTTGGGTTTCACCTCTCTTCTTCCCTGTAGGTCCTCCCCTTCCTAATGTCTCTTGTCACAGGTGTTCAGCATTTGTAATCATGTGTTCTCTATTTAGACTGTGGCTGTTTTGTGTTCTGTGTCGGAGCATCTGCTTTTGTGCTTCAGTTGTGGTTTGAGCTGCTGGCATTAAAGCCTTTCAAGTGAGTACTGGACTTGTGTCGTTTCTTCCTGCTCCTGGGTTTTCTCCCCTTGGTCCCTCCGTCACATATGTAGAAAATTATAATCAATATTCTGGCTTAATCACAACAAATCTTTTCAAGTCAGATAATTTTACTCTGACTTTTGTCACCCACATGAACATTCAGCAGACCACCTGTAGTCTGAGTGATGTGTACTTAACTGAAAAATCCAAAGTGAACATGTTTCTTTCTCATTCTAAATGAAATGATCTCTGTCAAATAATTATTTTGGATGTTCTCATATTTTTGTATCACTTAGACTTGATGTTGTTAGTTAGTATTTAAAAAAGGAGCCTGTTGAAGTCCTTGACTGTATCTCATAACTGGACTGAGTGAGTGTGGCGTCTTCAATTGAAAATTGTTTCTGTCTCCAACCAAATGAGGTCACTTCAGTCGCCTTCGGTGACCAGTGATTGGTCAGAGTTGGTCTGAGTCTAAATTTCTATGGCAACCACTCTCACCAATCTGGAGTGTGCTTGTTGGAAGGTCACACCCCTACCACCTAAAAGCGGGCTCAGAAGAATCTGCCAATCAAGTGTTTTGAACGTTGGATGTGAGGCTTCTGATTGGCCAGTTTACAACGTTTACAATTTACACTACAATGAGGATTATCAAGAAAACGTTTAAAAAAAATGGTATCAGATCCAGAAAAGTTCTCCTGATCGATAGAAAGACTCTCTATAGAAGTCTATGGTATTTTTGCTTCTTGGAGCCCGTCTGTACTTCCTGTTTTGAACACCAGGAGGGGGGGGTCACTCAGTCCATTTCTCACAGCGAACCAGTGGTATTTAGAAGAAGTTACTTAATTTGATGAGAGAACTGAAGTGGTGTCTGACTCAGAATACATTAAATCTTTTTTTTTTTTTTTACATCCATGGAAACTCTGAAGGAGTGCTTAGAAGGAAACTGCCGTTGATGGTTGTGGCAGTGATTGTCCAGAAAAAGGTCAAAGACGACCACAGAGATGTCAAAGCCCGTTTTTCCTCTTCCAGATCCTTCAGCTATTTATCTGATGAGATCTTCACGCATTACCCTATAACCCATGAACCCAACAGGATCCCAAAGACTCAGTTTTTGTTCTGTCTGTATGACTGATCAAAGCGTTTCTGACAGAACATGTGGTCACGTTAAAAATTGAGATTCATATTTTCTCTGAAAAGGCTTTTGTTTTTTGACTCCATCCCCCCTTAAAGTCCAACAGCGGTCCCACCACAACCATTTCCTCTGTATATTCTGATCCAAAGTCTTTCTGATTGCACCTTGTCAAACTGTAGCCTTAAAGACTATCTGTTTACGCCACGTCAGAAGCGCTACCAAAGAAAAGTTGCTGTCAATTGTGTAGGCTTGCTCTGTCCTGCTCAGAATGCCTCTCCAACCACACAACAGAGACGGATGTAGAACCAGACCAAGCAGGTCAGCAGGCTCAAAAAAAACCCAGAGCAGCAGGATTTGCTGGAGGGAAACATTTCCTGTTTTCTCTTCAGGTGCAGCGGAACGGTCCTGCACCAGGAAACCTGCCAAGACTCTCCAGCCTCGGTTGTTTGTCACCACAGTGTGCAAATAAATGTCGTTCTGCCAAGTGTGACGTGACCGCACCATAACTCTGCTGCTGCCCGAGCTTCTAGCAGAGAAAAATAAGCAGAGTTTCCGCCTGAGAGCCTCTGCAGCTTTCCCTCTGCTGCATTCCTGCACTCGCTAATGGACGACCTTTGCTACTGTCTGGCAGAAACACTGCAATATAATTTTTATTTTGTAAATTCATTTGACAGCACCAGAGCACCAATACATATATTTTGTTGTTTATTTCCATGGATTTTCCTAAAGGTATAATTAGCAAATAAACGCTGAGGTTTGAGAATTAGATTAAAAAAGTTGTCAGGAAAAGCAGAACTGACCTTTCAGGTTGTTGTAGGAAGTTTTTCATGGCCTTGACCTGCTGGAAGTGGCAGGACATGTCAGTGGCCAGCACCATCTCCACCACCAGAGCCCGGAGTTCTCTGGATGGAAACAGAAAAGAGGAAAAACATCAGCGTTTAACCTTTAGATAAAAAAAAAGGCAAAAAAAAGATGGGATGGTGAGAGGAACGGTTGAGGAGCTTGAGGATAGCATTAGTATTAGTCTTAATTATAATTATGCCGTTCTTAGCCAAAAAGCCTGTGTTGTTTTCTAGGACATAGTTTCTGTAGAGCAGCAGGAGTTCATTAGAAATTCACCTCCGAGTTGCTCGTAGATAGCAACCCCGTCCCCAATTTCCCCTCCCTGTTGCTGATAGTTCAGAGCAGGGAGCTCCAGCCGCCCTTCCTATCACCCAACTCTTTACGTATTCTCCCACTAGCTTACAGCTCCTCACACGCTAAAACCTATAGCGATCCAACAAAAATGGGGAACAATTTCAGAGCCAACCGACGTCCAGTTTAGATCCAGATTCCAGCTCAGACCAGGAAAACAAAGACGTTTACGGGTCTGTTTGTCTGACTGTGGATGCATCAGAATGGAGCAGGGTGATTGTGGCCCCGCCCAGTGTTTTTTCTACGTATAATCTTTTTATAATGTGTTGTTTCATCTGCCCCCGATTCACAACAATCTCAATAAAGAAAGACTCAGAAATGCCGTTTTAAGCTTAATTGTCTTCATGAATGTCCTCTATCATCAGAAAAATGCCACAAGAACACGTTAAACACCAAAAACACGATTTCCATTGGAGTGGGTATCTAAGAAAGTAAAATGACTCTCAGAAAAGCTGTTCCTTTTTTGTCTGGCAAGAAAAATAATCTTAACAAGAACATTTTTCAAAATAAAATAAGCTTACTTTTAGTTTAAAAATTTTAGTTAAAACTATTTTTTTACCTCATGGGCAGATGTTTCTGCTTATGTTTTGTTTAAATTGTAGGAATTTTTTACTCCTATTTTTGCCGCTTTGTATTTCCGTACAAGATCTTCAAAAGTGTTGTTGAACCTTTGAAGCTGTCCAACTCTCCAAATGTTTGATCTGGAGAAGTCCTAACTTGACTTTGGTGTTTGAGATCAGAGAAGCGTGTTTGCTTGGCCTGTCGCCTCTCATGCCTCTGACTGTTTTCACGTGACAGCGCTAGAGTCTGCATTAGTGACCTCCAGTCATCCTTGGAGAGGTTGTAGAGGATGTTCATCTCATCGTCGTCCTGCAGAAGGCGGTAGGCTGCGCTGACGTGATGACTCTCCAGCACTGAGCGATCATTATACAGGATGGCTGTGTCTGACCTGTCAAACAATGACATGGAGATGATGATTGTTGTTTTAAACTGGAAAAATACAAACACAAATTCAAAAATGAGGCCAGCTATGGGGTATTTCATCTCGTCTTAAAATTGTGATGAAACTGATGTTAACTTTCAAATTTTGCTTCTATATGTCATTCTACTAGAATTTGTTTCAGAAATTACTGAAAATGATCTCTGAATACCTTCATAAGTGTGTATAAAGTGCATTTGCTGCCTCTGAAATGCGACTACAAAGTTTGGAGATGAAAGTTTATCTTGCAAAAATAAAGTTTCTGAGAACAGTATGCTCAAAAGAATGATAAAGATAAAAAACTGGAAGAGCTTGGGCTTTTGAATTCATGTGCATCCATCCTTTTATCACCTCATGGCTGGCAATCACAGTTAAAATGCAAAGACCCCCCTTCCCCGGCTGCAAATAAAACCATTGATCGGCTGAGTCACTGCCATGCATTTTTAATTTTACCATCCATTACCTTGTCTGGATGTGGAAGTTGTTTGTGGTCCCCGTGTGCTCGTAGTCGTGCACTGCTGCCGCAAAGATCATGGCAAAAATCTCCAGTTCTGTCAGCCAGTGCTGGAGACCAAGGAGGAGAGGACGGAGGGGCGGAAACCAGCACAGGGAGAAGAAGAGGAGGGAGAGAAGAAGACGGAATACAGAGGTGGAGAGGCGGGAAAAAAAATCAGAACCAGCGACGGGGCAAGAAGATGGAAAAATCATGAACATAAGTGGAAAGAATGGATGACCATGAAGTGAAGTGGAATTAAGGGATTAATTTTAAGGGAAAACATGGTATAGGGGAAGAGTTTTGCATTAAAAACGCATTACCGTCACAGATGAAAGGAAACAAATGGGGATGTAAAATGAAAAAGTCATTTTGAGATTTCATTTCTTCCTGTTTTTGAACACACAGCCTCATTTCACTGCTGAACAGGCTGTGCAGAGACGTCGTTGATCCCGCCTCCTCATCTCCTTTCTATTGGTCAAAAACCATCAGGAAGGAGAATCGACCAGCTTTCCTAGAGCACAGATCCACCTTTTTAAAGCAGAGTATTCATGGAATTATATGCCATTTTCTTTTATTCTTCTTATTTATCAGTTATGAATAAGAAAAATATACACATCTGCTGAATGGGCTGCACATGTGGGGCAGTGGTTAGCACTGTCGCCTAACAGTGAGATGATGATGATTCAAATCCCAGTGGGTTTTTTTCTGTGTGGAGTTTGCCTGTTCTCCTCGTACATGTGAGGCTTTTTTCCCGGAACTCTGGTTTCCCACCACTTTCCAGAAACCTGCTTTTTAATTGTTAATTGATAAATTGTCCTTGTATTTCAAATAAACTTTAGTTTTTAAACATTCCAGATAATTTTACAGGTTTAAAGTTGTTCTAACTTCTCTTCTTTCTACATCTTTCCAAGCTTTCTTAAAATCAGTACAGTTAAAGTTTTTGCCTCATTTAGAGCTAAAATCTATTTAAAAAATGGAAATTATAATCTCTTTTAATAATCCTTTTGCTCCAAAATCTTCTTTTAAGAAACTCAAAATGTTAAATGTCACTGTAATTTTTGGTTCCATTTGCAGAATGTTCTTAAAACGTTCAATAAATGTTGACTAGTGAGAATGGCATTTGTTGTCATTAATTTTGGAAACAAACATTTCGATTTATCTTCTAAGAATTAGTGCTAGTTTTAGATTTTATGACGATTCATCAAGATGCAGGTTGTCCTGGGATTCTCATTTTGCTCACTTTTTGTTCTAAAAGGAGTCATTTCCACTTATTGTACTATTTATTTTAATCACTAATCAAAGGTACATACAACACAAAAAATATACAAACCATTTGCTTAGAACTTGCAAAAAATACATATAAGATTAATATTTTGTTTTATATGGTATAAAAAATCAGTTTGAAGTCATTCTAAAAGCTTTTTGAGCTCATATTTCCCTTTTCAAATATTTGTGTCTAACTCCTTGTTTCAAGGATTTGATATAAGTAAAATAAGTTGCTGCATGTACACATCATTTCAACACTTTCCTCTTAAGATTACTCTTCTGTCCCTCTTTTGCAGTATGGATGTGTATACTAGTATGTGGTCCTGCAACATCCATCCATCCATCCATCCATCCATCCATCCATCCATTCAAATCCATCCATCCATCCATCCATCCATCCATCAATCATCCATCCATCCATCCATCCATCCATCCATCCATCCATCCATCCATCCATCCATCATGCATCCATCCATCCATCCATCCATCCATCCATCCATCATCCATCCATCCATCCATCCATCCATCCATCCATCCATCATGCATCCATCCATCCATCCATCCATCCATCCATCCATCCATCCATCCATCCATCCATCCATCCATCATCCATCCATCCATCCATCCATTCATCCATCCATCCATCCATCCATCCATCCATCATTCATCCATCCATCCATGCATCCATCCATCCATCCATCCAGGATGATGGACAAACTGTTGTCTTGACGTCGGTACTTGTTATGCACCTGGATGCAGACACATTTGGTGGTTTAATATTCCAATCCAACCTCTTACTACCAACCAAGAAGGCGTTACTAGACCCTGGATTTGAGCTCCCATCCTTCCAGTATGGGTAGACACTCTATTACTAGTCCCCAGCAATAAGAACCAATGAGTGGAACCATCTGGAACATGCATCTGTGTTTTGAGCTATTGTCGAGCACAGAGGGGACTCAGCTCAGGACACCAATCGTATTAGTGACTAATCAACAGAGAGTGGTGGGGGAGTCGTTAGGAACTGGAAGGGGGGAATCAGAGCTCTGTATTTCCTCACAGGCAGGCTTTATGAATGACCTGTTGATTGTTGATTTAATGGAGTCTGGAGGGCCTGAATGATCCATGACATTTGCCTGCTCTCTCAGGAGCCTGCTGTCGGTCACTCCATTATTGTGGTTTCCTGCGCGAGGCGCAGCCCAGGAGACACGCAACGGCAACAGCTGCCACAGCCACCTTATTAAGGTGATTAACTAAAACAGTGGGAGCTGGGGCAGCCTTCTAGCAGGAGAGCTGGAGATTTTGAACTCGGGCTGTTTGGATTTTTGAAGGAATTGATGTTGTGTCATGAATTTCCTAAAGTCACTGTGGTGAGAAGAGGTATGGATTACCTGATGCGAAGTATGGAGTAAAAGTTTAGCCTGAAACATTGATTTTCGTGATATTTAAAGACATACAGCAAGCCTTTCTTTTACATAACTAGACTCAAACTAGAAATGAGAGAAATCTCATGGGTAAATAGAAACTTTTATTTCATGAACTATATGTTGCCGTTTTGTTCAAACAATGAGCAAGTTAAGCAGATTTAATTAAATATATTTATTCAAGTTTTACAACATGAAGTTGATCTGCCAAGATAATATTTAAAAGCAAATAAAAAAAAGTTTTTGTTTTCTTTCTCTTATGGAGTGTTTATGTTGTGCATAAACCTATGCAATTATATATATTTACAGAGATATATTTGTTTATTTAATGTTTTATTTATGACATTTTTCTGTTCTTCAGCTCTAAACTTCTTTACCTTTTATTTAATTTGACGCTAATGGCTTTTATTGTTTTATTTATTTATTTTATATCTGCAAGACACATTTTACTCATTCACTGTAATCAGCATATTGTCTGCACATAACCTATATTTTATTTATGTTTTGTTTTTGCTCTTATATGATTACAGCTTTAATCTGACTGTACATGTGGACAGTGACAATAAAGGTATTCTTTAATTGAATTAAAAGCTTCGTCTTTGGCTGTATTTCTGCTTCTGTACAACAGCCGATGTTACCGGGTAAAAAGCCCTCTGTTAAACAAAGTGACAGTTCTGTATATTTCACTTTTCACACTATTAGTTTGCACTGCGCTGTTTTGTAAATAGCTTTCTATCTTTATGTTATTTCTGACTGTGTAGAATTTAGTTGATAGTAGCTCTGCTGTAAATGCAATTTCCCCCTGAATTAAATAAAGTATTCTGATTACATGCTCTAAGTTTTAGTTCAGTGAGCTTTCCTCTGAGAATATAGACACATGGAAGTGTCTGAAGGGTGTGCAAATATTGGTTTAGGCCTGATGCTCCGTTCACGCCGCCCTCAGCAACGCACATTTAAGACTTTTGGATTCACGCATCGCTATGCAAGTCTGTTTTTGGGCTCTATGTACAAAACGACATTAAATGCGGGTTGAAAGCCTGGACCAATCATGGACTTGGATTTGGTAATGAAGAATGGGTAAATAAACTCATGGAAGTACCAACCGTTTGAAAAATGTATCATGGAGGAGAAATGAATAATATGTCTGACTGGAATTCTTGTTTTTTTAATTTATCGGAATAGAGCCTGGAGGAAGATTTGCGAGATTTGCCCCACTTTGAAATTTTGTACCAAGCCTATTCCAACTGTGAGTACATGCGCTAGTATCGGGCAGCGATAGTCCAATGGGAAGACCGTATGCCAAAAGCGTGTGTCAACGCTCAGTGTGTTTGTGGCATTACTCTCACAAATGGCATCTTCCATTTTCATGACATCCCTTGAAGCGGCCAAACAAGCCTCAAGTGAACTCCAAGACACACTGGTCCTACCCTTGACATTCAGCCACTAACCTCTACGACCCTCCACGGAATCGGACAACCAAAAAACCAACAGAACCCGTACGGGTCGACCTCTGTGTGGTCCATGTGACTGACTGAGCCTATAGGCTACGTTCACACTGCAGGGCTTAATGCTCAATTCGGATTTTTTGAAAAAATCCGAATTGTTTGCTAGACCGTTCACATTTCCAAGTAAATCCAAACTTTTGTGATCACCAGTGTGACCGTGACACGACCCAAACGAGACCCGCATGCGCAGAAGCCAGAAGAATACTCAACGGTGAACGACGTCACTTGTTGTTTGCGGAGCAAACGTTAACAATGGATGTCAACAACAGTGTTGTCAAAAGCTGAGCTCTTTTTGTAATATTAAATTTATTTTCACGAAGGAGCAGCACAATTACAATCTTCTCATTTTAAGAAAGCAATGGAGTCGGGATCGTCTGTACCCACTGTAGTGGAATAGGAATGTGTTTGTGTTGGGGCCGCGCGCCCGCGTGTGTGTGTGCAAGCGCGATATCGCGGCACGCGCGCTCATTCATGTTGTGTGTTACGGAGGAAGGATGACGGTACTAAAAGAAGGTTTCCCCCAGATTAAATGCTATGGACTCTTTATTAACCCGTTCTGGAGAATCTAAGGATCAGAACAGGGAGGAGGATCGCCTGGGTCCCACGCGCTTGAGCACGGTGGGAAAGGGGAGAGAGAGAAAAAAGTTATCGCGGGAAAGGTTCAACACCACGCTCTGCCATTTATCTGGATTTTTTTTTCAAAAACCGCCCAGTTGCGATAAGAGCCCTGGAGTTTGGCCTGAAAAGAGCGATCACCCCGAATATTAATCCAATCAGTGACCTTGCTTCCTTCCACTGACTGGTCTCAGCAGCATCGTCCACCATGGTTGATGTTTACGTTCACGTTCCCGCCTACTTCAACGCAAAATGATGACGTTTGTTGCGTGTCGATGACGTACGGTTCGGAATCAAGTCGCCTGGCCGGTCAGACGGCGGTCGCAATTGAAAAGAACGGCTACAATTCGGAATCAGGACGGCAAACCCACGGGGCCTGGGTCGCATTTGAAAAGATCGGAATTGTGTCATTCAGACTGTCATGAAAAGATCGGAATTGGGCCGCTTAGGGGCAAAAAATTCGGAATTGGGTCGTTTCAGCCTGCAGTGTGAACGTAGATACTCACCACCATGCCCGTCTTGAGCAGCAGGTAGTGGACAGTCTGCGTGACGTCAGCGGCGTGAATCAGGTTGTGGTAGGGGTTTTTGTGTTTGTTGTATCCGACCTCTAAAGCCTCCACAAACGACACCACGGCGGAGATGGGAATCTGATTGGATGAAACCAAAGCACAGTGCCAGTGAAAATGGTCAGAATCTCATGTAGTTTTAAACACAGCGTTTTTAAAGCCATTAAATGATGAAGCATGAATGATGTGGGAGCCTGCGGATGATTACATATTCAGATCAGCTTTATGGGCCTTGTCATTTACTCCCAGATGCTGTCACTACAAGTGGATTGTCCTTGGCTAGTGGGGGCCGTAGAAAATGAGATGTGCAACTATCAGAGGAGATGAAGAGTGTCGAAACCAGTTCATAAAATGATCACTGCTCAAGTGCAACAATATCATCTTAGAAGTGGGGCGCCTGCTTCCATCAAATTGAGCACTTTGCGTTCCTGTGATTAAGCAGCCATGCAGGGTGCAGCAGGTTACATCTTCATGACTTTACCTTGAAGCGACTAATAAGATCATATCTTGTGAGCAACTCGTAGAAAATGAATTTGAGCGCGTGATCCCCGCTGGCTTCATTCAGAGCGAAGACATCAAACGACCACTTGTCAACATTCTGCGGGAAAGCAGAGACATTCACACAGTGACACTATTCCTATCAACTCATGTTTTTATCTTCATGTAAAAAAGGGTTTAGAACTAATTAGAAATGCCAAAAGGAAAAGCCCTAGTGGCTCAATTCTGTCACAAATCTGCTTGTGTGTCTCAAAACCCCCCACAAATGCTGGTTATTTTGGTTTGTGCTCATGTTATAATACCTTCAGCACAGATATGACAGACGCAGGGTAGCTGAGTCCCACCATGTTGGAGGTGCGTCGGTACATCCTGTTTGGGAAAGATAAAAACATCAAATGAACAGCACTGCCAAACAAGACAGGTTCCTAAACCACAGCCTGGGGGGGTCCCCCACCAACATGTGGGTGGCTAATATCACAATGATGAACATTGTTTTTTTACTTTTTTTTTTTTTTTACTTTAATAAAAAGCTGTTTTAAAAAAAAATCAGAAATGAGGAACAGAAAATAGTTTAGCCAAAACATGGACAAGATGTATATTTTATTTAAGGTACAAAAGTAATTTTTTTTTTAAACATTTATTGGACAATCCGCATCATTACAGGAGAAGCTGCCACAAATGGACGGAGGTTGGAGGTTTAGGTCAGAAACAGTTAAAGTTCCGTCAGTATGTGAAATGTGTCCTGCGGGTTTGACTCCTCCCCTGGGGGAGTGGTGAGCTGCGGACAGCCGCGCTCGGGAACCATTTGGTGGTTTCACCCCCCAATTCAACCCATTAACGCTGAGTGTTGAGCATCAAGGGGTCCCATTTATTCTTTACAGTCGTTGGCATGACTGCCTTAAACTCAAGACCTACCAGTCTCAGTGTGGACACACTACACTGAGGTCAAGTTTCTAATTTTCCCACTGCCTTTTACCTTCCTGTCCAATAACTGTTACATTTGACACATTTGAGACACACCGATTTAAAAAAGAAAAAGCCTCCATGCATGTTCCTTTGTAATAAAGTCTTGAAGATGGAACAGTGGGAGCATCCAGGTTGTCAAGGTCACGGTGAAGAACATCTGATGTAGAAGAGGCTGTCGTAGCAAACACTGTACAGCTCAATAATGCCACATTCATGATATGGGATTGAAGGGTAGGGCAACAGCTACAAAACAGTACCACATCCCCTATTCAACTTTCAAAAATGTGCAATAAGAGCTACTTCTAATGCTGGATACTGTGGCCATACTTACCGAGTCCTAGGACCAGATTGCAAAAAATACATATTTTTAAACTATGACTTTAAATGTCATAAATACAAAACTTCATTTTCACAATTTAACAGTCACAACATTTTTCTCATAAATTTATGACTTTAAAGTCATAGTTTAAAAAAAAAAGTCATAGGCTAAATCTGCCTTTCTTTCTCGTAAATGTTTGTGTTTTAAAATTGTAAAGGTTACCTAAATTACAAAAGAGGTTTATTTAAATATAAACCTAGTGTATCAAATCTTTCATAACCCCTATTGTCACAGTAAGAATATGTCCAACACAAGAGGCTCTCAGCTCTCATCTGTCTGCTCAGCTGTTGGACAAGTAAAAAACAACAAACAAACAAATAAATAAATAAACATTGTAAATGTATGTAAAAAAAGTTTTCTGAAGACTTTTCTTTATGTCTTTTAGAAAATTGTCTTTATTCAAAGTTCTATGGACAAAACCTTTAGGTAAGGTTGTGTTGGTAAACTTGCAGACATTTTTATTGATGTTTTGACTTTAGGCTGACTGAGAATCCTTGCAAGAACCTTGTTTTTGCTCACTAGCTATGCATAACCACATTGTGTTGATAGAATTTCTTTAAGGCTTCTTTAATTATTCAGGTTCTTTGGCAGCATGACCTTTTGGTCATCTATCGTTGGATTCGTATTTAAATTATTCAAATGATTCTCTAATGATTTGTAAACTCCTGCCTTTTTTCCTCTTGTGTGGTATGTTACCTTTCCACGAATATGCCAGCCTGAACGGCGTGCACGATGCTGCGGAAGCGAGGTTTCTCTTCATTTCGCCGCAGCATCAGCCCCATCTGTCTGGTGAAGGTGGAGGCCAGCCAATCCCGCACCTCTGAAGGCACCGAGTCTGACTGGATGTCACTGAGTTCATCCTCCGTGTCCACCAATCGCCTGAAGGAAAGAGCATGATGGGTACACGGCAGAAGCAAACAAGTCCAAACAAGAAGCACTAGAGGGGATCGCAGTACATTACAAAGGAGAAAAAACATTTTGTAGTTGATAGATCCAAAAAACCCAGTATGTCAAAAATCAAATGTTACACAACTCACCATTGAGGGAAACAGGAAAAAGTCTGAACTGAAAATGTGTTCTTATGGCAAATATGAAGCACTGATGTCAAACGGGACGATAAGAGGGAGTCTGCTCTGATGGTTCATCCTGGGTCCTGCAGACCCTCACTGGCCTTAATCAGTTAGGATCCATAAGATGAGCAGTTTCAATTAGCCCACCTTATAACGCATTCAATTAGTGAGGGACAGTATGGACTCGTTAGTTCTCCAACTTTGGTCATTTGCCATAAGAAAACATTATTTTCGGGGAAAACACTTCTGAATATAACTTCACAAGAAGGTCCACAAGCTCACAAAACTTTCCAAAAGCTGTGGGTCACACGAACATACAGCCCCTGTTTTTGCTTCTTTCATTTATGGATGGGGTCCTTTTGAATATGTACATACCATCTGCCATGTTAGCCATGCAGAAATTCAGTGGTGAAAGAAAATTAAGAGAAAATGAGAAGACTATTAAAGATTTCCACTGTTAGTAGAAAAAGACAATTTTAATGCAAAAGTACTAAAATAATTGAATTTTTTTAGATAAACAGAACAATATAAACAACTCTTTAATTTTTTTGTGTGTGTAAATTAGGTAGAAAATATTAAAACTATATTGAGTCAATGTAATGGATAAATTGACATTTTGAAAATATTTTATTCAAAGCCAGCAAAAGTGGCAACATGTTATTTATGATTAGGTGCGATTATAATAATTTTCTTTCATTTTTTATTAATTTATAAAATAATATCTAACAATAACATTAGCGAAATAATGCAACAGATAATATATAGTATATCAATGTTTATTTTTTATTGTCTTTTTACTGTGATTGTATTGCTGGAATTATTACAATTAAACCACAGTAATTGATTAATGTTCAAATGCAACATCTAAGCTTTTTTCTCTCTCAGTTTTAAAAATATGATAATAAAATATTTCTGTGGTTAAATTTCTAATTTGATCACTATGAGGGGATCATTTTAGAGCCAAAATAAGCAGGAGATCAAATAGGGATCATGTCACAGGTGTTAATGCTCTCAAGGTGCAACATCCTTCATGTGTGAAAAGAAAATGAGAAGCACAGAGATCTTCATTTTATCGGAGGCTTTGGTTTTCTGAGCGAAGTTCCAACTCAGCATGCGTGGATTTTATGAAGCAACATAAACTCTGCAGTTGTGATTTTGTTGGAGATTGTAGGAAACCTAGTCTGAGAAAGTCCAGTACTCAGTGCATTTCATGTTCAGTTCTGAAGCATGGTGGTGGAGTTTTGATCATGTAGATTTATTTATTTATTTATTTATTTATTTATTTATTTTTTTTGGGGGGGTTAGACCCAGAATCTTTACAGTTATTAGGCAGGCGTATGTTTCTGCTTACTTCTAAAAACTCTCTATTGATAATTCTTCTATAGTTGAGTTATCAGTTGGTAGAGAACCTCAATCACAAATAAATCATGAAAATAACGTAGACGTCGTCTAAAAAGGATACATCAGGTTGATGACATCACACACGTAGCATGCTAAAGTTCAAACCATTGTCTGTTTCGGACGTCATTCATAGAGAATGGTTCACTTCCAGCTCCAACAGCATGAAGTCAGTTCAGCTGCCATTTTTTTTCCGAGGGATGGACGTCAACAGACGTGATCCGCAAGTGGTGATTAGTGCGAGTCAAGGTTTCTATGGCAACCACACTCGCCAACCAGGAGTGAGCTTGTTGGAAGGCCACACCCCTACCACTTGAAAGCGGGCTGAAGAACATCTGTCAGACGTTTTGAATATTGGACATGGGGGCCAGCAGGCTCCTCCTACTTTGATTGAGTCATCTGATTGGTCAGTTTATAACTTGAATGACTTGAACTACAGAAAAAAATGTAATATAAAAAAAAAGTAGTAAAACAAGAATGATTATTCTGACCAATAGAATGACTGAGTAACAGCTGTTTATTTCTCAAAAGATGTCTATGGTATTTTGGCTTCTTGGAGTCACTTCCTATTTGGGACGCCAAGGGGGAGGAGTCACTCAGTCCAGCCCTCCAATACAATCAATGTTTCTGACCTGTATTAGCATGGTACTGAAATGCACCAAGTAGTCAAAAGGAGATGCTATACGAATAGATGTAGAATCGAAAAACAGATCTTTGGTTTTTGCTCTTACTGGCTGAACTCAAAATGTCTCACTTTAATTTTGGCAAAAACACCAGAAAATCTGCAACAGCAGAAGTGAAAATGAAAAGAATCTAATTGCAGACTGAGACGTAAGTAAAAACCAGCAAACGTTTAAAAGAAATTTGCCAAAATGAATTCCCTGGAAGTAAAACCTCCAGGAGGAGGTGATAGTTTTTGAGTTTCATGCTGTAGAAGTGACAGATTTTGTTTGTTCCCCCTGTAAATACCTTCTTCACAAGAAAAAAAAGTACAAAAGGATTTTGACTTTCTTGCGTATAAATGTACCAAATAAGTGATTAGTCATGTATGTGAGAAAACGTGTAGAAAGGGCCAACTGTGTGTGGAGCTGGTGACTTTTACCTCGTTTCCTCGATGTAAACGGATTCAAGCACAGAAGCTGCATATTCAAGGTTTTTCTTCAGGTCATTGAGCGAAGCTTCTCCTCTCTCCAGCTGCTTTACCAGACATCGTAATCTGAAACAAAGATTTCAGCAGTCTTTAAAAAAAACAAGGATTACTTTCATGTCACTCACATTAGTCTCACCTGCACTTTTTCCTCTTTTGAACAAGTCAAAATGTCTCAGTTGGGTCCTAAAATTGCCCCTCTTTGATGTCTGCGGGCTGCTCTTTGACTCATTTGCATTTGTGGGCTATTTTCAAAAGCACTTGCTTCAACCTTTCCATTCCATGTGCTCTTACCATGTGGTTTTTAAACCCATGGACTGCTCAATTTTATTGAACTACCCAGAAAATAGGTCAGCGGTCCTGATTTGGCTCTTGATTGGTTCAGATCCATGCAGCCCAACAGTAATTTGCAGACTCTTGTGAGGTTTCACAGCCTTTTCTGTGGGAGAAACCCTACAGGCATAAATCATTTGTCGAAGTTCAGCTTCATAAAGCCTTAATTATTCAACATCCAAAATTTAGAGTACGAGTTTAACAAAGAATATTCCACCGCTGTGATGAATAGTTTTAATAGGCTGAAAATATGAGGAATGTGGCAAATTTATTGGCTTCTTGTCAAGTGTGGAATAAGATATTTCATCAATAATTTCTAAGATGCTTAAAATCTCAAGAAAATATGAAAACGAGCAGTAAAAATCCCCTGTTGTTATGCCATACATCACACAAACTGCCTTTCAGAGTAAGAGCCTATTAAATTCTTTAAACCCAGAGTGGGATTTGAGACTTCAGTCGTTCTCACATTTCCCCGAGCAGATACTACTGCAGACATCCATAGGGCCATGTAGATGTACATCGTGTTGTAAATATTAACCAACTGCATTGGCTTGCACTCATTCCAAACACATTTACAGTAAATAATTGAAAAAAACTCAAAAGGTGTGGAATCAGCCTTTACCTGCAATTATGATGGGTTTCAATTTGGGCTATTTTTTTTATCCCATTTTCATGCAATCCAACATTAAATTATGTGCTACATAATTGACTACTATTTAGATTGAGAAAGATCATGCATATTCGTTAGGATTTTGGTAAAAATAAATGTTTTCTTCCTGAAAATCTGAAAAAAGTGATAATTATCCAAGTGGAAGGTGTGGGAAAATCTTAAAAGACAGATGTCAGTTCACGTTTAAACATGTGGAACATTTCACTGATGTGTTATGCATCGCGTATAAAAACAGCAGCCTTTTTCCCTAAAACTCACTTTTTAAACTTGACATACAAGCATGAGGAAGTTAAAACTAATCAGGTGTGATGGAAAGAAAATCCAGACGATCTCAGCAGATTTCAGCTTTGTAACTATTGTTTTTGTCAGTATTCACCAAACTTTGTCTGGTGTCTAGTTGGTTAAAGAAGGTCTTCAATGGGAAATTAATTAATACAAAGATTTTAGAGTTATTGTACAGTTCTATTTTTTAAGAAAACTATTCTGAGATACAGTATTGCCTATAACTATACATGAGACGTTGTTGACAGTACAAAAGAAGAACGGCTACAGCTTTGGATTTACATGAGAGAAGCAACCTGGTCTTCCTAAACCCTTATAGAGCACTGATGGCTGCAGCAGCACACTGAGAAAAGTCAAGTTGTGTTTGACACGGAGTCACCACAAAACTAAGAGGATAATAAAAACAACATTTTTATAATTTTATTATAATTTTTGTGCCTTGGGGGTTTCCATTTCATATTCTGCGCACATGTTCCTGTATATTATTCCAGCCACTTGATTGTAGCGCTCCATGTATGCTTTCCCAGCCAGCATCTTACACCCTGCAGTTATGTGCTGGATTGTTTCAGGCACCTCTTTGCGCAGCCTACACCTTGAGTCTTGTCTGGTGTGGTAGATCTCAGCCTCTCTGGTATCTCTGGTATCAGGTTCTCTGGGCTTGTTCCTGAGCTGCCAGGTTGAGCGCTTCAGTGCTGTCCTGTAGGTCAGCCCTTTCTAGCCATTGGTAGGAATTCTTGATATCAGCCACTTCAGTTATGGTCCGGTGGTACATCCAATGCAGGGGTTTGTCCTCCCATGAGGATCTGTCCTCCAGCACTGTATCCACTAGTCCTCTGCCTCCTTGCTTGCGGTTGCATACAGTCTCACTGTGCTGGATTTGGGATGGAACCCTCCTTGCATGGTGAGGAGCTTTCGTGTTTTAACATCCGTGGTCTGTATCTCTTCCTTTGGCCATCTTATTAATTCTGCAAGGTATCTCAGGACTTGCCTCACTCGTTGGAGGTATTTGGCTGTTGCAGCTTTCCTCGTTGCCATTTGCCTGCGGATTTCCAAGGTACTTGTAACTATCCTCTATGTCTGCTATTGTTCCTTCTGGGAGAGAGACTCCTCCTGTGTGGACTACCTTGCCTCTCTTTGTCACCATCCGGCTGCATTTCTCGAGCCCGAATGACATCCCAATGTCAGTACTGTAGATCCTGGTGGTGTGGATCAGGGAGTCAATGTCACGCTCGCTCTTAGCATATAGCTTGATGTCATCCATGTAGAGGAGGTGACTGATGTTGGCCCCATTTCTGAGTCGGTATCCATAGCCAGTCTTGTTGATTATTTGGCTGAGGGGGTTCAGACCTATGCAGAACAGCAGTGGGGACAGAGCATTACCTTGGTATATCCCACATTTGATGGACACTTGTGCAAGTGGCTTCCCATTGGCTTCAAGGGTGGTTTTCCACAGCTTTATTGAAATTCATGAAGGCTCTTAGAGTCCTGTTGATGTTGTACAGCTCCAAGCATTCAGTGATCCAGTGTGGCATTGAGTCACATATTCTTGTAATCAATCCAGGCTGTGCACAGGTTGTGTATCGTGACTTGCAGTCTTGAGCGACTGTTCTGTCTAATTGTGAGTTGGTGTTTGGCCTCTGGGGCCTCATTATAAAACTTGGCGAGGATTTGGCGCTGTGAAGCGGCGACGGATGAAACATAGGACGTAAGCGTGACGCGACAGAAATATTCGATTTATAAACCGCAAGACGCATATCCTACGATCTTCCTTTATAAATCATAACCGATTCTAAATGCAGCGCAGCTTATGCGGCTACATGACATGCCCATAGTTGTCCATAAATAGTCCGTGAAACTTCCACAAATTAATATTCATGGCTTAAGCAACTGCGGCAAATACAGAGGGAATAAAACGTAACTTCATTCAATGTGAAGTAGAAGTTATCATATGCAGGTGGAAAAGAGGAGAAAATGTTGTTTGGAGGTACAGTGTGGATATTTACTAATGCCAAAAGGCACGTGGAGCGCAAACGTGGCAGAGATCAGAATGCTGTAGCCTCACAACCTCGGACCGTACCGGCTAAAAAGAAATGAAAGAAATGATCGGACATCAAAGTCGAGGCAAAAAGGCCAAGCGCTGCATCGCGCGTGTCCGACGGGTGGGGGGTGGGGACTGGAGCTGACTCCTCTTGATGAGAGATCATGTCTATTGGGAACTTCTATTAAGTCCCCTTATCGGCGCCCTTCCTCCGCCCGTCACCTGGACTGAGACGGAGGAGGACGCTGACGCTGGGCCAGGGTCAGGGTGACACAGGTAAGAGAAATAATTAAACTGAATGCAGTCAAGTCACATGTATGCAGGCTACACAATTACAGATTATTAATATAGAACAATTTTATTTTAGTTGCTGGGTGTTCTTGTGCTGGGGCCAGTGGTCACAATGCTGCAGCTGAGCAGCCGTTCGGCCCCAGCGCCCCACGGCACGCCGCTCTCTACCCTCCAGCAGTGGACGCGGTCCTCACCGATGCAGTCCTTCAAATGCAGAGGGAAGTCAGTAGTTCAATTAGAGAGGTGGTTGGCGAGTCAGTCACATCGACTGAAATAAACTGCACGATGAGGGAAATTCTGAATAAATAATATTTTCTACACCTTTTGTTGTTTCGCGTTTAATGATCACTTCCAACGCTACAAGACAGTGCAGCAGCATCGGCTCAAATGCGTGGGGATGGGGTTCAGGGTCAGCTACCACAGCAATCAGCGCCAGGGGTAGAGGTGATTGTTTTAAGCTGTGCCACATTGTGCATACAACACAAAGAATGACATTTGGCACATCGCTGTCACTTTCACGTATTTCTTCCATCTGCCGACGGTGTCAAGGCTTTCATTTCAATTCGCTTTGTGCGCACGCCTGGGTCAGAGCTATGGAGGACCGCATTCCGGCCAAGTTTGCTTTATAAATCAACTATTGCGAGGGCGTGACGCCTTCTTTTGTGCGTACGCAACGTTTATAAATGAGGCCCCTGGAGTCTCTACCAATGCCCTCTGTGTTACTCATGAATTGCGAATGCCTATTTATCTTGATGCCTGACATGAGTCATGTTGTGGAGAGACAGGTTATTGGCCGGTAGTTGACAGGGACTCTACCTGGAGGGATCCTGCTTGATCAGACTGTCACTGTACAGCTAAGCCTTTGGGTGAGGTCCTACTCCCAGCAGCTGGGTTCAAGCCAGGCTGCCAGGCGCCATGGAGTGTGAGTTTTTGTTATCTAGTAGGTATGTATCATGTATATGTATCAATGACATATATATATACATACTATATACATATATATATATATATATATATATATATATATATATATATATATATATATATATATATATATATATATATATATATATATATATATACATATATATATATATATATATGTATATATATATATGTATATATAAACAGTATATGTATGTATGTTTATAATACAGTGGTTTTCACAGAATGAAAGCCTTAAAAACCCACCCCGTTGAAATGGTGTTCGTGAAATTTTTTTTTTTCTTTTAGCATTTTTCTGATGATGGAGGACATTTTAAGGCTTAAAATTGCATTTCTAACAACAACAAAAAAAGTAGTTGGAAAAAAGAGCATATTTGTGACGTAGCAAATCATACTGAGAAGCCACCAGCTCTCCGATCCGAGCTCTGAGCAGCAGGAAGGGCAAAGGGGGCGGGGTTTCTCTAATGGCCTGGGCCACAACTCAGCAGGTGAAATTCTAATGAACTCCTGCTGCTTTGCAGAAATCATGTCGTACACAACAACACAGCTTTTTAGGGGGAGGCTAAAAACAGTATAATCATATTTAAAAGACCACTGGAAAGGCTTTAAAATAGATCAGATGATGATCAACAGGAGTGGGACTCCAACACTTTTGTTTTAGATCCTGAGTTAAAAACCTGATGCAGATAAACATAGATCAGTATTTATATTTACTCAAGCAAGTCTGAGATCTTGGTGCAAACTTAGGAGCTGCTGTGCGAAATGTATGCATAAATTATTAACCAATGTTGGTAATTCTTCAACAGTTTGTAGATTGTTTTCTGGTTCTGCTTATTGATACATGTAGTAATAAAAAAGAGGAACTTTATAAAAGAGTAGAAAAACTTGTGGCTTTTCACCACTAGTTTATTCTCTGAAAAAGGTTTTGAGTCAACTTTTGCCAAATGAACATTAAACCAACCAAACGCGCTCAAAGCAATCTGTTTAACAGAAAATATGCCAATTGTGTTACAGATTTTTGTGGGTTTTTTGGTAAATGTGAGTTTCCAGCAGGTTAAACATTGATGGAGTAAAACAAAAACAGGAGCCTCTGGCTGTCTGCCTCGATCTGAAGATAAGATTTATTTGTTTTCCCTCACAGCACTGGGAGGAGGAGGACGAGATTACACTTAGAAACCAGGATGAGAATGTTTTCCTCTTTTCTTATTGCACTCAGTCTTCCCCTGATTTGACCTATTAAGGAAAAACATTGGAAACAGAATGGAAGAGCTGAAACCAATTATATTGAACAGCAGATGTCTGGCAGTGAATGTTCACACTTAAAAAAATAAAAAAATAAAAATAACAAACAGCCAGAGAGCAGCGCGGCACAGAGAGAGAATAGATGGGAGAGTAATCAGGCTGCTTTTTCCTCAAAGTCGAGTATTTTTTATGTTAAGTTTAAATCATCTGATCACCAAAGCAAGTGCGTTTCTGCTTCGAGCAGCTGCACAGGCAAATTTTCCACATAAAAGAACACGGAGAAGAGAATAAACGAGAATGGTTGGAGCACAGGGGGATGAAAGCAGAGCCAGGAGGCAGAGAGTGGTCACCACCTGTGTTCAAGTGACATTCCAGCCTCGATAATGAGCAATCGATGGCCTGGGGTCAATGTAATCACCCGGGGAGATTGGCACGCTCTCAGGAAACACACACTGGTTTTGGGGCTGATAAGAGGAAGGCGGCCTGTAAAAGCACCACGGCCCCGTTAAGGGTTGGTGCCACACATTGTGCTTCCTCTGCTGTGATTTGCAGCTGCAGCAGGGCAGAAAGTCATCAATAAACTACCAACTCCTGGGATATCTGCAGTCTGACAAGACAGATGGAGGGAATAGAGAAACAGACATGAGGCTTAATATGGAATCGGTTTACTGTGAACAAAGGAGTAATTGAGTGCTTAACATCATTGTTTATTGATTTAAAGGATGCAACAGTTTTCCCCACATTCGTTGCGGTTAAGATTTACAACCTGTTTTATTTTTACAGTTTTGAAGGAAGCAAAAAAAACATTTAAACAAATTTTTCAAAAGGCTTTTGTAACTAATGACTGACTTGTAGTTTCCAGCATAACAGACTCCTGAGACACAGAATGTTTCGAGTACATCAGACAGAAACTTTTGGTTGATTAAAAAAAAAAGATCATCTCTTTCCTCTTGTAGTTAGGAGGATATGAGTGTTGGTCTTTAAACCTGGACCGGTGGCAGGAACGTAAAGACCCAAACTAAAAAAAAGTAAGTTTAATAAACATGTCCTAGTAGCATTCTTCTGATGATTGAGGACATACATAAAGAAAATTAAGCTCAAAATTCCTTTTTAGAGTATAACCTTGTTAAAAATCGTCAATCAGAACAGATGACAAAAATGCTGTTTGAATAAAATCCTATTTTTTGATGTTTGCTGGGCAGACCACACGCTCCCTGCTCCAAGATCTCAGCAAGCTTTTCTTTTTTGGCTAAAATTGGCATAATTGCAATAAAAGAAAAAATTAGGCCACTGGAAACATTTTAAAAATACCTCAAAAGATGAGAAGAGTGAGACTTTAAAAGAGGAGAAGACTTTGCTTGCATCATTGTTGCTATGGTTACATTGCTTCATGAACTAGGAGAGGGACTTAGGAAAGTTTAATAGAATGTTTGATCTGACATGCATTTAATCAAATATTGATTTACAAACCTAAATATATATAAACACACATGATAAGCAGTGAATCATTGGTTAATCTGCAGTGAATTTGTGAATAGATGACATTTATTTCACCAGGAATTTATTACAAAGAATACAGTGCAATAAAAGACGAAGTGCCAGATGTGCACAAGAAGCCTTATTAAAAAGGTAAATATAAAAGTACCTCATAAATGCAATAAAGAAAATATATAAAATGACTAAATAAAATAAAATCCACATCATACAACTTGGCTAAAATGAAAGATAAAAAGGCAGCTCTTTCAGAATGAAAGCGTATGGCACCAAAAACTATTATTACGGTACGTTTGGGTGAGATACGAGAGTTTTCTGATGCATTTCACCAGAAAGTAAACTGTTGGGAGGAAACAAGTGTGAACCCGCAAAATCCTTGTTTTTCCAGTAGCACAGGCATTTCACAGTTCTATTTCTTTTGCAATATGTGATAGTTTAAAGATGGAAGAGTCAACAATATTTACTTCACAATATTTTATGCATGAACAGTATACAACAAATGCCCCAGAAATGTGACTAATTTTAATGTGTTGAATGCTTCACAACAGTAAATCATTTCAACACAATTGATTCATAGTGGTTCAGTGGTTTATAAAGCTTTAGTTTCTCCATCACTAGCAGAAACTTAAACAGTTAACATGTAAACTTAACAACAACAACAGCAAAACCAAGGAGCAACAGATAAGGCAAACAAAGCAGAAGACCAGAAAATGAAGGACTGGAAAACTAGAGTCTTAAATAAATTGAGGATAATTAACCAAAATGAAGTCAGCTGGGGATAATGATCAACCCGAACCTGTTGTGACTGTGACAGGGGGACAAGGACAAGTTTAGACCAAAGCAAAGAAATCACAATGAAAAAAACAATCTAGAGTGCAAGATCCTCAGAAGGCATAAAATATCACAATTGAACCAAAGAAAATCCACAAATTGCAGCAAAATATTAAATCAGCTCCTCCGTAAAACTGCCTATGAGCCTATATCATGCTGTCTTAAGCCTTCCAGAGTGACCTATATCCATACATATGTTCACAAATTACCTTTGACACACTAAAGAAGGATTTGGAAGGGAAGGGGCGGTTCCTCACCTTGTGATGTCACAGTGTGAGGACTAGTTTTCGTAAACTGGGAGGGGCTGGTGCTCCATGTGCAGATTTTTAGATGAATACTCAGAAATGCATGAATGGATCAAAATACTGCTCTGGGGTTGTTTTAGTGAGGAATTGACAATATATTACACTTAAAGCAAAAAAAAAAAATACTGATTTTGCATGATATATGCCCTTTAAACATTTTAGCTTAATTTATTTCTAGGGTTTTCAAATAAGTCAGTTTTCTTGCATTTTCCATTTATTTTCAATAGGGATAAATGGGGCAAATAAGAGTCTTAAGGGCAGGCAGAAGAGGCCTTTAAAAATTATGTTAATATTCTTCTTTTCCTCTTTTTGCTATGTTGTCACGCTAAACGTCTAAACTGTATGCAAATAGGAATGTTAATGTGAAGCCCACAGCGAGCGTTGGTGGCTTTTCAGGCTTTTGTGGGAACAGCTTCAAGAATCTTCGGCTGAAGTCTCTCTGCTCTTGATGGATCCATTTAAACCTACAAGTATGTGACAATACGAGCTTCCCCTGAGCATCACTAGTGACTCCTTCAAAAAGTTCCAACATCTGTTCTAAACAAAGCCTCTCCTGTGGGAGTTTGCAGATGACAGATATGACAAGAATGGTGTGGGACAGGAAAAAACTTAAAAAAGATCAGTGGCTGGCTAAATGCAGCCCACTCATATCAAAGTCTGCCAATCAAAATCAAAAAAGATAAAGTAAAACATTCCAGTAACGCTATGAGCCATGGAAATGAAGAATAAAGGAGAAATGGATGTTTTGGATCAAAGCTGCCTGATGAAATTGGGGAAGGTAATATAGACTCATGGGCTTTTTGATAAAGCTTTAAGAAGACAAATAAAGTTGTGTTTGTGAACTGACCGATCTAAGGACCTTCCATTACACTTTTGTGTGCAGATCAGAAAAAATCATAATCAGGATTTACAAATCTGGTCCAGAATCCATCCTACTACACATTTACTAGAGCCAGGTTTAGATTACAGCCCTATTCTGTAACCCATGAAGGTCCATGCATCAAGTGTGTCTTTAACTCAACTGAAAAACAATCAGAATATTCAATAAATGCACATTTCTGCTGATGATTATGATATTAGATGCGTGACAATTGTGTCCTTGTTGTCTGCATGTTACAAACGTCATTGTTTGAATACATTAGCAAATTTCCAATAAGCTTTCAACTGATCCATTAATTTTTTGGTTGTTCTAATTAGATATGCTACAGGTTAATTTCTAAAAAAAAAAAATTGTGTGCAATCAGCTAAGTGTTCAAATAATTGATTCTTATTCCCATTAATTTATTGGCCTTTCAATACTGGAAATATGGCTGGTGACACAAAAGAAAACACGCTATTAAAACTTCCCGAACTCATGGACCATTTATGCAATTAAATTCTAACAAATCCTGAACCACAGAAAAGCTGCTTATTTCTGCGTCAGCGTCAGTTGCTGTACATTACTCCTGTAAACGCTTTAAACAAACACTAAAACGCCTTTTTCTACTTCAGAATCCATTGGAATCATGGAAATTGTGTAAACGACTGAAGGGTTATGATAGTTCAAAGACCTCAACGCTGAAAATAAAAAGCTTGGGAGTTAAAGGGTTAAAAATAATTGTTCGTGTTCATGAGCTATTTATGTTTTCATTTGAGAAGGAGCTTTGCAGCCAATCCAACTTAATTTTTACTCTTGTTTTCGACATTTTTCTTCCTAAATGGTCACAAAAAACATTTGGCAGTGTGTTCGTACATAAAAAATAAACTGCATCCACTGCTATCTGGTTTAAATAACCTGTGATGGTGAAAAATAAATGAGCAGCCAAAAAATACTGTCCCTCTTAATAAATTTATAATAAAAAAAAGGGAAAACTACTTAAAACATTGCATTAAACCCGAATGATTGACCCATTGTGCTTGAAGTATCTCCTCCTCCAATGTTTATCCCAAAGAAAGAACCAAAAAAGGTCTCTTCTGGACGATGGGGAGAGGAGGAAAAATAATACTTAGAAGAGCGGCACTATTGTAAACTAAACCCAAAAACCATGGCTAAATCAGATGGTAAACCTCAGATCGAGTTTTGTGTTCCAATGTAACAAAACGTTAAAAAAAAGGAAAATTCAGCAGAGTTCTTCTTTATTGACAATCATTTTCAGAATGTATGGAGAACTTGAAAACCAATTGTGTGCTCTTATGCAAGATATCAGAGAACACGGAGGAAACTGACAGCCTAAGACCATGTTTGGTAAGATCCTAAACCTCAACCACCTCCAGTAAAGACATAACTTTAACAAAAGCCCCAATGAATAAACGTCAGATCCAGATGTCATTTATGACTTTAAACGTAACTTTAAGACTTTTAAGACTCGTAAATTTACAGAAAAAGTTGAATATTTACAAGATTTAAAGTTGTAGCTTTAAGAGATTTTTCTCTGGATGCCTATAAATCTTCTAATTTTTTACTTTGTTTTTGTAGCCCTAATACTATATCTTTCACAAATACTACATCGTTTTGAACTCTGATCGTCGTCAAAAGCACAAACAATGTTTGTAAGGTAAACGAGACAGAAAAACAGGCAATATTTCAAATTAAGCTCAGCATTGCTGTTGATAGTAGAATTTGATAGTGATACAGACGTGTCTATCATAGAGACATTTAAAGGACAGAGGTCTTTTCTAGTGTGTTGCTGTTGTCGTATATTGTGGAATAACATCTGTCCACCTAAGTTCTGACTTTCTGTTGTTCCGGTTATTACTGGGGTTTAGGCCAGACCAAATACCTTATTAATGGACACCCTGCAGCCAATCAGGATCCAGTATTCACTCAGACCGTGGTATAAAGCAATGTAATGTACAGACGTGCATTAAATGCCTGCTGCTGCAATGCTCCTGTGATATTTCCTGTATGAATAAAATGCTACACACTGACTGGACTTAATACTAGCTCAGTTTTTGTTGTGTTATTTCCTCCAAGGGATATGATTTAGTGGCCGCTTAAATTTGTCATGCAAACAGCCAAAAGGAAGAGAAAAGGCTTTACTAAATATGAACTTAGTTCCTTCTAATCCCAAAGACCCATTTCCAAGTATTGGAAAATTGTTTGTTCTGAGGGGAAATAAAACAAACGGCTTACCAAAGCGTATTTATACTGCATGTGAGCAGCTTTACAACATCGCCAGAGCCGTGTCACCGAAACGACAAACACTGACTTCTTTCCACTTCAGGATCGGCGCTTGTTTCATTGGAGGTGAAAAAGGTCAAGATGGACTGATAATTCTGAAAATTCTCTGGAAACTGCTGATTCTGTTCAAAAATTGAGACTAAATGACATTAACAGAGATATTTAGACTTTCAAGGTGACAACTTTAAATTCAAGTTAATTGCAAAAGAGGCAATAACAAAGTATAAACAATTAAAAAGAAAGAACCATTTAAGATTGATAGTCCATGACTCTCACTAAGATTCATGAGCCTCTGAGTGGAAAACAGAGTCAAGGCAGTGGAGGCCAAATAAACCACAAAACTCACAAGAAAACTCTGAGCTCACTGGAATGTAAAAGCCACTGAGAGGTTTAGTATATGAGGACTTGAGGGCTCAATAATGACTGCTCAGCTATTCTTTCTGTTTTTAATGGAAGGAAAGGGAACGTGGAAAAAGGAAAAGGTCTGTAAAATTGATGTTGGCTAACACAGTATTCATTTAATTTTTTTGGAGGTTTGTCTTCCCAATAAATCTGAATCAGTTTTAACAGCATTTCTGGTGCTATGCGGTATTCTGACACTACTGTATTTACTGAAGGCAGCAATGAAGACAAAAGGAGATATTACTCACTATGAACAAAAATGTAATGGATTACTTTGGAAATATTCTCATCCCCACATGCCAAAAAACAAATCAATAACTGGCAGTAATTGCTAATTGTCTGTAGAAATAATCATAATTTTCCAGTCTACACGTCTTAAAAATTTATTTTGAAGAACCTACAAATGCAATACTGAACATTTTCATTTTTTGGTTTTCTTTTAAATCTAGTAAATGGGACCTTGAGAGTGGTAGTGTGAGCTATTGTGAGTCTTATGTCAAAGAGAAAATGGCAGATACCTTGAGGTATGCAACACTACCCTTGCTCCTCTGTCTCCTGAGTTTAATTTTCACATCCACATGTATAATTCTATAACATGTTAGTACTCCAAAGCTTTCTCTGGAGCGTCGCACCGTCTATGCGTGGTGTAAAACCAGAGCAGTAGTGACACACGATCGGAATAAACTGTTCACAAGCTCCACGGTCGGATCAACAATCGGCATAACCCACCTATCTCGATCAGAAACGAGTGATCGGGGGATCGAGTGGAACGAGTGATCGGGGCAGAGTATTCCGAACGGCGAGTTGACATGACATATTTTCCTTTTCCTTCCGATCAGGCGTTCTTTCCAATTCCTTTTGTCCATGTAAAAGCAGCTACTGTCTGCAGGGTTTGGGGGTTTGAAAAAAGAAAAATTCGCACCTGTGTCTTCACTCTTATTTACACCTTACATGTTGCATAAGTGTTCATGCGCATAGAAAAATGCGCATGAACACTTTCTCTCTACGGGTTCACGACCTTGACACTTTGTGCGAATGACCCGTACAGGTCTGGTCACCAGCAAACAGTCTGTATCCATTTAAAAGGACACAATGGCTTTATCAGAATTTTCTTTTCTTTTTTTTTCCACAGTAATCTCTCCTTCTCTGAAAAAAATAGAGCAATGTGACTTGATCTAAGGTCGCATCACCTGAATTTGAGAATCCATATGTTCTTTTTCCACATCCACTTTTGGTCATATTTCATCTAACATAAAACTTGAAAGTGAATTTGTTCTGGATAACTCATGGTGCACGCCTTTTACATGGGAAGCAGCTGTATGAAAAGCTCAACATGTTACTGTCGGAGAGAGAGGTCTGTAAAAACACATCAGACATTTGCAACCATGGAAACCATGATGCGTAAAGAAAGACCATTGACCAGACTAAAGTAATCCAGCTGTACTAATTGACCTCTCTGTGAATTTTTACGTGGCCAGTCGATGGAAGACTCTCCCGTCCTGAACACGTCTTTTATCCCTACAGCTCTACGTCACCAAGGTATGAAAACATAAGACTTTGTACCTTTTATCACTGATGAAAAATTTTGAGTTTTTATATTAATAATAAACTACACGAAATAAAGATGAAAATGATTCTATGTAAAAGTCAGTGCAAATGTAATCAAACACAACCTTTACTTTCATTTTTGTAAAGTGACCTTGTGTCCAGTATTAGTGTACCCCCCCCCCCCGTGACGTACCGGTGCTGGAAAGTAATCTGTAACACACTGCGGTGCTAAAGTTATGTAATCCAACAGATTAAAATGCATCCATTGGATGAAGGACATAAACAGAGAAACAGCTCATAGAGACCTAACAATTCAGTTTATATTTTACAAAAACGTTTCCATATGTTCAAAGGATAGTCTTGTAAAAGTGTGCAAATTTACATAGTTGTTGTTTATGTATTCTTTTTTTTTTTACAACAAATGGCAAAACCTCAAAATTAATATTTTAAAATGTCTCATGGCTAAATCCTTCTGCAACATTATTTAATAATGTTGTTTTAAAGCAGATGAAAACATTTACATCTTATAGGTCCATAAGATTTAAGAACCCCTTCAAAGTTACAAAACAACAAGTAGTTTTTCTGATGGCAAAATAAAATAATGAAGGTGTGTATTTCTTCTTATCAGGGACACAAACTCATCTTGGGGAGGAAACTCTAGATCAGTGTTTTTCAACCAGTGTGCCGCGGAACACTAGTGTGCCGTGAGAGACGGTCAGGTGTGCCGTGGGAAATTACCCATTTTCACTGATCTAAAAACATTTTCCATCTCCAGGATATCAGCTCTGTGTTCATCTAAACAGGCCCTGATAAAACACTGAGTAGTTAGGAATATGAAAGATCATTAAATACTTTTTTCTTTGTGTTTATTTGATTCTATTAAAGATATTTTGATAAGAATGATGGTACCGCAGCTTCGGCTTTGTTTTTCGGAAAAGTCCCGCCCCTTTAACTGTCTCCACCAATCATTCTTGGAGGCTTAATCACACATCATCAGTTTGACCAATCAGAAGTGGATAAAGTCTTCACTTCCTTGTTCCGATTCTGCTCGTAAAGTCTCTCAGTTCTAACAAAAATACCAGCTGAAGCTTGTCTTTATCAGTGTAACTTTCCACAGAATCCGGTCTCAGACCGTGGGACAAGTAGGGCTGTGACGATAACCGCCTCACCGCACTTTTTTTTTTACGTTTTGCATATGGTGCGTGTTTGGAACTATAATAAACACATTAAACGCCTTCATCTTTGCTGCTAATTTCCTTTTTCTGCTAGTCCTGTGTTCAGACTTTCCTTCTTTCTTTCAGACTGTTGTCTCCTTTTCTCCCCCCGCGGGCGCGTGCTCCCACTGTCTGTCTCTGCGCTGCACGTGGCACGCGGCTCCCTTTACACACAAACAGGTGCTTGCTTTCAGAAGCACACATCCTCATTCTACAACAGAAGTTTCCGTCTCGCAAGGAAGTACGACAAATTTACTGCTTTCTAATTATTAATTTCCATTGTATTCATTTCCATTACAAGCTGCGTGCGTTCCTAAGAGCGCGACATGGCCGCCCACCGGAGGATTTTGTGTTGGGGGGGGGGTGTTACTGTCCTCCTTCACTCCGTAACACCAAACATGAACGCACGCTGTTAGATTTCCATGAAAATCACTACATGTTTTGTTTGGGAACTATTTTTTGCAGCATAACGTTACATGTCTGTATAAACAAAGGCGGAGCCTCCTGCCCCGCGTTCTTCATGGGTGTCAGGCTTCACGGCTACCGGAAAGGTGACGAGGTGTCTGCAGTCTGTTTATTACTGGGCAATACATAATATTCTGAGAAGATGTCTGTACCAAAGAGCACAGGGGAAACTTGCGTGCGGTCCGCTGCAGAAGAATCAACACACACCCCCAACACACGTGTGTGCACCTTCCTACTATAACTACACAAGACGCTCCGCGCTCACACACACAGTCAATCTACAACACCTATAGTTAGTTCACAAGTTAGATATGTAGTTGTTAGTTGTTACTGTTATTTGTTAACAAAGAATAGTATGTTGTAATTGTATTTATTTCCGATGCGGCCGCCGGGGGATTTTGTGTTTTTTTTTTTTTTTTTGGGAGGGGGGGGCTGTGGTTCATCACCGCAGTGATGAAAATTTCGACACAGTCACAGCTATAGGGACAAGTGAAAAAAACAATGAAGCTCAGAGAAGAGAGTCTGTCTGCCCTGGGCGGCAGTTTTTGCACTACATCTCCCATGATGCATTGTGTTAAAGTGACAACATCTCTGCCCTACAATGAGTCTTCCCTGTTAAATGTCTTGAAACCACAACAAACACACATCAGTTTTTAAATCTCCTTGATGAAATCAGAAATCAGTTAAGTTCTCCTTCAAGGTTTGTGTTTATTAACAGCCAAACATTCCAGAGTTTGGTCCAAGTCATCTTTCAACTGTAACTGAAACACTTTTCTAATAAAGTCTGGATTATTTTATATGCTAAATTTAAGAAGAAGTAATAACATTTAAGAAACAGGATTAAGGTGAAGTGGCCAACAGACACAATTAAACTAAATTAAAACAATTTAATAATCTTAAAAGAAATAAAATATTTTTGTGAAAGTTTTCAAAGACTTCATCTTTGATTAAGACAAAAGAAAAACTAATAAAACTTTAACATGTTCACTTTTTGTGTAGCTACAAAAAACATAAATGTTAGTTTTTTGTGTAAAATTTATCAAACAAATTGTGATCATATTATTCAAAAATTACAGTTGCCTTTGCACCAACATTTAAAAAATAAATTACTATTTAGAAAGAATGTATTAGTTTTTTGTGAGGTTACATAAAATTGCATGTTAATAAACCGAATGAAAAAAATTAAAATATCAATTAATTTAGTCGAAAGTTATTACTGAAAACAAACTTTACTTTTATTACATCTTTTAGAACTGCAACTTCCAGCTTTTTCTGCCACAATTATCAAAAAAATGCATGTGATATTGAAGAGGGACTGTAGATCAATACAGACTATAGAGTTTCTCTTTTTTTAATCTTTGGATGCTGTTGTGCTGCGGGATTTTTGTCAAGGATAAAGTGTGCCGTGGCTCAAAAAAGGTTGAAAAACACTGCTATAGATGATCCAGTTCAGAACATCCCACCACAAGAATGGCTTTTTCCCTTCAGCCACCAAATATACATAACAGAGGTATGTTTTGTGTATTTATTTTTTGTCATGGTTTGGGTTTCTTTTGTCTTGGTTTTTTGCTTTATTTCTTGTTCTGTCATGTTTGGTTCTGTTTCCTGTTTTATTTTGAAAGGTTTCCTGTCTTGTCATGTTTTTTAAGTTTTACTTCCTTTGTCCCAATTTGTCCTGATCATGTTCACCTGTGTCTTGTGTCCCCTGTTTGTATTTAAGTCTCGTCTCTGCCTTCCTCTTGTGCTGGTCCATTAACGTCGTAATGTCTCTTCAATGTACGTCTTCTGCCCTGTTCATCTTGCTATGCCCACAGTGAGTTTTGGTTTTTGTTTCCCTGCTTAGCAGCGCTTTTTGTTAAGTTAATAAATCCCTTGGCCAGGAACTGTGTGCTCCCGTCTCTGCATTTTGGGTCCTTCATGCTCCCCAGCCCTCCCCACATGACATTTTTCTTTCCATGTTCTATTTTCTTTCTCTTTTGTCACCACACAAAAAAAAATGTTTTATTACCAGCCGTGGTGCAGCGGAAAAAGGAAAATTGCGAAAAGGCTTTTAGTTAAAATATTCAACCCCGCAACAAAACAAAAAAAAAAAAAAAAACACTGTTACTGGGTTAAATCATTCGTAAAGGGCTGAAGGTTGGACTGGAAGTTCAAATAAAATAAACTTACAATAAGTTGTATTGCATAAGCAACTGGAAGAGTTGGTTAATACATTTAAGAATTATAATAATGCAAAAGTCAGATTTTCCTGTTACAAAGTTGAATTTAAACAAAAATTTAGGTTTGGGTTGTTATTTTTTAGTCTAGAGTGGGAAAACAAATAGTCCCCCTTTTGATCCTATGGTGAGAAATGCAATTATTTGTGGTATATTTCTTAGGAACCAGATAATTCAAAGTACATCGACGTCAGAGAACGAATCATGTAGTGTTTCCCACCATGTTTCCAGATGTTATAATAACATGAAGCTAATTCAATTAATGTAATTTAATAGATAAAACCAGATTTTCAAAGCCCATTGAATTCCCATGTCAGATGAGTCATGCAATCAGGAAATTAGGAGGCTTTGTGTTAGTCTCTGTGAGCCGCGAAGCACACAAACATCAGCATGCACACAAACACACACACACACACAAAGACACATGCACTGGGAAAGCTTCCAAAGCTCATTTCAGAGTACTGTATACGTTTCACTTCCCCATTCAATTCAATTCCATTTATTTATATATCCCGAATTCACAACAACAGTCGTCTCAATGGGCTTCGTACCAGTCTTTATGCATCACAGTGTGGAAATGGGTTTCTCTGACAACCGTCAAATGTCAAGCAGCCTTTCATGACTCACTTGACCCCAAACGGCTTCATTAATGCCACAGAGTGGACAAACAATAGTAATCACATCAGCGAACCTGAATTTCAGAACTGTCCATTTTGGCAAAACAACCCAGATTTAATTATCGACAACCAAAGTAGTTCTTAAGTCTAAAACGGAACATATTTACATCTACCTGACATGAAACACTTTAAAGTACTTAGCCATCTAAGTGCATAATTACCTTGGATTAGATTAACCCAGAGACAACTTCACATGGGTTCACATGTTACATTAGTGAGGCTTTTCCTCACTGATTAGTCAGTCTAGTGCTGACTACCAGCAGGGCTAAATGACCCGCTAAAATATTATGAATAATAATAGTTGATTTGTCTCTAAAACCAGATAAACTACAAACTCTTGATACTGACAACAAATCAAAGAAGCAGTGATGCGGGGAAAAGGCTTTTAGGCTTATTTGTTGTTTTAGAGCTGATTAAATTAAAACCTTTCAACCTGCAATACTTTCAGCAGTGGTTCATAAACTTCATCTATTTTGTAAAGAGATGTTGTTTACCAAAGGAAAACAGCATAAGCAGTTCCATGTGACGCATAACTCCTGTTGAGGTCACAGGTCACTTACAATGTTGTTGCTATATACTACCTTTTGTCTTCTCAATGCCCCAAAACATAGATATTTATGACAGAAAGAGATGAAAAATATTGTTCTGGAGCCTTGAGTGAAAGTATTCCCCCTTTGTGAACCCTGCAATTATATTTTAAATAACAGTTGTTCAACATAAATGTTAAAAAAGGAACTGGAAAAGCTATATTTTAATGGACACGTTTGTTTTCTATGTTTCTTTTATAGGGAAACATGCAGACCCTTAGCTTTTTGTTAAGACACGAAAGCTCCTCACCATGCATGGAGGGTTCCACCCCAAATCCAGCACCCTGAGACTGTATGCTAGCCGCAAAGAAGGAGGCTAAGGACTAGTGAGCGTAGAAGCCACTATCCAGTTTCTTTATCCAGTAGGCATGTATCATGTATATGTATCATGATACATATATATATATATATATATCTACCACACCAGACAAGACCCAAGGTGTAGGCTGTGCAAAGATGCGCCTGAAACAATCCAGCACATAACTGCAGGATGTAAGATGCTGGCAGGGAAAGCATACATGGAGCGCCACAATCAAGTGGCTGGAATAATATACAGGAACATGTGTGCAGACAATGGGCTGGAAAGCCCAAAGTCAAAATGGGAAACACCTCCAAAGGTGGTAGAGACTGAGAGGGCAAAGATCCTGTGGGACTTCCAGTTCCAGACTGATAGGATGCTAATGTAGAACCAACCAGACATTGTAGTGGTGGATAAAGAACAGAGGAAAGCCGTTGTGGTGGATGTGGCAGTGCCAAGCGATGGGAACATCAGGAAGAAGGAACATGAGAAACTGGAGAAATACCAGGGACTCAGAGAAGAACTGGAGAAAGCCTGGAAAGTGAAGGTGACAGTGGTGCCTGTGGTAATTGGAGCACTCGGAGCAGTAACCCCCAAGCTGGAGGAGTGGCTACAACAGATACCTGGAAAGACCTCAGACCTCTCAGTCCAGAAAAGAACAGGAACAGCTAAGATACTGCAGGACCCTCAAGCTCCCAGGCCTCTGGTAGAGGACCCCAGCTTGGAGGAGAAACCACCCGCGGAGTGTGAGAGGGGCGTTTATATATATATATGCATGTGCAGTACTATGAAAGAGAAACCAAGTTTTTTCTGCTTAGAAATGTACACAGAGGAATCAAAGATGGCTAAACAGTAAGGAAACGTCTCCCACAGCCATTTGTTTATGGAGGTCAAAGCATGGCTGACCCACTCCCAGAGGCGTCTGTTATGAGAGCCGTTTGAAGGGACACTGATAGTGGGAAACAGATCAAACAATGGCAGAGCCTTGGAAGCCGAATGCTTTATGTTTTTTACAAAGACATGAGGAGATTGGAATTATTGTGTATTGTAGGACTTTGACCTTTGATCTGTTGTTTGTACCTCAAAACACCAGATGTCACAGAGCTAGTTATACTAGACTGCCCTACTACTACAACTTTCCACAAATAGCAAAGAAGCATACATCCTGTTTGCATAAAGGGAACTTCAAAGTCTGCATCATGTTTCACATCTTATGCACAAGTCAGGCTCTGCAACAGACTGGAAACCTGTCCTGCCTTGGCCTTAGCCTGACAGGAACTGGGATAGGCTCCAGCAACCTCTGACCCCAAAGGGATTAAGTGGGTTTAGAAGATGGATGGATGTATGAATGGATGGGTTGATGGATGGAGGAACAAGTCAGGCACAGTTATTCCCACAGAACAGTGTATAAAAAGGACCTTAGGTCTGTGGACACAGACAGCATGGAAACCTATTTTTCTTTAAAGCTTTAATAAACAATTATTGGTGAAATCTTTAGATTTCTTGTCACACTGACTCAACATACAGATTGTTCATCAAATATTTCTTACAGAACCACTTTAATGATAAATGTGTTTTGGGTTGTTTTTAACACATTCTTGTGGCATTTTTCTGATGATCGGGGACATTCATTAAGAAAATTAAGTTTAACATTGCATTTCTGAGTATTTCTTTATTCAAATCGTTGTGAATCAGGGGATGCTCCACGGCAACAGTCCCGCCCACAACTCAGAGGTGAATTTCTAATAAACTCCTGCCGCTCTGCAGAAACTATGTCCTAGAAAACCACACAGGATTTTTGATTTGGGCTAAAAATGACATCATAATAATTTACAGACCACTGGGAACGCTTTGAAGCCAGAGCAGAAGATGACCTGAGTAGGATCTTAAAGTTGGGCATTTGACTAGAATAAACTAAACAATTTAAGGTTTTTCATGCTTTTCAATTAAAACATAAATGAAAATAGATTCTAAATTCATAAGAACAGAAACAGATTATTTGAAAAAAACAACAACAGAGATCTTTAGAATTTTAGGACATCTGTTAAGTCAGTTTGAAACATGAACGAAACTTGACCTTCTCACTGTAAAAGCAATGAGTGGTCTTCAACACAGCGACGTGTGTCTGAATTTCAGAAAATATGAGGTTCCGGCAAAAAGAAAAACCAATGAAAACTGTGACAGAGGAGCCATGCACTTTACGTTCTCCGGGGAGGACGCATCATGCAGGAAGCATCAAGATCGACTTTGTGGGCCTCGACCTTGCTAGGATGTCGCTCAGGACTGAGCAACGTACACGCAACTTTCTTTTTTTCCCCTTTTTTTCTTATAACTTCCTTTGATAAAATATGTTCTTAGAAATCTCTGGATGAGTCTAGAATGCAGGAATCTAAGAGCAATTAAGCATTTGTCCCCACGGCTAACACACACACACACACACACACACACACACACACACACACACACACACGAGAGCAAACACACAAAACAGCACAAGGAAATCAATAACAGCTGAAAAGTGGCACACTGCAGGGACTGAGGTCATCTGCTGACTGTCCTTTACCATCTGAACGAGCAAAAACATGAGGATACTCTCTGTTTGTCTGACACACAATGCAAAAACACATTTTGAGGAGAAATGATCTGAAACTATGACCTTGATACAGTTTGGACAGTAATTTGCACATGAATATATTCATATTTTACCCCTACTTTTGTTCCAGCTAACATATAAAAACTGTCAGGAATGATGGTCATGGAGGACAGAAATACAGACGAAACAACTTTGGAACTTCATTTAACAAATAAACGTGACAAACAAATCAAGAAAAAGAAAACAACAGACAATGGCGAAAACAAAATCCCAGAGCAAATCCAAGCTCTCTGCTGGGAAAATAACTGGGCTGAGTTGATTGGCAACTGTAACCCGGTGTGAAGATGATCAGAAGACACAATAAAGATAATAAGCTGAACAGAAAACAAAGCATGACCTAATTAAACCCAAAACAAGAAACTAAATCAGTTTAGAATCCTCATTATATGTGAGAATGAGTTAACAAATTTACCAAAGACTCGTAAAAAAAAATAAAAAAACACACACTGGCAACTCAGACTGAGACTTGAATCAACAATCACTCCAGATAAGAATTGTTTAGTTTTTAACTGAAGATTACGACGGAGTTTTAAGGCCAGTTTATGAACAATTTAGGTTTTTTTTAAGTACGACTTTTAAGTCGTAAATTTACGAAAATAAAGTCATAACTGTTAAACTACGAGATCTTAAGCCCTAGATGTATGAGAAAAAATCTCGTAAATTTACGATTTTTTCCAAATTTACGAGCAAAAAAGTCATAGATTAACGAGGAAAAAACTCCAGCGTTGTCTATTTAACGGAGCCTAGCTTGATGATGAAAGTAGTGGAGCATTTTGTGAAGCTTCATTTCCGAATAGGTTTCAGAAACAAAGGAATTCTGAACCTTTTGACGACTCAAAATCAGATTATTGTCAGTGGAGCCGTCTTTCCGGTGTTCGGTGTTGGTAAAGTGGAGTTTCATATGTAAAATAAGGAGCTCAGAGACATGTTTGGGTTTTGAGGACTGCTACTTTATTTTCCTTTTCATTCACACACCCAGAAGTGCATTTGTCTCATCTACGGGTCGCAGAGATCCTGCATGCCACCCATCAATGAATAAAACATTAATAAATCGTAAATCAAACAAATGAGCTTCCAAACATTTGGAACATTATCAATAAACATTCAGCTCATCTGTTCAACTGAGTTTAGTCGGTCTGCTCTGCTGCTGCGCGGCGTTCACCTGCTGCTCTGCACGCTCACTTCCACTAAAATCTCGTAAAGATTAAATCTTTTTTCTCGTAAATTTCCCCCTTTAAAACTCATAATTTTTCTTTTTTATGGTGGCCCTTAAACTCCACCGCGGAAGACAGACGCTGAAAATAAGTTTTCCATTTTTGCCATGTCCTGCTGCTTGAAAAACTGTAAGACGATCAAAACTTTTTTGCATCGGACAGATTAATTGGAGCAATAGGGAGTCGATGCTCCAGAAGTATAGTTATCTAAACTCCTGCTGTGTTTTTGTCTCATATTTTTATTTTTAGCTTTTATATATGTGATTTTGAGGATTCAGTCAACATACTTTTTTTTTTCTATTGAACCTATAGCTGAACTGCTCTGACGTAATTTTATTAGACAAACAGAAACAAAACAGAAAAATATAACTGAATCTCAAACATGCGTCCATATCTGCTGAGCAAGAAGGCAATTTGAGAACCAAAATCTCAAAAAGAGAATTTATGTAAGCATTTAAATAAACAAATATGTCAACATAAAAACATATAGTATGAAAAAAAACACAAAGGCACATTTTCCTAGGATTGTCAGAGTGTTTTTTTTTTGGCCCCAATCCAAGTCGAGTATCTGCCGTCACCGATCCGATGCTTTTGCGACACATTTATAAACTGAACTCATTTTATAACTGGTCCAGGTTCCCAACGATTTTTATGTTGTTTACCTTTTTTATCATTTAACTAACTTCTGAGAAGACGCTGATCAAGTATAATTAGTGCAACTATTAACTAGTAAAAAATAGTTAACTATTAACTAGTAATAGAAGGGGATAATTAGTCATGTGAGAAAGTTTGGTGACTGACGCTTTAGGAACTTCAGAACTCTTGAACATTTTTGATCAAATGTGATTCAGATATCCATTAAAAGTCCCCAAAAATTAAAACAATAACTTTCTTCTAAAATTGTTTAAGCAGGAAGATGACGTCAATGTTACAACTTATTTATTTCAATTGTTTTTGAGAGATTCTTCTTTTTTTTTCAATCACTTTTTCCAAGCTTGCACTTTGTACACGGTCCCTTGGCAGCCGCTTTAACTCTTTTTTCTCATTCAAAAGAATTTTAACAGGTTTTTTTAATGCCTTTGAAGATTTTTGTTTTTGTTGGGACAAACCAATATAGAGACTTAATCATTTATTAAATAAGTATTTGATCTGGGAAATCTGAATCTGTGAACATCTTAGTAACAGTTTTTGTGCGCCTCCTGTTCAAACTAGTCTCGTTTTCTGCTGAGCTTCATGGCAAAAAAATGGTGTAATATGTTCATGATATACAGACTTCTACTAGGACATTCATTTAAAATAGTAAGCTCGAAAAATACAGCGCTGATCAAAAATAATGGTAAAATAATACAACTGGATACAACATCACATTCTGATACCGGTACATGGTTAGGCCCGATGTTTGATCACGTGGTGCATTTGAAACATCTCTACATTTTCCCCTAAAAAGTTGTTTGTTTGAGATCCTCTGTGTGGTTTACCTGTTTTAGGTTATCACAACCATTCATCCAACCACAAAAAATAAATCTGATTCACAGTTTGTTGTGGAGGAGATTGGCAGTTTGGAAGTGTGACTCTGATTGGCCATGTGATCAAGTCAACACCAAATACCAAAGGTTTTACACAAACATGGTGTGATCTAAAGGACTGTAAACAAATGGGACTAAAGGATGGCAAGATTCATGAATGTTTTTCGTCATATACATTCGAGCTGTTTCCTGGAAGGATGTTTCGATTATCTCAGGTACTTTGCTCTTTCCTCTTACCCGTCTCAGATTTCTCCCTAACCTGCAGACATTTATTCAGTAAACACACACAAAAGGTGTTCAGGCTCCCTTTGTGTAGGGGGAGGAAGTAATTAGGAGGTGATGGCATTGGGTGATAAGCTGTACGGTACGGCTGAAGGTTATCTACAAGAGTCTCTTTTAAATCAAACCAAGTGAACAGCAGCTCCTTCTCTTTCTGTAGAGGTGCATCCGCTAAACTTATTCGGTTTTTGTATGCTTAAATTTCCTCAGTTGACGCTGACGTAAAGGAAACGCATGGAATCGACAGAATAAAACAAAACTTAAAATCGAGAGACTCGATTTTTCAAATTCCTTCTGGAGTGACCTGATATCTGAAGCTTAAAATATGAGGCGGAGACTTTACACGGCATTGACGTGGGAGGACCTGGTTGCAGACAAGATGGTGCCCAGTTTGCCAAGGAGCTTCTATGCTTCCAAGGTAAAGTCAGAATGAGCTACAAATTGTGTCTTTGATGAAAGACAGAGAAACAGCAGTTTAGGACAAGACAACAGTGGATAAAGCAGCTGTTTGCCGTCGGGCTCCGTTTCTTTGTCCAGAGATGGTAAAGAGGGTGAAGAATAGCCTGAAACAAAATCCAAAGGCGCGGTGGTTTAGGTTTATGACTGGAGTTCCTCTGAAGTGTTACTATGTAGTTGTTAGTATTTATCTTCCATCTGAAGTACATTTACAATAATGAAAAGAAAGAAATGTCCCTACGCCAATACCTATGGAAGCATATATTCCTACATGTTTACAAACTATCATGGCACTGAAAATAGTCTTTATTCTCTTACCAACTCTTGGTCCAAGGAATTAATTTGTGATTTAAGAGGTAGACTTCAGAAAAACGTACTTGTTTTTTTGAAACATTTGCCTTTGTTAACTCTATGAAATAATCAAAAGATCAACCCTTTGACAGCGAGTGTTAGCATCAGTGTTTACATTCTGTCAACTACCGTAACTCTTCTGCTGTTTATAAAACTGAATTCCAGCGGATTCTGAAGTGGAGCAAAGCAGCTTTACGCTGATATGCAACACTGCACAGTAGCAAAATCTTTACATAATAAAGTAGCTTAAATCAGCTGACGTGGAGAAAAAGCGGCTTTGCAACACTTCATGAACGTAAAGTTGCAAAGTTTTCTCCACGTCAGAATCAACTGATTTTAGTTGATTGCAGAAACAGTCACAGATTTACGATACATATAAAAAGTGTGTTATTTTGGTGTCACCACCAACAGCTCCAGTGTTGAAGGATTAAAAATGAACCTGCCTCCACTGCTGCTCGGTATAAATCTGACTCTTTAAAGCGAGAAATGACATTAACACCTTTAAAAAAAAAAAAGAATTCTTCATTTTTCTCATTTCGATTCATCAAGACTGACTGGATACGGAAAAACAGGCTACAGGACGAGCGATCGCGCGTGTTAGGCTAGAGGCTAATGAGCACAGGGATGGAGGACTGAACTGAAACAGCCCGCTGTCACTGGCATCTATTATACTCGGTTTTCTGTGAAAGGAGAGCGGGACGCTCAAGCCACTGTTGTGCACACTGGGCAGCTGGTCAGCCTGATGATGAACAATCATGCCCTCCCAGGAGGGATCAAAGATCAGGTACAGGCGGGATGGGGGCTTTCAGCACCAACACAAACACACAATACGGCACAAGGAAGAGCCCAGGAGAAAGGAAGGCGAGAGACAGGCTGTTTACAAGAAAACTGTGATACTGGAGAAAAGGGAAAAGTAAAAGAAAAAACAATTATTACCAGTTTTAACTTATTATGACTGGTTCGATTTCAGTCCTAAACACACCCAAAAAAACGCTGGATAAGCAACAAGAGGAGAAATTACGGCTTTTTTCTGCTTTCATTGCATCAACATTAAATTGAAACCTTCATTTGTGTAAAGTCGTCAGTTTGCACCGGCTTTTGATAAATCACATTATGCGTGCACTAAATTAATGCAAATTCTTCAATTTTAAACAGGAAACATGGATTGCGTGTTTTTTTCCTGCTCATTTAGCACTTTCCCAAACAGGTGAGTAAATCACATCAGTTTTCCTTTTTGCCCCACGGTCCCTGTATGCATACAGTTATGAAGATTCAGACCTTTAGTAGCTCTGACCCTGAAATCATCTGATTCAGCTAGGAAAGTCTGGGCGACAGGGTGGGAATGTTGCAGAAGGATATAATTTTGCCTTCTCCCTTTGCGAACAAAGTCTTGAATTGTTCAGGAACAAGCAGGAAGCATGCTAAAGACCTGCTGCCTGCAGGGATGCAAGTGACCGGACATAGTGTTGTTTGTCCGATCACTTATCCATCACGTGCACACCACGTACATGTGACGTTTGTCATGAAGGAACCAGTACTCACACCTAGCAGACGACTAGAGCATGGCGTAAGGTCCCTGGCTCGTACATCATAGGTGCGTGTAACTTCAATTATCCTTACAAATACCTCACAATACAATTACCACAAGCTCGACAATGTTCCATTTTTATGACGGCCCTTGAGGTAGTCGTTGAGGAACTGAAGAGATGCCTGTGCTCCCCTTAAGATGTGGCGGCTCCTCTCTACAACCATGTGACTTATTTCCGGTCCAGAACGTTATTTTGGCTTAATAGGATGGAATTTGTTTGAATTTGTGGGATTAGAGACAGGAGATCTCAACATTTTACATTTAGCTTGATTTTTATAAAGTACAAAATGTGTTCAAAAATATGTTTATGTTAAATCAGTGAACTGAATTATGATACACAAAATCACTTTAAAACATCCTCTTTAGAGATTCACTCAGATGAAAATGTTTTTAACATGTTTTGGCATTTTTCTCATGATGGAGGACATACAGTCAGGACCATAAATATTTGGACAGAGACACATTCTTATAATTTAGTTTCTGTACATTACCACAGTGAGTTTTATATAAAACAACTCAGATGCCAATGAAGTGCAGACTTTCAGCTTTTCTTCCATGGGTTGAACAAAAAGATTGTATAAAAATGTGAAAAACTAAAGCATTTTTTAAACACAATCCCTTCATTTCATGGCCTGGTAAGTAATTGGACAAATGAAATGAAAACAAAATTTTCATTACTAATATTTGGTTGAAAAGCCTTTGTTGGCGATGACAGCCTGAAGTCTTGAACTCCTGGACATCAGCAGATGCTGGTTTTCTCCTTCTGAATGCTCTGCCAGGCCTTTACTGCAGCGGCAAACAGTTGCTGTTTGTTTGTGGGCCTTTCTGTCTGAAGTTTAGTCTTCAACAAGTGAAATGCTGCTCAAGGGTTCAGATCAGGTGACTGACTTGGCCGTTCAAGACTATTCCACTTCTTTGCTTTAATAGACTCCTGAGTTGCTTTGGTTGTATGTTTTGGGTCGTTGCCCATCTGGATTATGAAACGCCGCCCAATCAGTTTGGCTGCATTCACCTGGATCTGCGCAGACAGGGCTGCATTCACCTGGATCTGCGCAGACAGTTTGTCTCTGAACACCTCAGAATCCATTGGGCTGCTTCTGTCCTGTGTCACGTCATCAATAAACACTAAGTGTCCCAGTTCCACTAGCAGCCATGCACGCCCAGACCATCACACTGCCTCCACCGTGTTTTACTGATGATGTAGTGTGCTTTGGATCAGGAGCTTCTCCACGCCTTCGTCATACTTTTCTCTTGCCATCATTCTGGTAGAGGTTGATTTTGATTTCATCTTTCCACAGAATGTTTTTCCAGATCTTTTTTAGATGCTTTTTAGCAAAGTCCAATCTAGCCTTCCTATTCTTGAGGTTTATGAGTGGCTTCCATTTTGCAGTGTTCCCTCTGGATCTACCTTCATGCAGTCTTGTTTTGATGGTAGACTTGGATATTGATCCGCCTACCTCCTGGAGAGTGTTGTTCACTTGGTTGGCTGTTGTGAACGGGTTCCTCTTCACCGTGGAAATGATTCTGCCATCATCCACCACTGTTGTCTTCCATGGACGTCCAGGTCTTTTTGCGTTTCTGAGTTCACCAGTGCTTTCTTTCTTTCTCCGGATGGACCACACTGTTGATTTTTCCACTCCTAATACTGTAGCAATATCTGACATGTTTTTTTTCCTGTTTTCTCAGCTTAGTTATGGCTCCTTTCGCCTGCATGGATGGAGAGCTGCTTTGACCACATGTTGTCTATTCACAGAGTCTAATACTGGGGGTAATAGATGTTCCTGCCTCCCCCCTGGAAATGCTCACTGGTATTGAGTTTTGCTACACTTTTTGAGGGGTGAATGTGAAAACGAAAATGCAATCCCCTCTATGCATTTTCGCTTTAATGATGTCACAGAATGAGTGATGTTATAGGAGAAAATGAAAAAGCATTGTAACCCTTGTGCTATTCTAAGCACTTTAACATTGGGAGTTGGGTCATCTAGACCCACTAGACAGTGCTCTGAACCTTTTTTCTTCAATGATTTGTGATCTTCACTGGTGACCATGGATTACATGAAATCTTTCCACCTTTATCCACCTTTGTCATGGTAGGGGGAACACCTCAATGGAAGGGGGGGGGGGTCATCTAAGATAGCACAAGGGTTAAGAAGAAAAAGAAAAAGCGGTTTGGCAGCTTGCTTTTTCTTTTTAATTTTGAGTCAACAAATGCAGCTTCATTTTGAAAATGGAAAAGCATTTCTGGTATTGACTTGTATTTTTAATTATTCTCCAGAAAAAATTAATCAAACTAATCAACTCCAGGCCTTTTATCTGCTTCACTCATAATGACATAATAAGGGAATTGCCCACACCTGCCCATGCAATAGCATGGAAGTCAACTGTTCAATTACTTATCAGCCCATGAAATGTAGGGATTGTGTTTAAAAAATATTTTAGTTTTTCACATTTTTACGTAATCTTTTTGTTCAACCCATGGAATAAAAGCTGAAAGTCTGCACTTCAATGGCATCTGAGTTGTTTTATTGAAAACTCACTGTGGTAATGTACAGAAACTAAATTATAAGAATGTGTCTCTGACCAGATATTTATGGTCCTGACTGTATATGAAAAGAAATCATCCTAAAATTGCATTTTGATATTTCTTTTCATAAATCATTGTGAATCAGGAGCAGACATTAAAACGCTGTTAGACGAAGCTGTGATGCGGGTGCTAAAACCAACATGCCACAAGCTCCCTGCTGTGCTCCGATCCGATGCATCCACCTGCAGACAAATAGATCCATGAATGTCTTTGTCTTCCTCGTCTGAGCTGGAATCTGAATCTAACCTGTACAGCTAGATACCTCTGATATTGTTCGCCATTTTTGTTGAACCGGGTTAGGTTGGGGGTGTGAGGGGCTGTTATCTAGCAGGAGACAGTGTGAACAGATGAATGATGGGAAGAGGGGCCGGGCTTACTCCACACCATCATAGAGGTGAATTTCTAATGAACTCCTGCCGCTCTGCAGAAAACGACACGTGTTTTTTTAAAGTTTTGGCACAAAACTGCTTAATTAAAATCAAAAGAACACTTTGAAAATAGATGAAAAGATGCTCGGAGTGGGACTTGAAATTACATTTTCGTGACTTTACATTATTTTAAATTTGGTCTCCGGTTGAGTGTTTGCCCACTAATCTCTAAACTCAGCCGTCTTAGCAGCTGGTTACATAAAGGTTAAGTGGAGACTTTGTTTCTTTAGTAGACTATCTTAACAAGCCAATAATCAGTGGAACTCTGCCTTGAAGTCTATTTCTTGTGATATTAAACAATGCACAATTACAGGTTTTTTCCAAGCCTACAAAAACATAAAAAACGTCATTAAAATTATTTGATTATTTCCATCTTCTTGAAAATCGGCCTCTATTAAAACCTTGTGTTTGCCAAAATTAGTATGCCATTTATGACTCAATTATACCTTATTATATTCAGCGGGAGAAAATGGTTGACATGAGAGGGTTGCCAAGCTCAGCTGAGACTCCCATCATTCTTTATGTCTTTGTTGGCTCCCAGAGTGCCACTCATTTACCTCTGATTGTTGAAGTAGAGACAGGAGATCTCAATTACTCACAAGTTAGACGAGAGCCTGTGCTAATGAAGAGCATGCTGTGTTAATATGTGCTAATTGTGCCACATCATAGTACTACTATAAGTGAAAAATACTTTTAATAACTGATCAATAGAAGAGAAATTGTAAGAATTCAATGTAGATACTACAATAGTAAAACTTCAAGCAAGTTGAATCCTACAGCAACAATCAATTGTTTGTAAAGTTGATTGAAGTGATTCCAAAAAACGATTATCTTCATTCTACCTGCGGTTCTTTATGCTTTTAAAAACTGAAATGCAGTTTCTCCAAACATGTTTTTAATATACAAACAGTTTACAGATCCTGCTGGGACTCAAAGCAGAAACTATGCACCTCCAGTTTGGCCGGCATGATTGCTGTGTATTAGTGACCCACTATAATGACGGTTCATCATCCGCAAAGGATGTTTAGTCAAGCGTGTCCCAGAGAGCGCTGAAAAAAACGGACAGAAAACAGATTCCTGAGTGTCTCAGTGGGGGGATTTCCTGCTCTCATCTCACTCCACAGACGACAAAAACAACACGTCCGCATTGGCACAAACACAAAAAATATGTGAGACTTTATACATTTTCCCAAATATTAATCAATTCACATTTTGGGGAACCCAACAATGAACTGTTAAAAAATTAAGGATAAAATGTCTTTATTACTGTTTTAATGTTACAATGGCTTAACTGTTGAGATACCAACAAAAGAACACTGAGATCTAAGGATCACATCATGAATGATTAGATTCAACATGAAAGTCTCCCAGCTTAGTCCTAACAGCCCGTACGTTGGAGACAGGCTATTGGTACTGGCTGTTTGGGGAATAATAGTCAAACCTCTACTAGGCATGCAGGTGTCCCACACAAATATCAAGGCCGTGGACTGTTGGTCATGCACACTTTTTTCTGCGGGCAACAGGTCTTGATGAACGCATGCAATATGTACGGTAAGGGTGGCGTTGGTGAATATATTTTTGTTCTGTCCATTGTGTAAAAATTTTGTTGCTTACTGTTCTTCTGTGTTATGTTGCACATTTGCACCGAAACAAATTCCTACTCTGTGTAGCTACACAGAATATGGCAATAAAAACCTCTTGAATCTTGAATCTTGAATCTGAATCTTGAATCGCAGGCGTGTCCAACAGATCTTTTCCTTTATTTATTTTTTAAATCCTGTGTTATATCCTAGGAACCTGGTAGTGCTGTTCACGTGATGCTTCACTGTTAGAAATTTGACAATCAGAGTATAGTTTGTGTGAACATCCTACGTGCACTTAGGTACTACGTGCACACATGTGCATGTGACATCTAAGTGCGGTCAGTACTCACACCTTAGTAATGACTACAGTGTCTCAGGAGGACACCGTACAACAGCATCACCCATTTGTAATAAGTGTGTGTAACTTCCATTAGCCTTACAAATCCTTCATGATGCGTCGTCCGACACGACAATGGTACGTTCCATTTTAATGACGCCCCTTGAGGTGGCAGTACGAGGCTCAAGGGAACTGCAAGACACACCTTAAGACACAGCCGGTCCTCCCTCCGAACCTTCCACGGACCTGGACAACCCAAAAACCTGTTGAACATTTCTTTTAAAAAACCAAAGCCCTTCCATGATTTATCATTTAATTTAATTAGAAAACTCACAATAAATCAAGCGACTCAAAAAAAAGTTGTGAAATTCTGCTCGATCGTGAACGGTGGTAATGGACAATGGAATGAGTAGTTGTGAGATGGATGAGGGCTCGACTGAATGGAAAGCGAAAAATACACACAGGTCACTACAAAACACACACACACTCACACGCACGCGCATGGCTGCAGGGAATCATTACAAGCATTCAATATACAAAGCACTGGAGGATGCACTCATTTTATTTTGTTTTTTTCACATTACTGCACCCCGAATATTTTCACTCTACAAATACACAGACCGACTGTAACTAACTGCTACACATCTCTGCGTGTTTCGTGGACAAACAGCCAGCGGGGACAACTGTGAAGGTGGGATGCTTAGAGGCAGGGAGGGTGGATATAAACAATCAGATTAAAGGGGGACAATCTGCACCATAAATCTGCAATATTATCTGCTGAAGGCAGGAGAAAGGGAATCCTGGCGAGCTGGCATCAGGAAAAACCATTGAGCTTTATGTGCCGCAACTTCAGTTGGAAGCCTATTTGTGACTCTGTGATTCATCTTCAGAGTAGCTAAACACTCAGTAATGCATGTCTGAGAAAGGAAAACAAGGTGAAGACTCAAAAAAGAGGCAATCTTTATGAAACTAAAAGAAATGGTATATCTTTTTTTTTTTAAACTTCCCAAAAATTATTGTTATTGCCAGGCTTTTGACACAGTAGTAGACTCTTCTCTGCTGGTGTGTTTTATTGTTTGTATTGGTTTGCTTTAGATTAAATCTTGTGTGTTTTATTTAATCTTTTTCTGATATTTATTTATACTTTTTTACCCTTTTTAAACTTTGGATTTTTAATGTTTTGGAGTTTTTAAAGTATAGCACTTTGTTTGACTGCAGTTATTGTAACCCTTGTTCTATCCTAGCACATTGGGAGTTGGGTCATCTAGACCCACTAGACAGTGCTCTGAACCTTCTTTCTTCAATGATTTGTGATCTTCACTGGTGTCCATGGATTACATGAAATCTTTCCACCTTTATCCACCTTTGTCATAGTAGGAAGAACACGTCAATAGAAGGGTGGGGTCGTCTAAGATAGGGTTAAGTCGTCATATAAATAAATAAATATTTTCCAAAATGTAAATTATTACTATTATTTAATAAAAAAAATAAACAATCAGATTTAGTTAGTGTCAAACTCAGTGATTAGTAGAGACAAAATGATCACTAGAGCTTCCACCAGTGAATCTATTGACAAAACAAAGAAAAAATAGCCTTAGATCTGAGGTTTAAGGCCTGACGGCATCAATCACCTGATAAACACAACCCTCTAACTAACCCTATATTTCTGCTTTTACCCCCCAAAAAACATGTTTAAATTTGTAAATCTAATAATCAGAATATATGACCACAGTGATGCTGTGCTTCTAATTAATAGTGTATCAGAGATGCATTTCCTCTCTGCTTGACATTTATTACCTGAAATGTATCTTTATTGCCTTTCTGCTCTTTATCGCATGAAGGATTATAATGAGTTTGTTTTATGAGATATCATTATTTGTCGTAGTAACTAATTTCAACATGAAACATAGCAGCACTTTCAGAGGGAATCCTCCGCAGCAAACGGCTCCAAAGCCGTCCGGAGGTTCAGGTTTGTGGAAGATAACAGGGATTTACAGTCTTCCGTCATCAATGTTTTTTACAATTCTTCTTTTTTTTCAGGTGGGGGCTCTGGATTCTTTGGGGAGTTGAGTTATTTTTTCCGACTGACATTATAAGGCCAGGAGGTCCCTCCTGAAAGTGAATTTTGGATTGTAGTTGATAGTTTGTTGTTTTAATGGGCTGACTAAGATTCCTACAGGCATTTCTTTATTTGTTTTAGCTTAGTGACATTTTATTACAATTATTATTTGTTTTATGCCCAACAAAACATGATAAATCACTATTATTGTGTCTTGTAAAGAGTGCAATAAACCTTATTTGCTTTTTTTCTGTGGGTGGTAGAAGTCCACCGTTGCCTCCAGTAATGGAAGAGGACGGAACTTCCTGCCGTGCTGCTTTTTAAATGACAGAACCATAACTTACTTGGTATTTAGAAAATGAAATGTTAGTTTTTATTTTAGCACATGACTCAGACATCTGAGCATTCAATGTTCTATAACACAAAACAAAAACACATAGCAACTATTTCTACAAGTTTTGTTTCTTGGAAATATAATATAGACTACCGTAACTGAGCAGGTGGAACTATAACTCGTCCAAAATTTTTATTTTGAACTTTTTTGTAAAAGGTGACCCTTGAAATAATGTTTTGTATGATGTAAAAACCTCCTAGACTTAAAAAATGTCAAATTCCATGAATGACAAAACTCTGTGAAGACATAAACACCAACTTTACATTATTAAAGGTAACATTCAACCTGTTTGAGAGTTTTCAGCTATGACCCAATAACGTTTAACGAGTGTAAGAAGTATGCGAATACTCGAATGTTCATGATTTGTAACGTCTGAGATGACAGATTTGCAATATTCTAAGTGTAGTATATGTAGGATAGTAAGAATACACTTTAGACAATGTATTATTCACTCCAAAATTGCAAAATATAAACTAAAAAAAACTGAATGCGCTACTTACACTGAAAGTAAAATGTAGGTGAAGGTTTTAATTTTTAAAGTAAAAGTATCAAGTGTTTTTTGTAGATTTAAAATGAGACTAAAGTCCAGTTTATAGGAATAATATCTGAGTTTTTGTTTTAAATATAGTCAACCATTTGAATTAAAAATACGATGAATGTGACACAAAAAATATTACAAAAATTTGTGTTTGATCTTTTCTGGGTCGTCATGTGACCGTCAAGCCCTGCGAGAACGCGTCGGTAAAATGCTCGTCTAAAGATTCGGGAGTTTATTGGTTTTTCCACTAAAGATGAGAATAATTCAGGTTGTAAAACATGTTTTCTGTCGGAAACCCTGCTGTCGTTAAGTCGTTTCATTTTTAGTTATACTATCTTCTTGTCAGTGATCTACTGGAAGTCTAACCAGCTAAACTTTGAAAATGGAGAACATTTCCAGGATTTGTTGTAAAATGAACCAAAGCAACATTAACCAGGAAGATTTTTGAATACGACACATAATTTCTCTCTTTTGTTTTGTTGATTCTGTTCTAAATAGAGGTATAAATGATGGCAAATACATACAGATAAATAAAATTTTCATGTCGCCGGTAAAAAAAAGAAAAAAAATAACATATAGCAGTCACTCAATCATTCTATATTATATAGCAAAAACTGTGCTTGAGGTGTGGATTTTCAACTTCAAATGGACTCACCAACTATAAGTAACAATCCGCCGCTCCACCCAAATTTGGGTCATTTTCAGACACTCTGCCGCTTGGCCACTGAGCAATAATAACGCTTTAGAAAAACTACATTCACCAGCAACTTGGCTGTTTTATTGTTCAGCCACAATTTTACAAACACAGAATTGACCAACGGCATCAGAAAAAAAGGGAAGCACATTTTTATAAAAGCCTCCTTCATTCAGGTCAATACAGCATTTCTTCTGCTCTGCTTGTGACTTAGATGGTAAAGCACATAGAAATAAAGATAGGCCACAGCAATCGAAGCCTTTTCTGGATGATGCTGGAAAAATGTAGTGTTTTTCTGTTATTGGAAGCAATCAAATTATTTTCTATTGCATTCAGAGGAACAGAAAAAAGTAACATATTTAGTATTGACGCTTAACTTAATCTTGTGGACACAGAAAGTTCAGCCATTGGAGTGGAAAAGCTTTGGCAGAACACACAGAGTTTTTTTTAAGAGCACTACAGCTACATAAACTCCTGCAGACAAAGAAATGAATGGATGTTTTGCTGTTTCTTCTTTCATTTAAAACAAAAAAAAAAACATTCCCTTCTTTTAGCTCAGCTGGAATCTGAAAGCAGAGCCAGCAATAAGCAAAGATGGATTAACAACTTTTCAATAGTTGCAGGAGAAAAGCAGAGAGGGAAGACCACATGATGCAAAAATTATAACCCATGTGGAAAGCAGACTGTTTCCTCATCCCCCCACAAATCCCCCAAAAAGAACACAACCTACTGAGATCTCATTGTTTTCCAGTCTTGTTTCCACCCCTTCTTAACCCCTCTCCACAATGAGACTCACATAAACACCAGTGTCTCCCTTTGCTCCCAGTCTCCCTCTGTGAGGAGGACCATCTCTCCCTCCATCTGCATGTGCGAGGGGTTGTCCTGGTGTGTCATTAATGACAACGTCCCAGTGTTCCTCTCTGCCAATTAGCCCAGCCGTAATTACACAGACACATATGGAGCTGTCAATCACTCCACTCCTCCACACAGGAACTCCCCCGCCCAGCGCAGAGAGCGAATGAGTTTCCAGCAGCTACCTCTGTAGAGCTCTGAACGATCACACACTGCGTCGGTGAGAAGCTCAGGGGTTTTTCTCACTCCATACTCGATGCACAAATCCCTTCGGTGCATGGAAATGCCATGGCAACATGGAGAGCTCCGTGTTGTTAAAGTCTTACAGTGTCATTGTGTACAAAAGAGTAAAACATGTGCATTTGAGTCTTTTTGTTTTACGCGTTGAATGTAAGGCACAAGAGGGAGTGAGTGATGTCATTCTTGGAAACGGTTTATTTCCAGCTCTAACAAAATCAAGTCAATTCAGTCGCCTTTTTTTTTCTTTTCGATACAGATGCCTCCATGTTGGGGCCAGACGTCTTCAGTAAGCATAGATGGGGCGGCCGTGGTGCAGCGGTAGGACGGTCGACCCATGATTGTAAGATTGCAGGCTCAAATCCCGCCTTGCACGCCCATGAGTCGAAGTGTCCTTGGGCAATGCACTGAACCCCACCTTGCCTCTGGTGGAAGGTTAGCGCCAGAGCTCGGCAGCAGAGCCGCCATCAGTGTGTGAATGTGTGTGTGTGACTGGTTGAATGAGTCTTTGAGTAAAGCGCTTTGGCCTTGAACAAGGTAGAAAGCGCTAAATAAGCGGCAGTTTAGCTCAGGCGGTAGAGCAGGTCGTCCAACAACTGAAGGGTTGGTGGATGGATTCCCGCTCTCCCCAGCCAGCTGTCGCCCCCCAAGCGTGGCCAGTCTGCAGCTCACCGATCCCCCCAGGGGATGGGTCAAAATGCGGAGAAGAATTTCCCCATTGTGGGATAAATAAAGTATCAATTATTATTCGTTATTATTATTAATTATTACAAGTATACACCATAGTTTCTATGGCAACCTCTCTCGCCAATCAGGAGTGACCATGTTGCAAGGCCACGCCCCCGTCAATGCCACCAACTTTTATTGACGCATCAGATTGGTCAGTTTATAACTTGTATAACTTGAGCTACAAGCTCTTTTCTAGGGCTCTCAATTTTGGAACTGTAGATTTGGACAGCGCTACAAAACGGCAAACGCACTATATAGTGAGTAGTGAAGGAATTTGGACACAACCTCAGATCTAAAACCCAGTCAGTGGTGGGCAAAAACATTGGGAGTTGTAAAACTAACTCTAAAAAAAGTAATTGCCTCACCGGCCACAATCCTCACCGTATGTCACGAATGTCAAGAGACCCAGAAATTACGACTCAGTGGAGACTGGCAACAAAAGCGAGACAACCCCTGTGGGCACACCGCCATGAAAAAGCACCAAACAGCTTTTCTGTAGTACGAAATGTGTACAAAGCTTTTATTTCTTTAGCTGGTTTCCCTTTTAATGCCACCTGAGGTACCATGACTTCTTAGAGGCACTGAATAGGTTTTTTTTAACTAGAGCAAAGCTTTTGAGGCGCAGAGGCGACCAGAGGGGGCGTGAGTAATGTGACTGTCGGTCAGACCCATTCTAGCACGCCACATGAATGCTAACATCCCTGGTGGATTCCAGGAAAGACATTTGCACTTTCAGAAGTGGGATCATGAAAACCAAAGATGCCGTCAATGAGAACAAAGCTAAAAAAGAATCCACTTTTGTCACATTTGAAGTTATTTACCAAAAAAAGTACTTTTTTAGGATTGAATGTTTCTATAGTTCATGCAGACTCAGCATAGATTGATGCCTAATCAAGATTGTTTAGGAATCTTAGATCACGCATTAATAACACGAATTTTTCACCTTATAAAGAAAAGGTAAAAAAACCAAAAACCCAACAAACACCAACATCAAATACTTAAATATGCATTTCCAACCTATCCTTTAGTAATGGTTAAGTCTTGGTAATGAATACATTCCAGTCCCCCATGATTTCCCCTGAGTGTGTCTGAACAAAACAAATGAAAGGCTCGTAATGAGGAGGACAACATGTTCACTCAAGGCATTCTTCAGGCTGTATGGAGAGCTGTGTGTTTTGCATAATAAACCTTGTTATCATTTTTTCTGAGCATCTGGGTGTTAGTTATTGGATAATGATGACAAGCTGACCTTCAAAGCGACAAAAGCCAAAAAAGGGGGAGTATACATCATCTCTCCAAGTAAGGAAACGGATGTAGAAACCTTTGATGGTAATCATTTTTTTTATTTTTTACAGAGTTAGGACATTTGTTAGAGGGGAAACAATCACAAGAGGGAGTTCCTCAGGTAAAGATAAACATCAGGAATCAGGGAGAAGGAACAGGTGTGATTATGGCCGGGAAGTGAGAATGACAAAAACAGGGAAGTCCAGAGTCCCAGCAGCAAGTCTTACCTCTGGGATGTCTTCTTGTATTTGCGCCTGTCGAAGAAAAAAACAAACAAATACAGATTGTGAGGGACAGGAGGAAGGGAACAAACACCAGGAAACATGCAAGAACAATCCAGACTGAAGCCATGCCAGTTTTCCAGGATGTTTTAAAAGAAAAAAAAAGGGTTAAAAAAGCCTTTTTTAGTACAGGAAGCCTGTACTTTCACACGACTGATTTGAATAATGAGAAGAATTCATAGACTTAAACTGAAGTTTACACAAATTAATGTTATTACTACGGAAATAAATATCAGGGACTTGCACAAAGCAGCTGGAATAACAAATGTAGACTGAAGTCATGCAGGTATTCCAGAGTCTGAAACAGTATTTATTTCTTTAGATGTCTCAGATCCTGCTTGTACTGTGAAGCAAGTATTTGATCCCTGGTTAATTTTGTAGGTTTCTCATTGAAAAATAAACTGATAGTTGTCATCCTAATGGTTCCTTTGAACAGTGAGAGATTAAATAAATACATAAATAAATTAATTAATAAATCAATCAAAGGAATTGACTTTAGGAAGAACTGAATACATTATTTGCATTTCATTGAGGGAAATAATTATTTCATTCCTACTAACCATTAAGCGTTCTGGTTCACACAGACCAGTTAGACACTCCTAATCAATTGGAGACACCTGTATGAACGAATCACCTGTACAATAGACACCTGTTCACAGGATCAGTCCATCAGTCAGACTCCAATCTCTCTAAATTGGGAAAGACTAAAGAGCTTTCAGTGGATTTACAGATTTTGAGTGTACTTGTGGGATGTGTATGTACTTTAGGTTTCTATGTGTTTTTAATTATTTATTTTATTATTAGTAGTAGTAGTATTTTTACTATGTTTACTTTTTTAACTACTTGAAATTATCTTACTAATATCTAATTTACTGTGAATAGAACTTTGAGATGCTTTGTAGCAAGAAAAGTTCTAAACGACTAAAGTTGAATTTGAATTTAAGGGAAAAGATTGTCGACCTACACCAGACCTGATTGGACTACAAAACCATCAACAACAAGTTGAGGGTTACAGTGACAACTGTTGGTGCAACTGAACATGACCATCAATCCACCTCCAGGTCTGGGGCTCAAAACCAGATCTGACCTGGGGGGGTTTCCATGATTATGAGAACAGAGAGAAATTGGCCTAAAACGACACGGCAGGAATGTTTGGTGATTTGAAAGAAGCTGGAACCACAGCCACCGAGAAAACCATTGGTGATACTTTACTTTATGGTTTAACATAAACCATTATTATGCTTTATTATATGGTTTAACATCCTGCAGTGCTCACAAAGTCCCACCTCTTAAGAAGGCAGATGTGTAGGCCCGCCTGAAGTTTGAACATCTTCATGATTTAGAGAGAGATTGGGAGAAGGTGCTGTGGTCAGATGAGTCCAACATGGAGCTCTATGACATCAACTCAACCTGTCATGTTTGGAGGAAGAGAAATGCTGCCTATGATCACAAGAGCACCATCCTTATTGTCAAGCATGGAGGTAGAAACATTATGGTTTGGGGTTGTTTGCTTTATACCATCTTCTGGTCTTGCACCAGGATAATGACGTAAAACAGCCAAGGCAACCAAGGAATTGCAGAAACGGTATTTCAAGGTCATGGAGTGGTCCAGCCAGAATCTCAATCTTATATAGAAAAACTATGGAGAGAGCTGAAGCTCAGAGTTGCTAAGCAACAGCTGCCAAATACAAGTCATTTATAAAGAAGAGTGGACCAAAATTCCTCCTGATATCTGCAGAATCCTACAAGAAACCACTGAGCTCTATGCTGATATTTGGGACTTTGCTACAAAGTCCTAAGTCCTCCCATCAAGAGGGTTCAAATACTTACTTCCTTCAGTGAAATGCAAATCAATGTACATTCATTCTTTCAAGTCAATGTATTTATTTTTTATTCATCTCTCACTGTTTAAATGAAGCGGGCGAACCAACAAAAACATTTTTTAGCTTTATTTTTTAATCATTTTTTAAAAACACTTTTATCCTCCACTGCATAGAAAGAAAGTCTATTTAAATGTTCAGCAAAGTCGAAGACTTGTACCACACTTATTATTTTATTATCTTAATATGTTATCATATCATAGTAATCACATTACTAGTTATCTGTAATCTAAAATTATCCTGTTCTCATACCTAATCATGCAGAGTCGTTATTAGGATGAAATCAACAATTTAGCCAAAGTTCGGGGACTTTTTTTCCTATAAAGTGATGGAGTTTGGGCCCAGAATACCTAACAACCACAGATAAGTGCTGTTCAATCAGCCATGTAGATTTACAGCAATTATCTGCAGACAGATGAAAGCGTCGTCTTTCCGTGTGGCTTGGTTCCTCTGTTTCCCAGCGGTTACATTTCCATATCAAGCATGGGAAACGCCAAAGCAGTTGCTAATTTTCACAATTAGCCATTTAAAAGTGGCATGAATGGTATACGCATAAATAAACCCACAAATGCCAACTTTAGCACAGCACACAGTCAAACAAAACCCACACACACCTCTGTGAGGTGAGGAGAGGGGCTCTAAAAGCTGAACATCTACAGACACACAGCCGTACTGCATGGTTGAGGGTTGGAGGTGGAGCCATTTCTGCTGCGGGGACTGCAGATGGAGATTTAAATTCAAGTCAGGCAAAACTCAGATCACTTAACTTGATTTGTTACTGGGTCATTTTCTTTATCAATCTTTTAGAGCACTGTGTAAAACTGCAAGCTAAGGAGGATGCTCCCCATCGACAAATTCTGAGAGCATGTTCGCGCTGAAAAGAAGAATAAATCAATCATCTGCAGTCCACTGTATAGGACAGGTGGACTGTAGTAAAGCATAGGTTTTATTGCAAAGGTCAGAAACAAAAGAATATATGCCTTCTTGGCTTGTTTTCTTCAAATTATCCAGGAAACTCTTCTTCATTCTGCCTGTAGTCTTACTCATAATAAAGGCGTTTGTTAAGATGATTTTCAGGAATTATAATCCTTTCTGTGCAAAGGTCACCAATAAATCATGAGGAAAACATAACCATTATTGAAATTGTTCAAGCTTTTTAACTTGCTGGCAGAGAGGCTAATGTTTTCTTGCCATTAGTGAGCCCTGACTGTCTTGGCTCCCCCCACCCGTCGTTCATTCCACTATCAGTTTAACGGCGTCACCACTGATCAGGCTGCACTTCTACTATTGTAAATGAAATCTATGTGCAGTTTCACTGTTCCTTTCTACGATGGCGTGTAATCTGGAGACCGAAAATCTGTCCTGATGATCTTCTCTCTTGTTTTTTAGAGCTTAGAGCATTATTTCTAATCCTTAAAGAAACGTTTTACATTTTTTCCAGTCTTAACAGGATGCAGTGCCACAACTAAAAGGCTTAAAGCTGTAGGCACTAACCATCCTCGCCGCGACCCTTTGACCCGCCCTCACTGGCTGAGTGGCTGCTGCACGCCCCTCACCCTCCCCACCTTTGCCTCTGCCACTCTGGTCAGAGCTTCACCTGACAAATTCTTTAAAAGACACCTTTTCGCAAATGGATGCTTTTCTCCTGCGTTTATCTCCATAGCAACCATTTAATGTTTTGGTCCCCTGGGGGTGAAGCACAGATCTATGTATTTTTTAGATAAATCCGAAAAAGTAAACTTTTGGATTTCCTTGGCAACAGACGTTTTGTCAACCACATCCACATTCCTAATATTGTAATACCCCACTGACGGCGTTCAAAATCTACAAACTTCTTTGGAATTCGTTTTTTTTTCCCCCAGCTATTAGCTTTCTAATGATGCTCGAGGAGTTAGGAGGTCATGGATCAAAAACCCTAGGGAAAGTTTACATTTGTAGAAGGTACAGAAGTCATTTTTTCTAAAACATACAAGATGGAAGCCTTGTCCTGGGGTCAAAGGTCAACACAGCTTTGCTTGTGTGTGTAGACATAACCTGGTGGTAAGTCTGTGAAACTTTGTAAAGATCGATTGAACAAAAGTTTCTTTTCCCATTCTGTACAAAAATGTGAAATTGCCAAATTTCACACTTTATCACAAAATGACCGCCAAGATATAGGTACAGTGGCCATCCCATAATAATTCAAAAACTTTCTTTGAAGTCTGGGTCATGTGTTTTGTTAGTGGATTTTGAATTTATCTTGAGCTCCATAAAGAATTTGGTTATTTGACAGTTTCCTCTGCTGTGAGGTCATTATTATTATTTGTTTTTGTTTTGTTTTTTGAGGGGGGTTATTGTTTAAAAATTTCATTTTCACTGGGTACTAGGTGCATCGAAATTTTGGAGAGTTTTTGAGAATGTTTCAGGGGCAAATCTCTGCTGGAATGTGCAGTAAAAAGAAAATATTGCTGAATGAATCAGCTCCTGTTGGTCCAGGACTGCTGCAAGACATAATTATTAGGTCGTTCATTAGTAAAAGTGTTTATGAAATGTTTGAGAATACTATTACAAATGTAAAATTATTATTGGACTGTAGCTTGCATTGCTGCTTTTATCAATGACGGCAATGATTTGGTAGATTTGTCTTTAAATAAAGCTTGTCTGCCGTCCAAGTTCAGAAAGACCGATTTTCACAGCCTGCAGTGACGAAAACCTTCTAAACGCATTTGGTAATTGTGTCACTTTTGTTGATCACTCTGCAAAATAGCTGAGTAAATTGTTTGGCATTCACTTAGAAAAGAAATACTGAGATTTTTTTTTCATATTATGTTCTAAACTGAAGTGAATGTAACATGGAAGATTCAAAAACATTTTTAAACTGTTGAAATAAAAAAAAAAAGCAATACTCTTTACATCACAAGGGCATTTGTGTTGGAAAACCTTCCAAGAGATGTATTTTTTTTCAGCTTACAAACGTTTATGTGAACAAAAACCCGATCAATAATAATAATAATAATAATAATAATAATAATAATAACAATAATAACAATTTGGGTAAATGGGAGCAAAGTCTAAATGTTTGGCATTTTTGCAAATTGCTGGTCCAAACCAGACAACAACTTGTTACTAGCTTAAAGCACAGTGGTGTAGGAATCATAATTTGGACTTTTTTTTTTTTTTTAACAGGCTTTAACCTGTTTTAATCAAAGTCAATCATGAACCATTTAAAATACTAAAAGTCAAATGAGTGAGGATTTGTCAGGCGCTTTGGTGACTGAAAGCGAACAATGGTCAGACGTAGTTTCACAGTGATCTGATAATACACTTAAGCTCAACGTTTTAAATCACTTTGCTTTTTATGTTGCTTTTGCTAATTTAACTTTGTGTCATGTGTCTTGTCATTTTACCAGACTTCTCCCTCTAAAACTTCAGAAAAAGTCAAAGTTTTTCACAATGCTGTTTGTACAAGACAAATAAAAAGATAAAAAGATTTCAGAACACAAAACAACAAAGAGCACTTAGACATCAACGCTGGTTGTGTAACATTTGAAATGAAAAACAAAGCAATGAAGGTATTCAACTTTTTTAATAAATATGTATAGAATTAAAAATAAACGTTTTTAATTGTATACAAATTTAGATATATTTAAATGTGTAGGTAAAAGATGAACACGGAAGATCTGAATTCATGGGTTTTTAGTAAACATAGAGAAAGTCAGGGAGTTAAAGTTTCTCCTTAAACCTTTTATCATGGCAGATGTTTAGTTTTATAGAATTCATAAAGACCCTGTTAATAAATAAGAAAGAGCCGCACAGCAGGAAGTAAGCGTTCTATTTGGATCCTCCCTGCAGGCTAAATCCACATTGATTTAGCTTTAAGCAAACTCTGTTGTAAAGAGATGATCAATTTATTGCAATGAATAATTGATTTAGATTTAAATAAACGGTACAGTAAAGTCTGTTCCTGGATTCTGTATTCATCATAGAAACAACGAAATAATAAAAAGCAGATAAAAATCAGGAAATGCTTCGAGGAGTAAATAAATGTATTTGTTTTTTATTGTCTCTTTTAAAAGTAAAAAATTCACTTTAAGGGGCAATATTTTTTAGATTCTGATACATTTAGTTGTCTAATTAAAAATATTTATGCTAAATATTTAGTTCTTGTAATTTATTCCTAAAAATGTTTTATTTGATCTTAAATATGAGTAAAAGAAGATCCCTTAGCAAAAAATAGTCTATTAGAGTATACAAGTATGCCTAGTCAATGCTAAAAGTGAGGCATTGTATGAAGTTTAGTTTTTTATAATATCTGAAGAAGTTTTCAGTAGGTGTACTTCCAAAACTACACGTAAATTGTCTATATTTACTATACTTGTACTCAAGTATACTTAACACAATAAACCTTTTGCTAAAGGCCGTGTCCCAAAGTCGCTATGTACATTTTGCGCATATCCGACGAATAAATATTGGTCATATACGTGGAAAAAGTGAGGAAAGTTGTGGTCTTTACGTGAAATTTTCACAGATGTATCACGTATGAACCACGTTAAAACCATGGAAGAAGTACAAAAAAAACGTGCAAAAAATATGCGAAAAACCCGCAAACCTTTGACATTCAGAGCACTGAGCAGAACTCACATCGCGTCAGCACCATGGTCAGCTCCCGCCGCGCGTCCTCGTGATGCTTTGTTTTAATTAAACAGCCAGATTCCTTTGGTCCGCTTCAGTTCTAAGTCAGCTGCAGGGCCCCAGCTGAGGCAGCCCACCAGGGGGGGGGCCCTACCAAGACGGGGGTCCCCGTGATCTGTGAGAGGGGCCCAGAGTCGCTTACATGCCCGCCTTACCCAGCCGTCTTTTACGCAGCGGCAACAACCCCATGTTAGGGACCTGATTCCCCGGAGAGAGGGAGGGGGTATATAGAGTGCTGGGGGGGAGGGGGGGGAGATCTGCCAATTTCTAAACGTGTCACAAAATATAGCAATTATGCATGAACCGTGCATTATTATTGCGCTGCTCACATACAATTCATTAGTGATTAGTTCGTCAATCATGTATTCTATAATGTGAGCCGTATATACTATATAGAAGTTATACATCGGTGGTACGTGCGTGAAAAGTCTGTTAGACATACATGGAACGGTCGTGGAAAGCCACAGATTTATAAATGCATCTGGCTTAAATTACACACAATAGCGTAGGATTAGGGAAATAATTGCGTATAAACTACAGGAAATTCGCGTAAACTGCGTAATTCTATACCGACGAAAAGTTTGAAAAGATCCAAACCGAATTCATGTAAAGAGCCGTCGGCCGAAAATCCAGACGGACATCTGAGCACATCGACGGATGATGGACACAATAAAAAACGTATGAGTTATGTATATATGGGCGGCAGTGGCTCAGGCGGTTGAGCGGGTCGTCCAATCATCGAAGGGTTGGCGGTTCGATCCCCGCTCCCCCACGCCAAATGTTGTTGTGTCCTTTGGCAAGACACTTCACCCTCCTTGCCTCCAGTGTGGCTCCGCTGGCGTGTGCATGTGCATGCATGCTCCCGGTGATGGTCAGAGGGGCCGTAGGCGTGAACTGGCAGCCACGCCTCTGTCAGTCTGCCCCAGGGCAGCTGTGGCTACAACCATAGCTTACCATCACCAAGTATGAATGAGGAGTGAATGAATAATGGACACACTGTAAGCGCTTTGAGCGACTGGAAAAGCACAGAAAAATCCAATCCATTATTTTTATTATCGCATGTATCACGAAAGACTGAAATTTCATACACGGAAAATGCGCAGATTGTACATAGTGGCCTTAAGTAATAATACATGAAAGTTTTTCCAAAGGATTGAGGTTTTCTTTAAACTCGAACATGATTAGATTTATTTTCTGTGTTTAAACTCTTTTGTTTCCAGATTTTCTTGTTGTGGTCGGTTTGATCGACGTCTCCAAAGATCAGCACTGCTCGTTTTTTGTGGAATTTCTCCGTGGTATCCTTGGTCCCACCTCCGTGCTCATGCATGACGCAAAGTCTTATGGCAGTCACGAATCAATTAAAGTTGAACCAACAAGTGGTCGCGTTTGATGTGTACAAAAAAGCGGACTCTTCAATCGTTAAGCCAGGAAGTAATCTGGTACATGCTTGAGTTGTTACAAGGAACAAGCTGCGACTGTGTTGCTGGTAAATTACAGGCTCCTGATTATTAGCAGATTATCGAGTTTGTGACCATAATCTGATTTGAGCTGCTCCTGGTTGACTTGTCTGGTCATTATTGAAATGAGCAAGTCGTGTCTGTGTTTGTGGATCAGTTCTAGGAAGATCTGCCAGCCATGTTTTCTCTGATTGCCAGCTCATTTCTGCTTTTTATTTCTGTAAATCTGCCCCTTAGATCTTGTTTGTTGACCAGAACAGAGATTGTCCAAAGCAAATGCTCTGATTGTGCTTCCATGGATGACTGGAGTCTTCGCTCTGCCAAAGACTGTGCTTTGATAGCTTCACTCGCGCAAATAATAACACAGCTGCCAAACAAATCTCCAAGGAAATGATGAGACCACATGAGCGACTCGTCTCAAACGAACATCCAATAACCTTTCATCCACATCATCGCACGCACGCACGCCGAAACTTTCCCATCTCAGGACTCGTATCCAGCCCGTGTTTGTCCCTAATCAGAACACGCAGAGGGTAAAGTGTGGCTGCGAGCGGGGGCCCCCTCTCCTCATGCTGAAGCTTTTTGTGAGATTAAAGGCTAATGTGTTATCGGACACACAACAGGAGCCCGGTGAGCGACCATCACATCTCTGAAGAGGAAAAGAGCCCGGCTCCTGTTCCATTCATCTGACTCACTATCCATCAATTATCCAAAAGAGACAGACGGTTATGGAGGGGACCGAATCGAAGAGACAATGAAAGCATCCGAAGAAACTGAACGTGGCAGGGGATGATGGCGAGGAAAGCTCTGTGGCACACCGCCGCAACCAATGGCTAATCAGAGAATTAGACTGAAAAAAAGATCATTTTCAAAATGGATCCATAAGAGAGAGTTTGGCAGACGTCTCGGTCTACTTTATTCTGTCAGTCCTCTTTGGTAAAAACTATGTATTTCAGACATTCACAGTAAAAAGCACAGAAAGGACATAAAATGTTCTCGCTGCAACCTCCAGATAAAAATTCTATTTTTCTTTTTTCTTTTTTACAGAGAAAAAGTCAGAAGTCGTGATCCAGCATGGGAAATACATAAAACTTACTTGAAAATATATCCGTATTTCCATTTTTATATTTGCTAAATTAGAGCTTTACACTATAAAAAAGTAAAAAACATAAAAGCAAACTGGAGTAAACAACTCAAATAAAATATTTGTTCACAATAAGTGATGTAAACATGAACAAATATTGAAGAGATATTTTGCTCTTATTTCCCTAACATCCATTAAATGTTCTTTTTAAAATCATAGTTGGGGTTTTATCTCACATGTAAATTCTTGCATCAGACCCTCCAGAATCCACTGAACCCGAGGTTGGCGGTTTCATATGTTTAAGCAAAAGAAATGATTCCCATAATGCTTCATGGTTTTATCTTTTTTAAAACAGACCCTGCTATTTTTTTAGCTACGTTTCATTTAACAATTTTAAAGTATTTCAGCCAGAATTCAGCAAACCATGCTACTTCCACCACCCTGTATTTGAAGTTTGAGATTTTTTTTTTAATGGAAATGGATCACCCAACACAATTAAAGTGTAATTATTTCAAATGTCAATGTCAACTCCAAATTTCACATTTGTTGTGAACGGTTTCACTCAATATTTGACATTTCTGTTGGCATGAACAGCTTCAGCAGCTCCAACCATCCAAATGGACATTTGTCTTTTTTTTTTTACACTTACCAACCAATAATAGATGTAAACTAAACATTTGAACAGACATGCAGAAACATAAACACTTTAAGGTATACTTTATAAAAATAAGCCAAAGCATTTATACTCACAGTCCTCGAAGCCGGAGCCAGATTTTCTCTATCTGCTCTGGTTGGAGGTACTTCAGGGCAGTACTTTCAAACTCCTCGATTTCTTTGGTGGGCGACTCCATGTCACAGAGTTCCAGATAAAACAGCGAACGGCGGGAAGAAAGCTGGAGTTTAATCCCTTGTCTAGCTCGAGCAGCGAGAGAAAAGCGACACGGAGTGGAGGCTGCAGTGGGGTGAAAGCCAGGATGTCACCGAGGTCTTCTCCCTCACATTTGCAACCACAGCTGAGACAAACCGCCTGCCATCCTCCCTTTTTTTTCCCTCTCCAGTAGTGACAGAGAGTAAGTGACACTGAAAGTCAGTGACTCCCAGAGCAGCTGTGACACAGTCCACCTCTTCCTCCTCCTCCTCCTCCTCCTCCTCACCCTGTCCCTGTTATGCTTTCACTTCTCTCCTGCGAGAGCACAGGGGTCCTGGAGCCGTGCCATGCTCTCCCAGCAACGACGGGATGCAGACGGCTGGGCAGCGCAATCCGGGATTAACGCTCTCTGCCGAGATCTCCACACAAGAGGGAGGAGAAACAGCACCAGTATAAAAAAGAAGGAGGAGTCTGAGCAGTAATGATGTGCTGTTCCATCCAGTGGGGGGGGGGGGGAACCACAGGGAGTGAGGGAGGAGGATGAACGAGGACACAGATGGACGAGAGGGCAAAACCTTTTGAGAGCTTTACAAACACAGCAGAAACTGCCCCACTAGAAACAAATACATTCCTTCAATATAAAAAATTGTCTTTATTTAAAAAAAAAAATCAAGGAAAAATGAAGAATTCTTATTTTAAGAAAAAAAAAGTCACTAGAAAGTCACTAAGACATATTTTATTTTGTTTCTATTGAAAAACTTTCTTAACAATATTATATTTTCTTGCGAGACAGAACAAAAAGATAATTGTTGAAAAAAGAGTCTCTTTGTTTTCTTAAAGTCCCTATTTTCAAAGCGTTCCCAGTGGTCTTTTCATTATGACTACGCCGTTTTTAACCAAAATCTAAAAACATGTAGGGTTTTCTAGGACATAGTTTCTGCAGAGCAGCAGGTGTTCATTACAAATTCACCTCGGAGCTAAAGTGAGCCTGCCTTCATTTCCCCCAACAAAAATGGCGAGCGACATCAGAGATGCCCAGCCACACAGTTTAGATCCAGGTTCCAGCTTGGAGACGTTCATGGATCTATTTGACTGCAGGTGGATGCATCAGAAAGGGGCGGAGCAGGAAGTGTATGCTCTGCGGATTGTAGTTTTTACTTAACAAGTGTTTCAAACAACCTTTTTTCATCTGACCCTGATTCACAACAGTTTCAATAAAGACACACTTAGAATAGCAATGTTAATATTTTTTTCATATATATATATATATAATATATATATATATATATATATATATATATATATATATATATATATATATGTGTGTGTGTGTGTGTGTCAAAAATACCATTGCCACTGGAGTGGGTGCTTAAGATTCAGTTACAGAGAAAATGCTTTATTGCATCTTATGAAATGAGACGACGTTAAAATGAACGAAATAAAACATATTTCAAATGTAAAGGAATATTTCAAACAACAAAGATGTTATAATTTAACAGCTTCAAGTTTGTTTGTTTTTAGTTTTAATCTGCTGAATATTAATCTGAGATGTGGATGGTACATTTGCAGTAGAACATATTAAAACCCATGCCAAAGCGGGATTAAATAGCATGCAGGCCGAGCAGTGACACTGATTTGACAGAGATTACTTTGATCCATTGAGCACATTGGGGACCGACCTATATTCAATCTCACAAATTAAAGCATTATCGCACAAAATTGTGATTTCTCCATTTTGCTTCCTGCATTTTTAAGCAAACTATATGGAAGGAATGTCTTTTTTGTTTGTTTGTAATCAGGGTCGGGGAAGTAAGCCTTGGCTTCACCCGACACCTTCTCCGGTTAATTTTGTTCAATGTTTATTTGTGACATTGTTCAGTGTCAATGTTTGTGTGTTAAACATTACCGAAATAAATCTCTCTCTCTCAATGTCTTCTTTGTACAAAACAGCATAACCAGATGATGCCTCAGTGCCCTGCTTGCAGACAGAGCGCTGCAAAGTGAACTAAAGAGGCAGCTCTTTGCATGGCAGGGATTGCAAAGCTGCTGTCTGCATTATGACCATTTTTCAGAATAAAACGCCAGCGCTCCTCGCATGCATGGCAATCTGAGGAGATGTAATCCACTGCAACACTTGAAACAGATTGTGTTGTAAAGTAATCATTTACTCCTCATGACTAAACTCTTCCTGCGCTGTCATACGGCTGCTCTTTTCTCCAAACAAACCTTGCAAAGATGACTCAACCCAGACCCTGGTTTCTCCGCGAGCCCCCTGCCATCCTCTTGGGTTTTTCAATTAGTTGATGCAGGATGCAGGATAATGCCAAGGCGCCACCTCAAACGGCTCATGCTTTCATCTACTGAGATGGTTTCTCGGTGAGAGGGGAGGAAAAAAAGATCTGCCCGCCGGTGTTTTCAAAGGTGCACACACCCATGTCATTGTCTTTCTTTTTCACTTCTTTCTCACTGGCCGCCCTTCTTATGTCCACCTTTTATCTCGGCCTTGTGGTGGTATTCTCAGCCCTGGGGAGTTTCAAGTAAATTGACATTACAGGTGGAAAGGAAGTTAAAATTTGATGCTTGGCTTGTCCCAGGTTACCAACACATGTTTCTGAGGCACTTTATGGAACTCAGCAACGTTGATCTCGGTCATGAAAGCTTTTTATCTCTTTGAACATCTGACTCTGAAAAAAACCTCCTAAATGCCTTTTTGAACACCAACCTTTGTGCAGCAGTTTCTGCTGTCACAGTTTGCATCTTAAAAGTGCACCAAAATGACTGCTTTGGGGGGAAAATTAGCTTTTAAGTATTCATAATCAATTATCGCATGCTTTTTTGTCACCATGATTGCCTGTTTTTGAATCTGGCCATTTAAGACAGCTATAATTTTTCTTCTGCATATTATGGGTTTAGTACAATAAACCACGAGGCAGGACCTCATGTGGTCCACACAGGTCACAGGAAGCACTCAGTAAGAAGAAGAAAAACAGAATTTTTTTGTGCATTTCTCACATCAACCAATGTTTCTGGGATTCTTGACCAAAAAAAAGTTGAATTTTTACATTCTAAATACTAGCTCCAGACAAAGAGTCCTTCATCCATCCCAAACTTTTTCCCTTTCTTTTTTTTAACTTTGAGTTATCCCTGCTAACTGCAAAAGCAATGTGTTGCGTCACAAGACCAGCGAGTTAAAGCCCAAATTGTCCCCAACATCGCAGCTTAGAAGCAGGTCTCTGCCTCCATGTAAGGTAAAAACCATCTGCACTTCAGCGCCGGCCTCCACTTTACGGGTCACTTGAACTGAAGATGGTTTTGCTCACCGTGGAGACAGAGCGTGCAGAGCCCTCATTTAAAAAGCCTGCGAGAAGCCGACCCAAAGCCCGTGGAACATCAACACCAATGTGTTTCTGAACCAATGTTGAAAATTACTATGTGGCATGAGGAAGTTATTCTATCTTAAATAAACTACAGTCTCCATTACTTCAGATATCAACGCTTGTAACACCAAACAGGTTGAGGTTTTACATCATAGCTAGGAATATGAAAGATTATAAAAGATTTGGTTTCTATTTAAGATACTTTGATAAGAACGGCTGCACAGTATTTTTATCGCAACTTTAGCCAATTGCTCTTATTTTGGATAAAGTTCAATCCTTTAATTGTCTCTCCACCAATCATTCTTGCATTAATCACATACGCCATCAATCTAAAAACAGTTATCGCAACGCTCACTCTTTGTGCCTACATGGTTCACTGTCTCAGTTTCAACAGAAATATTAAGCAAAGATGTTCAGCGTGCATTTAATTCGATCTGCCGTCAGAACGAAGTTCACAAAATAATGAACCTCTGAGATGTTAGTCTGTCTGGCATCAACGCCACCATTTGTTTTCACTACATCTCCCATGATTCATTGGGTTATTGAGACAGCATATCTTACAAAGCTACGGATAACTGTCATAAAAGTTTTTAACCGCTGTAGAACAATTTAATTTCTCCTTCAAGTTTGTGTTTACGATCAAAAGATTTGACAAATTCTGTCTCAAGCACTTTGGAATTTCTTTTTAACTATGTTTAAATATGAGTAACAAAATAAAAGAACCAGAATTAAAGCTAAGTGGCCAATAGTTTTTAGAACATCGTCAATGCAGACTCCACAGTTTTCAGTTGCCTTATGACTTTATTCAAGGAAAAAGTGAACCTCCGCTAAGAAAAGGTTGAACAACTCAAAGAGGAAGCTCTTAATCTACAATTTTCACATCCTTTCATTGTTTGTTTTTCATCTCTTCTCATGAAAAGTTTTAGTGTTTCACATCAGCTGATACCTGCAGAGGCTTCCCCTTTCTTCCAAAAAGTTGTAATTTTGGCCATTTCAGCAGCAATTTCATCAGATAAAAGTATTTTTAAAGTAATGTGGTCCTCATGCAGCTGCAGTGTTTGGCTCAGAAGGTTTCAGGGCAGCGTCCTTCACTGAGCCTTTCAGCTCACGTCGGTGTGCAGAACATGTTTCACCGCAGATAATGGCTTTCCTTTCCCGCTGTTCTTCCTCGCTCTTCTTTGGATTGATTTCGCACGAAAACAGCTCTGGGACAGAGACGCGGCGATGACGGCAGCGCTGTGTTAACGTTCTTTCTGCTGACAAAGATGTCAGTTTCTTCATAGACGCCTGCAGCTGATGGCCTGAAGTCCTCCCATAGCTCCCTTTAATGTCCCTTAAAATTCACCCTTAAGTGTCAGATCATGAGTTTGGTGAAGACACTAAGTACGTCTTTATAAACTTACATAACACTGGGGCTTTAGTGTTAATGCTTAATGTTAAAAGTATCTAAACTGAGGAAAGTCAAGAAAGGGCTCCCGAACAGCCGCCACACGATGACCAAAATGAAAGTTTTCAGCTACTTTTCAGCTTTTAAGAAAAAGTTAAACTTTTACGCCAACCGAATCATTTTTTTGTCATCGGCCCCTGGCCTCCCAGGTCCATTTGGAGGCCGCGCGGTGGCACTCCGGTGACAGGTGGGTGGCAGGAAGTCAGCCGCGCAAGCGCTGACTAAAAGAAGGGTTTCAAGGTCCCTGTGTCGGAGCTGCCGCCTCACCGCCACCCATCCAATTGTTAGAAATCGTACAGTAGCAAAGCGGGGCTCGACAGGGGCTGCTGACATGAGCCGGGAGGCCCTGTGATGACTGGACGCAGCCACCAGGGGCCCAAATGGGGAGACGCATTGATGCCGCACAGAACTCATCATGACAGAATATCGTCTTTGCTGCAATAATCATAGAAGAAGAGCAATGTGCACAAGAAGGGCGAAGAAGAGATGACGTTTTTTATCTATCCTCGCCTGGCGGCCAGTGGCACTTGATATGGACGGCGGTCGTCCACAGAGATCGCACATCGCTATGCTCCTGGCTGACGATCCGCCTGCCACCGGCCCTGCCTGATGCCCGCCATCTATACACATGACCACACCAACATTTATTTATTTATTTTTTAAATCAGGCGGCATGAAATCTCGAAGATTCTGGCCGATTTCTCCATCGTGCAGTTGTATGTGAGACAGTGGCATAAACTAAAAACTGTTCAAACTCTAAACTCTAAACTAGACTAAACTAGCCATTTGGTTGGTGTAAAAACTGGTAGAACCATGAGGGCAGCCACACTAACAGAGATGTGGCCTTTAAAGACTCAAAGAATGTTATAATTATCTTTCTTCCTGGACTAAAACAGCAGCGCTTTGTAACGGCTTAAGCTCTCTGGGGTTTCTATGGTAATTGTGGAAGAAATCACTACAGGAGTTTTGCCATGATGCTTCAGGGGCGCTTGGCTTATATATCCAACGTTAAAAGGTGGGAGTAATTAACCACAGACTAATATGTGCATGAAGTGTAAACAGAGAAGAGAATGAAGGATTTAAAGGGAGGAAAGCTCAGAGGCCACATCAGATCTTCAGAAAGGATCCACCAAAAAGAAAAGAAAAATCATAGTTTGTCTGAAAGTCTAGAAAAAACAGCAGAAAGGCTTAAACTGCTTTCGTTTCTTCAAACGTCCTGAACCTTTTTATTACATATATATTTAAAAGATTCTGATAAATCATTTGATTTCAAAGTGAATCGCTGCAAACGGACTCGGTGGACATTCAAAGGTATTCTTGTCTCTGCTTCCACACATCAAATCCAGACATTAGCAGCTCCGGCCAGTCGGAGGGACATGAAAAATGTATACCTCATTTCAAGTTTCAGGCCGATGGATATAGCGATAGATCCAAATATCGAAGGGTTTTTCACATAATGACTGCATTTTTATGCGGAGGCCATTTGTCATTAAATATAATGTCACACATTTCCATAGAAGCGCTGCAAAGAAAGGTATGGGAGAAAATGGGGCCACTCAACCATGAAACTGTATGTATTTATGGAGCTATCAAGGTGGAACAAAGCAGCTTTTTCTACGACTGTGTTACTAAAACGGATCCTGACAGAAAAGAGAGCCAAGAAAACCATCCCAGAAGAATTCTGCAGCTACGTCTGACTAACTAATCAAATACCAATGATGGAATGCTAGATGATTTACTGCTTCTTTTTATTCATTTCTTTATTCTAGTATCTTCCGCCATTTTTTCCGCTTCACTCATTCTACAATTTTTAGCTATTTTAACCATTCAACTGTTAAAATGTTCAGCTCTTTCAGCTTTTTCCAGCTTTGATTTTTCCAGATATTCCAGGATTTTTGCCTCCATTGAAATACATGGGGAATCCTTGGTGCAGAAACAAAAGTTCCTTTTCATTCAGCAATATAGCATTCAAATCCTCCATTTTCTTTCTGAAAATGTAGCCTCCTTCTAATTAAAATTATTACTATTATAAATTCTAAATTTGTAATTGTTTTAATAATTGCTTTGTTAATTAGAAACAAATGTCTTGTTAGTAAATAATAAAACATGTTGATATAAAATTGAATCTGAAGACCAGCAGTTGTAAGTTCTTCAAGAATGCAAAATTAAAATGAATCAAATTTGATGCTAACAGAAAACTTAAGTTTGAAATGAAAAATAAAGAAATGAAAGTGATTCAAATACTAGGAAATGAGCATTAAAAAGACGGTCCTTAGTAAACGTGTTAACACTGGCTCCAGTCATTTAAGTCATTCGCTTAAACATTTAGCTAAATCTGCCTCACAAATTAGCACCAAAGGTAACAAGAATAGAACACAGACCTTTGGGTCAGGTCACCGCTGCAAATGAGATCCAGATTGGTTAAATAAAGGTTGATGATGACGAGCTGAGCTGTCCTCGCTATGACCTCAGACCTGCAGCCAGACTCAGGTAAATATAGCTGCACAGGTGGAGAGGTGTGAGTTGGGATTAGGCGTATCCGTTTCAGCCGTGCTTCTGGTCAGCTCATGAATGAATTTGCATGTTTGACCCTAAAAAAACTGCTGGCAGATGTGTCATCGTTATGTCAGCTGGTGAGCCACCAGTTTCCTGAAGGAGGAAACCGAAACATCAATGAAGGCTGTGCGGAAGGTAAACATGGAAGCTAAATATGGACCAACGAAGCGCGAATACCCTTTATGTGCATTATGTGTGGATCAGTTTAAAGTGAAGGAAAAACAAGATTGAAAATTAGAAAAATAAAAACTGGAATATTTAAAGTTTCAAACTTTAAATGTTCATATTGTAAACTTGAAAGAAATACTGAAAATGTGAACTGTAAAATTAAAACTGTTGAAATGAAAATACATTTATTAGTGACGGTCTTGTTTTCTTTGTATTCTTAACATCTGTTTTTTCGCTTTCCTTCGCTTCCAGTCCTCATTTTGCTGTTTCAATTCAGACTTTTTTGTTTTTTTTATAGCTGATCCTAATTTGACGTGGGGGTGGGGCTCTGAGTCCATTGGCTACCGGACATGATTGACATCAGGTGATGCAGTTATGGTCACGTCATTTCTGATGCAGAACTGCGTCTGCTGTTGGCGCCGCCTGTGTAATCAAGATGATCAAGTGTAAATTAAATACAAACAAGTCAGCAAGCATGAATGTCAAATCCATTCACATGTTAGTTTCCTAAAGTTCACCACTGTTGTTTTTCCACATCCAAAGAATCCAAAGGGAACATTCTTAGAACCTTCTAGACACTGGATGGTCACATGACTTATTCAAAGTCTGTCCACACATTGGACTGGAATGATGGACTGTCTGTTGTCCGCTGTGATTGGTCGATTTCATGTTGGTTTACTCCAGCATAAAACGTGATAGCCGCATAAACATAAAGTTGGAATCTACAATTTTCATAGTCATGAAAATAAAGAAAACTCTTTGAATGAGAAGGTGTGTCCAAACTGTTGGTCTGTACTGTATATGTATATTTTTTTAAATGTAAAAATAAAATTGCATACGCTGTTAAGGAAGCAACACCCGCAAAGAGAGGAGCATTCATGTCATGGATGAGTGGGTTATAATCCAGAGAGTGCATTTAAAAGCTGCTATATGGCCAAGGAATACACTAGAATGAGGTCAAGACATGTGGGGTGAGAGGGAGGGCAGATTCTAAGAAATGCCCCTAATGTATATTCAGAATATTTATCTACACAGTTTTAAAAAAAAGAAAATAATAGCTATGATAAGTATGTTACCAAGAAATGATGTCAAACTGCAATCATTGAGATCAACGGCGCGCTGCCGCTCTTTGTACTTAGTCACTTTTTGCCAGCGGAGCCTCATTAGCCGCTCAGTGAGGCCGGTCATGGAGCTTGTCGCTTCACGGGGGCTGTCTGCGGGAAGCTCTGAACCTGCTGCTGCAGCCAAACCAGGGGTCAGCTTCAGAGACTGCGGGCTGTCGCCGCGGAGACGGCCGGCTTAACTGGAAAGTTCGCCGCCCACCAACTAACCACACCTCTCATGGATCGTGAGGAGCGTCTGACTTAAACCTTGACTGCTTACAGTAATTGGTAGCGTTTTGATGCAATCGTTTGCTGGCAAAAAAATACAAAAAAGTGATAAAAAAACAAGAATAACCTCAAACATTTACAGTAATCTATTATCTATTGATTTGTTTAAAATTAAGAAAGATCTATGAAATTATGTTTGTCCTGAAGTAAAATGAAGAGGAAAAAAAAATCATAAAAATGTAATTGATTGTTAACATAATGGTAAATTTGAAACAATAAAACTAAGCATGTTTTCCATTGAAGCACATTATTTTAAATGATAGTTACATCTAAATATAATCAGTACTCCTGAGTGCACCACTCGACATTTTCCCAATCTACAATTGGCGAATATGGATTGGCAAATATAGAACACGATCCATTGAATTTAAAACAATTGGTCTTTTTTTTATCATTTAAATCTATTTTTTCATAAATCCTCCAAATATTATCATCAGAAATTCTGAGTGGATTCAATGTTGTAAAAACCGTCTTGATTCAGCAAAAATTGCTGTGACTTTTAATGTTTCATGGATTTGGACCTCAAACCACACAGGTGTGCTGCAGGTGAATGAGTTAATCTGAATCTAGATCTGCACGGTGCTGAAGGCTAACATCATTTACTCAATGGGCTTTATTGTCCGACCAGTGTTTTGGAAAATGTCCGATCAGTAAACTGAACATCCATTTAAGGGTCTGGAAGAAACCATTGAGCCAAGAGGGAGAGGGGTGATGAAGGGTGTCGTTTAAAAGAGTTGGCTGTTTTTTGACAGATTGTCAAGATGTTAAAGATGGTTTATAATTCAAATTAGCTTTTTTTTTTTTGTGGAGTGAAAGACTAGAGCGTGTTTATCTACCCATCAAATACTTTATCAGTTAGCATTTTAGAAGGGCTTCTCCCATCAGTAACGTTGAGTGTTTTAGGAGAATACGTCCATATTCTCTCTCGATTCTGTAGCCCCTAAACAACTATATAGTCTGGGCCTACCCACTACCCTGAGGCTCAGTGCTCAGGAATATCCTCACTGCTATTTTTTTTTTTAAATGCCCAACCTAGTTTCTTTGTTGCACAGCGCATTATAGTAGTCATGTGATCATCCTCCATTCACGTAAACAATCTAATTTCATCGCTCAAAGCGTGAAAGAGCCTCCGCTTCATGCTGTGACACATCAGTGTATGGATTACTGCTTCTAAAATCGCTGACCATCCTGGATTATAATCTTGACATTTATCAGTGGGTTGTAGATCCTTGTGATCCAGTGGATTTGCCCTCAATTATCCACTGCTGGCATGGATGAAGACGAACCCGGTCTCAAGTGGGATTGCTCTGGCAAGAAGTTTAACGTTTGTTTGCCAGGAAACATTCTTTGCCTCAGGAGGCTGTTGTCTTTTAAACCGTTTCATACGCAGATTTCATTTTCTATAGTAATAGCTGTGGTTGTTTACCAAAACTCAGACGACCGAGAGTCATTGTCTTCATGGACAAATGAGCCGTTTCCTCTGTGGACTGTGCTTTTAGCTGTTAAATAAAAGAGCAGGCTGTGTCCAGCCAAGTGGAAAATCACCTTCTATTTGTCACCACCCTACTCTGAAAAGGATCTGCACTCGGGGGAGAAACTATTGCCAAGAACGGCTACCCTGTAATTTGTGATAGCACAGAGAAGTAGCAGATTAGAAAAAGACAACATCAACAAAAACACTAAAATGAGATTCCCACAGTCGCGACACTGAGGTCAATCAAAAGATTTTACACTAATGTGATCAAATCAACAATGAAAATAAATATTACTTGATCTGCAAATCTTTAGAAGGTTACAGTGAGGAGTATTTTCATTATACTGTGACAAAATGTTTTAATTTTTGCCTCCTGGGGCATTTGTCACTTTGTCTGGAGCCACGAAGGTTAATTGGAATCAGGCGTTAATGCCAGGCGGTGGTGCTAATGCTGGTCTGAAGTCTTTCTTATCAAGGTGGAATAAACCAGGATGAAGTCCCGGGAGGTCAAGAGCCATACATAGAGGGATTAGCGCCGCATGTGAGAGTGAATCAAGAGAGGTAAATGTCAAAAACGATCTACGCGGGCATCAAGCAGACGCACACCGTGGAGTACAACCCAAAGCAGAGAGATCCCACACAACAATGTGTTTCCACGAAGAGCAGATGAGGAGCTGGAGGCCGATGTCACGGCAACCTAACTGAACGGTTTCTATTGAACTGCAGGTGATCAAAAACATGTTGACCTTTGAACTGAGACCGGCTGACGGCATCAAACCTGATGGCGGTTTTCTCTGTGGCTTCCGGTTCATCCGACGCTGGAGGATCTTCAGCCAGAATCTCCTCAGGACTGCGCGGGTCACTCAGAAGGTCCTTCTGCTCCTTTTCTTTGATGCCCATTCCTGCTGTATATGTTCCACAGCAATTTGGGACTTTGACCCTTTTAAAAAAAAAGTGTTTTTTTATTCATCCTTTTTTTCCTTCAGGCTCCTGTATGATATGGTAGTTTTTGTCCACGATTTTCCTAATAAAAGTCGCCTGGCAAAGGAAATTCAATGCTTTGGTAAGGCTGCCCCCTGGTGGATTGATAAAGTCAGTGTTGGTGTGGTTATGAAACGTGTAATAAAGCTCTCTAAAAGCAACTCCTACGGAGAAAAGTTTATCAGCATTTTTCCTCATGACATCTCAAACGATCAATCTGTAGATTTTCAAAGAGACCAAACGTTATGCGATTGTTTTCCTTTAATGTCCTTCCATCTTCCTTCCAATAAGCTACTCATAAATCTGCTCCTCATATCCAATTACCACAATTAATGGTGTAATTGGATGCAGCGGTTTAATACTTTATACTGACAGTAATAAAGTAATTGCTTACTGAAAAAACTGGCCTGGGGTCTTCTGGAGTTCTCTCCATCTTCATTTGCCACTGCATTAAAAAAAAAAAAAAAAAAGCACATCAGTCTAAAATCAATCACTCACAAAATGATTATTTTGATTTATAAAATAGCAATTGGCAGATTGTCCCTAAATATGTTTGTTTTTTATTTCTTATTTCAAAAACTTTTATTTTATCCTCTAGTTTTGTTTTGTCTTTACTTCAGATAAGAAGTAATCAGAGTTGAACAAACGACGGTTTGCCATAAAAATCGCAGCAAATAAAAAACACGATTTTGATGCTTAAGTAACCAAATGTTGGTTATATGTCCCAGTGGGAAAAACTAAAACTGGTGCAGAAAACACGTTTACAGCCAGAAATGCGCGACATACAGACCAACACAAATACTAATTTAAAAGGATTACATTTAAATTTGAAAAGGAAAAAGATCATATTTTTTCTCCCTTCTTCTAGCAATTGTCATTCCAAATACAAAGCATTTAAGCAATGACAGGAAGTTTGCATCAATAGATTAAAGTAGGATTTAGTTAAATGAATAAATGATAATAACAAAACTTTACACAGTCAACCACATTGATACCTTAAACTTACACAAATGCTTGTGGCAGATACTCAAGATTTTTATTAAATAAACAAAACAAACTTAAATGTGATAAAACTAAAACATGAGAAATAGCTTTAAAAACAGATGACCGAACCCTGCTGTGATGAAAATCATCGGCTTAACATAGTCACTGCCCAAGAACCCAAATGGAAACAGCTGAGAATGATTGACAGGTGAAAACTGCTGTGAATGTGACAGAACCTGAAAACGGAACTTTATTTGACAAAGAAATTATGACTTAAAGGTCGAGTGGAAGAAGAGACTTCAGTCTCAAACAAAGACGTATAGACAGACCTTGGTGAGTCAAGTCACTGCCGCAGTGTACATGTGAACACACTCCTTTGTAAAACACTTCATTGTGTGGGTTTCAATGCCAAATCCGAGAAATGAGTCCATGGAGGAGAAAGAACATTTCACAGGTAAAATACTTATATTTTGTTCTTTAATGTCATGGGCTTCATTAACAACATATGCTGCTGCAGGGCCTTAATCAACATGCTGCTTGAATTACGTATAATATGCTGACGACATAAATGTAAACTTTATTTAGTTAAACCTATATACAGTATACTAGGACTATACTATTATAGTAGATTTATATTTAGATTTATTATAGTAGATTTATACATTTCTGACTCAGGGACTGAACTTTTCCTGTGTGTTTAAATGGATTCCGTAGACTGAGGAAAAAAGTGGGCCTAGCAATCACAAGACATTCAGTTATACCAAATTGACTACTCATGTGAATCAGTAGGGTAAATCTATTTTTTTTCCTTTTTCTTTTTTTTTTTAGGGTAAATCTAATGTTAACTTTTGGACTTATTGTTGAGTTATTATCGTTATTATTATTATTTTTGACTTATTTTTTATAATTTTTTATTATTTATGATTATTATTGAGTTACTATTGATTTATTATTATCAACTATTATTATTATTATTATTTATTATTGATGTATTATTGTGTATTATTATTGACTAAGCATATATAATTGATGATATTTTTATTGATTTATTGTTAAGCTTTTCTAAATATTTAAATTAACATGTTAACAAGGTCTAAAACCTTTAAATGTTTAAAAATTATTTTTACAAATTCTTTGTAATATATTTTTTATGTGTAAGAAGTAATATAATTATGCATTTTTCATTCAAGTTTGAGCTTTAAGGCTGACTGATTCTCTTATTTAACAACAAATATATATATAAATATAGATGTATATATATATATTTATATATATATAGATGTATATATATTATATAAAAGCTACTTAGATGCCACTAAAGGCTATAGAAATCATTGTCATCTGGCCGCCGTCGACCTCACCAAGATGGCGTCACGCTCCGCCACCGTTGGCCAGGCTTCCCAAGCGGGCGTGTCTCCTTATAGCGATATAACTCATTGATTATGATGACACTGTTTTTAGGCAAAAAAATGAAAAAACATTTTCTTTTCCTCTGCTCTTGATTCACACCAATTTAAATAAAAGAAATACTCAGAAAAATGCCACAAGAACATGATAAAAACATCAAAAACACAATTTTTAGTCAAAAAACGGCAAAAACAAAATCTCTTCTTAACTTATTTAACGTTTGACCAGTGCAAATACAAACATATGTGTGCAAAGTGGCCCCAGACATGTAAAGTCGTTCTCATCTCATCTTTAAGCAGTAAACGTGAAACAGTGGAGTTATAGATAGTAGTGCAGCTGAAGGTGTAGAAACAGATGAGGAGGTGGTGTGAAGCAGTTTGGGGGGGGGGGGGTGATGTACTGGAGTGTCAGCAAGAGTGAAAGGAAAGGTTCGGAAGAGGCTGATGAGAGGATTTAGTTCAATCTAGAGACTAGGATGAATTTCCACTCTATTCTATTCTATTCTATTTGAAGGTGGGAGAGTTGAAGGTGTCCAGTGATGATGGGGATGTTGACAGCTGATGTTTTTTGTGATCTGGATGCTTTAATGACAATGACAAATGAATGAATGTTGAATCTTGAGACGGTTTGGACCGACTCAGAGGGAGGGGCAAAGGTTTGATCTGCCACCCAGGAGGTCTAGATGTGGTTGAAGAGATGAGGAAGATGATTGATGTCAAATTATGGAGGACAGGGATGAATGGAGGCAGGTGATCGTCTGTGGCAACACATGAAGTTCCACTTTGATGCAGAGGCTGTTAACCAGGAGCAACACTAGATGTCCTCAGTCGTCCTCCACTGTCTACTTCAGGTTACTGTTTCCTTCCATCTGTTGCTCATAAACTCAGAATCACCTCTCTGCTATCTATCAACCCCCCAACACTGGGATTCTTTGTATGATTTCTATCTTCTAGGGTTGGGTTTTAGAGCCCTCTCTGCTCTGTATTTCTGTTTTTGGACGTTTTCTTTCACTTTCTAAGCCACAAAACAAAAAATAAAATTCTGATTTCTGAAGTAATCTAAGCACACTGCTGTAATCTTCAGCCACGGGGACAATAAACTGATTAGCAAACGTTTGCAGCTCTACTGTGTCTCTTCATCCGCTGTTCGAGCCTGGTAGGTACATTTGTTTGGTTAAATGGAAACTCCAGCTGTTTCTTAGATCTTTTTGATGGCAAAATGGCATCACAGGGTGGTGCCTCTCTGAGCTCGCTCTGTTTTTGTGCCATTAGCAGATACAGCTCCATGGTAACCAGATGTTGCGTAGTTGTTGTTAAGTCCGTTTGGAATGGCTGCATGTGAAATATTCCTCCTCATATCCTCACTGATGCTGGCTTGACACCTTTAGGAGCTATTCCTGAGTGGATCCTAACCGCCTGCCGCTGGCTCTCTCCACCCACATGGATCAAGAGGTCATCCTGCTAAAAGGAAACGTGTTCACAAGTTGTTCACGATCGGGGAGCCAACCTGGCATCCGCTGCTCACTCTGGACGGTTCACCTGTTCATCCCAGAGACACTCAACGACACACTCACACCTGAGGGACAATTTACAGCCACCAATGAAGCATTGTTTTAGGCTGTGGAGGAAGCTGAAACACAAACACCTGCATAGGGAGGGCATGCACGCCACACAGAAAGGATTTGACCCTATAAGCTGTAAGGTGTGAGTGCTGACCACTACACCACGCTGCAGCCCTGCCTGCAAGTTTTGGGTTTGGTAAGAAAAAACAAATCATTTAGATATTTTTGTTCTAAGTGAGCAGAAAATGTGTAAATGTTGCTAGCTTCAACGTTATCAGGCTGGATTTATTTCCTTTAAGAAGGACCAAATAAAGCAGCTTTAATTAATGAGCGTCGCTGAACGTCTCACATTTATAACCGACAGGGTTTCTCTTGTAATTAGCATCTAAATCAGGGAGATGTGGAAGCAAAGACAGACAAATATTAGATTCAGATTTCAGATTTCTTTCTTATGATCATTCGTGCACAGCATTACAGATTTACCGGCAACAGAAATGACGTCGCTTCCGCCAAAAGGAACAGAAAGACAAAGCTTATGCAGTTTTATTAATTCAGTCATCTTTTAATGTCTTCTGCTTTTCAGGTTAGGTTACTTTTGTTGTGAAATGTTATGATAGTTCACAAAAATGCATCCTTTCCTTTGTTTTTTATTTTATTACTGAAGTGAGAGTAATTTGGTAAATATGTTCCTAGACCAGGAATTCTTTAAAAAAAAAAAATCAATGATTTGCATTTCAAAAATAGGATTTCACCAATTTCCTGTAAAATATATATTCTCTTAAAAGCAATAATATGTGTTGTTAAGGTTTTATTTCATATTAATTTCATACATTTTAGTCTTTTTTAACATGTAATTTGGTGTTTGTTTTTTTCTTACAGCTGCTCAAAGGAACATTTACCCAAAATGCCCAACTAACTTTGATTTTTTTAGTGTTTTTTTTGTTTAAGTCTATTTATATAAAACGCTAAATTTGTGTTTTTAAAAACTCATTAAAAAGGCATTTAAATATTACGAATCTCTTCTGCGTGCAGAGGTGCTGACATGGAATGAACTGGCTATATTTTGCTGTAGTTATGAACTCACATGTCTGCACTTCAGGCTTTTGGACAGAAATATTGGAAGAGCATTGATGTAAGAAAACAAAAATAATCACATGTCAAATTCCTGCCAGAGTGACTGAGAAAAAGCAACAACAAAAAAAACATTGATGGTAATCACAACTTCAAGTCCTACGCTTTATTTGAATTTGGCACAAAGACTAAAAAAAAAACTGCTTTTCACAGAGAGACAAATTCAGCCGAGAAAAGAAAAAAACAGAAACAGTTCACAGAACATCAAGATTAAACACATCCATCTGCAAAAATCCAGCCAGCATCCTGTCCAGACAACAGCTCTGCTCCAGCCTGGAACATCAGCTAATAAGCCGCACAAGTCCTCAGCTTGAACCCGAGCGGCCAGGTGCGTTTAAGGTTCAGGGTTTTAAGGGGGGGGTGGCGGCGAGCCGAGGCAACGAGGCACCGGCGCCGAGCGGTCACGCATCAGAGGAGGTGATGCTGTGTGAACTAAAACCCAGGACCAGTGAACAATTGATTGCAACACTGCAGGGTTACCATGACAACCACCATGCTTGTGTGGAGTGTGGCCGTGACATGGACCACGTGGGATCGAGGCAGTTTTTGAACGATGCTACAAAGAGGGAGTTCATGTGACATCATAAAAAGCGTTTCAGAGAAACCTTTATTGCTGGTTCAAATGCATCTTATATCTATACCACGTATAATATATCTCCTTCTTTTTATCTGACACCGTAAAGCCAGGAGGAACTCCCTTCTTGGTTTGCAAAATCTTATCTTGCAGATATGCATTGTTTGCTATAGATCAGGGACTATCTGTGTCTTGCATAACTGCCGGTTGGTGAGCTTCAAGCCCCTGAATCAAAGTCCAGCCCAGAGAAAACCTTTAAATTCAAACTTTGCTCTTTTTAACGAGAAGACGATGACTCTTTGCTATGAGTGAAAAAAGCTAATAAAAAAATATCTATATATAAATCAAAGTAAATTCATTTCCAGCACAAACAGTGTCTGCTTTATGATGGAGGCTTCCTGCAGTGCATCTCATTCCAGGTGTCATGATTCCAAACCAGCATTAGAAGCTGCATTTTAACATGTTTGCTATTAGTTGAGTCAGTTTCCAGACAAATTGAGTAAAAAGTCGCTTTGCAAAATCCACGATACAGCATGACGGCGTTCTTATTTTGCATTTCTGAGTACGTTTGTATTTAAATTGTTGTGATTCAGGAGCAGACAGAAAAATGACGTTGGAAAAAAATAGCTTGTTTATATGCTGCAAACTCCCTGCTCCCAGATCCCAACAACAGGGAGAAAAAAGAGGGGGCAGGGTTGCTCAGCACCAACGGTCCCGACTACAACTCAGAGGTGAATTTCTAATAAACTCCTGCCGTTCTGCAGAAATTATGACCTAAAAACGACACGTCTTTTGATTTTAGCCAAAAACAACCTAATCATAATTAAAAGACCACTGGGAATGCTTTGAGAATAGATCAGAAGATGCTTGGAGTGGGACTTTAACCCAATTTCACTTTTTTGAAATAAAATAATTCCTGTTCGTGTTTATACATCTAGCAGACGTTTCATTGATGCTCCATCCAAATATCGTTTTCAATCAACGCCGGAAGATTTTGATCTTCTTGACGAACATGTCTTCAAAGAACATGTTTAGAATAAACAGTTTATTGCTCTTATTCCTTTTTTTTTCTTGTTATTAACCAATTAGTTATAATTACCTGTTTTCAGCGACGCACTTTTAAATCTATTTTTTTTGTCGTACATTTTATCACAGAAAATTATTGGTTCAGTTTTTTGTGTTTAAAATCATAAATCGTCGTATCTATGTCATGGGGAGTGAGCACAGTGGGTGGGGGGGCCTAAACATGCAGCCCTTTACTGAACATCTATTATAAATTGAAGAAAAAGATCATTTTTTCTCCGGTTGCAGCTTTTCCTGTTATCCTGTTTGGATAGTTTTTTTTTTTTTTTTACCTTCGGAGGCTAAAAGCTCCTTCCCGTCCACTGCGGCCCAAAAAAGGGCAAAGTCAGCGCATCCTGCTTGTCATTAAATCTGGAGATCAGGAGTCATCAAAAGTTATCTTAAATGATCGCCTAAATTCAGTCTAAATTGGGTTAAATTGCAATGAAAGGCTAAAAAAACCCGGAAAAGTCCAGAGGGACGCGAAACCTTCACTTGCTGTTGTCAAGACAAATGAAGTAAATTCCTGGTGACGTCAGCTTCACCAGCTTCAGTCCCCTTGTTTCCATGGTGTAGTTGAATTACAGAGGCGAGCTCCAACTTCAGCAGAGCATGTATTAAGTTGTGCAGAGCGGCAGAAAGGCAAAGTGTGCAGCGATGCTGTTCTGCGGCTTCCTCACACAGCAGCCTTTTTAACGCTCTCTGGTGGACTTTGGCATCAAACATGCAAACACTCCTCCTTGCAGCTTACCGATGGTGATGTTGAAGCCATCGATGCTGAAGGTGGCACTCCGACCCTTCCTAAAGCGATGCTTTTTAGAGTTGGCTTCCATCGCTGTGGCAACGCCAGTCTCCCCTGCTTCTTTTAATTCCTCGTGTTTCAGTTTCCCTTTTTTGGGGGACTCCTTGAAGAGGAGGAGGAGAAAAAAAAATCTTGTCCTCTGACTGTGAGGAGCGCAGGAGAACTGTCACTTCTCTCCTACAGAAGCAAAGCTGGAGGAAATCTTCAGCACTTCACTCACAGTTTCTCACACCTCAACGGGCTCATTTCGATGAGCTTATGGCTCTTTGGTTTGTTTTTCTCCTCTAGTTCCTCCTCCTCCTCCTCCTCCTCCCTCCCTCCCTCCCAGCTCTGTCTCCTCATCTCCCTTCCCCAAGAGGTACAGTAGGTGTGTGTGGTGGGTGGTGTTTGTGTGGTTTGGAGAAAGGACTTAGTTTGATTTGTCAGGAAGACTCCTCCTCCTCCTCATGTCAAGAACTGTTAGAAAAAAGACGGGGAAGCTGGGGTCAGCTCTGAAAACACGAGCATACAGAGTCGCATATGAGCAAACATCAGACGGGAGAGGAGTGATAACGTGTCGACTGTCAGAGCTCGTCATTAACACAGTTGTTTGCTCGAGCATAAAAGGATGAAGGCCATTATGAGCACACACCGTGTTCTTCTGACAGAGGGGGGAAAAAAATCTGTCCATTTCAGCGACTGCAGGAGAACGTCTGTTTTCTTTTCTTTTTTATTTCTTTAGACTGGATCAAGGCTGCGATCCCCACAAAGAAACTTCCCTCTGCACCAATCGAAACACATTTGTCCTAATCAGGGCACGAATCCTCCTCGCCGTCCATGTTTGCACACAGGAGATCAACGAGAGATAAAAGCGACACATATTATTGGCATTTAGAAATGAACTTTAACTTGTCTGTTTTCATTCTCTCTCTGTTTGGTGCTCTTTACGAAGACGGCTCGCTTGACCTTCTCCCAATTTCAATACCTGAGCCTTTAATTGCACCAAAATAAGGCAGGAGGCATCCTTTTTTAATTTTAATTTATTAATTTAATGATGCGTGTCAGCGTGCTTTAAAGCATCTGCAAACATCCGGCCTGAACGGCTCGACCTTCGTCCGTGAAACAATTAGTTCATGTATTGAATGTAGCACTAATGCAGACGCCTCATTATCTGAGCCATCACGGAGGTGTTGCTGCGTGTTTGTGTTCCTCTCTGATAACTTCTCGAAAAACAGGCGCAATGGCTGTAATATGATCAACACAGAGTAACAATGACGCCAGGGGATTCGTTAACGAACACAAAAAAAATCATATCTGTCAGGTTTATTATCCCGTTTGATCAGGTATAGAAGCAAATCTGAGTATTTGAATTTACCTATCAAGACCCGCTGCTATGAAAATCCTGTTTTGGATGTTTTTAACATGTTCTTGTGGGATTTTTCTGATATTGTGTTGTTGAAAGATGCATTGCTTTCAGGTGGTCCAAAAAGTACGAGAATGGTTTCTTAGTTATGAGTCATGCATTCCTGGCTGAGATACTCCAACATCATTAAAACACACTACTGACTAATAAATTTGCTTCACTGAGATCCTCCCGTGTGGTGCAAGTTATCTTTTATTTAGAAAGGAAGTCATATGATCCTCTGTTAAAACTCCACTTCTTATTATTTTTGTTTTAGTCATGACAAAACACAATAGCTCAGTAACATGCATCAGAATAAATGAAAATTAGTGGCTTCTTTTTCTAAAATATGAAGTAAGACTTTCAGTTTGTAGTCAAGAAGCTTTTCAAAGACCCACTCCAATGAAAATCCTGTTCTTGGTGTTTTGTACATGTTCTTGTAGCATCTCCCTCATGGTGGTGGAGATGTATCAAATAATTTAAAATATTTCAGAGTATTTCTTTATTAAAAAATCGTAGTGACTCGGGAGAGGACGAAAACTGGATGTTTGGAAAAAGCTCGAGATTTTGATGCAGCAACTGCCAGGGGCGGGGCCAAAGTCTCCCTACTCCGCCTCATTTTGCTGCAGACAAACAGATCCTTCTGTTTGTCCTTCGTCTTTGTTTTCCTCTTCTGAGCTGGAATCAGGATCTAAACTGTTCGACTAGATCTGATGTTGCTGCCATTTTTTGGTTGTTTTTTTTATTTTCTGCTACACTAATGTTAGCTTGGGCATGTGAGGTGCTCTAAGCTAGCGGGAAAGAGTTTAAACAAAGGGCTGATGGGTAAATTAGCGTGGCCCACTTTCGCACCAACTCCCCAGAACTGATGAACTCCTGTCGGCCTGCAGAAACTATTTGGCTTAAAATGTCATAATCATAATTAAACGGCCACTTTTACAGTAGAAAAAATATAGTTACGTGTTAAAGGTTGCAGACCCCGCCGTGATGTAATAAATAGTATCTACACAAAAAAGAAAAGCTGGGTTTGTACGAAAAAGATGGATATCAAACATTGCAAACAACACAAGGAGATTTTAAAGTAGAAAACAAAGGCCTGGAAGACTGAGGGTTAAGGCGTGTGAGTTAAAGTTAATCCTTCTCACTTATTGTTCTGAAGGCAAAGGAGTTGTGAAGTTCAGGTCAATGCATAATAATAACTCCTGGTTTGCTCCTCTTCTGCCGCTCAGCTCAGCCGGCAGAGTGAAATCCAAATTCTGCAACGCTTGTCCTTCGAAACATCAGCAGCAGCCTGAGGGTATGTGTGGGAATCCACTACCTCTGTTTTTCCTCTGCGTCTTTTCAGCAGATCTGTGTTGTGAAGCCCAATCTGATGGATCAGGACTGATAACCTCATCGCACTGTCAAATCTTTAATTTTATCTGTAAATCTGGGGAAATTGGAGGGGGAAAAAAGGGCGGGAAAGCTTCGTTTTTGAAGCCGTTGTTTATTTTTTTGTGGTTGAAAAGTATTGGAGCGTACTCAAAGCTGCCTGTTTAATAATACATTCTGGGGTTACAGAAGTTAGAGTGGAAATTATGTAATACACTTAGCCGAGAGAGTGCTTTCACTATTTTTAAGAGGCTTCCTGCTGTTTCAAAACGTTTTTTTCCTCCTAAAAGTTAAAATGAAAATGCTGTCTCTTTTTATTTTCAAAGAGGACATTAAAACCTCGGCGAGACGAAACGACTGTGGAAAGATTTACAGCAGCTTTTTACTGCGGAAAGCGACACGCTCAGCCAGAATAACATGAATTTGACCTATACTGTCAAAATAAAGGTATCAGTGGTTCAAACAAAGCAGTTGTTGGATCATCAAACACGCCTCCCACACCCACACACAAACCTTGATGCAGGATCTGCAGCTTTAGCAGCAGCAGAAGAAAATGCTGCAGCTTTGAAACTGATTACATTTTCTTTTTTGTTCCTTTTGTACCTGAACAGCAATATTCCAGTGGAGAAACATCTGCTGTGCAGACAGCTTTTACTGGTGACCATCAGCAGCATGCAAGGCCAGCTCTGGGTTCAGCAAAGGAAAGCTTGTGGACAAACTTTGAACCTTAAACATGATTTATTTCTCTGGTCCACTTTTCTAACTTGTTTTTTTCCAGAGCACAATGAATCATGAATCAACAAAGCTGTGGAAGATCAGGCTGCTGACTGGAAACTAAATACCTTTTTGTTAAAATAGGGAGACTTTCCAAAACTAGAAGGAGTTGAATGCTGTATTGCTGAAAGAAAGCTGAATTTGCTGAAGAAATGGATGAACTGTAGAAAATTTGAAGAACACAAAATGGACGCCAAACTATAGGCCGTGTCGCCATCCCATAATGATTTCAAAACCTATGTTGTAGTCCAAAGCAAAACAGTGTCTCTAGCTGAAAGTATGTGGAAGTTATAATGGTTGAAAGAAACAAAGGTTTTCAAGGATTTCCCATTTATTTCAATGGAGCAAAAAATCCTGGAAATCTTGGAATATCTTGAAAAGCTCAAGGAGCAAAGGTCATAGGTGGAAGGAATAAGCTGAAAGAGCTGAACATTTTAATAGTTGAATGGTTAAAGTAGGTGAAAATGTAAAGATGGAGTTAAGTGCAAGGATTCTCCATGTATTTCAGTGTAGGCAAAAATCCTGGAATATCTTGAAAAATTCAAAGATTTTAAGAACCAAAAGTCATAGGTGGAATGAATAAGCTAAAAGAGCAGAAAATTTTGGCTAAAATAGGTGAAAAATTGCAGGAGTTAAGCGCAAGGATTTCCCGAGTATTTCAATGGAAAATCTTGAAAAGTTCAAGGATGAAAATGATAAAAATGTCCAGTCAGGTCTTGAACTGGCGACCTCATGCACCAAGACTTCTATGAGCTTAATAATGGAGCAAAAAAATCCTGGAATATCTTGAAACGGAAAGGATTTGAAAAACCAAAAGTCACAGCTGGAATAAGCTGAAAGAGCTGAACATTTTAACAGTTGAATGGTTAAAATAGATGAAACATTGTAAAAGGAGTTAAGCGGCAAAAAATGGCAGAAGATACTAGAATCAAGAAAGAGAAACAGGAAAACAATGAATTGAAGGCTTTTTACAGCATTCAACCAATAAAGACAACACCAGTCTGTTATGCTTCAGAACAAATGTAATATGCTGAAAAATGTAAACCAGGGAAGAAGGATGCCGAGTCTGATGCTGCCAGGCAAGCGGTCTAGAGGAAGACCAAAGAATGGATGAAGAAAGACAGGAAGGGTAGCTGCTTGGAAAGAGGAGTGAGAGAGGATGCAAAGGACAGGGTTAGATGGAGGAAGCTGATTGGCTATGGGAAAAGCTACCAATAGGTTGATCACAATCGACTGGAAGTGTCGGTGGCACAAAGGAAGTTTAGGTAGATCAAAAATCAAACATCTTTTGAGATATACCTCACTGCACATACGTGTTCCCACTACACCCAGAGCCACGCTACACCACGCTACACTAGCAGATATACGTTTTTCCTTCCTCCTGAAGCACATGTGTCAAACTCAAGGCCCGGGGGCCAAATGTGGCCCTCCATGTTATTGTATGTGATCCGCGAGTGCATAAAATGTTTTTAATTTCTTAAAATAAGAATAAAAATTGGTGTGTATTTATTCATATATAGGGGGAATCGGACTTAAAGTATCCGATTGTGCAACTATACATTAGGACTTAAACACTGTCCATATAACCTAACCTGACAGAATCAAAATGTAAAAGGATTTATGCTAAAGCAACAAGCAAACATATGTTTTCTATGCAACTGTAACTGTCACTTTAAAAAGCTATAATAAATAAATAATGAGTTATTAAACATTAGGAGTAGTTACATTTACTTTTCATTACATTTAGTTACATGTGTAAGTTATATCTGGCCCTTTGAGGACAACCACTGCTGATGTGGCCCTCAGTGAAAATGAGTCTGACACCCCTCCACTAAACAATAGAAGGCAAGGCAAGGCAGGTTTATTTGTATAGCACAATTCCTACACAGTAATTCAAGGTGCTTCACAAAACAGAAAAATGCATTAAAATCACAATACATCATAGAAATAATCAACGTAAAATTTACTTTAAAAGAAAAGAAAAAATTTGAAAATTGATTTAAAAATAAAGGAAGGAAAGGAAAGAAAAGTGCAGATAGGACCTTTCAGTCATATACACAGCTAACAGAAAATGTTTTAAGTCTAGATTTGAACATGAACACAGAAGAGGCCTGTCTTACGCCTTCAGGGAGGCTGTTCCAGATTTTAGCTGCAGAATATTGAAACGTTGATTCCCCTTGTTTAGTTCTTGACTCTGGGAATCAACAGGAGGTCGGCCCTGGAGGTCCTCAGAGTACGAGATGGTTCATATGGCACCAACATGTCAGAGATGGACCCTGGTGCCTTCGGCCATGGAGAGACTGGAGCACTGCCAGCTTGCTTGTAGTCTATTCTTTGAGGTACAGGGAGCCAGTGCAGAGACCTGGAGCACAGACTAATGTGATCATACTTCCTGGTCTGGTCAGGACTGAGCAGCAGCATTCTGATGTACTGGAAGCTGTTTTACGCTGGTTTGGAGAGGGCCGGAGAGCAGGCTGCTACAGTAGTCTAACCTACTGGAGACAAATGCATGAATAAGTATCTCCAGGTCTGGCTTTGACATTATATGTTTTTGATTTGGCAGTGTTTGTCAGATGGTAAAATGCCGCTGATGTTACTGACTTGATATGGCTGTTAAAGTTCCAACAGAGTCCATGATTACATCTAGATTTCTTAATTTGATTGATATTTGAGACAGAGAATGAAGGTAGTTGCTGACACTTTCTCTTTGTTTCTGTGGGCCAAAAATAATAACTCGGTCTTGTTTGAGTTTAGCTGGAGAAAGTTGTTCTGCATCCACGCACTGATCTGTTGGAGGCAGTGGCTGAGTGAATCCACCGGCCCATATTCACCTGTTGTCAGTGACACATAGATCTGAGTATCATCTGCATAGTTGTGATAAGATATGTTAGTACTGGGTATTAACTGCCCTAGTGGCAGCATGTAGAGGTTGAACAGAAGGGGTCCCAGGATCGATCCCTGGGGCACACCACAAGTCAAGGCCATGTAGTCTGAGACACAACTCCCAATTTCAACAAAAGATGAAAAAATAGAAAGGTGTGAACGTTCAGCATCAGACTCCTAACCGTGGATGTAGCCACTAATGCGCCTTATTTTTCCAGGACTGACTGAGGTCAGTCAATGAAAAAGAAAAAAACTTGAACAGAATGTAAACAAACGTTTCTTTTTGGCGCCGTTGTCACGACAGCTACGAGCACACGGTCCAATTCAACAAGCTGTTACAGGACAAATGTCAGAGGAACACTTAATCATGTAGTAATCTCACCCTTTCTTATCTAATTTCACCAATTTAATTCAAAGTAACTTCATGATTCACTTCAAAGTCCCACTTTACCCATCTTCGGATCTATTTTCCAAATGTTCAGAGGTCTTTTAATTTTCATGACGCCGCTTTTATTCCAAATCGGACTACCTGTGTCATTTTCTAGGACATAGTTTCTGCAGAGCGGCAGCAGTTCATTAAAAATTCAGCTCTGAGTTGTGGGCAGTTGTAGAGTAAGACCGCACCCATTTCCCATCATCCCTTTGTTTACATTCTTTCCCACTAGCTTACATCCCCTCACACCCACAACCTAACAAAAATGGTGCGCACTACCAGATCTATCCAGTTTAGATCCAGATTACAGCTCAGACCAGGAAAACTACGATGTTCATGTATCTATTGGATCTATTGGTCTATTTAACTACAAGCTTTTTTAAATGCCATTTCTTCATCTACTCCTGATTTAAAAAGTAACATTTAATAATAATTATTATTATAAATTTAACACAACACACATAGAAGGATCATATTTACAGAGAGGGCAAGATTATTGGTGTAGAAAAAGGTAGACTCCAAACAAGAGAGCTAATGTAACAAGATTAACTGAAAATGAATTCAACACAACTGACAACCTGTAACCAGTGGCTTCTCTGATATTATGCATTTAGACATTTTAAATTAAAGTTCTCCTTTCTGGAATCTGAAAGAGCTTCACCTGAAATCCTGCACACGATCAATCAAACAGAGACAGAAATAACATTTTAATTGCAAAGATTGCAAGTTTTCCTCATGAAAAAAAAAGAGTATATCCCGCACAAGCTTCAACATTTCTCACCCTGAGCTCTGCAGGTGTCGTGACAAAGCATCGCTGAATGAGATCATCTAATATCTATACAAAGACCAGAGCAAATTTCAGCCTGTTGCAAAAGCACGTTCTGCAGCCCAGGAGGGTAACAGCTGCTGCAGACAGCTTCAGGTATACAGGCCTTCCCCCGAGAGTACACCAGCTCTCACATGTGTCAGCCAGGATGTGCAAAGAGGCATGAGACACCTACATCCATACACCATCCGCAGCATAATGCCCCCGGCTCACAAAGCCTCTGGAACGGGGCTCAAGACAAAGGAAACGGGCGAGCAATCGCGAGATCCATCAAACCAAAGCACAAATTGATTAAAAAACAACAACATGTCTTATAGGAATTAGCTTAACGATAACTGATTGCAATCTGTGCAGAACAGGAAATAAAGGCTGTTCACTCAGTGGAGCCACAAATCCCTGTAGCAACTGTGAGGAGGCTGAGGGGTTGAGCTGTCTGGGTACACACAGCTGAGCTTAGCTGCTGCACTGTTTGGGGTCAAAACGCCACATATGTTCAGTATGAATGCACAAAATTGTTAACAATATTAATTACCGGTAAGACATCTGTTTCACTCCTTCCCCCTTTTTGATCATCAGATCACCGCGTGATCTTCCACTGTGTCTCGTTGCACACTGTTGCCTTCCAGTTTCTAGTGATTTCAGTCCATCAAAAATGTATTTATACAGCACAGTACTACAGAGCCCAGGCCTCCACTGTCCTCGTCTGTTTGCCCCATCAGCAGAATCCAGACCCATCAGCACAGACCCTCTTCCAACACCAGCCCAGGAGACCGTGGAGTCTCTGAGAACTCATCTGCTTTTCATTTTGTTCTGAAAACAATGAACAACAACATGTCATTGTAAACCCTCACTCTAATAAGGAAGGTGCACCGACCACGGCCGTGGGAATCTCGTTCATCCATTCATGCTAATTAGACGACGAGGCATTTGGCTTTTGAACCGTACGTGTGAATTTCTGTCGGATGTTTGACGTACTGGAAGGTGATTCGGTAGGTCAGGAAAAGCTGTGCATAGATGACAATAAAGGAATCTTGTTCTTGAATCTTGAACCTTAAATGTTTACTGTAGAAGAGGTATAAGCAACGCCAGGAAAACTTTAGTGTAAACAGCAAGTCTGAATCCAGTTTACAGAAACTCCATATAAACAGGATTACTGAAGAATCCTTTAATCTCCTCTTTGTTTAAACGTTTCTGCTTAATGCACAAAAGATCCTGTTTACCTCGCCTTTAGAGTGAGTTCATAAAAACACACACGGTTCATTCTGTGGAAGGAGATCCTGAAGGTTTGTCAGGAACGTCTGCTTTCTGCCACGTTATGTCATTTAGAAAGTTTACAACCAAAAAACTTTATTGTTCTTTCAAATGTCCATTCCAACACAGTAACCTATTCATGAGAGATTCCTGGACGGGTTTTAGAAGAGGCTAAAGGTCTGAACCGTGTATGGTGACAGACTGCCTGGAGCGGTCTGACCGGATCTAAACAAAGGACCAAACTGGACGGTTCCATCAACTCAGAAGGAGGATGGTGACCGTCTGAAAAAACCGGCCCCCCAGCCCTGCAGGACACTGTGATGACAATGCAGTAACAGACTCCTTCATTTGATCTTTTAGTCTGTCAGAAATCATTAGGTTTGAAGTTTTGTTTTGTTTTTTTCATGAATAAGGCATTGTCTTTTTATTGTTTTCTTCTTCTATCTGCATTTTTCTGCACTGTTATGTTAGGTTTAAACTCTTCTATGAAACAAATGGATTATGTAACCTCAAAGCCGTTTGATGCATTGCAAAGATTAAAAACACAATTTTTTCAGCCAATACTGATTTGTTGCAGCAAAAACAGCCACATATGTGATGGAGGATTTTAAACAGCCCCTAAAGGATAGAAAAAAAACAATTTTGTTTGTTTTTGTTGTTTTTCACTGAATGAATAAATGAATGAATGATATATATTCATATTCATTATTATTATTCATGAATAATACAACCATACCTGGAAAGAAGCAGTTTATTTAGTTCCATTTCTTTTTTTTTAGACTGTGAACATGAAAATCTTTGTAACAGTTCAATTAACATCCTCCCAGGTTTACCTGTGATTCTCTTTATGTCACCCCATTCTTCTGTCTTAAAATAAGGATATTTCCATGTTTAAATTGTTTTATCCTCAAACATTTCTTTTAATTCCTCTTCTATTATATTCCATAATTGAATCCGTCTATTTGACAGAAAAAAAAAAAAAACATTTCACAGTTTAGGTTTAATTGACCCCTAAAGCTTTACCATCCTCCCCCCACATTGAAGAGTGCTTGAACTCCACTTGGTAATGATTATTTTCATACAAACAGCAGATTTGTAATCCACAAAATCAAAGAATTTCATCAGATTAAAATGGCTGAATAGTGAGTTTGTATAATTCTGATATCCAAGATTATGAACAATTCTTATGGCCCTTTTTTAAATGTCTTTCTTTTTTTCATTCATACAAAACGATAGCAAAAAACAGAACAACACAACATGCAAACGCTTTGGGTTTTATGTGAGGAATGGGGAACAGAAAGCACAAACTATTATTCCTGCTTGCTTCTTTTACTTAATTAATAAATCTATTGCACAATTTTCTAAGAATAAATAAATAAATAAGCAGATAGCAAACACCAACAAATGTGGATTCCTTCATTTAAATGATTATATAGTATAAAATGTGGACAAATTAACCAACAATTCCTATATCTACTATATGCTATAAGGCAAACAGTTATGATTCACTTTATTGATTTAAAATGATTACATTTCCATTAATTCTGTGAATGGAATAGACGCGTCCCTATATATTAGTCTCTGAATATACGTATTGCTTTTTTGTAAAATGAAAATTGAATTTAAATGTGTTTTGTTTGTGTTTCCCCAAATTGCCATAAAATAGATCAGGTATGAAGTAATTAGGAGTTATGAAATAAATGCAATGCTTTTTTGAAGTATTAATACAGTTTGTAGTGAACTTTCATTTGTCCAACTTTCAGGATAAAACTCAGGAAAAGGCTTAATCGTTGAACAGTCCAATAACTGAACGACCTTCTGATCCAAACTCTCAGCATTACTGATAAGATGTTTGCCTTTTTATTCTTAAAATGAGGTTGTTGACTAAAACACCTAGAAGTGTTATTTCATGAACATTCTCTGATTATTTACTAACTACGATTACTATTTATTACTCATGTGTCATTTTGTTGGGTTCGAGGGGTCGGGGGGTTATAATTTTATTTTTAATTGTTTACACCTGTAAAGCACTTTGTGTTGCTGACGTATGAAAAGTGCTTTAATTTCAATTTGGTTTCCAAGCAGCATAAATTTAGTTTTATCCAAATCTAGAGAGGTTATTTATTTATTTCAAAGCCCAAACCAGTTTCTCTATCCTCTCAGTTTCCTGTTTGATTGAGTTGCTGTAAGTTTCCATGCACTCCCTTATAGTTTTATCATCAGTAAATAACGCAAAAGTTCAAGATTTCAGACCCCTTCCTTAAATTCATACATGACAAAAAGAGCTTAGCATGAATCAGGTTCATCATTATCTTGACTTTCAACAATTGGAAATGAAAATCCTTCTGTTGTGAAAGAAAAAGACGCATCTGTCCTCATCTTTGATGGAGCCACGTCCTGCTGGATCTACAGAGGAGGAAGCCTCTTCCTCATGAGCTCAGACTTCAAACGCCACCCTCCATTATGGAGAGCAGCTGCAAACATCTGCACACAAACCATTTCATTCCTCTACGTTTTATCCCCGAATGCTTCACTAAAACCGTTGATTTTCAAATGATAAATATCTTAAAAGTCCTTGCAGAGCTCAAAACTGTCGCAGAAAAACAGCAGAATCACTAACAAGATAAATCGCATTTTGAGGAAAACAATAGAAACAAACAGATCATCTTTCATCGCTTTCTGTTTGACTGAGATGCTCAAAAATGCTAAATGTCAACATCGGGGTTCAATTACAGAATCAGACACATTTTTACACAAAAGAAAACCCTTTAGGATCATGGGGGACTGGATCACAAACAGGATTGTGGATTTACCTTCACACATGTGCAATAGCTAACAGTGACATGGTGGCGTTGATGCCACAGCATTTTCTACAACAGCTGCTGGGAGAAGTGTGCCTCCTCACCCAGATATCTACTGGATTATTGTGAAGATTCATTTTCTTTGAGGGTCATTACTTAAACGTCACCATCACTAGGCAACAGGAAGACCTATCAGACTTGCTGGTAAGGCTGGGAAGGTTTCTAATCACAAATTGTACTTATTGAGCCCGCTTTATAGACATTCTGGATTCCTTTTTTTTTTCCTTTTTCATTTTTATAGATAGTGTTTTGGTGAATAGTAACTGACCTTGTAAAGTTTGACAGATATTTTTCAAATGAAATAAACTTTAAGCGAAAGCAATACAGCTTTGTGTACAAGACACACAAAAAAAACACCTGCTGTCTGTTGCTGATGGAAATGGAGAAAGCTGTCCCTCGACCTTTGATCTGGCCATCAAACAGGAGGACAGGCCCATCACCAAAGACCTCCATTATCTGGGAGGATGTGAAGAGGGACGTGGAACTGCAGGAGGAGCAGGAGCAGCAGGAGCAGGAGGAGCAGGAGCAGCAGGAGCAGGAGGAGGAAAAGCAGGAGCAGGAGGAGGATCAGGAGGAGCAGGAGCAGCAGGAGCAGGAGGAGCAGGAGCAGCAGCAGGAGGAGCAGGAGCAGCAGGAGGAGGAAAGGCAGGAGCAGGATGAGCAGGAGCACGAAAGGCAGGAGCAGGAGCAGCAGGAGCAGTAGGAGCAGGAGGAGCAGGAGCAGGAGGAGCAGGAGGAGCAGGAGGAGCAGGAGCAGGAGGAGCAGGAGCAGCAGGAGCAGTAGGAGCAGGAGCAGCAGGAGCAGGAGGAGCAGGAGCAGGAGGAGCAGGAGGAGGAAAAGCAGGAGCAGGAGGAGGAAAAGCATGAGCAGGAGCAGGAGGAGCAGGAGCAGGAGGAGGAAAGGCAGGAGCAGGAGCAGGACGAGCAGGAGCAGGAAAGGCAGGAGCAGGAGCAGGAGGAGCAGGAGCAGCAGGAGCTCTGCGAGCAGACATCCAAATAGCTGCTTCATTTGTGGAGCTCCGGGCTGCAGAGTTGCTCGTGAGCTCTCAGACAAATGCAACGCACAGCTTTCTTTTTTGACAACTAAACGTTTAAAAATACTTTTACAGAGTAATTAGAGCTGGCAGTTTGTTTGTGTTTTTCCTCACTAAAAGCATCACAAATAATGACGACTACGCAACCAGACAGAAAAACAAGCTCATTAGAGGTCTCCCCCTGACTCCAGAGTGACACTGTCGCCACAGTGACATGCTCATGTAATTAGGACACACGGGGTGCCAGGGAGTTGGCCATCTCCCCTGCTAAATACGTATTACAGGAACCTTTAAGGATAATGTTAGCCTGACTTTCAAACCTGGGGGAAATGATCTGACAAACAGAGCTCCGAGAACTGACGCGTGAATTCTGCCGCACTGAGGCTTCGGATTCTGAGAGCTGAAAACTAGAAGATGCAGCCGGAGAGAAGAAGACATGCTAATGGTGTCTGTGCCAGCATGGGTCCAGATCAGAGGGGCCGAAGCAGCGGTGGAAGGGTCTGGTTAGCAGGCCAAAGCAAACAAAAATTTAAAAAAAAAAGCCTGATGATCAAAGCATAACATCTTAGAAAACCTTAGAAAAAAAACTGCTCTCTTTGAGCTGAAAGGGGACAGATTTGATGCAAATGTCTGCACAGATCGTAAGACGCAACACATCTAAAAGATCCGGTTCATATTCTAAAAGAAAGGAGAAACGCGCTTCCAAAGGTTTTTAAAGGTTTTTTAAATACTTTACTGTCCATGTAAAGCAGTGCTTTAAGAGGGGGTGTTCCATAAATCTCTTAAATTCATTTTTAAGATGTATGACTTATATAAATGCAGGAAAAAATCTGAAATTAACATTTCAAAATATGTTAAATGGAAATAAAGTTAATATTTATGTGGGAGTCTTATGATTTTTTGTCATGAACGTGTTTAATGTCTGTTCGTTTGCTTTTTAGTTCTACTAAAAAAAACGGTAGACTAAATGATTTGGTTCAGTTCACTTTACAAAAGGAAAGTCTAACTATCAGTTGTTGTTTGTTTTTTTGTCTTTGATGATCTCAAATTTGTTTTTTCAGCTCTTTATGACATGATAATATTATTTGTAATACATGTAATATTACATGTAGAGCAGCAGATGCAGTACTGTCCGTGTGCTTTACCAAACTGAATCCATTCAGTCAATCCACGGGTTTACTGATCAATTTAATGAACATTGAATGGTTACGTTTTCATTCAAAATAAACTTTACCTGGCCATGAAAAAGTATTTCACAAACAAAGGGGAGCTTCTGTTAAAATTATTTTACTCAAAACTAACAGAAGACATAAAGAAATGAGTTTAGATTAAACTTGATTAATGGATTTGGCAAATGTGGTATATTGAAAATAAAGTAAAAGCTCAATAGATCCCATGAAGTGATGTGTTGAACACATAGAGCCAGTCTCCTCTAAGAACTGAGTAAAAGTGACGTCATCCATAGAAAATCAGATGAAGTCATTTCAGTCTTCTTTTTCTACTTTCACAACATGGACGTCGCCATGCTGGAGCCAAACAGCGTCAGCAAGAAGTGATTGGTACAAGTCACTCTGAGTCAACGTTTCTATGGCAACGATCTTGTTGGAAATTCACACCCCTGCCACTGAAAGCGGCATTCTGTCAATCAGAGGTTTTGGACATTGGCGGCCAGCAAGCTCCACCTACTTTTATTGAGGCATCTGATGGGTCAGTTAATAACTTGAATAACTTGAATGACAAAAAAAAATCATAAAAAAATGAAGATTATCAGGATAAAAAAAGTATCAAAGCAAGAATGATGATTCTGACCGACTGAGTAACAGCTGTTTATTTTTCTTTAGGAGTCTATGGGATTTTGGGATCTTTGAGCCAGCGGGTACTTCCTGTTTGGAACACCAGGGGGGAGGAGTCACTCAGTCACTCAGTTCAGGTCTCTAAAGTCTGTGGATTCAGCTAAAAGGGAATTTTTAGTACTATTAGCTACATAAATCCCACATGTACACAAACATGGGCCTGCACGGTTCATCTTATATGTCCTACATTTTTCCAGAACCTTTATTTAACGGTTTCCTACTTTACTGTAGACTGCTCGGGTTGCCTGACACTGCCGGGGGGGCTGACCAAAAGGTTATAGGAAGGCAAGTGTTTGTTCGTTACACAGGAACAGATGAGTAATCAGGGTGGAAGTTCAAATAGGCCTCTCTGGATGTCACTGGGGAGCAGGAGGAACCCTCAGCAGGAGTCTCCGCTGACGTCTGATCATGGAAACATTGCAGCACAGAGGATATTTGAGGAACTAACCAGAGAGACGTTTTCCTACGAGAAACCGATGAGGTCGTTGGAACCAGGTATGACAATGAAGAAGAGAAGTAAAATAAAAAACGGATGGAAACAACACTGAAGGGAGAAAAGCTCAAGAGCTTTGACTTTATTTTCCATTTTCATAGTCAAAAGAAATGGTGTTTTAATTAAAACAGGGTTTTTTTGTAAACTGGTACTGGTACTCAAACACTTTTTTTAAGTAAAGTTAGGTGTTAAAACTTTAAAGACCAATAAAAAAATGTGTTTTTTTGGCATTTCTAACATGTTCTTGTGGCATATTTCTGATGATGGCGATCAGATATGGAGAAAATTAAGGTTAAAAATTACATTTCTGGGTATTTGTGACTTGGAAAAATACGAGCACCCTGCTCCACCGCTTTTCATGCATCCACCGTCCGACAAAAAAACGTGTTCGTCTTTGTTTTCCTTGTCCGACCATAAATCGTGATCTAAACTGTACGGCTGGATAGCTCCAACACAGCTCACCGTTTTTGTTATACCGCTGATGCTAAGGTCGGGTTGTGAGGGGCTGTAGGCTAGTGGGAGAAAGCACATATAGATGGACAACCAAAAGGTGGATAGGGCTGCTCCATGCCGGAGACAACAAAAAGGAAGTTATATAAAATATGAAGAGGGTGAACCCAGAAACTTTATCTCAATGTGAAATAATCCAAAACTTTGTGGAATATTTTTTCTCAATTAACACCCATTTGGCAAACTGTAGTTTCAGTCAGGAAATGGTTTCCACACATTTTCATTTGGGTTATTTCTGTCACAGCGACGTCTCATATATCAAAGAGATGCTTTGCTTGTGGAGATATGCTGCATTGAAGCCGGCCTTCAAAGGCTCAGCGTTTATTCAGAGCTTTTTTATTTTTTCTACGAGTATATTCACTTAACCCTCTGAAGTGAACAATTGTCCTCCTTTAGAGAAAAAATAGGGGTTTTATATCAACAGAAAAACAGAAACCTGCCACAACAATCACACTGCAGCCAGTAGGAAACTCACGTGAACTGGAAAAACACAGTAATTCAACCAGCAGTAAACAAATCAACACCATGTTTGCTAAATTACCTGCCAGACATATACTGGTAACAAAAGAAAAGAAATCTGCCTGCAGTTTGTCACAGTGCAAAACTGTGTTTTAATCACAGAGGAGTTCATGTATTTGGTGCAATGAAACCATTTTTGCCACCTAAACAACAAAAGTTTCTGACCTTGTAAAAATGTGTAAAGCACAAACACCAAAGCTGGTGTCATTCTGAAATAATACATGTTCTCTTCTTGGTCACATGACCACACTGTTTTAATAAAAAACCTAAAGTTCAGTCTTTAGAAAAACATCAAAGACAAGTTGATAACCATTTTGTTCCTAAAAGATCTTAAAGTTCTGCCTGATAATGTTTCATGTAGATTTTTACTTAATATTTTAAAAAAAAGAGCACAATTTAAGAAAACACTTTTGCATTTTTTTCTTTATGGTTAATAACAAAAAAATAGCCAAAGTGCCCAGAAGATGCGCTCTAGAATGACTTGTGACCATTTGGGTTTCGGACTCACCGCCCTGCTGACCGTCAGAAACCTTCTTCCGTGTACTTTGCTTGTTGGAGTCTTGTCTGCTCAGGACCTCGGACAGCGACTGGCGCGAGCTTTGCCGCGCGGTCTGGCTGGACGCGTTGAAGCACGCGCCTCTCTTCCTGGTTCGGTCCGACTCCGGCGCGGACTGGCTCCTCTCCGGGTCATGCTTGTCGGGCTCGGAGCCCACTTTCACTAAGGCGTTCCGGGTTCTGGTGAAGGCGGAGGTGACCGAGCCCATCCCGGAAGCCCTGGGCTGAAGTCTGGGCAGGAACTAGCGCGCGCCCTCCGAGCTCACCTGTCGTCTTCCTCTGTACCTGTTGGAACCGGGCGGCTCTGCTCGCCATCAAAAACGCGCAGTTCGTTCATCACCGGCAAGTGTTCAGCTGCAAACCGGGAAACAAGTGGAATGTCGGAGTTTTAGGGAAGCACCCCCCTCCCCCCGTGTTTCCTCCAGCTGTCACGTCACGTGGGGAAAGTTGCCCTGTTAACAAACGCGCCTCTCCCGGGAAAATGACGGTGAGTTTTATTCTGATTCACACCGGAGGTTTCTAGGAAGTTTTTATGGATCAGTGACGGAATGGAAAATGTGTGTGTGTGTGTGTGCGGGGGGGGGGGGGGGGGGGGGGGGGGGGGGGGTAAAGTCATTTGTAGCTCTTTATTTGTGTTTCCTTTAAGGAGAACTATTTGAGTAATGGCGGGGTTTTTACTGAATTCAAACTTTATGATGAACTTTTTTTTTTGTTCAGGGTCATCCATATATTCCGTTACCGTATTTCACCGACAGGTGTCAGGAAAAACCCCTCTGCATGGTGAAGTCACGCAGGTGTGTTTCATCACCTCAAATCAGACCTGGTGAGGTTTTGTTTTGTACTTTATGAACCACAGAAAAGCAAAGTTCCATGAGCAGAATTTGGGCCGCCGAGGCACCTGCTTTTGACTGCAGCCCAAACCACATAGCCAACCTTTAAACCCTCCAGCAGGAGGAGGGCCCATGGGGGAGTGATCCCACGTCATCACTTTGAGTTGGATCCACACAGGACCTCTGGGAGGAGTCCCCGCCACCAGGCGATCACCTGCGAAACCCAGCTCCAAAGTGGTGCCCCGGTGACGCCGATCCGGGTGACAAAACTCAATCTTGTTGATTTCTACTCATAGAGGGGGGTCTAAACCGCTCTTTGTGTGGGTCATCACCAAGGAGCTGCTGCCATAGGACACCCCATGAGGAGAATAACCCCCTGGCAGCTCAGCTCCTGGGTTAGCAGGAGCCCTTCAACCGTTCCACCACGTCAAGGTGGCGTTCAGGAGGCGGCTCAGGCATCGGGTCCGGATGCTTCCTGGACGCCGACCCCCCCCCCCCCGGGGAGGTGTTCCGGGTATTTCCCACTGTGTGGAGGCCCCGGGGAGGAAGTGGTCGGGGAGAGGGAATCAGCGCATCTTTGCTCCGACTGCTGCCCCCACGACCCATTTCCAGATGAGCGGAAGAGGATGGAGCGGCAAAAAGTGTTCCTCTAAACCCAGACAATCTTATTTCCCTTTTAACTAATGGAAATTAATAAAAATGAAAGGTTGTGTCCATAAAGTGTAATAAAACATCTGAGAGTTACAGTCTCCAGAGTTTATTGCTGCATTCAGGAAATAGTGAACTTCTTCTTCATAGTGCATGCTCAATCATAATACCACTTTGGTTACAAATAAATGTTTTTGCAGACCTCAGTGAGGATTTTTATAGTTTGTTCATCAATCCATCTAAACAAACATGACAAAGTGCTGTCAGCAGAGGAAAAAAAGCAAAGCACAGTGTGGAAACTAACAAGCTTACTGGATCACCACATGTAAAAGGCACTTTCCACGCTCCTGGTGGTCGTTGGTTTGATTGGTGAAACGTGGATCTTCTTATTGCTCGCATCAGCTGTCTGGAAAAGGCGTCATCACTCCATGTCATCATGGTTCTGGGTCGACTCATTGATCACCTGAAAAGGGTGAACTAAGTGATTAAATATGAGAGATCAATCAAACCGATCAAAAGCCTCATAAAGGGGATTGTACCTGACCGTCCCTGGTCTCGATGGTCTTGATGAGAACTTTCCTTGTTGTTGTGGTTTCAAGTTGGGGTCTGGAGTCAACTATTGCATCTGAGGAAGAACATTTGTCAAAGATCATTAAAATAAAGTTGAATATTTTGGTTTGGAAATAGGCTTTTAAATAAATAAATCACCTCTAAGGTTTAGAGAAGACAAGTTTGGCAGAGGAGTGGAGATTCTGCAAAGACAAAAATTTACAAACAAGAAAAAAGGCTTTTTGTTAAAAAAAAAATAAAAAAAGAAACACACCAAACAGCAGCTTATGCCACACACACACCGGGCATGTAAAGAAACACACCAAACATGCATTCTTGAATGTGCTTTTGGCATATGGAATTTGATGTGGACTGTCGCTATCCAATAGCGCATTTACCTACAGTTGGAAGAGGCTTCTGGGCCGCCGTAGAAATGTCTAAATCTGGTGAGTCTTTGCTCCAGACTTTTTCTTTGACAGCTCGATTCCGATATATCAGACTTGGGGTCATAGAATTCTAGCCGGGCACAAACCGCAATTTTCATTTTCTCTTTCAAACGGTCGGCACGTTGGTGCATTGAAGAGGACGCCATCCATACGTGACTACCAAATTCGAGTCTCTGATTGTTCAAACCTGTTTAACTTTTAATGTGCATTCAGCCTGAAACAGACTTAAAATCATGTGTAGCGATGCGTGGACATGAGAACTTTGAACCCGTGAGCTCAAAACGCACATATGCATGTCCATAGACCTTTCATTGGAAGTGGTGAACGCCCATTTTCGAGCCCGATGTGACATAGCATTAGACAAACCAAATCGTGGATCAGTCACCTGCTCTCCTCTCCTTCCAGCAGCTTCCTGTAGGTGGCGATCTCAATATCTAGAGCCATCTTGACATTTAGGAGGTCCTGGTACTCGCGGAGGTGACGGGCCATCTCATCCTTTATGTTATGCATGTCCTCCTCCAGGCGGCCGATGGTGTCCTGGTATCCGTTAGACTCCAGGGAGAAATTCTCCTCCATCTCCCTCAGCTGACGCTCCAAAGACTCATTCTGGGACGCAAACAGAAAACAGGCAAATACAAAAAAGCTGATGGGTGCTGGTTTTCAAGCTGCATTGATTGACACACCCCAAGGCAGACGACGAAGGTATCGTTTTCCTTAACTGCTCACTCACAGTTCCTTTGAGGGCGTCCACCTCACAGGTGAGAGCCTGAACTTGGCGCCTGTAGTCGTTGGCCTCCTGCTTGGCCATCCTCAAAGCTTCGTTGTTCCTCGCCGCTGCTTCAGTGAGGTCAGCAAACTTGAAACGACAAACAGAGGACGGGCAGAAAGCTGAAGGTGCAGAAAATCAACTCTACGATTTTTTTCACAATTCTTCTTTCCAAGGGAAGTTTTGAAATTATTATGGGATGGCCACAGGACCTACGACTTGGCGGCCATTTAGTGGCAAAGTTGGGAAGGAAAACTCTTGCTCGAGCGATCTTCACACACGTCGCCAGGTTAAGCCTAGAACTATAGTCAAAGTTTTGTTGACCCTTGACCTCGTAAAGAGGCGGACATCTTGAATTAAAAAAAAATGTCCCCTTTAGCCACCAGCCACAAATTTTAGAGATGTCAATCCTTCTTACTTGAGTATCATTGGGAAGATACTTAAGGAAAAATATTGGTTTCTAAAGTTTTTATATTTTGAACGGCGTTAGCGTGGCGAGTTCACAGAAGTGACGTTCTCCTGTTGTTTGCACATTTTTTACCAGAATGCTGTGTATATGTAATCCAAGAATGCCAGGCTCAAATGATATACCGTACCATGTGACCATATTAGGAATGTAGGCGTGGTTAACATAAAACCTCCGTTGCCAAGGAAATCCCAAAATTTACTTATGCTGATTGGTCTAAAGATTACATCGCCCTCTTGGTCACCTTCAGGCAAACAAGGAATTATATGGTTGCTATGGAGATAAAACCAACAGAAAAGTTACCATTTGGAAAAAATGTTTTTTTTTCATCAATTTCTTTCCCATTTAGCTTTGACCGGGGTAGCTGGGGAAGATTGGGGGACTGAGGCATGTAGCTGCTCAGCCAGTAAGGCTAGGTCTAAAGGGGGCAACGAGGGCAGTAGATATTCTGACCAGCATTTTATATTTAAGGATTTACTGAGCAGGAAATGATCAGCTGGTTTAAAAAAAATTTGTGAAGAAGGAGGCTTTGACTATATTAGACAAAAACATGATGAAGTCTGAACTTGCAGTTTTTTATTTATTCATATTTCTGTATTTACTCCATGTAATACTTTCAAATTTCCCCCTGAGTTCTTACCTTCGATTTGTACCATTCCTCTGACTCTTGGATGTTCTTGGTGGCCAGGTTCTCATACTGCAGGCGAACGTCCCTCAGAGCTGCGGTCAGGTCGGGCTTTGCCACGTCCATGTCAACCTGGACGTGCTGTTGCTGCTGCTGCACCTGACTCTGAAACTCCAGCATTTCCTGCAGCAGACATGTTCACGTCAGTCTCAAAAAAACACTAATCAAACTCCTATTCCTGCACTTTTCCAGGCATCTTCAGACCACCTGGAAATTTGATAACACCAACAACATCTATGCAGCTTTTTTTTGTGCATCCCTATGAGATTTTCAAGTGCAAGCGCAGCGTTTCTGCAGCAACCCGACGCCGCCTGGCCTCACACCGAAGCTTACCTCATCATGCAGCTTCTTCAGGAAGTTGATTTCCTCCTGAAGCGACTCAATCTTCCGCTCCAGGTCCAGTCGAGCCAGGGCAGCACTGTCCACATCCTGCGCCATGACACTCACTCTTAATAAGGTGACTTGTGAAGGTGACATGAATTATGCATTCTGCTGACATATTCTGATGCACATGCTGTGAAGAGGACTCACAGCACCTATAAACAGTGTGTGTGTGGGTTGTGTTGTCACGCGAGGTCATAACATGAATCCAAAATCAGAAAAAGCAGCCGTGGGCCGCAGGCCACACATGTCCTTACAGGTGCTGCTAACATCATGTATTTATTGACACCTTCTGTTGGTTATTTTTAAGATATGACACAAAAATACAAATTATTTATTTCTTCTCAACTGCTTAACACTGGAGAATGCGAGAAAATTTGTTTTCTGGGCTTTTTCAGTTAGTTTGACACATTTTTGATAATTATTTTAGGTAGTAGCAGGTAACAGAATGAAATTAAAGTCTTGCACGATGTTGGATGTTGGATGACCCCCAGCGACCGCCCTAGTAGCCTCCTTTCTAACTGCCCTCGCGGGCTGAAGGCCGTGTCACACAGCCACTATACGTGGTCATACGTGATAGTTGCGCCGTGTGCACAATAAAAATATTATGCATCTGGAGAGCGTGCATGAAAAGTCTGTTAGACACACGTGGAACGGTTGTAGAAGGTCACAAATTTGCAAAGGCATCTTGCAGAAATCACACACAATTGCATGAGACTTACGCGTATACAGTACTTTAAATATGCATAAACTGTGTAATTTTATACCGACCAAAAATTTTGAGCAGCTCAACACCAAATTCATGTAAAGGCCCGTCGGCTGAAACCCTCGACGGACATCTGCGCACATCCACGAATGACGAACGCAAGAAACACTAATGACTGACGTAAATCACGCATGGGTCAAAACAGACAGACATGTCATACGTGGGAAAATGTGCTAAATGAACGTAGTGGCTGTGTGACACGGCCTGCTTCCTCGCAACCAAAATTACCTTTGTACAAAGACACTAATTATGCTAAAAGTGCTAATATTTTGTTCAACATAATCAGCCGTTCAAAATCTGAAACTTTACAACTGACATTTTTTCCCCAAGTAGGTTGCCAGTGTTGTGAGGTGATTAAAACCACTATTAGCACTTTATTAAAGATCTTTAAATGGAAAAGTCCAGATGGCAGCCTAAAAAAACAGTGGCCAAATTTGACTCCTTCTCCAAGGTTACTATGGCTGAAAATAGGTGTCTCATTATTTGTCCACATTCTGACCAAATGTGCACCTAATTTATGACAGGAAACCAGCAGATTTGTGTGAATGAATAGAAAGGAACCTGAGGTGGCCTTTGTTTGTGTGCCTGCATAGCTTTATTTTAGGAGGGACAAGGGAGCAATTCACTGGGACTTTTCTAAAATACCTTTTGTTCAGAGCATCCCAAACCACCAAGCATTCCTGTAGAGCTCCCTAATCTCTTTTTTTTTATTAATAGCTGACTCCACTCTCAAACTAAAACTCTCCACGGTTCATTAGACTAGAAAATTAATTCCATTATGAAAAGTTTCCCTTTTTTTTCTTTTAATCAGTTTCTTTTTCTCTTAACTCACATGCACTTGCAGTGGCACCGTGCAGCTTTGCAGCTTTGTCGGGGCGCTGGCAGGCTTGTAATTGACGTATCAGCAAATGAAGCAGCAGCACCCCCCTCCCACACTAATGCCACAAACAAAGTGGGCCATTCAGCAGGGTTTTCCCAGCAAGCCCCAGGCTGGGAGAGTGACTGTCTGCCTGACTGAGCAGGAGCTGTGGCCGCCGCATTGTTGTCTCAGTGCCATCCATCCTGTTGCTCACACAAATTCCACATCAAGCCATTTATTTTCTTAAACAGTCGTCAGAAAATGTTCGCTTATCTTGAAACATGAAGCCTTTTTTTTGCGTTTACATGATTCACCATGACACCCTGTGACGGCGGGACAGTCCCACTGCCACACCAAAACAAGTGAGAGTCTGATGATCCGGGAACGGGACAGCTCTGGTCACATGTCTGATCCCTCTGAGATCCACACTGTAGTCCTACTCTTTCTTTGTGACTAGTCAGACTCAAACAATCTGCTTTCACTGCAGGCCTGACTGAGCACAACACGCCAAAACTTGGCCTCTGCAGCCGGGGCCAGGTCAGCCTGTACTCTACCGTTCCACTGGCTCAGCAGTAATCTGCTGGGGAGCACATCCGTCCCACGGCATATAAAAACCTGCTGTTAAATAGATGGAAATTAAGGTAACAGATTCAACGTTTTACAAGGTTTGGAATGGGAAGAACACTGCAGAATGGAGAAAATAAGATCAGCGTCGCGGTTCTCACCACGAGTTCTGCTGCAAAAACCTTTGAAAATAAGAGATTTGTGTTTTGTTGGGGTGGAAAGGACTGAGTTGGATCCAGCAGTACCTGTCTAAAGCTCTGCATGCTTGCTTCAGCGTCCTCCCTCTGGGAAATTTCATCACGCAGCCTGCAAAAGTCAGAGAGAAGACACTTTTTCAAGACTTTTTGGAATTGGGAACTTTCTCCTAAACTTTTTTCATGTGTTTCCGTTTCTATTTCTGCAAACTTTATTTCTATAATATCAGTGATGTGGGGATATTTTACACGATCAGCCACACGGGCCTACAGAAAAGCGGAACCACGAGGGCCACGCCCCCTCTCCTACTTCTCTCTCAGCCTCTCGATGTCGTCCGCCAGGTTGTCCCGGTGCACCTCCACGCGCGCCTTCTCGTTGGTGAGCTGGTCCACCTGGCGCCGCAGCTCCCGCATCTCGTCCTCGTAGAGATCTCCGATGCGGGAGGTGCCTTTGCCCCGCAGCTGCTCCAGCTCCGCCAGCAGGATCTTGTTCTGCTGCTCCAAGAAGCGCACCTTCTCGATGTAGCTGGCGAAGCGGTCGTTGAGGGACTGCATCTGGGCCTTCTCGTTGGTCCGGTTCGTGAGGAACTCGCTGTTGACGGCGTCGTGCAGGGAGAAGTCCAGGCTCTCGGAGGCCAGCCGGGGCATGGCGGCGCTGCTCCGGAGCCTCTGCGTCTTCACTGCGTAAACTGGGGCGGAGGAGAGCCCAAAGGAGACCCGGCTGGACCGAACCGGGCTGGAGAACTGGCGGCTGGAGTAGCTGCTTCTGGCCGAAGCTCGTTCACCCCCAAACATCTTCTTGTAGGAAGAATGGGGGGCAGGTCTGTAGGACATCTTCAGCTCCGGGGGGGATGCTGCGCGCGTTTGGTGCGTCCTGAGCTGCGTCCGCGGACTGCGCCTGGATGGGCGGTCCCTGCATCTTCACCCGCTTATAGTCTCCTCCTTATGCAAATGCAGCGGTGGGTTTTGAGTGACGCGTGGAGGGTCCAGTAAAGGATCTCCTCCTCTCCGGGCTCCATTTATGAACTCTGAATGGAGCTCGTTATCCAAGGAAGAGAAGAATTTGTGATCATCAGATTCTTTCACACTCAATTTTCTTTGATTCCTGACGAAAAGCATACTTATCCACAAACCAAGTGACTGTTTGGAATCAGATCTTCATCCATTTCATGCTTTAACTTAGTTAAATATTTACTTTTTTTATTTGTTTTGTTCCTCCTTGGAGCCTTTGGTCATTTTAAATGTGTCATGAGACTCCCCCCCCTCCCACCCCACCCCAACCATACTAAAAGGGTTGATCAGTGCATGGGGTGGTCTTGTGCAAATGTGTCACACGTTTTGGAAATATTTTCCAATGCGAGGACAATAAATACTCCATGTTTGCAGTGTTTCACTGTCAGTGATCTGGAGAGAAACGGGGAGACCGATTGCTCCAGGATTTGAAAATGCAGCTTTCCAGACAGACTGCCGCTTCAACCAGTTTCAAACATGACAAAAATTAGTCATGTTGCTCTAATCGTTTTTTTTTCCTTCCTCTTGTGCTCTCTTTTCTCACTAGATGTGCTGCTTTCTCGCTGCTGAATGGCACAGATTCTGCAGGAAAACATGCAGCAAAGCTGAGTCAGTGACACTTTACACCTCCAAAGCGAGCCTCCTTTGGTGTTGCTGGGACATTCAGGTGCTGGTTTATCATCAAACTTTAATTTATTGACAGGCAGGTAATGGTGTGAAAGCTGCAGTGTTACTGAGTTGTGTTCAGGGATACACTGAAAACATGAGTAACCTAAAAATAGGAAAAGAACACTAAAAATCACTAGAAAGCAGTAAATGTATCTGTTCATGCAGCAAGTCATTTTAGTTTATGAGAAATCTTTTCATAAAATATCAACATCTAGAAACAAGGAGTTCCGCATTCAAAAAGGGAGAAATAAGCTCAAAAAGTTAACAGTTAGATAGAATTACTTCCAACTGAAAGTTAAACAATCCAATAAAGAGGTTTTTTTATACAGTTCTAAGCAAATTGTTTTATTTCTTGAGTTTTAATTAACCTAATTGTACTTTTTTTTATTACAGTGACAAAACTCTAGTGTGATCAGTGGAAATGACTCATTTTAGACGTTGGTCCATTTGAATAAATCCTCATCAGATCTCAAACTAGCATTTATTCTTTGAACATAAATCTAAATTTCTGTTTCCAAAATAACAACGAATGTCAGTCGAACATTGATTGAACTTTTGAGATTTTTTGAGTCCTAAATCAAGTTTTTCTTTCGTCAAGAATATGCAGCAAAAGGATTTGGATTCATTTTGGAGAATCGTATCCTAGCTCCTAATGGGACGAAACATTCTGGACTGTGCTGATTTTGAGAAAAGCTTATAGCCTTTTCTGCGTTCGATATTGACAGCCAGAGCTTAGCTGATTTAAACAGATCCAGAGCACTTTGACCCTGCAGGACCCTCGACCCGACTGGGAAAACACTGGAGTCTGGTTCTAAACAAGCTGGTGAAATCCAAAGGAAAGCTCTCCGTGAGAGCGAGGGGCGTGCAGCGTGGAAATTCCTGTTCCTGAGCCCATTATGAGTCAGCTCTGTCAGAGTGGACAGACGCAGCGGGCCGGGATTGTCCCACACAGAGCGGGGATTGTGTATTGCTGATCTATCAACTACAAGCACAGTATGCAGACAGCCGACAGTAACCTGTTGTTTGCAGCTGGTGACTCAGTGTGAGCCGAGAGCAGGGATCTCATTTTTGGCTAAATCTGGATTTTTGAAAATTATTTTAAGTTTTCCGTTCTGGTTGGAATCTGGTGGAGCTTTTATGAAGCTTAACTGTTTGAGAACAAAGAGTTACAAGAATCTAAAAAGCAAAAGACAACATCAGTCAGAGTCAGCGTGAAGTGCGACTGAGAGCAAAACAGTTTGTTTCTGGGTGTCTTCACTTGAAAACTGCCGACTGCAGAAAAAGAAGCCTTTGTTTCTTCTCCCATGATGCTGAATCACCAACCCGTGCAGCCTGTAGCCATAGCAATCACTGCAAATGTTATGTTTATGACATAAAAACGATGAAGATGGCCTTGTAAAAACAAAAAAACCCTGAATGTTTGCTGTTATTTGATTTATTGAAAATGTGTTTGATCAAGTTATTTTGTAAATTATTTTGTTTTATCCCACTGGGAATTAGGTGTCTATTAAATAACTAACATTGTCATGATTTCAAGGCAGGGCGAACCCAGATGCTGGAACCCAGAAAGAGGTCCGGGACGTGGCAGGTGAGAAGGGTTTATTATTTTCTTTGAGGCTGGCAAAGAGGGTTGGTGAGAGGTGATCCAGATGGATAGTCTGTGGCACGGCTGGAGGTGCGGACGCGGCAGTTCTCTGATCCTTCCTGAACAGCAGGCTGGAGACTGTGCTGACGTCACTCTTGGACAGGATTCCTGGGACAAGGAAACAAGATTAAGTGCTAGAACTAGAAATTCAACCAGATGTACTAGAGCTAGACGAGACCAGGCTAGTCACCATAATGGGCAACGATCTGGCGCTGATTATTGGCGTTGGGTCTCCTTTTAAGCAGCAGAGGTTGATGAGTTGAGTAACGGCAGCTGGAGAATAATCAGGAGCAGAGTGGAGCCAAGCTGGAGGGGGAGGAGTCTGACAGAGGCACCATGACAAACATACCTCTAATCGAGGTCTCCTAGACATCTCAAACAACTAAATTTGGATATTCTTGGAG